>JANFOE010000183.1:0-670000 GCA_025667525.1 Glebionis coronaria
ACTTAACAATCGTTAGTCTATCTCATTGTAATAACTATTCTAACCCTCACACAACTTAAGCATCGCATCCTATTAGCAAATCACCGAGATCTAAAGCAAGACCTATTCTAAAGCAAGACCACTCATTAATCATTTAGCCAATTAATTTCCTCGAAGACTTTTGAAGACGTTTTGATGACGAAGATTGATGAAAACATTTCCAATTAATGTCTTGAAAAGATTGATTCGTGGTGGCAATAAGATTTCTCTTATTTTGACAAATTAATGCACTGAGACGTACACTAACTCGTGTTAGACCAAGTTGTAAAGTAAACTTGATCCCTTTGCATGATTTGGCTTGTAAATCATACCCGAGAAAATTAATTCCTGTTGTGAGCCAACGTTTTCCAAGGAAATACGTGACTTTAATGCGAAAAACGGGTTGCAGTCTGAAATAACTACAAGCCATAATGGGCATGTTTTAAAAATGTACAAATTTTATACGGACTCTATTTATGGCGCCGTGCCAATATTGATCGACATTTCTAAAGCCGTAAATATTACCATACTAAAAGACATGCCCGATTTAAAAAACGAAAAATATTTTTGGTTTTTCTTGATTTTATAATTTTATATGGTTTTTTTAGGTTTTATATTGTTTATGGTTTTTCTTGGTTTTATATTTTTTATGGTTTTTCTTGGTTTTATATTTTTGTATTTTTCTTTTTGTGGTTTATATATATACGATAATATACATGATCACAAACAAAGGATACGCCTGAATAGTTTACCACCACTATTCAGCTGATTCTTCTGCCAATTCTTTGAGAGTCGCTGGAGAGAATGATTTCATGCCAAGCTTGTCGATCAAAAACTCGATTCGTCCTCGATCTAAGGCTTTGGTGAACATATCTGCCAGCTGATACTCAGTGGTGACAAAATACAGCTCGATCACTCCGTTCTCCACCTGCTCTTTAATGAAATGGTAGCGAATGTCGATGTGCTTTGCCCGGGAGTGTTGAACGTAGTTGCAGCAAAGGGCAATGGCGCTCTTGTTGTCACAATACATCGGGATTTTGTTGAATCCCAAACCATAGTCAGTTAGTTGTGATCTCATCCAAAGGACTTGAGCACAACAACCGGACATGGCGATGTATTCAACCTCCGTGCTAGAAATTGCAGCGCTTTTCTGCCTTTTTGAAGACCAACTAATCAATCTGTCTCCAAGGAGTTGCACAAACCCAGAAGTGCTACGTCTCGTGTCTTGACACCCAGCATGATCGGCATCTGCGTATGATATTAAAGCAATGGAGGAATCTTTCGGATACCATAGACCACGATGAAGTGTTCCTTTGAGATACCGAAAGATCCTTTTAACAACATATAGGTGCTTTTCGGTAGGCCGAGCCTGATACCGGGCACACATGCATACGGCAAATTGCAAATCAGGCCTGCTAGCACTCAGATAGAGAAGGGTGTCGATCATCCCACGGTAAAGTTTTGGATCGACAATAATCCCATTCCTATCTTCATCTAACTTAGATTTCTCCACCATTGGAGTGTCCACGATGTCACAATTTTCAAAGTTATATTTCTTTAAAGATTCTAGAGCATATTTGGATTGATTAATAAAGATGCCTCTGGGATTCTGAGAAATTTGTAATCCTAAGAAAAATGAAATTTTTCCCATCATTGACATCTGAAAGCGTGTGGACATTATCTTCTCAAAGCGTTTTGACAATTTTATGTTAGAGGCAGCAAATATTATATCATCAACATAAATTTGTACCAGTATCATGTCGTTGTCCTCCTTGAGAGTGAATAGAGTGGGGTCCACCTTGCCTTTGGAGAAGCCTTCTGAGATGAGATATGTTGAAAGGAGATCATACCACGCGCGTGGAGCTTGTTTCAACCCATAGAGAGCCTTCTTAAGCTTGTACACATGATTAGGAAACTCCGTACTAACGAACCCATCCGGCTGACTAACATAGACTTCTTCCCTTAGTTCACCATTCAAAAATGCCGTCTTCACATCCATTTGATAGACGATCATCTTCATATGAGCAGCATACGCAAGGAATAGTCTAATAGCCTCCAATCTTGCAACAGGAGCAAAAGATTCTTCAAAGTCGATACCCAAGGCTTGTTTGTATCCTCTAGCAACCAATATTGCCTTATTCTTCAAGACTCCACCCATCTCATCGAGTTTAACCTTATAAACCCACAACAAAGTAAGGATGTTGACCTTGTCAGGGAGAGGAACTAATTCCCATACTTCAAGTCTTTGGAATTCATTTAGTTCCTCTTGCATAGCTTCAATCCAAGATGATTGAGTCATAGCCTGTTGCCAGTTTTTAGGTTCAACTTCGGAGAGAAATGCATCAAAATAGCAATAGAGTGCACTCTCTTGTAATTGATGGCGTGTAGAGACTGGTCGATCGAGACTTCCAATGACATTCCTAATTGGGTGATCTTTTGTCCATTTGGTGCTATGATTTTCAATCCGTGGTGGTCTGGAGTGAACAATTGAAGGAGCTTCTTATGAGGTAGACGCGGCTGAAGGGTTTTTTAGGTATCGGTACACCAAAGAAAGGAAGCTCTTGTAGGTGAGCATATTCCAAATCGTGATCAATAGAATCCTCTTCAACATCATTAGGCACAAGTAAGGGTGACGATTCAGGTGTAGTTTGAGAATCACTTGGTAGAGGTGCATCCGGTTCAATGTTAATTGAAGATGCATTTGATAAAGCTTCATTAGCTTGAGCAACAACTTCAGGGATTGGAGCTATCACTACAGGTGCAGTAACTTCATCATTTGGGGGATCAAAGAATTCATCAAACAACGGTTGAAACAGTTTATCCCACTCGGGCCTTGTAGGTGGTAAAAATGATGTAGAAGTAGGATTATTGGGAACTAATCCGGAACTAATAGCACCGGTTCCCATCTCGTGAAGCGCGGGTTCAGAGCTGCGTTGCTCAGAAGCCATCGCTGTCAGCTCATCAAAATCTGCGTCCATAGTTTCTACAATCTTAGCAAGACGACGGTTGTAAATTCGGTATTCTTTCTTGGAGGGTGAGTAACCAATGAAAATACCTATATCGGCTTTCGGTTGAAGCTTGCCCAAGTTCTCACTATTAATGTTTGGATAACAAAGAGCCCCAAACACATGAAAAATGAAACATCAGGTTTACGATCATGTAGAAGCTCGTAAGGTGTTTTTCCATGGCGTTTCTGAATGATAGAGCGGTTTTGGGTGAAACATGCAGTAGATACAGCTTCTGCCCACAAGAACAATGGAGCGTTCGCATAAATCAGCATAGTCCTAGCAGCTTCCATAAGCGTACGATTCCGTCTTTCAACGACACCGTTTTGTTGTGGAGTACGTGCAGCGGATGTTTCATGTGAGATACCAACTTCTTCATAGTAATCACGAAGAGTCTGGTTGACGAACTCTGTTCCATTATCTGTACGAATACGGCGGACAGTAGTATTTAAACGTACCTGAATGAATTTCAGAAAAGTGATGATAGCCTTCGGTGCTTCATCCTTTGTACGTAGAAATCTAACCCATGTAAACCTGGAGAAATCATCCACAATAACAAGGATGAATTTCTTACCGCTCACACTTTCGGTTCGCATTGGCCCACAAAGATCCATATGTAAATATGAAGTTTTTCTTGATTGGTGTCTTCAGCTTTGGGCTTGTATGATTTCTTGGTACTTTTCCCCCTTGAACACGCGGAACATAAATGGTCCTTGTGAAATTTGAGCTTTGGAAGACCACGAACTAATTCGTTTTTAGCCAGATGATTAATAGCATCAAAGTTGAGATGAGATAATCTGCGATGCCATAACCATGACTTGGTCTTAGATGCTTTAGAGAGAAGACATACTGGAGAGGCGGCCATCATGTCTTGTAGGGACAACGTATAAAGATTTGCCCCACGAGATCCCTTCAACAAGTCTTTTCCTTCCAAGTTGCGGATGAAACAAGTATGTTGTCGAAAAGCAACCTCTAGGCTGGAATCACAAAACTGTCCGACTGAAAATAAATTATGACCAAGACCTTCTACATAGTATACCCTTGAAATCGTAACGTTTCCAATCTGATATTCACCATACCCCATTATCTTTGCAATATGATCATTACCGAATTTAACCGTTCCAAGAAACTTGCTGACGAAATTTCGGAGCATCGAGCGATCTCCGGTCATATGCTTTGAACAACCGGAGTCCAAATACCAGAGGATGATTTGGACCAACTGAAAATATCACCAGACGAGGACAATGTATAGGTTTCGGAATCTGAATGTTCCTTGTTATTAGCAGGTACAGATTTAATAATCTTAGATTTGCTAACGTTAGGTTTCTTAGATTTCATAGCCTTCTTCCTAGTTGGTGGTGTAGATTCTAGTTGGCTTAAATCCTGAGGTATTTCTTCACTGATAGGCACTATAGTGGGGGCTGACCTAATTAAAGGGCGCTGTTTCCATACTTTAGTGCTAGTGTGCCTAACTAAAGGACGCTGAGACCTAACCTCAATGGATGCATTCCTAGTTAAAGGGCACATTTTTCCATCTAATGTAAAGGTCCTACCAGTGGGACGCCATTGCCATCCAACTTGGGTACGAGTTCTCCCAGTTGGTTTCCATTCAAGATCATTCCTAATAGCATTCATTTCATTCACATGATCAATAAGACACAAATCATGACGTTGGGAAAACATGCATTAGTTACAATTCCAACATTTCAAATTAGAATTCACAAATGGTTTAGGCTTCTGCACAGGCGCAGAGCTTTTAGTCTTAACATGATTCTTTTTATTTAAATCTGAACTGATATTCCTAGTATGAGCTTCTACTTTCTTCTTGATGGTACTACTAGTGGAGGGCTTGATCTTATCTTTCTTGAGTGGCGATCCTTTAGCCTTAGTAGACTCTTTTAATCCTGTAGAAGGCAAAGTGGGAACATTAGCAACAGATTTTAAAGGTGCCTTACTTGATGGTGCCAATAACGGTTTTGCTCCTGGGGTCTTATTGAATGGAGTTACAGCAATGGGTCGATTAGTGAGTAGTGCAGAACCCGGTTTACCTATGTATTGCAAATATGCTAAGCAATATTGAACTCGCTTAATATATTCATGAGCTGAATAAAAGTAACTGCTTGAGGGATCTAACGCATATAAATCATCTAAAATATCCCTAACAAGATCTACATGCTTAATTGCATTCCTCATATAATCATCGTAGGTAACCGGGTTTTTCTTATGGAGCGGGTTCTTATAAAGCACTACTGACTTGGTTGTTGGAGCACTAGAGGACGGTGCAGAGTTGGTAGCTAAGTTATTAACAGCTTCTTGTCGGGTGAGAAGAAGTGTCTCCTTTAACTCGGCCAAAACCATGTTTTTGTCAATGAGCTGGATATTTAAGTCAGAGATTTCCTCACATTTTTGGTTCAATTGTTCAACATAAGATTGTTGTTGTGCCGCATTAAAAGCGAAGCGTTCTTCTAGTGAACCATAAAGTTTGGACATTCCCTGTCTTGCACGATCCATCTCCCCTAGAATAGACGAAAGTCTAATTTCTAAGTCCTGGTTTTTAGACTCTGCAGCCTCTAGTTCCAATTTTAGTGTTTCATTTGATGACACATCTCTCTTTAATCTCATAATCTCTTCCTCTAATGCCTTAACTGTTGCAATCATCTTGTCACTCGTCTCAACACTGTTTTCACAACCATTTGTTATCAAAAGATCCTCATTTTGAGTTTGTTGTTTTAATTCTAAAGATATACAATGTTGTTCAAGTTGATTAAAGCGTTCTGAAAGTAAATTGTAAGAATCTTGAAGCTTTAAAAATTCAGCGTTAGATTCGTGACAAGAATGATTATCTACCTCATTTACAGTATCAACAACATTTACAGAGAGATCACACACATCATCACATATATTCACAGCATCACATTTAATCATAGCGGATGTAAGCTCATTCGAATAATTAACATTCACAGTAGTAAGCACATCACACGAAATTACTTGGGACAAGAATCGGTCATATTCGGATAAAACCTTTTCCTTTTCAATTAATTGTAGTTCGTAAGCGGTGTCCATTTCATAAAACACTTTTTGAACTTCTGCAATTTCAAACTCAAGATTTTCCGAAAGAGATGCAAAACTTCCTTTTAGACTTTCGACAAACGGATTGATCTCATTCTTAAACACCTCGTTCATGTGTTCGAAAGCCCATTCTCCGGCGTTTAGGCCATTTGAAGTCGTACATTCCAAAATGACCTTGTCAAAACTAGCAAAGTATTGATTAATCTCTTGCAAGTTTAACCATACAGTGCTAACAGGTGGAAGATCCTTTGGAATTTCCTTAGGTCCTTCCATTTTGACAAGTGTAGGAAGTGTACTAGGGTTTTCTTCATTTAACATGTAGGTTGGTGCTGTGATGAGATCTTTATCCATATGGAAGCGAATTCTAAAATCCGTTTTTGCAAGCTCCTGATTCATTTTAAAATAATCACACTCGGGATATTTTGCAAAGTTGTATGACCGATTCTCATCAACTAGATCCTTATTTGTGCGATCATCGAAAATAACAATCGGGTCTAAGACCAATCCTAATTGGGTTGCATTATAAAGTCTTGGACTATGGATAAAAGCTTGTTTGCATACCGTGGGTTAGGGGGAAGGCCTTTTTGATGTGATAAGTTAAATTCTCTAAACGAAGCATCAAATAAGTGCACTAGTTGAGAGGCAGCGTATTGTCTTAAAAGCAAATAATCTAAACTTCTAATCTTATTAGCCACATTAATTTCCATTTCATTCTTTTTAGACTCGAGTAACTCAAAATCCGTTTGAAGTTTGTGAAAATTAGTGACCACTAACTCTTTTTCTTTAAGTTCGTTAGAAAGATCTGCTCTTAAGGTTTCAATTTCTTACAAATGACTCATTTGTTTGTTTCGAAAATGATCATATTCAGGATTTGTTAGAACAGTGGACGAAGGAACTAATTCCAAAGTTTGAACCTTTTCGTTGCACAAAGTAAGCTCAGCAGACAAATTCTTATTCTTAGCTAGGGTTTCTAGGAGTGCAGTATTCATTTGGCTAAGTAATGTAGCAGGAACCATGACCAAATCTAGTTGAGCAGGAATATGCGTATGCGAAATGGCTCCCGGTTGTGATTCACTCAAAGTCTGGGGACTCACATTGATATTACTATCAGTGATTGTCTCCTCATTTGAAAGACTCACCACCGAAGACTCATTCGGATCAACACCCTCTTGCCCCACTTGATGTGGTTGAATACTAGTACCAGTGGTATTATCAGTGGTATTAGTAAGTACCTTAGATATTTTTTCTGGCCCAAAGCTAGAGATAGTTGCCATAAGAGCTGCCTGAGCAGATTGAAGTTCATCACAGTCTGAATCGTAAGCATCCAGATCATCTACTTGGTATGCTGCATTCTATGTGGTGACAACGTCTTGTTTAGCAATTCCTGGGTCAGCAAGAAATGCAAGCTCCTCTTCATCAAGTTCCCGTCCTTGTGCCTGAGCATTCACCAGATAAATCTTCTCTGCAAACCATTGACCATCCCTTCTCCTCTTAGGTTTTTTGCAATCCCTGGACATGTGACCTTCTTCCTTACAGTTGTAGCATGTAATCATTCTCAACTTGCCTGTGGAATTAGCCCGTGGAGGAGTGTTGACCATTGGAGCAGGATTGACCGTACGTGCATTGGTGGTTGATGTAGTGGGTCTCCCCTGATAGGGTTGAATAGGTTGAACCATTACCCTGCCATTCTCAATAGTAGCTTGTTGGCGAGAAATGGATGAATTACTCAGCTGATTGTTAGTAGGAGCTGGTCCTCTAAATCCTCGTTTGCTTAATGTCCTTGTGAGATAAGCAGACATAGTGGCTAACACTTCAACTGGGTCAGTTCCTTGTTTGAATTCAGGAATGGGGACTTCATCATTATCACAATACAGTGCTTGGTCTTGTTGAGCTGCATAAGCACTAGAAGGAATACTCATGTGGTCAGAGTAGCTTGATGGATATGCTGCATTTTCTTGATAAGAAGAATATAATGACTGAGCATAAGGTGCAATGCTTGCTGGTGAATATGGGTGAGGTTGTGAAGCATATTGTGATGCTTGTGGTTCTCTCTGAGATGAAGGTGCATTAAACCGATATTGTTGCTGATGTGAGGTGGGTGGTTGCGGTAGAATCAAATATTGAGGGAAGCTTGGAGTCAGGTACGGTGATGGATGATAGGCTTGGTGTCCCATGATATAAGGAGTGTTGTACGACAAACTTGGTTGATTCGCCATCAAAGCTAAAGAATCAGGGTACGTACCTCGAGGCGAACGGTGCATGATCACGTGTTTCTCATGCTGCTGAAGAGATGCATAGAGTTGATCCAAATTGCACTTATGCAAATCCCTGGTTAACTTAACATCGGTAATATAGTCACCCCATTCAGCTTGAGGTAAAGTATTCAAAAACTTGGTGTTAACCTGGAATGGAGCAATCACGAGATTGTACACATTCAGATCATTCATGAGAGTAGTGAATCTGAAGTAATAGTCGTGAAGCGTTTCCCCTGGGCTGTACGTGAATCTATCAAACAGATCATACAACTGACATTCCCTTTCCTGTTTGGTAAGAGACGTACCTTGTAGCAACACCTTTAGACGTTCCCATAAATCCTTTGCAACCGTATATTGACTTACCATTCGATAGATGTCATGTGGAAGAGCTTGGAGAATGGTTTGAAGAGCCTTTTCGTCTGCATCGGCAACAAGTTGTTGAGTTGGTGTAAGTTCTTCAAACTCCCGTGGTCGAGTCACATTGTTAACCACGATGGTACCATAATCAAGTGGACCATTTCGAATTGACTTGACCATAAGCCTCCCATATGTCGGTTTTCCCTTAATGTATGACATCATACGACCTTGCCATGCTTCAAAGACTTCTTTAATGAGCATTGGAGGGCGATTATCCGTTCCCGTAATGACGGAAATATCCGTAAGTGATGTCATTTGAGGCATTAATGAATTCGGATTCATTTTGATCACTTCAAAGAGACAAATATTATCGGTTGATCGACCAGTGAAGTAAAGTTTGTGAGTTGTGTTTAGTTTTTGTTGTAAGAAACCAAGATTAAATCCTCTAAAAAAATCGTCGAAAAAACAAGTAAAATATCCCTTGGTTCGGAACAATTGTTGATTCGGAAGTCTTGATTCGGAAGATTTTGGCTCGGAACTCCTTGATCCGGAACTTTTGGTTAATAAATCTTCCGGACGAAATCTTCCGGACGAAATCTTCCGGACGAAAACTTCCGGACGAAATCTTCCGGACGAAATCTTCCGGACGAAATCTTCCGGACGAAATCTTCCGGACGAAATCTTCCGGACGAAATCTTCCGGACGAAATCTTCCGAACAAAATCTTCCGGACGAAATCTTCCGAACGAAATCTTCCGAACGAAATCTTCCGAACGAAGCATTGTAAATTCAAACATAACAGAAAACAAACTCAACCTCACACTCGACTCCTCACATCTCGAGCACCTCACAACTCTCGACTCGACTCCACTCACTCTTACACGACACCAAACAGACTCCCTCAATCTTTAACCAGCCTCACCCTCGTCTCACTCCAAACTCTCGACTTCTACACACCCACATCCTCCTAGTTTCGAACCCCTCACCCTCACCTCTCTCGGTCAAACCAACCAACCCCGACTGAACCTCGAACACACAAACACATCTAATCGATCCAAACAAACCAGACACTCTAACTTTTTCAAAACTGTTTTGACTATTACACATTATTTTTACATCAAGATCTCATTCAACACACAATCATCGATCTTGACTCAATAACTCAAATCATCAGTTTACCCAAACCTTCTCAACCCAACACCCACCCTAACTCCGACAAGACTCTCGAACCCACTTTGACCCAAGACTCCCACTTTACATCAACCCACTTAGTAGTCAAATTGAAAATCAAAGACTCCCTCTCATTCTCTCTAACAACACCACAACCTCACCTCTCGACTCATTTTTAAGATCACAAGAAAAACATCACCAGAAAGACTCTTACAGATGATAGAAAGACTCAATCAAAACTCGCATTAAAATCACAGAAAACATAAATTTAACCTACCCGAGACCTCTTATATAGATCTTGAAGTTTCATCGCGATCGAAAAGTCTTCCAGATTATACATTTAAATGGTTTAATTTTATCCGGTTTGGTGTGATTATAGTGGTAGATGCTGTTCTTAGTGATTCATATGATGTGAGGAGAATTAAAATCACAGGAATATTGTGATTATTCTGGTGAAGGGGATATAGAAGAAGTATATTGTGGCTGGGTTTTTGAGAGTAAATATAAGAGAGAGAGTTTTACAGTGACGGAGGAAACAAGTTTTGAGGAGAAGAGAGATAAGATAAAGGGGACGGATATAACGAAGTTGTACGAATATTTAGGATTTAATTTGAGTATAAAAAAAAAGTCAGACAGAGGTTTCAAGAATAGACGTGGGTGGGGATAAATGTAGGACACGTTTTATATATCAAATCAACGTTTTCATTTCAACTTTAAACGTTTTCAGATTTTTCTTAATTAAGTTAATGTTTTTAATATATCAAATTTCTTTTTTAATATATTAGACGTTATTAGTTTAAAACATATCATACTTTTCTATTTAATATTTTCATTTTTTAGTAAAGTAAATTTTGTGTATTTATTTTTGGTACATCGTGTTGAAGCGGGTATTCTGAAAGATCCAAAGTGATAAAAAATTTGACGGGTTAAAAGTTTTTTGTGGCCGGATTTGAAGACAAAAAAGTGACGAGTCAAAGTGACGGGATTTATTTTTAGGGGTACGAATTTTTGATCGGGTTTGTTTTTTCAACGTTTGAGACGAGAAAAGAGTTACATCACCACTCGAGGATTTTTTTTAAAAGTTATTTACGGATCTTTCGTTTCTTCACGAATTGTAAAATCCCGAAAACAACCACATCCACATCATTTTTTCTTCGATATTCAATGGATTTGTTCGATTCGACATGTCAAAAGGGAGAAGCGCATAAAAAGCAAGACAAAATTAGTGATAATGGAATCACTTCATTTCAAATGCTTCAGTCTCATCTTGTCACTCTTTCGAGGATTCAAGGAGGGAGCGAATTTGTGACAATCTTTGGATAAGATCGTCATATATTCATCGACTCAATATTCACCACTTTGACCCAACTCGCCGAGCAACTCAACAATGAAAACTTTAATCACTCCGCATCGGCACTTGCATATAAGACTCTTGTGACACAACTCACGCCATTCCTCCAATACAATATCATCAAGTCTGAAAGTTCAGTGATTTGCCAATCTTTTCTTTGAGATACACATACCGAGCTTCGAGTTTTCCGTGATACAATATTGAAACTCATGACATCGGTCTCGTCTTCGATTTATCAAAGATCACAACTTCAGCAAGCGTATGATAATGGAGTGCAAGAATCAATGATGCAGATGCAAGAGGCGAATGGTCATACGGTTGACAACTTGGAGCATAACGATGGTAAGAGCACGGAATCAGGAGGACAACATGATTCCAGTGGCACGTAAGGGAATGTTCACGAGATCTCTTTTGATGACACCTCACCCGTTTATGACGAAGAGCCTGCAAACATGGTACAATGTAATGTTGTATATGATGTATATGCTGATGCCATGCCGCATATTGAGCATTCTGAACCTAATTATGACAAACATGGGATGGAAAAGAGTGATAGAAATACCACTTCTGATTCATCCGACGTGAGTCATAATGGGGGAGAAAGTGTTCAAAATGCTAAACATCATGATAATTGTCTTTTGACTGCTTCATTGACTGCTTCTGATTCCAAGATTAGAGAGCTCGAAACGATTGTAGCTCAACAATCAAAAGATCTTGAGGATGCCAAACTTGAATTTTCTAAGAAAACGGACAAATTTGAAACATACTTTGAAAAACTTGAAAAGTCAAACGTTGTTCTTGAAAGAAAATTGGATCAAAAAGTTTTAGATTCTAAAGCTGAAAAGGAAAATCTTTTGGAACAAATTCAGTTACTAGAGTCTAAATTGGCATCCCAAGATAGATTGCTCAAAGAGAATGAAACGTTAAAAGCCCAAGTTCAGGAAAAGGTTTTTGCTATAGCTGCGTTGAAAAACGATTTAAGGAAAACTAGAGGACCTAGTGTGGACACTAAGCTTGAAAAACCATCAATCTTGGGGAAACCGCCTACAAATCAGTTCGTCAGACAACCGACAGTCAGACAACCTACTTCATTTAAATCCGAGCGACCACAATCCTTGAGACCGCGGTTTGCCTCCCAAGTTGATTTGGTTCAGTTTCCTAGACCAGTCACCCCAGCAACTAGGCCCAATGTGATCAAAACAGCGTTAGCAAGATCTAATCAGATGATTGCCCCTAGTTTCCCTAAAAATACCAAGACCACGTCTACAACTAGTTCAAATGACGTTTGCCATACATCTGATCTTAGGGAAGCTAAGCAAAAGACACATGATGAGACTGCTTTTATACATGGTCTCATCGTCCAAAACGGGCTTAAATTGCATAAAATATCATAAATACACCAAATATATGCTCGTGTTTGTTACTTGTGTATTTTTGGTGCGGATATTGAGGAAATGGCAAAAGATCACAAGAATCATTCAAAAACGAACACGGGAAACAAAGACGCACAATGAACCAAGCCCAAGATTGGAATTTTGCAAAAAGACCCCTGAAGTTTGAAGAATTGGCAAGAATGGTTCCTCATCTTTGAAGAACTTGTCACAAATGACCCTCCAAAATGTCAATTGTACAAGTATGGTCCTTGAGGAATGAAGATTGATCAATTTATGCCCTTGGAAATTGATCAAAGTGCTAAAGTTAGTCCTAAGTTATCAAAAGGACTAAACTTGAATTTGGTTTTGGACTAATGGTGAGAAGGATTTAACTTTTGGACTGGTTATGCAATGGAAGTTAACAAGTGTTAAGCTTTTTGGACGGGTAATGAGAATGTCCACCACTAGCCCACTTACACCCCACCAGCCCAAACTTTTTTAATAAAACCCGGTTTTAAAATAGTCAACAAAGTCAAATCCTAATTGTTTTCCCACTAAACAAGGGATTTAAATCTCTTTACCCCCAAAACAGATCAAACTTCCCCTAATTAACCTTATGAACCCTACTAATCCCCAGACCTAATTGGACTCAATCCAAAGGGTTTTCCCTTAATCTTGTCCAGATCCCTGATTAATTATCCCCTCATCTTATCCCACCTCACAAAACACAAACACATGGGCTGTGGACCCCACCCCGTACCTCCCCTGCTACATCATTTTCACACCAAAACCAAGACCCGACCATTTGAACGTGCCAGATTCTTCTACTTGGCCTCCAAGGAGCATTTGACGCCCAAGATCATCCTACACCTGCTGGCATCCAACAAAGCAATCACATGGGCATTTTTGACAAAAATTCGTCAAGACTTCAAAGGGCTTATTTGGAATTCCCATAGATTAGGGTTTATGATTTATGCATTCTAGATAGTTCTTTAGCAGTGTATAAATATGAGTGGCCTGTCACTCATATCCTTGTTCCAGATTTTACTCCAAAAAATTGTAATTCCTTTTTAAAGAAATTAAAGTTGGTATTTTGATTTAAATGTAATTCCTTTTACTGTTTTTTAAAAGTTGGCATATCTTTGTTGAGAAAAATCTTAGTTCCATTACCATTTGTGTAACAAATTGTGTGTTTAAGATTTTCAAAATTGGTTTTGAAAAGGTTTGAGATTTTTCAGAAAATTATTGAATTTTTGAGAAGTGAAAGTGGACAAAAAATTCTTGAGTTTCTGAAATATTGAACTTGTTTTAAAACTTGTTAAGGGTTTCAAGTTTCTTGGAAAAGTTTTTAAGAGAGGTTTAAAGATAATCAGATTTAGCATATTATTGCTTGTGTATCTTTTATTTTAATCTTAGCATGTTTGAGTATTTGTTGATCATAGATTCTGCATAGGTCCGGGCCTATAGGAGAAGGCTAAACAGCCTTGGTTGAGCCTGGATGTGGCCTCAACAAGGTATTCCCTTTTTACCTTTTTCAATTTTCAGAAAATTAGTCACTTAGGTGATTTGTATGAAATGCATGCTAAGTGTGTTATGTGGTTTGAGTGAAGCTTGTTTAGATGTTATGAGCATGTTGGGCTAGGATTTAATCTGCTTGAGTGTGTTTTAGAAGCATTTTGTTTGAAAAAATTTTGTCCTCCAGTTTTTAAGGGATGTTTGGATAAGGGATTAAGCAGGGTTAAACATCATTAATATTGCTTAAAATCTGTTTAAAGACATTCCCTAGGTTAGAGTTAGGTGTTTAGTGTGTTTGGTTTTCAAAAGGGTAGGATATTGAAGCTAGTTGTGTGACAAAAAGGTGAAAAGATAGCTATATTTTGAATCTGCTCATTTTCTGATAAGTTTTGGTAAATTTGTGCAACAAGCTTAGGAATCTGTTAAACAATAGGATTGAGAAGGATTGTAGTTTGATTATATGCTATGTGGTGGACTGGTATGCAAAATCTTGGAGCTTAAAAATCGTTTTTGTGCTTGTAGAGAAAGCTAAATACCCCCAGACCTAGAAAAGCATATCAGCAACTTGATTTTGCCTGTTTTGCTTGATTTGTGTTATTTGGAGTGTTGAATTTGCTTGTTTTCTGCTTGATTTTGACTCCCTATACTCCAAAGAGTATAGGGGTGCCCTCCTGTCCAACATATCAACACCAATTAATCATAATCCAAGTCCTCTTGGTTTATTGCACTTGTGAAGATAACCAAAACTGCTTGTGTTCTTGAATTTGTACCTGGGCACGTTTTTGGCTCATTCTTGGTTTAATCTTGTTAAAAAAATGAATTGAGTTTGTGTTTTGAAGCATAATAAGGTCACAGATTGGGTTTAAAAAGTTTAAAAAAAGAAAAAAAAATAAAAAACACAAAAAGGGGTTCACCAGCCTCGAACCCACACCATCACGCTCACAACACACTCCTCTTACCGTTGCCCTAGGGACTTTGACTGGTAAGAGGGTGCAAAGTTTGAAACTTAAGGTAACTTTGGTTTTGGCTTTTCATTAATAAGTCGTGACCTTTTACGCTTATTTTAGCTTATTTATTAAGTTTTTTTGGTCTAGCTTATTTTTCCTAGGACTTTATTAGTATTTTAGATTTTTCTGTTTAAAAAGTTTATTTTTCCCACTTTTAATTTATTTATTAGGATTATTTCTAGTTTAATTTGTAGAAAGTTAATTAAAAATAGTAAAAGTATTTTAAAAAATCCAAAAAATAGTTTGTAGGTTTTAATTAAGTTATTTGAGGTTTACATTTAAAAAAGTTTTCAAAAAGTCTTATTTTTTATTTTATTTTATTTTAGGGTTTTTTATAAACGTTAATAATTAATATAAAATTATAAAAAAGGTTTTAGGAACTTTTATTTTCATTTTTGTCTTAGTTAGAATATTTAGAATTTTTGATAATTTTTTAGAAT
Source organism: Glebionis coronaria (assembly GCA_025667525.1). Lineage (NCBI taxonomy): Eukaryota > Viridiplantae > Streptophyta > Magnoliopsida > Asterales > Asteraceae > Glebionis > Glebionis coronaria. The sequence continues at coordinate 15,560 of JANFOE010000183.1, forward strand.
TTATTTATAAACTTTTAATTTTTTAGAATATTTTAATATTATTTTATTAGTAAAAATTCAAAGTTTATTTTTTTCTACTTTTTTCATTTTTCCTAGGTTAAGGACATATAATTAGGAACTTTGTCACTCTCCAAATATTTTTTAGCTTTTGATTTAATTTTTAGAATTAATTTAAGTTTTAATAGATTTTATTAGTTTTTAAGTGTTTAAAAATAGTTTAATTTGGTTTTAAAATTCTTAAAAATAGTTTTTAGCTTAATTAGGTCATTTTTGAGGTTTACAAACTATAAAATCTTGTTTGGGGCTTTTTAATAATTAATTGTGATTTTTAGGGCTTTAATTAGCATTAAAAAGTCATTATTTAATTAATTAAAAGGTTTTAGCAAGTTTGGATTTTTTGTAAACTCTTAGAATTTTATTGTGGATTTTTAGTAATTTTTAGGAATTTTTAGGTTAAAATTTTAATTTTTGTGTTTTTTACGTTTCTACGTCTTAACTTTCTAGTAGTAGTTTTTGTTAATATTTTTATTTTTTCGTCTTCGTCATTTTCTCTTTTCTTTTCTTCTTAATAAAATCATCAATCAAATCAATTCATTACACAACACACGTGCCTCCTCGAGAGAACGAACTCACTTTTAGGGTCATACACACACGGTTTTCCTAAATCGTCGTGCACACTTGCCCTATATTTTAGTTGCTTGTTTTTCCTAAAGCAAGTATCTAGTTTTACAACTATCAAAATGGCGCCGCTGCCGGGGAGGCGTGTTGTGTTTTGATTGAACCATTGTTGTTTTTTTATATTAGCCATAATAGTATTTGTATTAGTAGCACTCTACTAATACGTATTATCGTTTTTCGGTTTTTGTGTGAATACTATTACTATATTGTATACGTAGAACAATAAATTCACAAGTACTCCAAATACGTAAGCAATCACAACCTTGATACGGGATTTCATCACTCGATCATTGTATTCGAATCTCAAACCAAAGAAAAAAGGCAAAAATAGATAAATACTTTCGTGAAGCTTAATCTTGATAATACAAACTATAAGGTGGGTATAAGGCGGTTGTATTTCACAACCTAAAGGAAAAAGGCTCTTAAGTGCTTCGCGCCGCCTCATTTCCTCCGCTTGCTTGTGCGTATTTGATTTTGAGAGTGAATCGAGGGTTTTGCCGCCCAAAGTATTACTACATATCATATATATTTTCTTGGTTTTCATTTGATTAAACCCTCTTGAACGATTTGGTGTTCCACCATCGTTCTAAAGTCATCGAAGGCGTTCACTCCACGTGATCGTTTTCATTCCTTGAGGCTTCGTTAATCAAGAGATTTGATTAAGGAGGAGATTTGTGGGCTTTTTGTCTACTTAATACATTCACCAATTTCCAAAAAGGTTAATACAATCAAAAACCACAAAAAATTGAAAAACACAAAATACCAAAAAGAATCTTCTTTGCTCGTCTCCACGTTGTACGTGACGTTTATGCTCACTCGTAACAAAGCAAAACGTGCACGTAAACGAAAGAACAAAACTCCCACTCCAACTCATTCTAGTGAGGAGTCTCCTATTGACGAACCCATTGTACGAGAAGCACCTACCATGGCGAACCGAACTATGATGGAGTTACTTCAAGCACCCACCGAGGGTTATGGAGAAGCTATTGTGATTCCCGCAATCCTTGCGGAGAATTTTGAGGTGAAAACGGGTTTGTTGTCGATGATCCAAAACAACAAATTCCGTGGTGATGAGAACAACAATCCCCACAACCATATCCGCCAATTTAATCGTCTTACCGCCACGTGCAAATTTAAGGATGTCTCGAATGACTCGATGAAGATGATGCTTTTTCCGTATTCCTTAGCAGGGCCCGCTAAAATTTGGTTAGAGAAAGAGCCACCCAATTCTATATTGACGTGGAAGGATCTCGTTTCAAAGTTTGTGAACCAATTTTTTCCGCCCTCTAAGACTACGCATTTGGAAAATGAGATTTCTAAATTTTCACAAGAATCAAATGAAAGTTTTTCTATGGCTTGGAATAGGTTTAAGGAGATGTTACATGAATGTCCTCATCACGGTTTTTCCGACTTGCACCAAATAGACACGTTTTACAATGGACTTAACGATCATGAAAGAGATTATTTAAATGCCGCCGCGGGTGGTAATTTTTTGTGTAAAACGGTTGAAGAAGCTTTGGTCATAATCGAGAATAGGTCTAAGGTTTATAGCCCTCGTCACACACCGAGTGTTGCCAAAATGGGCTCATCATCGTCTCGTTCCATTAATGCCTTGCAAGATGAAGCAAATGAGGAGAATCGGTTTTTCGATAGGTTTTCGACTCTCATGTCCCATTGGAAAGCTCAAGAAGCTTCCAATTCCGCTTCGGTCAAAGCGATTTCTAAGAGTTGTTTGTCGTGTGGTGGAGCTCATGATCTTTCCGAGTGCATTACCGCGGATGGTAACACTTCGAATGCTTTTGTAGCCACGGGAACTTATAACCAAATCGGCCAAGGTTCCCGCCAAAATCAAGCTCCACCAAATCAAAATGCTAATAATTATCGAAACAACCAAGGTGGAAATTACCAAGGAAATCAAAGAAATTATAACAAAGGTAATTATCAAAGTGGTAATGGGCAAATTTCTAATCAAAACCAAAACCGTGATTTTCAAAACAATGCCCAAGGTTTTCAAAACGATCACACTAAAAATCTCCAAGGAGAATTTTTGAATTATGCTAAGGCTAATGATGCTAAGTTTGACAATATGCAACGAGAAATGGTTAGCTTAAGATCCGAGTTGAAAAACGAGCTAAAAAACGAACTTGCTAATGAACTTAAAACTCATGCTAATAAAATGGAAGGAAATGTCACACGTCTCTAACAAAATCAACAAAAAATGGAGCAAGGTCAACATGGGATTAAGCAAGAGTTGTTAAAAGCGGATGCTAGGCAATCAGAGTTTGAAGACCGTATGGCTAAAATGTTTGAAGCTATCATGTGTAAGCCCTCTTCTTCGGTTGGTCTTCCTAGTGATACCATCGTGAACCCGAAAGGAGAATTGAAGGTTATTACTACTCGTAGTGGTAAAACTTTCAAAGAACCCATTTCTCGTCCAAGTACTTCTATGGAGAAGGAAAAAGAGAAAGAACCCGAGGTAGTGGTTGAAAAGGAGCACATTACAAGCCCACGAAGTACCGCTCAAACCACACCTACGGTTGAACCTACACCAATCATGGAACCCGAGATTCCAAGGCCTATGCCTATGCCTACTTTGCCCCAACCCACACCACCTTTACCCTACCCTTCAAGACGAGACAAGGAAAAGGCACAAGAACGAAATAATTATCAATTTGAACTTTTTATGAAAATGTTTCGTGACTTGCATTTTAATATAAGTTTTGCCGACGCCTTAGTCATGATGCCTCGATTTGCCGCGAACTTCAAAAGTATGTTGAATAACAAAGAGAAATTGCAAAAATCGTCTAGTTGTTCTTCGGTTTTTCTAAGCCGCATACCTCAAAAAGTCGGTGATCCTGGAAAGTTTTTAATCCCATGTGCTATCCAAGACATGGAAGAATGCTACGCCTTGGCCGATCTTGGTGCTAGTATTAATTTGATGCCTCTTGAGATTTTTAAATCGCTCAATCTTCCAAATCTCACTCCTTCAAGAATGTCAATCGAAATGGCCGATCATTCTACGATTCTAGCTTGTGGAGTTGCCGAGGACGTCTTCGTGAAAGTTGGAAAGTTCTACTACCCTGTAGACTTTATTGTTGTTGATATTCCTATCGATCCTAAAGTTCCGTTAATTTTAGGTCGATCTTTTTTTGGATACCTCGAGAGCACTTATCGATGTGCATGCAAGAAAAATCACTCTTCGTTTCAATGAGGAAGAACTCGTCATTAATGCCACCCAAAACTCCACTCTTTCTCATGTGTATTCTATCACATCTTTGTACAATGTCAATCCCATCAAAAGCATTTGCAAAAAGATTTCAAATAGAGTTTTAGGAGTTGTTGAGAAAAATGAAGTTCCGTCCCCTCCGCCGGTGGAGGTTAAGAGTGTTAAACCTACGATTCCAATCTCGAGTGAATCTTCGGATGATGAATACGTTGATCCCGATGGGGAGGTTTTCTTTGTTGACAAAAGATTTGAAAACTTACCACCACCTAAGCCAAAAATATTTCAAAATGTGAGAATTTTTAGTGTGACTAACATTGCTTTAGATACACCAAATATTTTTGACATAATTAAATCGGGTTTTCACAAGGAGAGTGTAAAAGATGAAAAAGGAAAAGATTTTGAATTGAATTTAAAAGATTTTTCTACAATTCTAACTCCGTCATCACCGCGTGTATTGAGTACTACAAGATCGTCTTCTCCTTTTGACGATGCTTTGTGTGGACTTAGTATGGGGGAATCCCCTTATGTTCCCTCCCCTTTCTCCACCGAGGACGAGATATTTGATCCCGGAATTGCTTATATAGGGAAATCTCGGTCTTCCACCGATGCAATAAAAGGAAAATCTTTTCATTTGATTGGTGCGAGTCTACCTCGAGTAGCTCATGTTTTTAGAGACTTACCCATTGTCCCACCCTTCTATTTCTTCTCTCCTATTTTCTTCTACCCCATTGGGGTTTGTGTTGAAGTAGCGTTGTTTCGTCTTTCATCTGAAAACGAGAACGCCATCTTCGATCCCGGTATTTTGCACCATCAAAGGACTTAGTCCTTTATACCGGTTGTTTTTTGGGCCTTGTTTATCATGTAAGCCCCACCAAAAATTGACCATACCATGATTATCCCTAAATGATCACATTTATGGGGATTCGAGTCGAGCTTTTGACTCGGTTATCAAAAACAAGGTGCCTCGTGGGGGAGACCCATGCTTATCCATGTACATATTATTGCTTTTTAGTTAACCTAATGAGGGGATTTGTGCCCTTCCTACCTTTGTTCCGTGGTTGTTTGTGCATTGTGGTTTTTAGATCATGATCTTCACGATTGGAGCCTCTCGTGTTCGTTTTATGGGAGCACTCGATCATTTGCTTTGGAGGCCTTTCCCAATATCCAAATGATATATCCTTTTATGTTCTAACCGTAGGTTGTTAGCACACTTCATAAACGGCTATTAATTTAATGGTTACACCCTTTCCATGCTAGATTAGGCATTCGACTACGTCTCTAGTATGGGGGTGTTTGCACCCCTAGACTCGAAACATTGAGGACAATGTTTAACTTTAGTATGGGGGGGGGGGGGGGGTGAATAGATACTTGCCTTGCCAAACCTTCACGCTTTCCAAAGTTTATCGTTTTGTTATCGTTTTGTTGCAAATAAGGCTAAAAATGGCCAAATTTTAAATTTTTTCTAGATTTTCATAAGTGTTTAAGACACGAATGTAGGTTTTCCGATGGTGAGAATAAGAGTAATTTTTGACTCGACTGTGCGTGTTGAGCACTTAGCTTCGATTCCTTAACTTTTTAGGCTAAGTCTCTTGAATGAGGACGAGAAATGATAGAGTTATTTATAAGTCTCGTAATCGTCACGATCTCATGTGTAGTAATTATTAGCTTATTCTCCCAACGCTTTTGATAATAAATTGTTAATAAATATTGATTTAGCGGTTTAGTCACTATTGTTGGTTTCTAATTTGTTTTATTAGCTTCCATGTAATTAAATTGAGAAAACATTAAGGTATCGCCAGCGTCATGGTTTTGAAGTATTGGCAACCCGAATAATCGAAAGCTTCACCCAATAATAAGATTTCAAGTGCTCACCTAAATCAAGCAAACAATTTGAAGCCCCACAAGGCCTAAAATCTATGCAAAATTGAAAGTGAATCAAGCCTTAATCTTCGAAGCTTTAAAGATCCAAAATTCGCTTTAGCGTGAGGATATACGTCTTTGGCTAATAAAACCACCGATGAGGCGGATAATAAAAGGCAAGGCAAGACCGAAGTCATAATAAAAGCTTCATGGCGAAGTTGAATAAAAGATGGAGGTAAACCAAAGATAATAAGGCCCTTCCGTTAGGGGGCGTATAAAAGTCTTGGTAATAAGTCTCATGTTCAAAACCGTTATAAAACCGTGTTTATCGATCCTTCTTGTTGACTTAATTTTTTGACATCGTTGTCTATTAGGATGAATTATTGATTTAATGATTTTGGTTACACCGTTAAGTTTCTATTTTTAGACTTAATCTCTATTCACGCATAAGTCAATGATGTATCCTCGTGATCATTAAGACAAAATAAAATATAAGAGATACCAAGTAGGAACAAGGGAGTTTAGGTTCGTAATTAACACTCATGAGATATGATCGTGTTGCTAACTTATAATAACAATGATCTCGTCACACGCTTAGCATAGAATCGAGTGAAAATCGAGGACGACGAAATTATTTCTAACGAAGCATTCACGTGTTCTTATTCTATGAACCTAAACGTCCCATTTTGCGATGAAAATCATACATTATGTCTAAAACACAAGTAGTAGCAATAGTAGTAGTATAGCTAGTTTATCATTCCAATAAAATGAATAAAATTGAATTTTGGAGATGCTTTGATACTTTATTCTAGCATTGCGTGAGGGCACGACAATGGTTTAGTATGGGGGAGTGATGAGACTGCTTTTATACATGGTCTCATCGTCCAAAACGGGCTTAAATTGCATAAAGTATCATAAATACACCAAATATATGCTCGTGTTTGTTACTTGTGTATTTTTAGGTGCGGATATTGAGGAAATGGCAAAAGATCACAAGAATCATTCAAAAACGAACATAGAAACGAAGACGCACAATGAACCAAGCCCAAGATTGGAATTTTGCAAAAAGACCCTTGAAGTTTGAAGAATTGGCAAGAATGGTCCCTCATCTTTGAAGAACTTGTCACAAATGACCCTCCAAAATGTCAATTGTACAAGTATGGTCCTTGAGGAATGAAGATTGATCAATTTATGCCCTTGGAAATTGATCAAAGTGCTAAAGTTAGTCCTAAGTTATCAAAAGGACTAAACTTGAATTTGGTTTTGGACTAATGGAGAGAAGGATTTAACTTTTGGACTGGTTATGCAATGGAAGTTAACAAGTGTTAAGCTTTTTGGACGGGTAATGAGAATGTCCACCACTAGCCCACTTACACCCCACCAGCCCAAACTTTTTTAATAAAACCCGGTTTTAAAATAGTCAACAAAGTCAAATCCTAATTGTTTTCCCACTAAACAAGGGATTTAAATCTCTTTACCCCCAAAACAGATCAAACTTCCCCTAATTAACCTTATGAACCCTATCCCCAGACCTAATTGGACTCAATCCAAAGGGTTTCCCCCTAATCTTGTCCAGATCCCTGATTAACTATCCCCTCATCTTATCCCACCTTACAAAACACAAACACATGGGCTGTGGACCCCACCCCGTACCTCCCCTGCTACATCATTTTCACACCAAAACCAAGACCCGACCATTTGAACGTGCCAGATTCTTCTACTTGGCCTCCAAGGAGCATTTGACGCCCAAGATCATCCTACACCTGCTGGCATCCAACAAAGCAATCACATGGGAATTTTTGACCAAAATTCGTCAAGACTTCAAAGGGCTTATTTGGAATTCCCATAGATTAGGGTTTATGATTTATGCATTCTAGATAGTTCTTTAGCAGTGTATAAATATGAGTGGCCTGTCACTCATATCCTTGTTCCAGATTTTACTCCAAAAAATTGTAATTCCTTTTTAAAGAAATTAAAGTTGGTATTTTGATTTAAATGTAATTCCTTTTACTGTTTTTTAAAAGTTGGTATATCTTTGTTGAGAAAAATCTGAGTTCCATTATCATTTGTGTAACAAATTGTGTGTTTAAGATTTTCAAAATTGGTTTTGAAAAGGTTTGAGATTTTTCAGAAAATTATTGAATTTTTGAGAAGTGAAAGTGGACCAAAAATTCTTGAATTTCTGAAATATTGAAATTGTTTTAAAACTTGTTAAGGGTTTCAAGTTTCTTGGAAAAGTTTTTAAGAGAGGTTTAAAGAAAATCAGATTTAGCATATTATTGCTTGTGTATCTTTTATTTTAATCTTAGCAGGTTTGAGTATTTGTTGATCATAGATTCTGCATAGGCCCGGGCCTATAGGAGAAGGCTAAACAGCCTTGGTTGAGCCTGGATGTGGGCTCAACAAGGTATTCCCTTTTTACCTTTTTCAATTTTCAGAAAATTGGTCACTTAGGTGATTTGTATGAAATGCATGCTAAGTGTGTTATGTGGTTTGAGTGAAGCTTGTTTAGATGTTATGAGCATGTTGGGCTAGGATTTAATCTGCTTGAGTGTGTTTTAGAAGCATTTTGTTTGAAAAAATTTTGTTTTCCAGTTTTTAAGGGGTGTTTGGATAAGGGATTAAGCAGGGTTAAACATCATTAATATTGCTTAAAATCAGTTTAAAGACATTCCCTAGGTTAGAGTTAGGTGTTTAGTGTGTTTGGTTTTCAAAAGGGTAGGATATTGAAGCTAGTTGTGTGACAAAAAGGTGAAAAGATAGCTATATTTTGAATCTGCTCATTTTCTGATAAGTTTTGGTAAATTGGTGCAACAAGCTTAGGAATCTGTTAAACAATAGGATTGAGAAGGATTATAGTTTGATTATATGCTATGTGGTGGACTGGTATGCAAAATCTTGGAGCTTAAAAATCGTTTTTGTGCTTGTAGAGAAAGCTAAATACCCCCAGACCTAGAAAAGCATATCAGCAACTTGATTTTGCCTGTTTTGCTTGATTTGTGTTATTTGGAGTGTTGAATTTGCTTGTTTTCTGCTTGATTTTGACTCCCTATACTCCAAAGAGTATAGGGGTGCCCTCCTGTCCAACATATCAACACCAATTAATCATAATCCAAGTCCTCTTGGTTTATTGCACTTGTGAAGATAACCAAAACTGCTTGTGTTTTTGAAATTGTACCTGGGCACGTTTTTGGCTCATTCTTGGTTTAATCTTGTTAAAAAAGGAATTGAGTTTGTGTTTTGAAGCATAATAAGGTCACAGATTGGGTTTAAAAAGTTTAAAAAAAGAAAAAAAATTAAAAAACACAAAAAGGGGTTCACCAGCCTCGAACCCACACCATCACGCTGACAACACACTCCTCTTACCGTTGCCCTAGGGACTTTGACTGGTAAGAGGGTGCAAAGTTTGAAACTTAAGGTAACTTTGGTTTTGGCTTTTCATTAATAAGCCGTGACCTTTTACGCTTATTTTAGCTTATTTATTAAGTTTTTTTGGACTAGCTTATTTTTCCTAGGACTTTATTAGTATTTTAGATTTTTCTGTTTAAAAAGTTTATTTTTCCCACTTTTAATTTATTTATTAGGATTATTTCTAGTTTAATTTGTAGAAAGTTAATTAAAAATAGTAGAAGTATTTTAAAAAAATCCAAAAAAATAGTTTTTAGGTTTTAATTAAGTTATTTGAGGTTTACATTTAATTTTTTTTTCAAAAAGTCTTATTTTTTATTTTATTTTATTTTAGGGTTTTTTATAAACTTTAATAATTAATATAAAATTATAAAAAAGGTTTTAGGAACTTTTATTTTCATTTTTGTCTTAGTTATAATATTTAGGATTTTTGATAATTTTTTAGAATTTATTTATAAACTTTTAATTTTTTAGAATATTTTAATATTATTTTATTAGTAAAAATTCAAAGTTTATTTTTTTCTACTTTTTTCATTTTTCCTAGGTTAAGGACATATAATTAGGAACTTTGTCACTTTCCAAATACTTTTTAGGCTTTTGATTTAATTTTTAGAATTAATTTAAGTTTTAATAGATTTTATTAGTTTTTAAGTGTTTAAAAATATTTTAATTTGGTTTTAAAATTTTTAAAAATATTTTTTAGCTTAATTAGGTCATTTTTGAGGTTTACAAACTATAAAATCTTGTTTGGGGCTTTTTAATAATTAATTGTGATTTTTAGGGCTTTAATTAGCATTAAAAAGTCATTATTTAATTAATTAAAAGGTTTTAGCAAGTTTGGATTTTTTGTAAACTCTTAGCATTTTATTGTGGATTTTTAGTAATTTTTAGGAATTTTTAGGTTAAAATTTTAATTTTAGTGTTTTTTACGTTTCTACGTCTTAACTTTCTAGTAATAGTTTTTGTTAATATTTTTATTTTTTCGTCTTCGTCATTTTCTCTTATCTTTTCTTCTTAATAAAATCATCAATCAAATCAATTCATTACACAACACACGTGCCTCCTCGAGAGAACGAACTCACTTTTAGGGTCATACACACACGGTTTTCCTAAATCGTCGTGCACACTTGCCCTATATTTTAGTTGCTTGTTTTTCCTAAAGCAAGTATCTAATTTTACAACTATCAACACATGTAAGAGATAGCAATGTCAAACCTAGTCAGATGCCTTCTAGATTACCCAACACTGCTCACCGTAGCATGTCATCTCCTAGGAGGATCGATCAATCATCTAGGAATTACTCGGACATTAAATATGCTACTTGTAAAACATGTAGGAAATGTGTCTTTACAGCCAATCATGATTCCTGTATCAAAAAATTGCTTAATGAGATGAACTCCCGTGCTAGACTTAAATCCCAGTGGGTAGCTAAAATCAAACCCATTGGTAAAATGTGGCGCCCCACTGGTAGAACTTTCACTATTGTAGGAAACGAGTGCCCTTTAACTAGGATAATCTCCGACTCTACTAAGACTGCTAGGGAGGAAATTGAAAAAGATGATACATCACTTAAGCCTGAACTTAAAGTTTTCTATAAAAGGAAACTTTTTCCAACTAAGATAAGTGAATCATCTACTCAGGTCACCTCTGACACAAGTAAAGCCAACTGTGAACCCCCACGTGCTTCTATAATTGATATCGCTAACCCATGTAAAAGCATGCAAATTCCTAATGAGAATGCAGGTACCAAAGTTGATGTTCCAAAAGAACGAAGCGGTCCAATCGTTGTATACCGTTCAACTAAGGACACTCTTAGAGTTTGGTTGCTGAAGAAGCAGATATCGGAGAAACAAGTGTCTCAGGGGATTCATGGCTAAGCTCGTGTAAAAAGGACTTATAGTCACATCACAGACTATAACTCGATCTTCAAAGAAAGGAAAGTTTATCGCTGATGGTAAACTTATCCTAACAACGAGAAATTAATTTTTCTCGGGCATGAGCTTATATCAAAAGCATTCCAAGTTTTTAAGCTCATGCACAATGGCTTACAGTCAGATTACAGTCTGTAACCCGAACTTCAAAGAAAGGGAAGTTATCTACGCAACGATAACTTACCCTCAAAACGAGAAATTAAGTTTTCTCGGACACGAGCTTATATTAAAACTATTCAACGGTTTTAAGCTCGTGTAAATGGCTCCTCGTTAAATGACAGACGATGACCCGGACTTCAGAGACAGGGAAGTTTATCTACGTAACGATAAATTACCCTCTTAACAAGAAATTAAGTTTTCTTGGACACGAGCTTATCCTAAAACCATTCAAAGGTTTTAAGCTCGTGTATAAGGCTCATCATTAAATAACAGATGATGACCCGTTCTTCAAATAAAGGAAAGTTTATCGCCGATGGTAAACTTATCCTCATTAACGAGAAATTAAATTTTCTCGGACACGAGCTTACGTTAAAACCATTCAAAGGTTTTAAGCTCGTGTACATGACTTACAGTTAAATGTCAGACTGTAACTCGAATTTCAAATAAAGGAAAGATTATCTTTTATGATAACTTATCCTCATAACGAGAAATTAACATTTCTCGGTCATGAGCTTGTATTAAAACATTTGAAGTTTTAAGCTCAGAAAGGAAAGTGTATCTTTTAAATAAGAGAACTTTTCCTCGTAACGAGAAATTAACCTTTCTCGGTCATGAGCTTTCCGTTAAAATAGTCTAAGTTTTCAAGCTCATGAACACGACTTCTAAGTAAATGTCAGCTTAGGACTCGTTCTTCAGATAAAAGGAAAGGTTATCGCCGATGGTAACTTATCCTTACAACGAGAAGTTTACAACTTCTCGGACTTGAGCTTTCCTAAGATATTCCAAATCTTAAGCTCAAGTAATTGGTTTTCAAAACTTTGAACACAATTTTTCAAGACTTTCTCAAAAGGTTTTTCTAAATCTTTCAAAATTGTGTGTTCAAAAACGTTTTGATAAAAAGAGCATGTCTTCTGGAATCGATAATATTTACGAACCTAGAAATGTCATTCAATAATGACACAGGGTTGTAAATAAAGTTCGAGCAGAAGTTTAAAAGATTTAAAACATGCTCCATATGGTTTGCTATTATTTCAGATAGCAACCCGCTTTTCATAATCAAGTCAAGTATTTCACCGGAAAGCTTTGACTCAACAACGGGAATTAATTTTCTCGGGGACGTGACGAGGTGACCAACATTCGTGAACAAGAACCATGTGAATCTTTCATATGATGTTCTCCATCATTCAGGTCCTACCTCGTAAATTGCTAATATTGTGAATTCATTATCATATATGATCTTTGCACGTGTTAAATACCTTACACTTGTGTTTAAAAGGTATTTAATTTACGTTTCAAGTAGACCCTCATTAATTTGAGGGGGAGCTTGTGTAATTCATGAAGATAATTGGATTTGCATTTTTCTTCCCAAATTTTCTTAAAACGCTATTAAATCAATTGATATTAAAAACATTGATTGAGTTAATATTTTTAATATGTGGGAGAAAATGTGATTTAATATGGGAAATGATTAATCACAAATGGTTTGACTTAACGTGCTAGCTCATCCCGACATGTGCGAAATGTTTTCGGATATCGTGGCATATGTTAAGGGGGAGCAAAATGGATTTGCACTTCAAAACGGATTTCATGGTGACATACACTTACCCAAAACATCTCTATTCACGACGGTGAAGATTGTGGTGACATAAGGATGGTAGGATAGCTTAAAGTCCAATGATTCCTCTAGAACCGGAGGAATCTTCCCAAGGACATTCCATAGCTAGAAATACTAGTCCTTAGGAAAGATGGAGAAAGATTGTGAACGTAGCTGAATGCCGACCAAGTACTTAAGTTAGCACTGGAACAATCACAACACAGTGCTAGTGATGACGTATTGGTAAGCATTGAAGGGGTTGAAGAATGAAAAAGAATTGTAAAGATAAAGGGTGTAAAGAAAGAAGCCCTCCTTACAACTTAGGCATAAACCGGGTCAATACATATGCTATTAAGACCATTGTTTAATGATTCTTGATATTGAAGACAGACATCATGGACCCAGTGATGCAAGGCACAACCCATCTCAGCTAACTCAGATATCTCTTAAAAGATATTTGTTTTAATCACACGGAGACAACACATTATCTATTGATTTATTTACTCCGAATAAATTGGTATTGAAATGGTGGCACTCCTCTCCAGCCTCCGATCACTAAAAATCCAAAATGCACGATCGCGTCTAGAGCCATTTGAGATCATCAAATATCTCATTAGGACACACTTTCATATTTCCTTGCTTCTTCACACATTGTGAAAAGTAAGAAAGATCTTAAGAGTCCTACGCAAAATCTTCATGATCTTGCCTGAACATCCGAGTAATACGAAAGTATTTACAATGAAGATGGAAATCCTTCTTGAGCGAATATCAAAAAGCTCATGGTAGGTGACTAGTGCGATTCTTTATGAATCAAACTTGTGATAACTGGAAAGCAACAGTGGTTTAATTCTTAAATGAATTTAAACACGTTCCAGGCCTCTATGCAATATCGTAGTGATCTTGCCAGAACATTCAGAGTAATACTATTAAGTATTTACAGTGACGAATGGAAATCCTTCTAGTGTTAACCTCAAACAACACTTGGTAGGTAACTTTCAAGATTCTATACGAATCAAGCTCGTGACAACTGGAAAGCAACGATGGTGCGGTTCTTAATTGAACTTCACTTGTTCCAGGAACATGAATTGACGGCTTCAAATCATGCGGATATTATTATCCAAATGATTCACTCTTTATGTTCGCAGTCAGCTTTGGACGGTCGAGTAAAGAGAACGGGTTTACCCGCGAAATCTTGTCAAGGAGGTTCTTTATTGAAACTACCTGCCACAAGTACGATATTTAATATCGTCCAACGGTCTTCACCGACCGGAGGTAAAATGCTAGCGAATTAGAATGAAATGTTCAAGGCCATTTCATCCGTGTACATTGTTTGTTGCTAACTGTCTTATGCAGCGTAACAAGAAGGTGGCATTGCGGTGTACAATCCAGAAGAAGTCGTCACCACATGCTTATACTACATACAATTAGTACCTCAACAAATTCAAGAAAGCCTGAAGGTCAAGTCTTCCGCTGTATCAAACTCTGAAGCTTTCAAGAATTTAAAGTATAAGTATGTGGAACATGAAGTCACGAAGAGGCAAATATCACAAGTGAAGAATGCACAAGGTCAAGGAAAGGAAACATGCTCAAGACTAAAGGCAAAGATCACATCAAGCATATTCACAAGAACAAGATCGAAGACTCAAGTATAGATGCTAGGTTTAAGATTTTGTAAAAAGATGTGACCTCCCTGATAGGTGTGAAAACACCCATCTTTTCTACCACTTAATTACATTAAAACGGGATCTAAACGTATATTTTATGTCGTAAATGGCGGAATTATGCGTGGTTTGGTTTTTATTGTGTTTCAGGGTCAAAATGTGAAAAGGAAGGAAAGCACGGTCTTTCACGAGTGTTTATTGAAGAAAAAGACAAAAGACGAAGTCAAAAGATCAAGAATGCAAAAAGAACGGAAGTCCAAGGCTTATTCTGAAGATTTATCGAAGAAAATGTCCAAATACGAAAGTTTAATAAAGCCGAAGAACTCAAGTCTAATTTATGAAGAAATTACAAGACGAGTTCAAAGAAATCCCGAGTCGAAGTCTTAAAAGTCGAAGAATTTAAGAAGACTGAAAGACTGAGGACCAAGAAAGAAAGAAAGAGAAAGCCACCAACCACTCCCCTCTCCTATAAATACCACCCTCACTTGTTGTGAGAAGGTTGGTTAGTTTTAGGAGTAGATTAGGAGTAGTGTAGTTTCTCTCTCTAGATTTAAGCTTTCTCTCTCTAGATTAATTTATGTTTAAGCTTTTGTTATTGAATCCTTACTTTTTAATTAAGCTTTTAATTTATCATTTTCTTCCTTTCTTGCTTAATTTCTGCTTTTGATTTGGGGTTGTGTTCTTGAGTTTTCTTAATTTCAATCAAGTGGGTTTTGATTGATTTGGCTTTATTTGTTAGTTTTATTGATTTGTTTTGATTGATTATTGTTAGTTGATATTTAGTGGTTATTTTGGGTTAATCTTTTGGTTGAACTTGATGAATTTTGGCTAAAATTCGTGTTCCCCTGTTTCTTATGTTACGTACTGTTCTTATTTTTCCAGGTTCCGAATCAGTTCAAAAGTTCCGAATCAATTTGTTTTAAAAAGTTCCGAATCAATTTCTTTTAAATAGTTCCGAATGAAGGATCTTTAAAAAGTTCCGAATGAGTTTTTTTTCAAATGTTCCGAATGAGTATTTTAGAAAACTTCCGAATGAATTTTAAAACTTCCGAATGAATTAAAAACTTCCGAATGAATTTTAACTTCCGAATGAATTGAAAAACTTCCGAATGAATCTTAACTTCCGAACGAACAAAAAAAGTTCCGAATCGGAACTTGTTAAGTTCCGAATGAAAGTATTAACAATTCACGTGCTAGCTTGCATGCTTAGCCATGTTTCCCGCCAAAAACAAGCAGCTAGGCTGGCTGCTTCCAGCAGCTAGCCTGCCTGCTTGCTTGTTTATTAGCATTGTTCCGTAATTGTCTAGTTTTATCTGAAAGTTGTTCCGATTTTATTTTTGAAAGTTACGTATTTTTAGTTGAATTTTTCGTCTAATTTTAAAATTAATATTTTTTCGTAAAGTTCAAGTTTTATCTTTTATTTAGTACCCGCTTTAGGTTTTGCCTCGTTTAGCTTTAAAGTACCATTTTAGTTTTATTCTCTCCTTTTTCATTTAGTAAACTTTATTTTCGAGTCGATAGTTAATTTCTTCGTTTAGTTTTATTTTTATTAAATGTTTCGCTTTAAATTACGTTTTATTATTTGTTTTAATATTCGTTTTAATATCGTTTTAACTTTTAGTTTTTAATATTCACCTTGTTTTACTTTTATTATTTGAACTTGTCTTTAATTTGTTTTTAAATACTTTTCTCATTTACTTTTATATTAGTTTTGGATAATAAACTTCCCTTTTTCTTAACCAAAAACGACTGAGTCGCACTTTGAACCGGAAATCAATTCGATTAGACACCGAGAATAACGAACTTTTTAACCTAGTAAAATCTATACATTAAAATGGCGCCGCTGCCGGCTCTTTTCGTGAAGATTAACGATTTTTTGTGAGAGACGCGTTGGCTTATGGGATCCGTTCACTTGTGAACGTTATTTTTCGTGTCAAAAATTTTCAAAAATCCCAAAAACATTTGAAAAATCATAAAAAGCATTTCTTTTTCAAAGTTTTTGCACCAAAAATATTCTTCTTGCTCATCTATTTTTCTTTATGGATTTTTATGTCCATTGCGTCGGGTGTGAGAGACGCTTATACGGGAACGACTCATGTCGATGGTGTACATGTGAGCGGTGCGGAAACGATATCGACAACACACAATTCGGATTTTGTCTCTTGTGCAACTCGACTAATTCATTTTTTTTGAATCCACCTCCTGTTCCCCCGTGCATCTATTGTGGAAGCGATTCTCATTGGCATGTTTCGTGCCCGGTTCGATACCCGTATGGTCACGAGCAAGAACCGGGGTACAACTATGACAATGATAATAGCTATCCACAAGACGCACCCAGTCTTTCTCCTCACCCGTTTTGCAACAACTGTGGGGGTCCTCACGATACTTCTTATTGTCAGCCAATGAATTATTATGAGCAAAATCCGTGTCCTCAGTTTTCTTCACCAATGGATTATTATGAACCAAACCCGTGTTCAAATTCTTCTCAACCGATGAACTACTATGAGCCACAACCATGCTATAATTCAGGTTTTCCACACTTTGAGCCCCCACACCCCAACCTCAATCATCAATCCTCTCAGGGAATTCGTATTGATCAACAACTCACTACTCTGAATGAAGAAAGGCACGCCATTATTTTGGAAATTCAAGAAGCCTTTGTTCAGTTTAAAGAAGCATGGGCGGAGGAAAAGCGACTGCAACAAGAGCAAGTATCTAATCTTAGTGATTATACCCCTCCTCTTGTGCATCAATACTATTATGATGATGATGACGACGATGTTGTATGCACTTTCAACACATCTTCTGAAGTTGCTGCTCCTACTCTCGATGTTCCTATTGTGTCTAAGGATCTTGATTCGTTGCATGAGCTTAGTGATGTTGGTCTCGACAAAGTATTGGATGATGAGGTTTGTGACTTACCTGCTATGGAGCTTCAGGACGACGTTGCTCTTACGGAAGAGGTCGATCCTAGTGATGACGATTCTTCTCTCCGCTATGAGAATTTCACTTTTGAAATTTCTCAATCTCCACCGGGAGATGCGGGCGATGACGATTTATTCTCTCCGGCTTACGAGAAGTTCACCGATGAACTTGATCTTATGGATGAGGTGGAAGACGTGCTTCTTCGCGATAGATTACGGAAAGTGCACCTTCTTATTGCTCAAATCGAAGAGTTGACTTCTCCTTCTCTTTCCGAGTCCTTACCTCCATCTATTCCTCCCGTTGAAGATAATGACCCATTGCTGGAAAAAATCGATATCCACTCCATCCCTCCAGGTATTGATGATTATAATACGGAGGGGGACATTATTTTTGATAATTTGCTGCAGGAAGATATTGTCCCAAGTCCCCCTCCCGAGCACCTTTCACCCTCCCCTTTAGCCACTATTACGGAGGATGAGTGCTTTGACCCGGGAGGTGACATTGATTGTGATATCATTGATAACATTACGGCTTTGCCGATTGCTCAGCATCCATTGTCTCTGGGGGATGACAATGTGCTTACTTTACCCACCCCACCTCCCGTGGATCTTGATTTCACATACTTTTCGTATGTTGAAAGGACCTTTCTCCCATTCAAGACTTATCCCCCCGCCTCTCCTTTGTTGATGTCAACCGGGAACGAGGACAAGGTCTTTGATCCTGGTATTACATTCGAGGCTTCCCCATGGACCATTTAATTCGGGGACGAGTCAGGCTCGTGACTCGGTTAATATAAACAAGCGCTTTTTGGGAGGCAACCCAATTATCTATCTATTTTCATCATAAGTGCAGGGGGAGCCCCGTTGGTGTTTCTTGTTTTCTTTCTTATCATTGCAGGGATTCGAGCTTCAAAGACACACTCTTGATGACTTTTGACGAACCGTGATTCCGTGTTCTCATCTTCCTGGTTCTATCCTAAACTCTTTTCGATTCACTATTTTATATTTCTCAATATTAAAATAGGAATCTCTTTAGTTGTCTCTTCCTTAGCAAGATTTAAACAAAGTGCACAATGTCCTAAGTGTAGGGGAGTTTACTCCCACATGCTTAAACATTGAGGACAATGTTTATATTAAGTGTAGGGGGACTTCTATCGAAGTTAAGTGGCCTTTTCCTTGTATTTGTCCTCATTTTAACCGGAAAATCGATTTTTTGACATTTTTCAAAATTTTTAATCTATTTTGGCCTAGTTGTAGTCTCTTTTATTTTTGTTGATTTCATTTATTGTTCAATAAAATGGTTTTAACAAGTTTAGTTATCTTAGATATATTAGGCCCGTTGTGAATATTTTGACTCAACCCGAGTTTACTTATCCAAGTTCACTCTAGCTAGTATCCTTAACCATGTAGACCTTAATTGGTTTATTAGGCTAAGCATCCACGAGTCTCATTCCTTGATATTTTAAATTGTGGAGAACGAGAAATGATAGAGTTAGTTGCAAGTTTGGTATACTTTCATTAACTTATGTGAGTTAATTATGATCTTTTTCTCCCCTCGCTTGTAAATAAATAATTGCAATAAGTAAGGTCGTACGGTCTGAAAAATTACTTAGTTATTAGCCCAAGATCGTTTAAAAGTTGCTCGGTATTGATTAGAGTTCATAGCCAAGGCATAACTAATGAAACGGGACGCGAAGATTGGCGAGTCTGAAAAGGCCCTAAAAAGGCATGAGGATTCCATTTTGTTGCTAAAGATCCAAGATGATGTGAAAAGCATTATTCTGAAGTCAATATGAAGGATCAAGATACACGACGAAAAGCAATCAACTCCCACAAGATCATGGAGAAATCTATCCGAAAAGACCCTTACAAGGTATGAGGATAAATCGATCCAAGTCCGAAAAGGAGGCGGATCGTTGTATATCAAAGTCCCAAATAAGGATTGAAGAAGTAATGATGAAGTCATGGTCAATATTTGAAGAATATCTCAACTTCCCCAAGTGAAGATACACACTATATATGAAGAGAAGACCATAATTTCAAGAACGTCTTCTCAAGATTTGAAGTATGAAGTAAATGCCAAATATCGGTCCAAGAAAGGTCTCAAATCGTGAAGCGAGTTATGCCAAGATATGAACTTTTTGAGGTCTCGAGAAGCAGTTTTAAAAGATTTTGTCCTTTAGCTAACTATGGATTAGATCGTCCCACTTTATTTTCGGCCTTAAATAATTATCAAAATAAGTCAAACAATGCATCTTCATGATCATTCAAGACAATAATAAAATATCAGAGATACCCATAGGAATAAGGGAGTTTAAGTGATTAATTGAACCGCATGAGTAAATGTTTGTTATGCTAACTTGTACTAATAATGATCTTGTTTTTAAGCTTGGCATGGGGAACGTGAAACTTGAGGGTGATAAACATTCATGACACACAAGCCCTAATGTAAGTCTTAGATTTCTTTACAAGTTTCTTCCTTGTTGCATCTTGTTATTTTCTATCTTTTTTATTTTCCTTAGTTGTTTAATAAAGGCCAAGGTAGGTTGATTATGATGGAAAGTGTAAACCCTGCTTTATTGCTAAGCATTGCATGAGGGCATTGCAATGGTCAAGTGTAGGGGATTTGATAGGTGTGAAAACACCCATCTTTTCTACCACTTAATTACATTAAAACAGGACCTAAACGTATATTTTATGTCGTAAATGGCGGAATTATGCGTGGTTTGTGTTTTTATTGTGTTTCAGGGTCAAAATGTGAAAAGGAAGGAAAGCACGGTCTTTCACGGGCGTTTATTGAAGAAAAAGACAAAAGACGAAGTCAAAAGATCAAGAATGCAAAAAGAACGGAAGTCCAAGGCTTATTCTGAAGATTTATCGAAGAAAATGTCCAAAGACGAAAGTTTAATAAAGCTGAAGAACTCAAGTCTAATTTATGAAGAAATTACAAGACGAGTTCAAAGAAATCTCGAGTCGAAGTCTTAAAAGTCGAAGAATTTAAGAAGACTGAAAGACTGATGACCAAGAAAGAGAGAAAGAGAAAGCCACCAACCACTCCCCTCTCCTATAAATACCACCCTCACTTGTTGTGAGAAGGTTGGTTAGTTTTAGGAGTAGATTAGGAGTAGTGTAGTTTCTCTCTCTAGATTTATGCTTTCTCTCTCTAGATTAATTTGTGTTTAAGATTTTGTTATTGAATCCTTACTTTTGAATTAAGCTTTTAATTTATCATCTTCTTCCTTTCTTGCTTAATTTCTGCTTTTGATTTGGGGTTGTGTTCTTGAGTTTTCTTAATTTCAATCAAGTGGGTTTTGATTGATTTGGCTTTATTTGTTAGTTTTATTGATTTGTTTTGATTGATTATTGTTAGTTGATATTTAGTGGTTATTTTGGGTTAATCTTTTGGTTGAACTTGATGAATTTTGGCTAAAATTTGTGTTCCCCTGTTTCTTATGTTACGTACTGTTCTTATTTTTCCAGGTTCCGAATCAGTTCAAAAGTTCCGAATCAATTTGTTTTAAAAAGTTCCGAATCAATTTCTTTTAAAAAGTTCCGAATGAAGGATCTTTAAAAAGTTCCGAATGAGTTTTTTTTCAAATGTTCCGAATGAGTATTTTAGAAAACTTCCGAATGAATTTTAAAACTTCCGAATGAATTAAAAACTTCCGAATGAATTTTAACTTCCGAATGAATTGAAAAACTTCCGAATGAATCTTAACTTCCGAACGAACAAAAAAAGTTCCGAATCGGAACTTGTTAAGTTCCGAATGAAAGTATTAACAATTCACGTGCTAGCTTGCATGCTTAGCCATGTTTCCCGCCAAAAACAAGCAGCTAGGCTGGCTGCTTCCAGCAGCTAGCCTGCCTGCTTGCTTGTTTATTAGTATTGTTCCGTAATTGTCTAGTTTTATCTGAAAGTTGTTCCGATTTTATTTTTGAAAGTTACGTATTTTTAGTTGAATTTTTCGTCTAATTTTAAAATTAATATTTTTTCGTAAAGTTCAAGTTTTATCTTTTATTTAGTACCCGCTTTAGGTTTTGCCTCGTTTAGCTTTAAAGTACCATTTTAGTTTTATTCTCTCCTTTTTCATTTAGTAAACTTTATTTTCGAGTCGATAGTTAATATCTTCGTTAAGTTTTATTTTTATTAATTGTTTCGCTTTAAATTACGTTTTATTATTTGTTTTAATATTCGTTTTAATATCATTTTAACTTTTAGTTTTTAATATTCACCTTGTTTTACTTTTATTATTTGAACTTGTCTTTAATTTGTTTTTAAATACTTTTCTCATTTACTTTTAAATTAGTTTTAGATAATAAACTTCCCTTTTTCTTAACCAAAAACGACTGAGTCGCACTTTGAACCGGAAATCAATTCGATTAGACACCGAGAATAACGAAGTTTTTAACCTAGTAAAATCTATACATTACTCCCTTAGGGGGAGATTGTTGGAAATACGTTTTTCCCAATAAAGTCTCGGTCACATCTTAGTTAGCATAGATCACGAGATATAGACTATTTAGTGTTGATAAATCTTCTTAAAGAACACTAATACAATCAAAAACTAAATAACAACACAAATCATTACCTTAAATCACCCCATAGCTCTGATACCAAATGTAAAATATTGATAATCTTGTTAATCTATGAAGTGGGTCGAAGATTTATAGAGAGAGAAACTAGTGAGAGAAAGTGAGAGAGAACTATGTGTTTTTCATTAAAATGGTAAAATGGAAAATCAACAACCAACCCCTTTCCATGGTGGAAAGGGGTATTTATATCCAAGCCACTATTGGGCTTGGGCCGACCCATGACAAGCCCATGGGTCGGTTTCTTACTTAACTAAATAAGTACTCATTAACTACGAGCTATTACAACATTAATAATATTGTGGAGTGACCGATACTTCTAATATACGTTAAAACGTATTTCTAACATACTTCATCTACGCAAGCTTACTAAACAAACCAAAATGTTGTTGAATTATAATCTCCAAAACAACATCGTCACCAAAATCAGAGTAACGTGTAGAAGGATTAAAAGTTTAGTAAGAAAGCTAAAAAACGAAACTAAATGTAATTAAAGATTAAGGTAGTCAAGATCCCGATCCTGATCTTAGGATCTTACGATTTTACGATACTGCAAAGCAAAAACGATCCAGATCTTACATAGGATCTTTGCATGCATAAGATCTTATAGGATCTCGATCTTGATCATAAGATCTTAAGATCTACTACGATCCGATCTAACTTTTTCTCGAACGACAAACTAAAAAACTACAAATTTACATGTTCTATTTTGTATAATCTAAAAAACAATGTGTAAATCTTGTTATACATTTCATAATAATAATTTGAACCGCATTTTTATGAAATATTCGTATAATTTTGTGTTTACGATATATTTTATTTGAAAATTTGTAAAATATTGCAAAGACTAATAAAAAATACATTATAGTATGATCTTAGGATCTCGATCCTATTTTACGATCTCGATCTTTACAAAAACAAAAACGATCCAAGGTAAGATCCCAATCTTGAAAACCTCGTCATACACTACTAAACGATTCTTTTAAACATTTTTATGATACAAATGCATATAAATATCTATCGCTTTCTGACTATTCACTAAGTTCTTTTTCTTATGTTGGTATCAAGTAGAAAAGAAAAAACCAAATATAATCTTTAAAAAGTAAGTACTATATGAAAATGGCATACATGACACATTTAACTATTTAAGTACTATGTGAAATGAGTTTATAAGTACTATATGAAAATGGCATACATGACACATTTAACATTTAACTATTTAAGTTAATTCTACTCCTCTTATATTAATGTCGTGATTATCTTTAGTACATTTTTCTTTAACGTTAAATGTCTATCTATGTAGTCTTGACTTTATTTATCTTCTCCTTCCTCGAAAAGACAAATAATAAGAGCACACGTTATTTTAGTTGCTAATTACAATCTTAGAGCACAAGGAACGGTTTGTTTCATAGTCAAAAAGTGGTGTCACATCAGCAAAGTGGGTTATGGCACGAGAAATGCTATGACACTACTTTTTTTAGAGAGTGGTGATTTTTGTGCCATAGGGATATTTTTGGTGCCATAATTAGGATATATACTTTTAAAATTCCCAAATAGAAAAAATAGAACGGCGTGGGTTGGTGCCGACGAGGCGAGGAGCTTGGCGCTAACCCATGGAGTCCTGTGCCGTTGGTGTTTTTTGCGCCAAGACTCGGCGCCAACTTTCCACGCGACGACTCCAACCCCTTCCATACAGGTTTGCTAAGTAATTTTTTTAATATGTAACTAAACACTTACACGCTTGATTATAAGTCTAAACCCGCACATCAAAAGCATATCCAAACACGATATCCCCCCCTTTTTACTAAAGAAAAAAAGCATAGATGGTAGCAAGTCATCATGCGTCTAAAATAGTAGACGTTTTGATGATTATAATGGGCCATCATAACACTCGCTCTCCATGGTCTTTACTTCACACACGTCTAAACTATAAACACATATTATTTATTTAAGACTTCATACAATGTAAAACCATCGGTTCCGATCACCTAAGTTGCCGTTCACATTCTGAAAAAAAATCAACCATGAATTAGTAATAACACTCAAGCGACTTTACTTTTCCAAAAAAAGAATAAATTTTATTCTGAAAGTTTTAAGAAAAATTAGGTATTTTTATGCATAGTTTTTGAGTTTATATGAAAGTTGAGATTATTCATGTAAAGAGCACACAATCAGTCGCCTTTACACAAATGTTCAGTACCAATCCAACAATTTTCACTTCAGCGCTAACTAATCAAACCTGCATATATACCAACTTAATATGTAGAAAATACGGAATTTAACAAAGTTGAAGAATACATCATTACATCTTATAAACCTACATAAAAGAGATCAGTTGACATCTCAGCATAATAAGTGCTCATAAGCTCCAAGACCACTTTCTTACTAACAAAACACACAAACTTGGAAATAAGAAAAACTAAACGCAATGGATTTACAGAAGGGTCAGAAATTACTACTGTAATTTAAAAGGAAAGTGCACTAACTCTCCAATGTTGCAAGCGCTGAAGTGGCAAACCTCATTGAGAATATGACGATAATTACCCTGACCAGAGCTTGTAGGTCTGTCCCTGATGGTGTTGTTGTGCCCAAATGAGGACATGCTGCAGATGGCTGCTTGGCAAGCGTAAGTCTAGGAAGAGATTGCGAGTGATAAAGTTTATCATTACAGCTAAAATACAATTTGCTAACACATGTATTGGCAAAAGGTTAATGACAGCTATTGCATGTTTCTTCAAAAGCTAGAAAGAATGGTTCCACCAAAAATGTATTTTCTAAACATAATGATAAATGTAATGTGATATCGATATCATCCCCTGGACGACAAATTTATAGGTTAAAGGAACAGTAAAGCAATACACATTGATGTAGTGTAGAAGGAAAAAACATAAAACACAGAAGAGGGTGCAAGGGCAGAACTGAGACCATAACGAATATCCTAGAAACAGTAAAATCTATGATGTTGTAGTCTAAGGGTGAGCAAAACAGATAGAACCAAAACACCCGACCCTTTGACTTTGTGATTTCTTAATAAATTCCTTTGTTTTTTTACTTTTTTTTACCTGATATTTTCTGTAGAAGGTGACCATGTCCTCTACATGTACTGAAGAAGTCAGTTACGCGTCATCACGCCAAGGTATTAAATTAGATGATCTAGCAACCTGAGTAGCCTACACGTTTAATTACTTATGAGTAGCAAGATATTAAGTTGGGTTCAAGAAAGAAGATTACACTTGCAAAGCTGATGCAAATACGGCTCCAAGCCGCGTAACTTGAAATATATGGATTAGCGCTGCTAGCAGCTGGCAAAGTGAATCTTGGACAAATGGATCAAGAGAACAATCTATTTAAAAATATTTTTCATAATAAACATACACGCTGCTGTAGCTAATTATTACGTAGAACATTTAGATTTTGGTCAGAAATACAACTGGCATTCGTTTTTATATCACTCGGTTTTTAAACAACATAACACCTATATTGAACCATTGCATCAAATTACATAAATTCCTAAAATCAAAATCATATAAAACCACTACTAACATCAAAGTTTTGAATATGCGTCCATTTAACTTGACTTTCCCCAATCATCGCATAAAGTCAAAAAAGTGCCATCTACATATTAATCTAGAAGAATAGTTACACACTTAAAGGGTCATTTTTTGCCACCATTAGACCAGTACATGATAAATAAGGAAATGCTTTGAACTTACTTGGTTCTATCTGGATTTTTCAAGTATTCAACAACTTCCTCCACTACAAAAAGTACCAGTTTCTTCACCTGCCATATAACAGCAAAAAGTAAATGCACTAATTAGTTTACAAAAAAACAATCCAAATTTGAAACATGTGATGAGACTAATAGGCTTTTACATTGCTTATAGACTATGTTAAAACTTGCTTAACTTATGTAATAAGGGTTCAGAAACTGGACTTCCGTTAAAAGTGACATGCCAAAGATCTTCACATATAAACCTGATGGCCCGCTTGCTACTTACAGCAAAACTCGCAGATACAGAATATATGGCAAGGAATGGGTAAAAATAAAATTATATCAGTAACACCTATTCTAAATGAGGACTCAAAGGGAAATGTAGTTTGTAATTCTTCAAGCCAAAAAGTAAGCGCAGACAATGGACGCGTGCAACAGCTTGTTACTACGTTTAGTTCATTGGTTGCATAGGGTGAACAATCTGCTGCAATGTTACAAATTCTCATTAGCAGTATATCTGTTGATTTACTTAATTTCCTAACGAATTCATGATGGAAAAGTTGTCATCGTATAACATGATTTTGTATAATAGTAATTCAAGAACCTTAATTATTTCTGAAAGTAAGACCAGTTGCTTTTTAAAAAAGTGTAATCCCAACAAAAGGTATGAAGCAAGTGACTACATGAACTACCAAAATATAGGAAATTTTAAATATTATATATTGCAGTATGTACAAATCAGGCAGGCAAGTTATTATCGTTCATCACGTCATCATCAGGTATAACGTATTTGGTAGAAGAAGAACATACCTGATCATCCACATGCTCCCTTGCTTCTTGAACCTCTTTTTGTGCATTATCCAGCTTTGCTTCAGCTACTATCATTGCAATCTTTGTAATATAGATTAAAATATCAGTTATTATCGTGCATGGTGAAACTTCAAAGTACCTTTGTAGTATTGTAGTACCTTTGTTTATTGAGTCCACATTTTCTGTTTTCTAATCTCTTAACCCAACATCCCTTCAACAGAAAGCCGATGACATGCTTGTATGAGTTGGTGAGTAGTGGGGATTATTCTATAAATAATAATCTTGAGAAGAAAATTGGACGTAAGATTTGATGAGCTTGTGCGTGTCATAGTGGCTAATCTTGGTTTTTCCTTTTTGTCTTTTTGGAAGTACAATAAGACGCTTGAAAAGAGAGCAGCAAATTGAGGTTTCAAAATGTCACAACGCATGATCCAAGCAGTAAGGGCATTACCTTCAGGCGAGCTTATCACAGGTACAAATACACCAACTTTACTAATTCACATGTTTGGGTTTACTTTCACCATGCTTTCTATATACTTCCTCAGAATCTGTATCTGTTTATATTTATCCAAATCTACAGGCTTGCCAGTTCATTGTCTTTCTTCTCTTTTCATTTATCTTATTTATAGACAATATTCTTCCTTTTTTGCCTCTGTGTTGAAAATTTAGATGGCACCCTTCTCAGGATTTACTTAAGAGTACTTGGTGCATTGTGAAATAATACCTTTTTATGAATGAAGACTGAAACAAAAGCACACACTAAAGAAGTTTGTGAGAAGGGATCCCCATTATTATCTTATTGTAACAAAACACATAATTCACTTAAAATAAGCTCTCCCAAACATTTTAAGGCGCTCCAAATTTCTACAGTATTTACACTCCTCTAATAATCTTTAGCCAAACACCCCTTTTGTTAAGATAAAAATTGAATTTACACAAAAACTACGTAGTGTAGTAACTTAGCGTATACCCTCATTTCATGACAGTAATATCCTTCAATAAGTGTAAAGACAAGGGTTTTGTTACAACATTCATAGTTCATTGTGTGCCTACATTTCATGACAGTGGTATCCTTTAATAAGTCAAATAGCTACTGTAAATGTAAAGACAATGGTTTAATATATCATAAATCGAACATTTCGCATAGAGAAATTCTGATTAATACATCTATATAATCGAAAAAATATATGATACACACCTGAACAAACTTGTTGATTGCATCTAAGGTACTTGCCCATATTCTAGTCCCTTTAAGCAAAAAGTTTGTAAATAACAGAAACAACTTGGAATAAGGAGAAGTAAATGAAAAAACTAACCTTGTGTAACGCCTTTATTTGAGCTGGTATGATATACTAAGAAAATCGCTTTACATAGGACTCATTGCGACCTTAAGACTGCCCGGTGTCAATGGCTAATTTAGCTGAACGAAGTACCTCAGGCATAGTACAAGTAAAAAAAAGAATTTATTTCCTAGAACAACATATTTAGCTTAATTTAAGTTTATCCCGGATGAATTTGTACCTGAAACTGCAGCTTTCCTAATGAAAATAAAATTTAAGTGGTACTAATATTTGAGCAACATGGACTCAATATGATATATGCTCTGATGATCCTATGTTTGTGTTTAAAGTACTATTCTTGCGTCTTGCCAAACTCTACAGCGGTCTGTAATAAGGTAACACAAACATAATTTTTAGATAACTTTCCTCTTCCATTACATGAATATCAAGGCTGATCTAATCACAATGAGTAAAAGTATTTGAATTATTTTACCGTATTTGGCATTATGCTTCGAAAGTGAGCCTCCGTAAAAAATTATTGCTTACCTGCTCAACATGCTAAGCTAGATTTTCATTCATATTTTCATTTGTTTTCAAGCGATTGGAGTCCTTATGGAGTATGCATATTTATTCTTAACCTCCGTGTGTTGCTTGCGCTTTGCTTTCAGATCTGGCGCTTCATTCAATATCGCGAAGATGCCACCCGCAACATCATTAAGATACCTAAAACCAATATAAATAGTAAATTATCACCTGTGTCAGCTTAATGGAAAGCTAATTTTAAGATTAGGTTTAATCTTACTGATGTAGTAGTTTTTAGTGATATACAAGTCTTAGGAAAGACGAGTATAAATGCGGTAAGTATTAATCGACACGATTTAGGAAAACCGTGAAGACGAATAAATTCCAAGTTCGTTCTCGAAGGAGGTGTGTGTATTAATGTGCCAATTATATAAAATAACAATGTTTGGATTAATGACGTTTTTGGTTTAGAATAGAAAAAAAAAATTAAAGACGAGCTACGGTTACGATTAAACTACGACGATTTGACGTAAAACGCGAACGTAAATACGTAAAACGTGACAAAATTAAAAATTTAACCTAAAATTTAATTAAAAATTAAAGCTAAATCTTAAATAATATAAATAAGAATAAAAATCCAACAAATATATTTTAAAACCTTTTATTAATTAAATATTCAATTTTAAATGCTAATTAAAGCCCTAAACTTAAATATAATTAACAAAATGCCCAAAATATTAATTTATTGAACTAATAACTAACTTATATTATTTAAAGACTAAAAACTATTTTTTCTAAATTTTAAAAACTATTTTTCTATTTTTAAAAGGCTAAAAACAATTTTTAAACTAAAATAATGATTAAAAATAATAAAATAATGCCAAAATTAATTTGACAATTTTAAAAATCCTATTTTATGCTAAAGAATAGTAGAAAATTGAAAAAGTTTGAAAAAATGTAAAATTTTACACTTAAAGACAAAACAGTTTAATAATTAAACCCTAATTAAGCTAAATTAATTAATAAAAATGATTAAAAAGGTGAACAGTAAATATTTTTAAACTAAAAATCTTAAAATAATTTTCTAAGTCTAAGAAAAATTTTAAAACAGAAAAATATTAATTTTCTACACTAAATTCCAAAAAACAGTAATTAAAAAGTAATTAAATAAGCTATTTATTCTAAAAATTGCTTAATGAACAGTAACAGAAAATTAAATTATGCTAAAAAATCAGAAATTAAAAAAGACAAATAATGGAAAAAGAATGAAACCCTAATTCCTAAATAAGGTCACAAAAGACAAAATTTTAAGAATCTGATGGTGACACCTTGCTATTTTTGTCTGCTAGCTCAGCAGTGGGAATGGTTAACAAAGACAGTGGGAACTAGCTCCCACTGGCAGTTATAAAAAAACGGGTCTGTGAGGTAAATTGCTTGTAGATTTCTTATTTCTTGGATTTGAATGGCAACAAAGGCACCACCACACTCATAGAAGTGTGGGGAGTCGGTAAAAGCAATAAAACACACAGGTCACTCAAACAAATTGCACACAAAATGATCAAGACAGTCTCTGTGTGGGCATAAGGGGGTTGTGGACTACTTTACTGGTCTATCTTGCACACAATTGAATTTTAAAACTCCAAATCTTGCATACAATCTGACTAAATACTACTCAAACTATCTATACTCCTAACTTGGCCTATTCTTAAACCACTTACAAGCTTACTTGGTGAATATTCCACAAACTTAAGCAAAAAAGACTTGCTGAAAATTTTTAAACTCCTTATACCAATTTTAGCACACTATTTGCCTTAAAACTTAACCAAATAAACTGCTAGCAACTGAAGAAGTCCTAATACTACCAAATGAGTGAGTCTAATTCGTTTTTAAAGCAAGGACTGTCACAATCTCCTAGCTAAAACACAGAACCAAACACCCCTTTAAATTTAAAAACAAAAAATTACCTAATCAAATCAACTCAAATTCAAACCAAACTGATTTTTATTGCCCCTAACATGCATACTAGACTAAAATGAACATGAACTAACAGGTTAAACCAACAAAGGAGCATAATCACACCAATCTCATATAAATCACATAAAAAGGCAAAAAAAAATGACAACTAGGGGGTTCAAGCCTATGATACCTAGCTGATGCCTTCCCTATGGCTTTTTCTTTTGGCTTTTATGAGCTTATGGAGCTGGTTGCAAGAATGCTGATGTAGAGAAAAAGTGTGGGGACCACAGCAGTCCCAAACACACCCTTATATCTTCAATGAGTAAAAATGAAAGGAGAATGGTCTTGCTTGATGCTATTGTAACCTGCCAAAATTAAAGCAAACACAAATAGTGACCTGAGAGCAAACTAGAAAGCTATAAACAAGCTTATAAATTAAGCAGCTATAGCTTATGGCTTATGCTAAGAAAAAAAAAATATGAAAACTGATTTCTTTCACTTCTTGAAACTTTGGAAACCAATGAACTTGAAAACCTTAGGAAAATCAGAAACTCCCTCAAACACAACTAGCCAAGAATCACGTTTCCACTTTTACTTCCACATGGTCTTGGCCAGAAATTTTGAAAAATCTTAAAAGAAGAATCACTTGAAAAATTCTTGGAACAAATGAAACCTCAATAAAACTTAACTAACTTGCAAATTAAGATGGATATTATGCTAAGAAAACAGTTAAAGGAACTCAGTATTGCAAATTTTAAATTCGTTTCATTTTCATTAATTTGAAAAAAAAAATACAAAGACTGGAACAAAATAGCATTCACAACCCGAATGTCTATTTATAATATGGAAAAGAACTATCTAGAATTGAAAAAACTAGTAAACCCTAACAAACGAAATTCCAAGAAAGCCCTTGGTCTTGAACTTTAATCTTGGTCAAAATGCATCATGTGAAGCCAGGCTGTGTACAAACGATCTTGGACGTTAAATTGGTCCTTTGGGACCAAGTAATAGCTTTGGGAACGTTGGATGACTGTATGATTTGTTCTTTGCCACAAACGGGGTGACAGGGGAACATGGGGGCCCCACTTAGAGTCACGGGTTAGGGGGTTTTGAACATGGGTTTGTGATGTGGATGAGGTTAATCACGTTTCTGGACAGGCATGGGTAAAACCCCTTTGTTTTTCACCCTAATTAGATTAGGGTTTATGTTCTGTGTTGAGGGATTAAGGGGTGGGTTTGATTTGTTTTGAGTGATTAAGATTTTAAATGTGATGTTTAGTGGGAAAAGAAAATGTTTGACCGGTTTATTTGACTTGGGCTAGTGGGGTGATGGGTATTGGGTTGGGTAAAAACGGGTTAGGTTGGGTATTTGATGGATATGGGTTTGGTTTTAACAAGTTTGGCCCCCAGACTTCCAAAGTGTCTTCACTTCAAGTTTCCACAGCTTAATTAGCAATTTCCTTTGTTAATGAAGTTTATAAATTTCCATTTTGGCCACCAAAGTTTTTATCAAAAGAGTTCCAAGGACATTTTATGCACATTTTGCATTCTTCAAGGGCTAATAATGACATATCTTGAAACTTTAAGGACCCACTTGTAATATTGAGATTTACAAGGGCCTAAAGTGACAAGTCTTGAATAATTGAGGGACCAATTTTGCCAATTCTTCAAACTTCAAGGACTTCAAAGGAAAATCATGATTTGGGTCCGGTTCTTTGTGCGGCTTCGTTTCCCGTGTTCGTTTTTGCTTGATTCTTGTAATCTTTTGGTGAGTTCACGATATCCGTACCTAAAATACACAAATGAACAAACACAAGCATATATATGGGTATTTTGACGATATTTTAAGCGTTTTAAGCCCGATTTGGACGATGAGACTATGTATAAATACAGTCTCATCACTCCCCCATACTAAACCATTGCCGTGTCCCCACGCAATGCTAGAATTAAGTATCATAGCACTTCCAAAATTCATTTTATGATGACATTTATTGAAGACATAAATTTAAATAAACTACTACACGCGTTTTAGACATAATGTATTGTTTTCATCACGATAAAGTGACTCTTGGGATCATAGAACAAGAACACGTGAATGCTTCGTTAGAAATAATTTCGTCGTCCTCGATTTTTACCCCAATTCCATGCTAAGCGTGTAACGAGATCATTGTTATTATAAGTTAGCAACACGAACACATCTCATGAGTGTTAATTACGAACCTAAACTCCCTTATTCCTACTTGGTATCTCTTATATTTTATTTTGTCTTAATGATCACGAGGATACATCATCGACTTATGCGTGAATAGAGATTAAGTCTAAAAATAGAAACTTAACGGTGTAACCAAAATCATTAAATCAATAATTCATCCCAATAGACAACGTTGTCAAAAAATTAAGTCAACAAGAAGGATCGATAAACATGGTTTTATAACGGTTTTGAACATGAGACTTATTACCAAGACTTTTATACGCCCCCTAACGGAAGGACCTTATTATCTTTGGTTTACCTCCATCTTTTATTCAACTTCGCCATGAAGCTTTTATTATGACTTCGGTCTTGCCTTGCCTTTTATTATCCGCCTCATCGGTGGTTTTATTAGCCAAAGACGTATATCCTCACGCTAAAGCAAATTTTGAATCTTTAAAGCTTCGAAGATTAAGGCTTGATTCACTTTCAATTTGGGTATAGATTTTTCGGCCTTGTGAGCTTCAAATTTTTGCTTAATTTAGGTGAGCACTTGAAATCTTATTATTAGGTGAAGCTTTCGATTATTCGGGTGCCAATACTTCAAAACCGTGACGCTGGCGATACCTTAATGTTTTCCCAATTTAAATATATGGAAGCTACCAAAACAAATTAGAAACCCAACAATAGTGACTAAACCGCCAAATCAATATTTATTAACAATTTATTATGCAAAAGCGTTGGGAGAATAAGCTAATAATTACTACACATGAGATCGTGACGATTACGAGACTTTTAAATAACTCTATCATTTCTCGTCCTCATTTAAGAGAATTAGCCTAAAAAGTTAAGGAATCGAAGCTAAGTGCTCAACACGCACGGTCGAGTAAAAAATTACTCTCGTTCTCACCATCGGAAAACCTACATTCGTGTCTTAAACACTTATGAAAAACACAAAAAATTTTAAAATTTGGCCATTTTTAGCCTTATTTTGCAACAAACGATAACAAAAAGATGAATATTGGATTGCGTGTTGACGTAAGCAAGGTGAAGTATCTACTCACCCCCCATACTAAAACTAAACATTGTCCTCAATTTTTCGAGTCTAGGGGTGAAAACACCCCCATACTAGAGACGAAGTCGAATGCTTAATCTCGAGCATGGAAAGGGTAAAACGAATAACCTAAAAGCCGTTTATGAATTATGCTAATAAGATAAACGTTAGAACATAAAAGGATATCATCGGATATCGGAATCTCCAAAGGCAACGATCGAAGCTCGAGTGCTACGTAAAACGAACACGAGGGGCTTCAATGATGACGATGAACCTAATAAATCACAATCACAAACAACCACGAAACAAAGGTTGGAAGAGCACAAGTCCCCTCGCATTAACTAATTAGAAAGCAATAATATGTACATGGATAAGCATGGGAATCCCCCACGAGGCACCTTGTTTTTGATAACCGAGTCAAAAGCTCGACTCGAATCCCCATAAATGTGATCATTTAGGGATAATCTTGGTATGGTCATTTTTGGTGGGGCTTACATGATAAACAAGGCCCAAAAGTACATGGAGTACTTTAAAAACCCGATACACGTATACCGGGGTCAAAGATAGCGTCTTCGTTTTCGGATGAAAGACGAAACAACGCCACTCCAACACAAACTAAAACCCCAATGGGGTAGAAGAAAAGAGATAAGAAGTAGAAAGGTGGGGAAATGGGTAAGTCAAACTTATGAGCTACTCAAGGTAGACTCACACCAAGCAAATAGATAAGTTTACCATTTATTGCATCGATGGAAGACCGAGATTTCCCTTTACAAGCAACTCCGGGATCGTAAATCTCGTCCTCGGTGGAGAAATGCGAGGGAACATTTGGGGCTTCCCCCACACTAAAACCACACACAC
The DNA here is from genome assembly GCA_025667525.1 of Glebionis coronaria. Classification (NCBI taxonomy): domain Eukaryota; kingdom Viridiplantae; phylum Streptophyta; class Magnoliopsida; order Asterales; family Asteraceae; genus Glebionis; species Glebionis coronaria. Next base: position 49,971 of record JANFOE010000183.1, read on the forward strand.
CATCGTCAAAAGGAGTAGACGAGGTGGTAGCACTCATGAAACGCGGTGATGACGGATTTAAACATGTAGAAAAATCATTTAAAACGTTTTTAAAATCCTTTCCTTTTTCATCGTTCAAAAACTCTTTATGAAAACCCGATTGAATAATGTTGAAAATATTTGGCGTGTCAAATTCAAAATTAGTCGCGCTAAAAATTCTCACATTTAAGTCATTGGTGGGAGGGGGTGGCGGATTATCTAAGTTCTCAAAACGTTTGTCAATAAAGAACACCGCCCCCTCGGGGTCTACATACTCGTCATCCTCATGACCGTCGATCTCATCGATTTCTTCATCAAAGATAGGCTTGTCAAACCAAGGTTTGTCATTCCCCTCCTTGAGTATCTTAGAAACTCTCTCGAAGAGATCACGATCAAGCACGAAACCATCATTCTTTTGTGGGGATCGTTGATAAGTTAGATCCTCACGAATGTGGTAAACGTCATTCTCAAATGAGGAGTGTTGATTAGGTAACTCCTCGAGAATGGGATTCTTAGTGGTCACATGAGTTGGTTCGTCATCGAAAATAAGACGTTCCAACTCATTAAGTTCATCCTCGATTTTGGAAAGATCAACCTCACTCGTAGGTGGAAGTGAAGGCATAAGAGCTAGCTCTCGTTCAATGATTTCCTCAATCTCGGGATCAAACTCGTAATCATCGTACTTCACATGTTTCTTCTTAGGAGAATCAAAAATAGCATGTGGATGTCGAAGTACGTGATCAATCTCGGCAAAATCGCCATCGTCATCGTCAAAGAAAGAGTCGATGTGAGCACTCACAACCATGGTCTTACAAGTCGAATGACTATGCTTAGGTGACTTTTCTAAGACGAGAGGATCGATGTCGATAAACCCTTTAGCCGCAACGGGTGTTGGGCTAGGCAAAGGAGGCACTTCGATGGAGTTAGAAGTTGAAGCCTCAAAGACGTGGTCCTTCGAAGGTGGTGAAGACGAGCCCATTTTGGTCGTTGTCGTGATGGCACTAACGTCGCCCTTCGGAATTGGTGTTTCACTTGTTTCGCTAAAAACATCCCAAAGTGAGTTTTCATCCATAAATTTACACATACCCTTTTGAATTAGGTACACGTATTCTTTGTCATTAAAATCATCATCTTTAAAACCGTTTTTCTTAATTCTTTCAAAACATGCATCAAGCTTCATTCTTTCCGCTAAAGTAAACATTTTGAAATCATTAGAATTTGAATCATTAGGTTTTGAAACCTCGGTTTTTTCATTCTCATTAAATCCTTGGGATTTTCTAGCGAAAAAGTCTATTTTCTCATCCCCATATCTCATAGTAAGTCTCCCCTCGTGAACGTCGATTACGGTTCGAGCCGTCGATAAGAATGGTCGGCCTAAAATAATGGGACATTTAGGGTCACACTCGTAATCGGATATAACGAAATCCGCGGGAAAAACAAACTTTCCAATCCTAACATAGACATCCTCGGCTATTCTAATTGGTATAAGTGGCGTACAATTTGCAAGCTCGATTGTCATGTTCGTGGGGGTAAGCGAAGGCAATCTCATCAATTTCCAAAGAGAATGAGGCATGAGATTGATGCTAGCACCTAAATCGGCAAGGGCTAAACATCCCTCAATCTCGGAAAAATCACAAGGTAGTAGAAATTGGCCCGGATCCTTTTCCTTTCTCGGCATACGCCTTTTGGGTTTTTTAAGAAGGATCGATGCACAAGTTTCTTCAAGGGTTACTTTGGTAAGGTCGACAAAGCTCTCTTTTTGAACCGTCGATGGAATTTGAGGTACACGAGGGTGTGCACTCTTTTCCTTGGTCGCCACGTTCACCCCATCGACTTTAGAACAAGAAGACGTCTTAGAAGTCGAGGGTTGAGAGGGATAAACAACACGGAATCCTTCAAGGTTAGGGGTAATCACACGACCTTTCTCACAAGACGAGGCGGCTTTACATTGTTCTTTCGGATTTGCAACGGTGTCACTAGGTAACGAACTCGATGACGAACCCGAGGCTTTGTTCATAATGGCCGAAAACATCTTTTTAATATCAATTTGCCCTTGCTCAATCTTCGTGTTTTGCAATTTCAATGTATTTGTAAAGTCGTTTTTCAAAGTTCCAATTTCTCCCTCTAATCGTCTCATATTAGCCTCATTCGTTTTCATGTAATTTTGAAAATCGTTTGACGAACTATTTTGATTAGAATTAAAGTTCCCTTGGTTTTGATTGTTTCTTTGAAAATTGTTTTGATTCCCACTTGAAAAATTGTTTCCTTGATTGTTATCTCGATTTTGCCAAGTTATATTACGACCTTGATTATAACCTCCTTGATTTTGATTCGAAAAATTTCCTTGTTGATTGTTTCCTTAAAAATTGTTTCGATTTTGAAAATTGTTGCCTTGGTTATAATTGCCTTGTTGTGATGGACCCGCGTTATTTTGATTTTGAAAATTGTTGTTTAACGCACTCACATTCGACGTTTGGCCATCCGTAGCCGCACACTCGTAATAATTATGAGGTCCACCACAAAACGTACACGAAACCTCAACCGCTTTCACCGTAGCGGGAGCGTCTTTCTTTTGCATCTCAATGAGATAAGACGTAAACACATTCGTCAACTTGTCGACTTTTGCATCAACTCTCTCAATGTCGCGATTAGAACTACTAACATTGGCGACATTGGCAACACTCGATGCATTGCGGAGTTGGTAAACCTTGGATCGGTTCTCGATAATTATCAATGCATCTTTCGGAGTTTTACACAAAAAGTTGCCACCGGCGGCGGAATTCAACGAGTCTTGTTCGTGAAAATTAAGACCGTTGTAAAACGTATCGATTTGGTGCAACTCGGAAAAACCATGGTGAGGACATTGCCTAAGCAATTCCTTAAAGCGATCCCACGCGTCTCTAAAAGATTCATGCGGTTTTTGCTCAAATTTCGTAATCTCGTTTTTGAAAAACGTTGTCTTAGACGGTGGGAAAAAATAATTAACGAACTTGGAAACGAGATCCTTCCACGTAACTATGGAATTAGGTGGCTCTTTCTCGTACCAATCCTTGGCGGCACCATCGAGCGAGTACGGAAAAAGCATAAGCTTGACGACATCGGTGTCGACGTTCTTAAACTTGCTCGTGGCCAAAAGACGATCAAAATTCCGAATATGGTCGTGAGGATTATCGGCTTCACGACCTCGAAACTTCGTAGCTTGGATTAACGAAAGCATTCCGCTCTTTATCTCAAAAATCTCCGCCTCGATAGCGGGAATTACGATCGCGTCTCCATAACCCTTGGTGGGCGCTTGGAGCAATTCCATCATAGAACGATTGTCGGCCATCTCGTCTAAGGTCTCTTCAACAACGATATTAGGAACGTCGGTTTCTAATTCTCGTCTACGTCGTCGATTCCTTCGATTACGATTGCGTTGATTCGAAGCTTCACTAGAATTGGAATAGTCCTTCGATCGAGTGCGCATGCACTAAGCGTAAATGGGTGGTAGCAAAGAAGATTCTTTTTGCGGTTTTTTGATTTTTCAATTTTTTTGGTTTTTGATTGTTTTTTAATTTTTTTGGATTTTTGAATGTATTACGTAGACACAAATCTACAAATCTCTCCTCGAATCGACTTTCTCGATTAAAGGAGCCTCAAAGAATGAAAACGATCACGTGGAGTGAACGTTCTCGATGACTTTAAAACGTTGGTGGAACACCAAAACGTTCAAGAGGGTTTAATCTTGAAAACACAAGCAAATATATATGATACGTAGATAATACTTGGGCGGCAAACCCTCGATTAGCTCTCTTTCTCAAAACACGCACAAGCAAGCGGGGGAAACGAGGCGGCGCTAAGCACTTAACAGCCTTTTTCCCTTAGGTCGTGAAATACAACCGCCTTATACACACCTTATAGTTTGTGTTAATTGAAATTAAGCCTCACGAAAGTATTTATCTATTTTGCCTGTAAACTTTTGCTTTGGATTCGAATACAATGATCGAGTGATGAAATCCCGAATCAAGGTTGCGTTTTCACGCTTTTGGAGTACTTGTATATTTATTGTTCTTACGTAGTACAATATAGTAATAATATATTCACAAGAAAAACGAAAACCAATATATCTACAATATAGTAAAGATTGTTTTGTGTTTAATTTAGGAAAATTAAACACGATTTATTTGGATATTATACTATAATAGAGAAAAATAACAAAAATGAGTATGTACGATATTCACGCTTTCCAAAAAATGAAAAGCAAAAACGCACTACTCACACAAACACGATACTAATAATAATGGCACACTAAACTCCTCCCCGGCAGCGGCGCCAAAAATTTGATGTAGTAGTTTTTAGTGATATACAAGTCTTAGGAAAGACGAGTATAAATGCGGTAAGTATTAATCGACACGATTTAGGAAAACCGTGAAGACGAATAAATTCCAAGTTCGTTCTCGAAGGAGGTGTGTGTATTAATGTGCCAATTATATAAAATAACAATGTTTGGATTAGTGACGTTTTTGGTTTAGAAGAGAAAAAAAAATTAAAGACGAGCTACGATTACGATTAAATTACGACGATTTGACGTAAAACACGAACGTAAATACGTAAAACGTGACAAAATTAAAAATTTAACCTAAAAATTAATTAAAAATTAAAACTAAATCTTAAATAATATAAATAAGAATAAAAATCCAACAAATATATTTTAAAACCTTTTATTAATTAAATATTCAATTTTAAATGCTAATTAAAGCCCTAAAATTAAATATAATTAACAAAATGCCCAAAATATTAATTTATTGAACTAATAACTAACTTATATTATTTAAAGACTAAAAACTATTTTTTCTAAATTTTAAAAACTATTTTTCTATTTTTAAAAGGCTAAAAACAATTTTTAAACTAAAATAATGATTAAAAATAATAAAATAATGCCAAAATTAATTTGACAATTTTAAAAATCCTATTTTATGCTAAAGAACAGTAGAAAATTGAAAAAGTTTGAAAAAATGTAAAATTTTACACTAAAAGACAAAACAGCTTAATAATTAAACCCTAATTAAGCTAAATTAATTAATAAAAATGATTAAAAAGGTGAACAGTAAATATTTTTAAACTAAAAATCTTAAAATAATTTTCTAAGTCTAAGAAAAATTTTAAAACAGAAAAATATTAATTTTCTACACTAAATTCCAAAAAACAGTAATTAAAAAGTAATTAAATAAGCTATTTATTCTAAAAATTGCTTAATGAATAGTAACAGAAAATTAAATTATGCTAAAAAATCAGAAATTAAAAAAGAAAAATAATGGAAAAAGAATGAAACCCTAATTCCTAAATAAGGTCACAAAAGACAAAAATTTAAGAATCTGATGGTGACACCTTGCTATTTTTGTCTGCTAGCTCAGCAGTGGGAATGGTTAACAAAGACAGTGGGAACTAGTTCCCACTAGCAGTTATAAAAAAACGGGTATGTGAGGTAAATTGCTTGTAGATTGCTTATTTCTTGGATTTGAATGGCAACAAAGGCACCCCCACACTCATGGAAGTGTGGGGAGTCAGTAAAAGCAATAAAACACACAGGTCACTCAAACAAATTGCACACAAAATGATCAAGACAGTCTCTGTGTGGGCATAAGGGGGCTGTGGACTACTTTACTGGTCTATCTTGCACACAATCGAATTTTAAAACTCCAAATCTTGCATACAATCTGACTAAATACTACTCAAACCATCTATACTCCTAACTTGGCCTATTCTTAAACCACTTACAAGCTTACTTGGTGAATATTCCACAAACTTAAGCAAAAAAGACTTGCTGAAATTTTTTAAACTCCTTATACCAATTTTAGCACACTATTTGCCTTAAAACTTAACCAAATAAACTGCTAGCAACTGAAGAAGTCCTAATACTACCAAATGAGTGAGTCTAATTCGTTTTTAAAGCAAGGACTGTCACAATCTCCTAGCTAAAACACAGAACCAAACACCCCTTTAAATTTAAAAACTAAAAATTACCTAATCAAATCAACTCAAATTCAAACCAAACTGATTTTTATTGCCCCTAACATGCATACTAGACTGAAATGAACATGAACTAACAGGTTAAACCAACAAAGGAGCATAATCACACCAATCTCATATAAATCACATAAAAAGGCAAAAAAAAATGACAACTAGGGGGTTCAAGCCTATGATACCTAGCTGATGCCTTCCCTATGGCTTTTTCTTTTGGCTTTTATGAGCTTATGGAGCTGGTTGCAAGAATGCTGATGTAGAGAAAAAGTGTGGGGACCACAGCAGTCCCAAACACACCCTTATATCTTCAATGAGTAAAAATGAAAGGAGAATGGTCTTGCTTGATGCTATTGTAACCTGCCAAAATTAAAGCAAACACAAATAGTGACCTGAGAGCAAACAAGAAAGCTATAAACAAGCTTATAAATTAAGCTTCTATAGCTTATGGCTTATGCTAAGAAAAAAAAAAATTGAAAACTGATTTCTTTCACTTCTTGAAACTTTGGAAACCAATGAACTTGAAAACCTTAGGAAAATCAGAAACTCCCTCAAACACAACTGGCCAAGAATCACGTTTCCACTTTTACTTCCACATGGTCTTGGCCAGAAATTTTGAAAAATCTTAAAATAAGAATCACTTGAAAAATTCTTGGAACAAATGAAACCTCAATAAAACTTAACTAACATGCAAATTAAGATGGATATTATGCTAAGAAAACAGTTAAAGGAACTCAGTATTGCAAATTTTAAATTCGTTTCATTTTCATTAATTTGAAAAAAAATACAAAGACTGGAACAAAATAGCATTCACAACCCGAATGTCTATTTATAATATGGAAAAGAACTATCTAGAATTGAAAAAACTAGTAAACCCTAACAAACAAAATTCCAAGAAAGCCCTTGGTCTTGAACTTTAATCTTGGTCAAAATGCATCATGTGAAGCCAGGCTGTGTACAAACGATCTTGGACGTTAAATTGGTCCTTTGGGACCAAGTAATAGCTTTGGGAACGTTGGATGACTGTATGATTCGTTCTTTGCCACAAACGGGGTGACAGGGGAACATGGGGGCCCCACTTAGAGTCACGGGTTGGGGGTTTTGAATGTGGGTTTGTGATGTGGATGAGGTTAATCACGTTTCTGGACAGGCATGGGTAAAACCCCTTTGTTTTTCACCCTAATTAGATTAGGGTTTATGTTTTGGGTTGAGGGATTAAGGGGTGGGTTTGATTTTTTTGAGTGATTAAGATTTTAAATGTGATGTTTAGTGGGAAAAGAAAATGGTTGACCGGTTTATTTGACTTGGGCTGGTGGGGGTGATGGGTATTGGGTTGGGTAAAAACGGGTTAGGTTGGGTATTTGATGGATATGGGTTTGGTTTTAACAAGTTTGGCCCCCAGACTTCCAAAGTGTCTTCACTTCAAGTTTCCACAGCTTAATTAGCAATTTCCTTTGTTAATGAAGTTTATAAATTTCCATTTTGGCCACCAAAGTTTTTATCAAAAGAGTTCCAAGGACATTTTATGCACATTTTGCATTCTTCAAGGGCTAATAATGACATATCTTGAAACTTTAAGGACCCACTTGTAATATTGAGATTTACAAGGGCCTAAAGTGACAAGTCTTGAATAATTGAGGGACCAATCTTGCCAATTCTTCAAACTTCAAGGACTTCAAAGGAAAATCATGATTTGGGTCCGGTTCTTTGTGCGGCTTCGTTTCCCGTGTTCGTTTTTGCTTGATTCTTGTAATCTTTTGGTGAGTTCACGATATCCGTACCTAAAATACACAAATGAACAAACACAAGCATATATATGGGTATTTTGACGATATTTTAAGCGTTTTAAGCCCGATTTGGATGATGAGACTATGTATAAATACAGTCTCATCACTTACCTGGTTAAAATAGTAGAGGTGGCTATATGGGCGGTCGAGCAGGTTAGGTAAAGTGGTAAAAATGAATTTCATGTCACCGGAGCTGGGTTGGCCCTTAAATAAATCTATGAATAATGAGAGTTATTGTGATTACAAAACAAATTTTTTAGAATAACAATCAAAATCTTCTGATAACGAAAACCAAAGTGACGGTATGCATTAAAATACACTTTAAGCGACATTCGAGCTTTTCCCCTAATAGCTAAAGTTTTTCCTCTAATTCATTTAAGAAAGGACATACATAGCCAAAACATACATTTAAAGGTCAAACGACGCCAGCTCTATAAAATAATAATCCATAATAATTTTGTACCTGACTTGGAACTTGAAAAGAGAATTCTTGTTTGTGACATTGACAAGCTCTTCGTCACATTGCCCTCTGTGGTATGCAACAATAAATGTAGGATCACGCTTCTCACACTATAAACCCACAAGGTGATATATGCCTGTCCAAAATTGCCATCCGAAAGATTATAAAATATACAGCTACATGATTAGAGATATATGTTGGCCTATTAGAAAAAGAAAATGTAATTTCCCAAATTGCCAAAGCTATTGATAAAAGCAACTAAAAACCCTAGAAGCCAAAGCAATATTAACCAGAGATTATGAGAACAAAACAAAGAACTCACCGATGATCTGTGACTTTTCAAACGTAACTTCAGCCAAAATCTCTTTTAGTTTGTTAAAAAGATCAGCATCTATACCCAAATGTAACCGATGAAAACACTCAGATGCAAGGGTTCATGAATAGAGTTTCTATATGATCACAATAATATAAGAAAAAATAACTATGCATCTCGTTTTGCAACCTGTAAAAAAAAATTGATCCAACAGTTGCGTTTTACTGTTCATATCAAGAGTCAATCCTAACAGAAGATTTTAGCTACGTGTAGTGACTTTCATCAGAAAACAAACGTAAGGATATGGATCCATTCGAGTGTACCTCACATTGGGTGAAAATTCCATTCATCTGCATCATGCTAGTAAACATATACCTTTAATAAAAATTAAAGAAGATGATATAATCGCAAAGATTACAATAATTAAAACATAATCAATCTGTACCACAATATAATCACAGAGATAAAAACATAATACTTTACATACTAAGCATAGTCAAACCATTTTCTGCAAATGAATACATTTGTGAAGATACAATGAATCATATTAGGGTTTTCTGTTAATGAGAAGGTTATGTTGGACTCTAGAGAGATATTAAGGTTTTATTTAAAATCGATATAAGTTTTTTATTTAGGGATAATATACCTTAACCGTTTATCTATTTTAATTTGTAAAATATAATCCAAAAATAATTATTAAAAAACGAAAATAACAAAAATTACCAAAAAAAATGATGACATGGATTAATGGATGCTTATGTGGCATATCCCTCCTCTTATATATAATGTAAGATATATATATATATATATATATATATATATATATATATATATATATATATATATATATATATATATATATATATATATATATATATATATATATATATATATATATATATATATATATATATATATATATATATATATATATATATATATATATATATATATCTTTACATTATATATAAAAGGAGGGATTTGCCACGTCATCTATCAGGGCACTAATACCAGTCAGCATGACTAATTTAATTTATTTTTTAATTTTTTATTTCCTCTTTTTTTGTGAATTTTCCGTTTTTTTCTGAATTTTCTGTCATCACTATTTTAATTTATTTTTAATTTTTTAATTTATTATGTTTTAAATTTTCGGATTTATTTTTTTTGTCGTATTTAAATGGTTTTTTAATTTTTTGTTTATTTGTATCGGGGATGTCATCAAAATACTCTATAAATATTTTGGAAACTCTAAAAAAGTGTCACTTACATGATTCGAACTCGGGTATGTAAGCTCAGAAACCACAGCTTCAACCAGTAGAGCAAGTTGGAAGTTTTGATTGACTTTGTAAATCAAAATATTTATCTACTAGATAAGTAAATGGGCCCTAAGTAAACAACTAATATCAGTGTATATATGTTTTCTCAAAACCCTTAAAATCATTGATTCATTCTCGATCGTGTGTCTACAAAGCACTTTTTTTTCTCAAAACCCTAATAAAACCTAATAATACCGAATATTATCGATCTTTACAACTTTTTTAACCTATGGGGGTAGATCATGTGAACATGCAATCTAATTGCAGAGCTAACCCTTATGCCTTTGTTGATTATTGGGTTCACAACAACATGTTAACATATGATATCTAACTCATGTATTCCTCCTCACTTAATCCACAATATTGAATCTTGGTTTGTCTTTGTTTTTATAGGATTTTATATGAGTAGATTTATGTTTAGATTCTTTATTTTCGTTTATATGTGGTAAATTATTGTGGTTGATTTATTTTAAGGTTACACGATCAAAGGTTGAGAAGATGTTTTTGAGGGATACAAGATCATTAGGGTTTTAAGTAAGTTTATTTTGATGTTGAGGTGATTATAATCGATAGTACAAATAATCTTTATAAGTGAGTTTGACTGGATTTTAAGTTCAGGATGGTGTAAAGATGTTTCATTATTGATATGATGATTATAGGTTGTTACTGATCTTGATATGCGAGTTTCAGTTAATTTTAAGTTGAAACTGCTATAAAGGTGACAATATTTTTAAGTTTAAGATATAAGATAATGATGGATCAATAGATTATTGATAAGAAGATTTTTTTGGGGGGATACAAGATTATTAGGGTTTGAAGTAAGTTTGATTTGACATTTAGGTGATTAGAATTGATAGTTGTATTTGATATTGTTGTATGAGTTTGATAAAAATTTAAGTTGAGGATGCTATAAAGGTGTTTAGCTATAATGATATGATGATTAAAGGAGCATTAGTTACACGATATTTTTGTGTTAGAGATAAAGGATAATGATGGATCAGAAGGATATTATGTGACGATATTTTTGTTTTGGATATAGGTTAACGATGGATCGGTAGGATACATTACGAGAATTATGATTACTTAAATGTTCGAGATATAGGTTTTGTGTAATTTGATCGTTGTTGTGAATCGATCGTAAACTTAGTTTGGGTATCCATGATTTTCAGTTTCTGGTTCCTGAATCTATTAATAATTTTTTCACAATTTGTAAATAGTCTATAACTGAGGTCTGCCAAGATCAGTGGGCTGTGTAACAAGCTAAACGGGTACTCAAAAAAAGTGGGAAGAAGGTAAGTCAAGAACTGTTGTACTTCGAGCATGAAGCACTATTGTGGTTGAATAATTTGAAGTTATTTTGTTGGATATCTCAAATGATTCAAGTTTTACGTATTAATTATATGTTTACTAGAGCGCTAATTCTTTTCAACAAACACATATGAAGGCAATTTGTATCCATGTCCAAGTTTTCAAGATGCAGAGGGTGAATTTAATAATACCTCGAACTACACAGCCAAGCAATTGGAACAAGATGATGCACTAGAGGATTGGTTTTCTTCGGATAATATTTGATTCTTTATTAGTAAAGAATTAACTGTTGCAATTAACGGTATGATAGTTGATTCTTTATTTGTCATTACGGTATGATAGTTCATGTTAATGAATATTTATGTCTTGAAGTTTTGCTGACCTCCAAAAACCACAAGTCAAGCAGGAGAGTAGTAAATTGAAGTTTGGGGAGGTCACAAGGAATCAATCCAAGAAGTAAGGGCATTACCTTTGGGGGATCTTACCACGGGTAAAAATGAACCCACTGTATTTCTTCACATGTTTGTATTTACTTTCGTCATACTCAGAATCTCTATCTATTTATAGCTTGGTCTGATTCGAAAGTGTATTCGCAAAGGAGATCAGTCAAAATGGACCAGAATCTTGATATGGAGGATATTAATTTTTATACTAAATCTGTTAGCTTCTAAAGGCTTCTAATAGGCTTTGCTATGATATTTGTTCCTGTCAACCAATGGTTCTAGGATAGAGGAGTGTTAGGAAACTGAAGTTGATCATGTGTGTGGGCCATGAAAATCGTTGAAGAATAAGGAACCACCAAAACATTCTCGATTAGGTAAGCTGTTTGCGCTAATTTTGGTATCTTATAAGTATGGGTTACTATCAGATAGAGGGTCTCACTTTTTTAAGCCTAACTTCGCTCATGTTACTTTATTTGACAATGATTGGTATAGTCCTATAAACATGGTCACATCACATCTCAGGAACAAGAATGTTAAAAATTCCTTTGGATGAACACATATTCTTTTTATCCCTTGGGTTCTTGCAAAGAAAGGATATACCTAAAAAATCTGTTTTTTAACAAAACAAATTTCTCCTAAAAAATTAGATGACCGGTCACTACGTGAAGTGTTTAAGCTGTTTGATTTGATCCACATAGTTACCACTGACCACAAAACAATTACAAGAATTATTAAAGAAGTATGTAATATACTTGAATATGGTTTTGTATTCTAAGAATATGGTTTATTTGAAAAACTCCCAAGGTACCCACTTGCATTATAACTTTGTATACGTAAGTAATACATTTTGGAATTTAAGACCAGTAAGTTGGTTCGTTCATTCGAGACATATGGCTATATAACCTGGTGAATATTTAATACTTATGCGCGAAACTACATTGTATTACCCATTTTACACTATAATTACTGATGATAAAACAGATTTACCACATATAACTATAACATCACGTGAGAAAATTTGTAAATAAGTCAATTCAAATGGAAGTAAAATGAAGGACAAGAATTGAAGTGTTGTTTAAGTATAGGGGACCAAGTGAGACAAACACCCATGGCGGATAGGAGATGACCCACTGAACCAAACACCCTAAAAATTGCAAATCCGCTAAACCAAATACCCCAAAAAGTGTAGACCCGCTAAACCAAAACACCCAAATAAATGCATACCCGCTGAACCAAAACAGCCCAAAATTTGTATATATACGAATAAGTAAAACTGTTTATCTATTACAAGATCATGTATTATTTAGTCATTTCGGCTATCTATGTTGGTCTATGTTTAGGAATTTCAATTATGTCACGCTGAATCTAAACACCCCAATAAATGCATACCTGATGAACCAAAAAACCCTAAAAATTGTAGACTCGCTGAACCGAAACATCCTAAAATTTGTATGCTTCTTAGGTGAGTTACTTTTGTTTTCACTTACAATTTGGTATCCGTTAACACCCTAAAAATTGCAAATCCGTTGAACCAAATACCCCAAAAAGTGCAGACCCGTTAAACCAAAACACCCAAATAAATGCATACCCGCTGAACCAAAACAGTCCAAAAATTATATATAGACGAATAAGGAAAACTGTTTATCTAATACAAGATCATGTATTATTTAGTCATTTCGGCTATCTATGTTGGTCTATGTTTAGGAATTTCAATTATGTCACGCTGAATCGGAACACCCCAATAAATGCATACCTCATGAATCGAAAAACCATAAAAATTGTAGACTCGCTGAACAGAAACATCCTAAAATTTTTATGCCTCTTAGGTGAGTTAGTTTTGTTTTCACTTGCATTTTGGTATCCGTTGCACCAGACATGATGTATATGTAAAAACACAAGGAACTGGCTTAAAACGACGAGCTACATACTAAATCCATAAGCACGTGTTTCTGGGCCTGATTTTGGTTTCAATCATTCCTATGTGATATCCTCAAGTTCAAAGCTTGCAAAGAAGACAAATGCACTTTCTCTAGGAATCCCTACTCTCTCAGAACAGGTATTCATCTTATTTTTTATATTCAGTAATGCAACCTGCTGTATTAATGAAGTTGAACATATAGTCGTATAGTTATTTTAGAACGTAGCTAGATGAAAGTAAGAGCGGAAGTAGTATTCTACACGTAGCTAGATGATCACCAACACACATGGTGATCATGATATAATTATGATTACTAAATCTTCAAAAACATTTATTAAATAAAAAATTCATGCAGAGACTTATCATTATCTACAAAAGAGTTTATTTCTTAAGTTTGATTAGTTAAGAAATTGTGTTATTCACACTGGCAACATGAGAAACGATGCAGGAAGCATTCAAGAATCTGAAATTAGAGAATACTAGCATTCAGACTCAATCTGAAGGTGTGAAGCAGTTTTAGGACTGCTGGATATGTTATATCAGGTACCTAAGTGTTGTCCCATGTATTTGTGATGATTAAGCAATGAAGAAAGAGAGAAAATAGATGAAGAAGAGATGAATTCCTAGAGAGAGAAAGTAGTGAGAGAAAGTAGAGAGGAGATGATTAACTTGGTGAGATTAGATTAAGAAAAGAAGTTACAAATGACCATTCCCCCTCCTAACATGCTAGGAGGGTAGTATATATAGTCCACCCACATGCGGGCTTTAATGGACTATATATTGGGCCGGGCTTGTCTTTTGGACTTTAATTAGTTTAAATCCAAGCCCGTGAACCACGACTAAATAACTACTTATTACAACGTTCTAATAAATATTACAATAGAAACCTATGACCGAACATTCTTGTTTGACTCAATATTTTGAGGCTAACAATCTCCCCCAATGTGAGGTCATTCCTCTTTGATATTTGGATTCCAATGAAGATTTATGAATTTCGTCATAAATGAGTCTTGAACGTGTAACAGTAGTTTTGTTTCTTCATGCTGTGATCTTTGAGCCTTTGTCGTTGTCTTTCGACTTTGTCTTTAAGTCTTGAGATCTTCAAATCATCCTTGACTTGTCATTGCCATCTTGCGATCTTGTGTCTTTATCCACATGCTCACACTATCAATTGTTGGATAAGTCTTTGGGCATGAATATGTGGTTGTGAATCTTTGACTTTGCTGAGTACACCGTGACACCACCTTCTCGAGACAAAACATAGACACGGACTGAATGGCTTTGACATTCGTCCTAAATCGGTAGCGTTTTACCTCCGGTCGATGAAGACCGTTATACGATATTAAATATCGTACCTGTGATCAGGTAGATTCAATTAAGAATCTCCTTGACAGGGTTTCGCGGCTGTACTAGCCGTTCTCTTTACTCGACCGTCTCAAAGCAAGACTGCGAACATAAAGAGTGAATCAATTGGATAAATATCCGCTTGATTAAAGTCGTCAATTCAAATTCCTGGAACAAGTTTGATTCATTAAGAATCTTACCATTGTTGCTTTCCAGTTGACACAAGTTTGATTCATAAGAATCTCACAAGTTACCTACCGTAGCGCTGTTTGATGTTGACGCTAGAAGGATTTCCATTCGTCACTGTGAATATTAATAAATATCACTCTGAATGTTCTGGCAAGACCATAAAGATATTGCGTAGAAACCTGAAACGAGTTTGAATCAATTCAGAATCAAACCACTGTTGCTTTTCAGTTTTACATATGTTCAATTCATAAAGAATCTTGCATATGACCTACCGCAGTGCTGTTTGATGTTAACACTGGAAGGATTTCCACTCATCATTGTGAATACTAAGTAGTATCACTCTGAGTGTTCTAGCAATATCGCAAGGATATAGCGTAGGACTCTCTTGATCTTCATCCGTGTGTCCTAACGAGATTTGATTGATCTCTTGGCTCTAGACTCGATTTGTGCACTTTTAGTGGTCGGAGGCTGGAGCAGATGCCACCTATTCAATATCAACTATCTCGGAGTGAGAAAGTCAATAGAAGTCGTGTTGATCTCCGTGACAATAAAACAAACTTCTTTTGAGAGAAGCCTGAGTAGCTAGGAAAGGGTTGTGCTTCACATCACTGGGTCCATGATGAGTTTGTCTTCATGATGAGTTGACCCGGTTTCTGCCTAAGTTGTATGGAGGGCTTCTTTCTTTAGACCCTTTATCCTTACATTTCTTTTTCATTCTTCAACCCCTTCAATGCTTACCAAGACATCATTAATAGCACCTTGTTGTGATTGTTCCAGTGCTATCATCAGTACTTAGTCGGCATTCAGCTACGTTCACATTCTACTCCATCTTTCCTAAGGACTTCTAATAATCTATTGGATTGTCCCTGGGAAGATCCCTCCGGTTCTGGTTGGATCATAGGACTTAAACCTAACCACCCTTTTGACACCAATAACGTCGTGAATTAAAGATGTTGTGGGTATTTGATCGTAACCATGAAAACCACTTTAAATTCTAACAAAGTGTTTGAAAAAACATTTAACACCTTGCTAGTTTTGTCGTTTCAGAAAAGCTCCCCCTTCACATGTGCATCGATAATCGAAAGTGTTTCGCACATGTGGGTAAGAGTTAAAGTGCTTGAGTCTTATAGATCACATTTTAATCACATTTTCTCCCCCTATCTCTAATATATAAAATCTTTTGATAGTAGAGATACCAAATTTGATTAAAATATATTTTGAAAAATAGTCTTGAAAATCTTCGGGAGAAAGATGTGTTAATCTTTTGCATGAAGTTGAATTGCTCCCCCTCAAAAATTGATCCAATGGAATTGTCATTACGAGGATTTGATCCACATTAAACTTTTGAGGATAGGAGTTGTTGAACACACAATTTTTGAAAGATTTTGAATATCATTGAGAAATTCTTGAAAAAATTGTGTTCAACGCTTTTTGAAAAATCAATTCTTTTTGACGAAAAGGTTTTTCTAAAGCATAAACTTGAGTTCATAGACTTTGAATGTCTTGACGAATCCACTCAAGTGTAAGAAGATTTAACTTCTTTTGCTAAGGGTAAGAGTAAAAAAGCGTACACTCCCCCGTGAATTTAGATCCGGGTTGCAATCTGAAAGTGATTACAAGCCATTGTGTTGAGCTCAAAACGTTGAATGTTTTGTGACAAGCTCAACCCGTGATAGATTGCTCTACCCGTTTGTTAGGATATGGTATCTTTAAAGATACACTTTCCTTTATTTGAGATCCGAGTTACAGTCTGACATTTAACTGTAAGTCGTTTACATGAGCTTAAAAACTTTGAATGTTTTTAATGAGAGCTCATGACCGAGAAAATTTATTTTCCCGTTGTTAAGGATAAGTTATCATTCGTGATCAACTTTCCTTTCTTGGAAGTACGAGTCACAATCTGAGGTAATTGTAAATCATCGAAATGACATGTTTTGAAAAATATTTACAACTTTCATTCGAGCTTTATGTACACACCCGTGTCGTTATTGAGCGACATTTCTAGGTACGTCCATATTATCGATACTGAAAGACATGTCGAGAAGAATATTTTTGGTATTTTGAAAGTTTTTCCATTTTTTAATTTGTTTTTCTATGGATATTTACGTTTTATTATATTTTTGTTTTGTTTTTTTTTTTTTTTTTTTTTTTTTTGTTTTCTCAAGTTTTTCGAAAATAATCCAAAATAGACTTTTGTACAGCAGAAGAAGGTGATATCGAATATACAGAATTGGAACCCTTTGAAGAAGGAGAAGTTGGTTCAGAATCCGCTGTTGTACCTGCAATCACAGAAGAAGAGTTTGCACAAATACTAGAATTAGGAGTAACAAATTCCTTTTCAGCGTGTAGAACAGTAGAATTAGTGCTGGTGCAGGTGTCATCACTCTTCTCTATTGGAATCCACTTAAGACCAACTTCTGTGAAGATCCGTCCCGTTGGTTTCCACTGAAGACTAGATTTAGGAGTAGCTTTCTCTTGCACAGCGGAAGACTTCTTTGGAGAGAAACTATGTCCTTTTTGAATCCACGTCTCAGATTTGGTGTGGTTGCTTTTCTTTACGACGGGTTTGTATCTCCTTGTTGTCTTATGGGATTCTGTATTCGATCTCCGTTCAAAGGAACGAGATTTGACCTCATAGAGGTATTGCAAAATGCAATGGTCATGATTTCCATTGTGAATGCCCTTTTTGCAAGTGGGACATACAGGGAATTTTGGATTCACGAAAGTACTTGTATTCCTTTGTTTTCCAAATCGTTCAGGCGTAGTGTTTGAAACACGACTATTCATGGATGGTTTCCAATTCCTAGATTGCTGAAGAAGGATCCTAGGTTTTGGTTGACTACCATTAGGAGTGTGTGGAACTCTAGCGGGATTTGGTGAACTAGGTTTTTCATACACTGGTTTGTCTTTCTGAATCTTCCCTTTTTGTTTCGCATCCTCTAGGTTGTGGGTATGAACGAGGTCATTTGAACCTACAGATTCCTTTGTGGACGTGAATGTCACACGTTTTGGAGGAGTCCTAGAAGTGCTAGGTGCATTCACATGGTTGGGTTTAGCAACAGTGTGCTTTCTAAATGGAGGAACATAGGGTGATATGGATGCTTTTGGAACACTTGGTTGCACATCAGTCTTAGGGGGTAACCTAGATTTCATATGAGAAGAATTAGAGAACGGAGTCGGTTTTCCTAAGATAGACAGCTTTGAATCCTTGTAGGCATTGGGTTGTCGAACCACAGGTTTCTTAATGCTAGGTTCCACGATTTTCCCACCCATTTTAGCAACGAGTTTTTGCAACTCTGCTATTGCTCTATCCCTGTCTTGTAATTGAGCTTTCAACCCTTTAATTTCCAAATTCTGTTCATTCATTTCTCGAAATGTTTGGGAAAGTTTTTCTTGCAATTTATTATCATGTGGAAAACTACCAACTTCTTTTTGCAGAGCAAGTTCAAGTGAATGACAATGTTTTTGAAGGAAATCAGTTTTGTGTTGAAGTAACTCAAAAGCCTTTTTGTCAACATTTTCTTTACGTTTCGAAAGCTCAATTTCAAGACGTTCACATTCTTTGATCTTATCAAGATATTGGCATGCAACTTCAGAATATTCATCAATATCAGCACAAGATGTAAAATAAGCACACATAATATCTTTAGAAACGCATTCTTGCAAGAGTAAATCATATTCATCAGAAAAAACGGACTTGTCCATTTGAAGATCATCAATTGCTTTCTCAAGAGACTCAACATATTGTAAATCATCAAACATTTCAGACCGAATTAAGCTTTCGAATTTAAGAACATTTTCTTTTAGTGTGGCCGCGTTCGGTATTAAGATTTGTTTGACAAGCACAGTTATGTCTTGGGGAATTGGTTTCTTCCACTCGTCATTTTGTCGTTGTTTCCAATCATTATCAATAATGGACTTAATATTATCTATGTAATGAGTAAGAAACCCAAATATCTGCCTACTCTTGCTTTTAGAAGCATCTAGGGGCAAGTAGTTGATGAACTTAGAAACGTTTGTTTTCTTAGTGGCAAACGCTTTCTTCCATTGAATTCTCTTTTGACTGCATTCTAAAAATACTTCCTCACGAGATTTCTGTGTTTGTTTGTGGAACATACCATAAAGACTATTCTCATAAGCATAATTATATGGTTTCACAAACTCCTTATTAACTGATGGTTGACTATCAGCATCCCAAAGGGCAGTCTCTTCACTATTGGCACTTGGAGGCATGCAATCAAGATCTGTCCTTTCAGTCTCATCAAGATAAAGATGCGGGTTCGCAGCTTGAGCTTTGGCAAGGTACTCAGGACTTGCAAAGCTAGCTTGACCCTTAAACATCGATGGAGGTGCTAGCATTCTTACGGATTGAATAGAATCATGCGTTTTATAAACAACGTTCTTCAAAAAGTCGACTTGTGCTTCTAGTTTCGTAACTTTTTCGGTTTCTTTATCATATCTACTTTTGAAGTCTTGTTTTAACGCATCTACCTCTTGTTTTAACGCATCTACCTCTTATCCTCTAGAATTTTAGCAGAATCAGTAGTGGTCATAGAGAGCTTTTGTTCAAGTTCATTAACTTTGGTATTGGCAAGGTACGTTTTTTGACGTTCATCCATTAAGAAAACATTATATTGACGCTTCTCTTTAGCTAATAACTCAAGAGTGGTATTATATTTGTTTTCAAAATCGTCCTTTTGACTTTTTAACGCACTTCCCTTGTACCCCTCAAGCTCTTTGGTTTTCTGAAGGAGCTCATCTCTATAGCTTTCAGTCATCTCAGTAGATTTGATAAGAGCAGCTTTGCATTCTTCAAAACTTTGAGTGAGCGTAGCGTTTGCCTTCTTTAATTGCTTTTGACTCTTTTTATTTTCAGTGACATCTTTTTGTAAAGTAGCAATTAAATTAGCAAGCGCAATACGTTCCTCTTCATCATATTCATTTGCATGTTGATCATCCTCAGACTCATTATTGCACATGTCTGATGAATCGGGTGTGGTATTGCTATCAACCGTTTCCATCATACACGTGTCATTAATGGCATTGGGTAGATCACTATGCTCAGGAATATCACCAAACACATTATATTCATCAGTAGTGTGTACCTTATCAATTGGCTCAGTGTCAAAGATAGGACCATTGTCATCTTCAGTGACTTTGAGAACTTCTTCAACATGTGCCATGTACGAGTAATGTGCTTCTAATTCCTGGTCGGAGGCTTCATCATCAGTGTCATCAAGCATAGCTCCTTCCTCAGCTGACAGTTTGACCCCTGCTTCCATCTTTTTGCATAGCAACATCTTTTCCTTGTGATAGCTGGAGTCTCTAACCCTTTTCGGCTTCCTGCATTCCTTTGCCATATGCCCAAAACCTTGGCAATTAAAACATTGAATCCCGCTTTGCTGAACCACTTGACTTCCAACCGTTTCCCTATTCCCAGTAGCAGCAGCAATCCTCTGAGTATCATACTTTGCAGTTTGTCGATCATATCTTGCAGAACCCTCAACATGCGTTGGATTATGTCGATCATACCTAGAAGGACTTTCACCACGTCGACGTGTGTCATACCTTGGAGGACTCGCAACATATCGGTTCTTTGTGTTAGATGATGTTCGAAGATTGTTGTTGGTGGGTTTGTAGATCTTCTGGTAAGTCTTCATAATGAAAGCAATTTGTTGTTTCATCTCACGATTCTTCTGAGCTTGATCTTCATCACTATCTTCTTCAGATGATGACTCAGATGGTGGTGAAGTTGCTCTTGGTGCTTTGCCGCGTGATCTTGTGGATGATGAAGACTTGGATGATGTGGAATATCGTGGTGAGGATGATGGGCTAGAGTATGGCTTAGGAGCACGAGATCGATGATCTTGAACATTTTGAGTGGTAGTTAATAAAGCAAGTGGATTAGCCGTCTTGGCAACTCGTTCAGCTCGAATCTCATTTGCTTCATGCTGAAATTGTTTCAAGATATCAAAGAGAGTATGATAGTTTACCTTGTCTAACTGCTTCTGTTGTTTCACCAAAGTGACAAAACGTGTCCACTCAGGTTGGAGTTGTTGTAGAAATTGCACATTGACTTGCATGGTGGATACTTCCAAGTTGTTTCTTGTCATATCATTCATCATCTTGTAAAATCTTGAATAATAGGACTCAATTGATTCTCCATCCAATGCAGTAAACTTACCAAAGTTCCAAAACAAGTTTGTTTTAACATCTTGCTTGTTGAGAGACTCTCCTTGTTGCAAGCGTTCAATGGCCGTCCACATTTCTTGTGCTGTAGGACATGCATCGACTGTGGAATAAATATCATCTCCAATTCCACTTAGGATCATATAGATCGCTTCTTTTTCTGCATCATGCCAAGCACGTTTCTCGGGTGTAGGGTCAGATAAAGTTTCCTTTTTCTTTGTTGCAGGTACTTCTGGACATGTGTCTGTGGCTGGTGTATAAGGAACATCAATTTCAGAAAAGACATATGGGCCATTGTTAATACATTGTCTCAAGGCATCACCATTAGGTCGTGTATCAAGATAGCGAAGTAAGCGTGATTGCCATTGAGCATATCGACCAGCCACAAGCATTGGTGGTCTCTCTTTATTACCCGCGACCATGATGTTGTTGTTCGTCACACGATATTCTGCAGTAGAATCCATCCCAAAATTCTCTGTAATGATGAAGTGAGTATGGATCTTAAGTAGATTTGTTGTGATTGTTGTTGTGGTTTAAATTCCGAAAATTGCAATTTTTCTCCAGGCCGACAATAAATTCTCCAGTCCGACAAAAACGGTAGTCCAAAAATTTTGTAATCGCCAAAATTTGAAATCGAGCTAGAAATGTCCTAAAACTAGTATGGAAAAAATTTGAATTTACTTGACGAAAAAATTTTAACTCTTTTTTTTTTTTTTTTTTTTTTTTTTTTTTTTTTTTGATCTTCGTGGAAACGATATTCTGAAACTAGTCTAGATGGTGGCTAAGTCTAAAAAATACTCAAACAAAATTTAGCAAAACACATCATCGGAATAACCAATCGGAATGCTATCGGAATAACCAATCAGAATGTCATCGGAATAACCAATCGGAATCTCAATCTGAATCACCAATCGGAATGTCAATCTGAATCACCAATCGGAATGACAATCTGAATCACCAATCGGAATGTCAATCTGAATCACCAATCGGAATGCCAATCTGAATCACCAATCGGAATGAGTTAATCGGAAAACACAAATCGGAATGCCAATCTGAATCACCAATCGGAATGAATCCCCCTTTTCTCGGACAAAACTCAACCAATACGTGATTTTAAGCCAAAAAATGATCAAAAAACCCAAAAATTTTGTGTTTTTAGCCAAAGTAAATATACCAAATCACTACTACAACTATGTAGAAGATGTAGATGAAGAAGTAAAGCACGGAAAACACAAAAAAATTTGAATCCGAGATGATTTATGGATTAAATCATTCGAATCAAATATAATAACACCAACCAATCACAAATCTACCCCGTGGCGATTGATACCAAATGTTGTCCCATGTATTTGTGATGATTAAGCAATGAAGAAAGAGAGAAAATAGATGAAGAAGAGATGAATTCCTAGAGAGAGAAAGTAGTGAGAGAAAGTAGAGAGGAGATGATTAACTTGGTGAGATTAGATTAAGAAAAGAAGTTACAAATGACCATTCCCCCTCCTAACATGCTAGGAGGGTAGTATATATAGTCCACCCACATGCGGGCTTTAATGGACTATATATTGGGCCGGGCTTGTCTTTTGGACTTTAATTAGTTTAAATCCAAGCCCGTGAACCACGACTAAATAACTACTTATTACAACGTTCTAATAAATATTACAATAGAAACCTATGACCGAACATTCTTGTTTGACTCAATATTTTGAGGCTAACACTAAGTTTATTATTTAGTATAGATATGCATAGGCTAACTTGCTAATTTATGTGCTTATATACTGTACTTATGTTAGATTAATATGATGTTTGGAAGTGATTCACTTGCATTTTTCTTATTCTTTTCCCGGGGTCGGGGCTACTAATTATACATTTTACTTATGGATGGGTCAATTCGAGTTGTGTCATATATCAGGCGGGTCAAATAAAAAACATAGTAAAAATGTTCAGTCGATACAGATGTACATGGCGTCAAACCACCAACTAATAATGATGTCTCAAAAAAAAACTTTTTATAAGCTTGAACAATATGTACATGGCCTCCATTAGACAATATGTACGTGGGCGACTGTGACTAGGTGTGCCACCATTATGGCACTCTATTTTTGGTATTAGGAGAGACTGAAATCGCAAGCCCAAAAAGGACCTCCACCGTATCATCATGGCTGCTTAGGCAGCAGTGTTGCGGCGCTCTTCTGCTAAAACTCATTAAGCATTGCAGTGGTTTTGTATTTTCAGTATTAATGTATACAAATAACCATTAAAAAGACACACTTCTTGCATTTACGGCCCAATTATAGTACTTACAACATGCTTTAATGTATGTGCTTATATGACTACAAATATAGCAATGGTAAACATTCTTTACTCAAGATGATCTGGATGTTGAGTGTTTTATGGGTTATTTGTTAAGAGGGTGTATGGCATTGCGCTAAAATTCCAAGAAGCATTATCTATTATTATTATAATGCTCATTCTAATTACTTCCCTCATCTTTCCAGGTACATGGTCGAACTACACTAAGGAATTTAGTTCAAAAATGGACCAAAACTCTACAAAAGAAAATCGAACATGGTCCATCAACAAAAATCGATGCTGCAAGTGCATTTTTAGCTTCACTCAAGGACCCTAAACTCACAAGTCTTGCAGATGCAGCCGAAAAACCACCAATTGAAATTCTTCCCCCGGGAATGCCGTCTATAGATGCTCCTCTTCCAGGAATCCAGAAAAAAATTATGCATTATGTACTAGGTTCTCTGCAACAACCAGCCAAACCATTACAAAAGGTCCTCCACCAGAATCAGTGACTGCACCATCTACCGCCAAACCAGGTGCTACACCGCCTGCTGATACAGCCTAGATAGCAGAATCTGAATTTGGGATCCCTCCACCTACTCCTGAATCTGGGGCCCCACCACCTGCTCCTGAATCAGGTGCTCCACCGTCAGAGTTACCAGGGGATGTAGGGGCTCAACCTTGCCTCGGATACAGTTGTTGCACCAACAAAAGAGACACGTGCTCCCATTGAATCGAGTACCAATGATGGGTTACAATCTAAACCTGCCGCGCCTGATGTCCTTTTAGAAAGTCAAATGATCAACTCATCCTCGGTTGACTTTTCGGATGCGGTTATGGTACAAAAGGATGACTTTGTGAGTTCATCGAGTAGTATGCCAACGATAGAGGTGCCACCACCTACTTAGAAACCACAAGTTCCAATTCCAAGTGGTGTCCGTGAGGAACTACCGATGATTTATTGGACTTAACTGCTTGTATGTTAAGTATCCTTAAATAGAACTTGGGAGTTTTTTATTCATTATATCGAGGGTGATTGATAATTTTTCAATTTTTTTCTGATGTAGCGTTTGCCACAGGTCTTCATATATCTCTGGGTAGCTTGTGTAGTTATTTAGTACAGTTCCTGTTACATTATTTCACCATTCTTCTGTTGTGTTTGTCCTTTTGGATGGTCTAAATATCTCCCTCTTTGATGTTTTTTGTTTTGAAATAGGTTGTGCTGATGTATGTTATTTGTAATACTCGCCACTACAAGGAAACGGAGGTGGAAAAGGTGCTCTTGTGTAAAGCTAGGTATGGGGTTTAGCTTACTGCTATTGCATCTATTAGAGTTCGACGGGTTGGTTGATGGGTCAATAAATGTGTGGGTCACAATGGTTCATGTTCACATGCTTTATATATACTTTAACTGCCGCTGACGCAAGGGCGTTAACACGAGTTGAACCAAGTTATCCACAAAATCAGGAGGTTTGTTGCCCAGAAGATATATTTTCTTGATTATTTTGTCTAATTTACCGACTTATCAGTTTGAAACTTTGAATGTTATAAATTCAAAATAGATGCCACAAAATCTGAGGTTTCTCTTATTCTTTTTGAAAATTAAGTTTTATAGGCTTACATAAATGAAAGAATAAAGTAGAACTGGCGAATAGATGTTGCAAACTAAGAACATGTGTGTTGTTCAATCTCTATCAAAAGTCATGCTGGTAAGTACGTAATAGTATTTCTTTGTTCCAACTAGCTAGCTTAGTCCCATTGACTTGTTTGTTTCAGATATATATGGGTGAAAGGTAACTATTATCGAAAATATGTTTGTAAAAAAAGAGATATGGAACGAATCTTCTTAAACTAACTTGCCAAATCTTCATAATAATAAGCATGGTCAGAGTTCCTTAATCATTATCCTGTAGTATGTAGGTAAGTATTCTGGAAACTTGGTCGTTCAAAAAAAATTCAGGAAACTTGGTTCTCTTTAGCTTTAGGTCTGCGACACGGTGGTAATCTATCAATGTTGGGTGGTCACCAGAGTTTCCTTCCGGATCAGAACATTCATCGCCAATACATGTACAATTGGTTCAACTCCTGAGTTGTCTGAGTATCAAGCCAAACAAGCCATTTAAAGTCATAGTGGTCCTGGTCAGAGATGACCTGTAAAAGTTTTTTTACTCCGGTACGTTTCTTTTGTATCTATCACTTGATAAACAACACACCAATAAACGTGCGGTGACTGGGTAAAATTTTGAGCAAAAGTTGGTTAACACGATAGTTTAGCTCTCTTAAGTGACTCTGATTATATGATATTGAATGTGTGACCAAGAATAACATCTTTATTAAATACAATAAAATGGTATATGCAAGGTATCACGAGAGACGGGATTACTATTTTTCTGTGTATTTATCATTTATCGAACGGCAACAACATCGTTGACGTGTTTCAGTCCTTAAGCTCATAACTTCGTACGTGACTGCAACGATGTAGTGAATGAAACCAACAACAAAGACTGTTACCACCTCCTTAAAAGAACTTGAAGGGACAAGACACACTTTTCAATTTCACTTTGGCAAAAGAGCTAAACCAAAGGGAACCCGACTTCAAATTAAAATCCGTTTTCAAACCCAAGACATTGGCACTCATACCTCCAACAACGGACTTTGCTGTGACATCATCTACCTCACACAACACTGAAGACGGTACAACAATCACCACAACGAAAGATGTAAAGCTACAAAAAAACCTCGCTAACAAAAGTGAAAAGATATCAGTGGACCATGCAACATATTTGTAAAAAACGTACTGTAGGGAACTTAAATGAAACTGAAAATCGTATGTTATTTATTGAAAAAGGAAGTTCCACTTCCAGGCACAATTACTTGAAATGCGAAAGGAATTCGGTGTAATGCGTACAGTATATAGTTACAGTTGCTTTCGACCATTGTTAGTTTATATATGATGAGAAAACCCGTTTCATAATGGCCAACACCTCAAGGTTTACTTTTTCACTGCTAATAAGGAAACGAGCATAAGAAACCAAAATGAAAAATGAAACTTTTTTACTTGCTATTTGATTACCTATATTACTGCCAAAGAAACAAATATAATCAATCCGTTTATTTAAAGAGCAAACATGTAAATCCATGACTTTTTTAAAGAGAAACAAATATAATCAATCGGTTTTGTGGTGTTGCTATTTGATTTATGACTGCCAAAGGTATTACCTCTATGACTTTTTTTACTCGAATCTGACTCGAGTATATTCGGATCGGGTTACTCGGGTTAAAAAATTCGAACCAACCCAATTAGCTAGAATTCAAAATTGGGTCGGATATCGGTCAACCCGATAAGACTTATTATTTTTTTAATATAAAATTTATCTAATTTTTATGTAAAAAGTAAAAAAAAATTTAATTTTATATTTTACTAATATTCAGGTTGAGTCGAACTCGAATTGACCCGATCTGAGTAGACCGACCTGAATAGACTTGAACGTGAGTAACACGAGTTGAAATCGAGTCTGGTTCAGGTGAATTATTTTTATCCTCGACTAGAATCGAAACCGACTAAAATGACCCGAACCCAACAAACCCGTCCCGATTCCTCACCCACGTATAAAGGGCAAGGGAATCCTGCTATATATTACTTCACATAAAGTTATCAACAAATGTATATTTAGAGGTGTTAGTAGGGTCGGGTCGACCCGACATGAACCCAGTAAGATTTAGCGAATCAGTTTAAATCGAGACAAAAATATTATTGGGTCTTTTGACCTTAACCAGATAATGTGATCGGGTCAAATTCGAGTTAAATAATTATTGTTATTGCGTTATCGGGTCAAACCAATTAGACAAAAAAAATGATATTTAGATTCTTTTCATAATTTTAAATTATTAAAGTTTGCTTTGCATCTTTTAAGATATTCGACCTATCTTTGCATTTCGTTGCTTTATATTTCTAAGATAGTCAACTTGTTCTATGCGTTTTATACTATATAGGTAGCACCAGTTACAAAAACAAACATGTTTTCAAACGGCAACATCTTCATTTGATGAAGGGAAACTTTAAAGACCAAATTGGATTGTGAAACAAGTTTTTTAAGACATGCTAATTAGTTTTTATTTATTAAAAATTAAATATCAATGATAAATATGTTTAAGCTTAAATATTTGTTACAAACACAGCTACATGACAAGCGAGATAAATAAAACAGTAGGATGATACATTTCTATATTTGTCTGATGCTTTATTTCTCATTTAAGTTTATAATTTTATATATTTTTTCTTTTTGTGAAATATTTTGTAACTTTTATTTTCTCATATTTGATGGGAGTTATTTATTTCTCTTTTTTAATTCACCCAATAAATAGTTTGGTATTTTTATAAATTATTTATCTTAACTTAATTTTTTCAACGATATCATAAGACTCGCTCGCTCATCAAGTGGCCTTTACCACTAAGGAAAACTATATGTCCGGTCCTAAAAAACTAAAAACCATCTAACCAAGAATTTTTTGGTAACACAAACACCACCATGGATTATCACAACAAAAAAGTGACACACAAAACAATTAAAAAAACCATCAACCACACTTATATAGTACAACAAACAATGGATAATTCGTACTATATTAAAAAAAATCCGCTAAAGAGATAAGGCAAACAACAATCACAAGTCATACCCACTCAAATAAAAAAGGTTAAATGACAACTAGAAGTCATACCCATGAAATGGGCATTACAAACAAATATTTACCAAATAAAAGAACAAACGACAATCAGAAGTCATACCCGTCCATCGGACGGGTTTTGCCACTAGTATATATATATATATATATATATATATATATATATATATATATATATATATATATATATATATATATATATATATATATATATATATATATATATATATATATATAAATATATATATATAAATTTAATATATATTTTTTAATTTTTAAATTAATTATGCAAACTCACACAAGCAAGTAATATCACATATACAAACAAACAAGAGTAATACTAAAATAATTATTAAAACAATCTATACGTTAAGATACCAAAAAGAAAATATTTTTGGTTTCAACTCAGAAGTGTGGCGCACACATGAAATGTGCGGCGTACTTCTGTACGAAATTTTATTTATTTTATAAAACACATTTATTCTTGAAGCAAACTTATCATGGAAATATAAACATGGATAACGAAACATTGCTAAACAAAATACAATATAATTTAAAATTTAAAACATTTTTAATTACATATTATTATTATTATTATTTTATTTTTTTTAAATTGAAACTCGAGCTTATGATTATAAAAAGAGAAATTCTATATCATTATTATTATTATTATTATTATTATTATTATTATTATTATTATTATTATTATTATTATTATTTTGATTATTATTATTATTATTATTATAAAGATGCAAAAATACATGACAACTAAGATGCAAGAAACAATTTACAAGTATTAACAAAACACAACTAAACGAATCATGTTTTTATTTATACAAAAACTATTTTTAAAATGCAGGTGTAGGTGCACCACGACAAAAGTGCGGTGCTCAAACTGCGACAATTTCGAACTTTTTAAATTTTTATGGTTTTTACAAAAGATTTTAATAACTAGTCACGATACATAGAAACATATTATTTATTATATTTACACAAGCATGACTAAACTCCAAGTAACAAAATAAAATAAACATAAATAAGAAGTAAAAATCTTTTTGGTTTCTAAAATTTTTTTAATTTTTTATATATAGA
Organism: Glebionis coronaria; assembly: GCA_025667525.1. Lineage (NCBI taxonomy): Eukaryota > Viridiplantae > Streptophyta > Magnoliopsida > Asterales > Asteraceae > Glebionis > Glebionis coronaria. Next base: position 79,320 of record JANFOE010000183.1, read on the forward strand.
TGAAATATAAACTATACTCACAAATGATTATTTTATTAACGATATTATGACAACTTCAAAAGAAAGTAAAAAAACATAGATGTAAAATCTTTATTTCTTTTTATAATTTTTTATTTATTTATTTTTGTGATTATCAAGCAATTCAATGGATTCATATAGCAAGAAAAATAAATAAGCAAACTAACAAAGTCTTTAAACAGCAAAAATTAACAAGAGATAAAATAAAAGCAAATATTTTTGTTTTTTGTTTTTTTAATGTACATTATATACAAATGCAAAAATTCAACAAGTATGAGCACAAAGAAAGCAATCATCATGTTCTTAGAAGTGAACATGGATATTAGAAAGGTTTGGTTGATTTTTGAAATTGATCCAGTTGATGTAACACCCCCCCCCCCATTTTTACCTTGGTACAGCGGAATAATATTTTTGGGGTATTACTTCATGATATAAAAGCACAGTAATAGGAAAACAACTCAAAAGAGTGTTTAAATAATCTTTATTAAACTTTTATAATTTATCATTCAAAATCAGAGATTTTTAATAAAAAATCTTGTACATATTTTGTACAATCACAGGTTCCTGAGATCAAGAAAATAGGTTTAAATGACAAAAACTCCCAAGTCTATATCTCTCCACATCATCATCTGTTGCTCCATAGTATCATTTATCAAAACCTAAAATATATGCTAAATTCAACACAAAGGTTGAGTGATTTCATAGGTTTAAAATCATTTTGAATACAAGATCCTTTTTCCTGAGCTACGTTATTGTTCGCCCGTAAAATCAATTAATCAATGCACTAAGTTTATGATACCGTGACTAGACATAACAAAGCCCACAATTGCCCTTATGAGGAAGTCTGGCAAATTATCCTTGTTAGCAAAATAAAGTATGCCTGTTTGACCACTGAGGTTCTAGCAAGTGCGACTTGCCAGACAAGGGATGTCAGTCCCAAATATTACTATTTACAATATTAGCGCTCATTTCCGGGAAAATGATTAACGGTTCATAATTAAAAAGGGACTTTCAAGGAAGCAGTAAACATAGTGTTAATAATTATTTCTGAGAAGCATACCAAAAACACTTGTATTCTATTTTTAGCATATATTCCCCCTCACGGGTTTTCAAAACATTTAAAAATCAGCACTAGTGAGGCTATGAACTCACCTTATGTCCGGTAAGTCTTGTCAGGCTTATATCACACAGAATAACTCGAGCTAACAAACAAAGAACTTGATGTTACACCCACTTGTTTTAACATATTTGGTATAGTATTAAGTCTTTGATTTTTGGAGTTCAACATTCTTGTTATTTAATTATGTTTTCTTTATAACTGTGATAATACTGCATCATTGTTCGGGACATTATACTTAGAAGTCATTCTATAAACGTTTGAGGAGCGAGGGCACTTTAAATCGTAAATTCAACCACTCAGTCAGAACGTATTATCGAGATGGTATATATTTAGAAATTTCTTCAAAAGTTGGTATATATTTATATCTTTTATCTTTTAGTTTCATAATTGGCAAAAATAGTCCTTATATTTTATAATAATTTAGAAAATATGTTTTATCATAGAGTTTTCATTCATATACTTTTATAAGTTACTAAAATGATCCTTTAAGTTTATAATTTAAGACTAATTACCTTTTTAACACTTAATTTCATAAGTTTAGCATATTTACACTTTTAACCCCTTAAGTGTATAGTTTTATTATTTACAATTTAAACCCTCGATATTTAATCTTAGGGTCTCAAACTTTACAAAATTTATTATTATAGCTTTAAATTTCATAAAATGACACTTTTGGCCCAAAATGTTTAATAGTTTTAAAAATGATAGTTTTAGTCCCTATACTTGTAAAAATCACATAACAACCTCCAAAATGGACCAAATGATCTAGAATTTAAAAAAAAAAGTTTCAAGACATGTTTATAATCATAATAACAACATTAATTCAGAATTATAGCTTTTGAAATAGGTTTTTGATTATTATTTTATGTAAATTACAAAACTAGGGTTTTAAGATATCTAATAAGTGTGTAAACACTTATCCTTTTGCCACTAAAATCAAGTAAATACAAGACCTAATCATGTGTTTTATATCATAAATGTCGGAATTACGCGTGGTTTTGTGTTTTGTGTGTTAAATAGGTACAAATGATCAAAAGAAGAGAAAACACGGGATTTCACGGTCAAATGTCGAAGAAAAGTCAAGAAAGAGTCAAAGACAAGATCAAAAGTCCAAAAGTGTGCAAAGATCACGGAAACCGACAAAATCGACTTAATTTTTGAAGAAAAGATCGAGAAGCCAAATGACAAGTCGTTTTTAGAGGATTTAATATTTTAATGGTTAATGGGCCTTCGTGGGACCCACATTATATTAATGGGCCTAAAAGCCCATTAATTTGGTTACTTTGAGAAGAGAAAATGGGGAAGCCTATTACTTGGCCCAATACAATAAGACGGATGGATGAAACTTGGGCTTTAACAAGTTATAATGAAACGGAGAATTGGGCTTTAACAAGTTATAATGAAACGGAGAATTGGGCTTAAGCCCATTTGATGAGAATAAGGAACGAATGCAAGATTTCGTTTTTGCTTGACTTGGTCAACAAAACGCACTAGTCAACCCTTCATGGTCAACTCATACACGCAACTTCTTTTATCCCCATCCATACTCACCCCCACACGTGTACCCCATTTACCTATTTACTCCCACCCACCTTAAATAAATAATCCAAAATTCACTTCCCATTTACCTTTCGATGTTTACAAGAAAATACTCTCTCTCCCACTTCCTCTTCTGCAAAAATCACGCAGCCACCCAAACCCTAATTCCATATCCAGTAAAAAATTAACAAGTAAAAATTGGGGGTTTTACCCAATTCGTGTGATTCACACGGATTGGGATTAATTCCCCCCAGTTTTCGGATCAATCCACCAAGAATGATGATCCTCTCTCTCCTTACGTGGCCAAATCCTTGGATGTGATTGGCTCATCCACCTCACCAAAACCCTTTCCACCAATCTAATCATGCCACTTCACCAAAGAGGAAACACAACTAGCACAACTCAGTGCCATGATGGCAATCCGAGTCACAAGGGCTTTTCTCCACCGTTTGATCAAAAGAGAAGGAAGATATGCGGCCAAGATCTCTCACCGTGGTCACCAAGAGAACCTAGAAGGTTCGGGGTTATCCTATAAAAACCCCCCTCTATCATGTAATTGGCAGCCTTTTCTTTATTTATTTTTATTTTCCGTAATTAGATTAATAGGTGAAATCTTGTAATTTTTAATTCCAGTAATTGTAATATTTTATGATTAATGGAAAATTTTATTTAGTTAAATTATCGTCTCATTTTAAATTTTCTGTCTAATTTGAATCTATCTCTCTTTTTATGTAACTGTTTATTCGATTTATATATATAAAAGAAAAAAAAATATAAAAAAATATAAAAAAATATAAAGGAAAGTGATAAAATCTTCCCCTACTGGGAAGATTTCAAAGGTTACTGTTCGTAGAAGTTGTTCGGATTGGATATTTGGTTCGAGAGGATAGGGTAGCTGTTTTGGTTCGATTCAAGGTAGTGTTTGTTTGGTGTTCGTTTCGGTTAATAAGACGGCTCAGCGCCCTTGTCTTCTTCTCAACGGAAAACTCCATCAGGTTTGAGTTTCTCTTAATTTTATGTTATTTTTGTAGCTATTATTTATTTTATGTTTTATGTTAAGTTTTGAATTTGTTAAGCTTGCTTATTTTGTGATTGATTTGTTTCGGATCTGCTTAGTTTAATCTATTTCTGTTTTGTTTGATTCGTATGATACTTGTTATTGCTTATTTAGTCCGATTAAGTCTTAGTTATTATTTGCCTATCTAAGTTGTTTAGTTATTGTCACTTTGAATTAATCTGTTTTTGGCTTATTTTGGCGTTTGTTTTTGGCTTATCTGCTGAATCTGCTTATTCGTTTAAAAATAGTTCGGTTTATTTGATATTTGCTTATGTTCACAGCTTATATTTAGTTTTCGAATTATAGCTTATTTGGTTTAGAGTATTGATAGCTTTTGGTGCGTATGATTATTTGATATTTTTGAATCTCAGTCTTTAGCTAGCTTAATATTGTTTGGTTTATCTGCTTACTTTTTCTACTTATCTGTCTTAGTGCTTAATTTGGTTATCAGCTTATTTGTTTCTTTTATCTAGTAGTTTTTTTTAATTCAGCTTATTGTCTTTTTGGTTCATTTGGCTTATTGTTTTGCTGCATATCTCAGACCCAATTGGTCTGAGGTATCTTTCTGTCCATTATAAAAGTTCGGCAAAAAGTATTCAAAAATATTGACAAATTTTGTCACTGGTTGGATTCGAACCAGTGACCCCTCGGTTAATAGCCCAGCGCCCCAACCATTACTCTAGGCGTCTTTTCATGTTTATGATATGCAACATTAGATTGATATAGGATAGTTTTAATTTGGTAGTTTAGTTTTAATTAAAATTAGTTAAATTAAAGTTAGTTTTATTTAATTAAAAAGTTTTATTTAAATTCAGTTTTTTTATAAAATATAAAAAGGATAAAAAAAATATTTTAATTTTATTTACTTTTATATATTTTCATTAGTTTTATATTTCTTTTATAATTTAAATAGTTTTTTTTATATAGAATTAAAAGTAGTTTTCAATTATCAATTAAATTTTAGATTTAAAATAAGTTTTCAATTTATTAAGTTTTGTTTAAAAATAGATTTTCATTAAAAGTTTTAGGTTTTATTAATTAGTTAAAGTTTATTTTCAAATTAATAGTTTAAATAGTTAATTAAAATAGTTTTCATTTAATTAAATAGATTTAAGTTTGTTTAAAAATACCAAAAAATAGATTTTACCAAAAACGAGTTAAGTCAAAACGTTAAACCGGAAATCAAATTCGAGTAGAATCGAGGAAAAACGAACATTAAATAGGACTAAGAAATCCTAGTTTCAAATTGGCGCCGCTGCCGCTTCGCTCGTACGATTGACGATTTTTTCGTGAAGACTTTTGGATTTTGGGATCCGTTCTTCTTGAACGTTACGTTTCTTGCAACAAAAAAAATCAAAAATCTAAAAAAATCAAAAACTTAAAAATACAAAAAAATTAAAAAAAATCACAAAAGCAATTTCTTTCCTAAGAATTGCACCAAAAAAATTAAAAAAAAATCAAAAGTAATACTTTTTCCTAAAAGTATTACACCAAAAATATTACGTATTAGTGTAATTTTTATTTCGATTTCTTTCGATTTTTCTTGTGAATATATTTTTATAGAAAATACAAAAAGATTTTTTCATTTTATTATATATTACGTAGCACAATAAATTACCTATTTTTCAAATAAGCCTTAGTTGGGATTTCATCACCTAACTATTGTAGTCGAATCCTAAATGAAATAAAAAGGCAAAATAGATAAATACTAGTAAGACGTTTGAACTCGATATATACAAACTATAAGGTGGGTATAAGGCGACGCGCTATAAAAGGCCGTCTAAGGAAAAAGGTTTTTAAGTGCTTTGTGCCACCTCGTTTCCCCGCTCGCTTGTGCGTATATTGAGAGGGACGACCGATTATTGGTTTGCCAACTCAAGTAGTATTTACGTATATATTTTTTGTAGCTTTTTCATATTGCTCCTCGAGAGGGAAAATCCTTTTCCTCTCAAAGTCGACCGAGGTCACCTACCTCATTCCAAAGTTTTAATTGTATGCGCACTCGCGCGCATACATACATACCGATTGGTGTACCAAATACTTCTAATTCTTCTAAAAAGAAGAAGAAGAAAAACAAAAAGACCGTCATTAAAGTCGATCCCGAGAATCGAGCTTTCGACAATACGATGGCAACGGATAATCGACCAATGATTGGGATTCTACAATCTCACGTTGAAGGAAACGATGACGCGATTGTGGTGCCGAATATTGGAGCTAATCATTTTGAACTTAAATCGGGTTTTATTCAAATGGTTTCCGCTACACCATTTTTAGGTCGTACTAATGATGACCCACACGCTCATATCAAACATTTCATCCAATTAGCTAATACCGTCAAATACAATGGGGTGCCCCAAGAGGCCGTTCGCCTCCAACTTTTTCCTTTTTCCCTCGAGGGACAAGCCCGGATTTGGCTTGATAAGGAACCACCCCAAAGTATTACCACATGGATCGACTTAGAGACCAAGTTCATTAACTACTTTTTCCCACCATCACGGACTACTTCTTTAAGGAATGAAATAATCAACTTTGAACAACAATATGGGGAAACGTTTAGTGAGTCTTGGGATCGTTTTAAAGATCTTGTGAGAAAATGTCCACAACACGGTTTTACTAAAGTTCATCAAATCAACACGTTTTATAATGGTTTAACTCTAAACGACCAAGACTCACTTAATTGTGCCGCGGGGGGCAATATTCTTGTGAAAACAATGAACGAGGCTTGGGCTATTATTGAGAACAAGGCAAAAGTGCAAACCAAAAGTGTTAGGGCTAATATGGCAAGTGCTAGTACGAGTAATAATGAGGTGAATGATCAAATTAAGGAGCTTACTTCAATTGTGAAAAACCTTGCTCTAAGAACCGACGCCCTCACTACACATGTGCATGCCGTGAAAGAAAAAAGTGAAACGTGTGAGACTTGTGGTGGACCACATTCATACTTTAATTGTGACAAGGTTTACAATGATCAACAAGAAGTTTATGCTTATAATAACAATGAAATTTATCGGATTCAATTCAAACCAAATGTTGATGTTAACCATTTGTCTTACAAGTATAATAACTATTTGGCTCCCCCGGGTTTTGTAGCACCACAAAGACCACCCCCACCCGCCCAAAATAGGAACCAAGGTCCTCAACGGGTTAATTTTCAAGGAAATACTAATCAACGGGGTTTTAACCAAAATCAAGGGAATTTTCAAGGGCAAAACCAAGGGTTAAATAATCAAGGATATAATAACCAAAGTTTTCAAAATCGAGGATTTAATCAAGGTTCTAATCAATATCAAAACCAAGTTTTTCCTAATCAAGGTTATAATCAAATGAACATGCACAATCCTCAAATGGACTTGGTTTTACAAAAATTATCCGACCATGAACGAATGATGAGAGAGATGCAAGAATCGACCGATAATAAATTTTTGACTATGATTCAAACCTTTCGTCCCCAAGGTACCCTTCCCTCGAACACCGTGACCAATCCTAGGGCTAATGTTAATGCTATCACTACTAGGAGCGGTAAGACCACCGTAGAACCTTCCCCACCTAACCAAGGACCCGAGATTCCTTCTTCTTCGACACAACCTCCTTCTTCTTCCACTTGTGACATACCTCCCGTTATGCATCCGTCTACACCTTATGTTCCACCGATACCCAAATTTTCTACCACACCTTCGGTTCCAAAACCGGTTCCTTCACCTTCTATTTCTACTCCTCCTCCTCCTCCTCCAAAGGATGTGAGTGAGCAATCCACTCCAAAGCCTTCATCTCAACCTAATATACCTTATCCCTCAAGGTTGCGGAAAGAGAAATTGAAGAATAAGGATGATATTCAAGTTTCGAACTTCCTAAAAATGTTCAAACAATTGAAATTTAATATCACCTTTGCCGAGGCGCTCGCTCACATGCCTAAGTACGCTAAGATGTTTAAGGATCATTTAAGTGATAAGGAAAAGTTGCTTGATATTGCCAATACCCAATTGAATGAGAATTGTTCCGCGGTTCTTTTGAGAAAATTACCGGTTAAGTTAGGAGATCCCGGTCGATTCCTTATTCCTTGTAATTTTCCGGGTGTTGAGAATTGTATGGCCTTGGCGGATCTCGGAGCGAGTATCAATCTTATGCCATTGTCTGTGTGGAAACAATTATCTTTACCCGAGCTTGTCCCCACTCGTATGACATTGGAATTAGCTAACCGTACGGTTGCTTATCCGGTGGGGATAGCCGAGGATGTTTTTGTAGGAGTCGACAAATTCACTTTCCCCGCCGATTTCGTCATCGTCGACTATGAAATGGATCCCCGTGTTCCCTTAATTGTGGGACGACCCTTCTTGAGAACCGGGCGTGGGCGTACATTAATTATGTAGCCGCGGGTGAACTTATCATGAGGGTCGGGGTTGACAAAATCGTCTTTAACATGGGTAAACTTTCCAAACTTCCCGATGAGCCCGAATCCGTGAATTTCATCGATGTGCTCGACGAAGCATGCGAAGAACATTTTCATGAGGCTTGTAAGAGCGGGATTTCTCCTTTACCTCATGTTGAGACCGTAGCTTCTATTGCTCCTTCATTGACTCCATTTGGAGAAAGTGACTTAGATGAGTTTGAAGCTAGCTTGGGTCCTCTCGAGATTAACTATGATAATTCTCCCACCAATTGGGATGAAGACATTCGTACTATTGAGAGACTTCTCAATGAGGACAATATCTCTTCACCTACTCCTAAAGAAGTTACAAACGATGATCCTACTTTGACTAAGCCTTCCATTGACAATCCGCCAGATTTAGAACTTAAGGATTTACCGTCTCATCTAGAGTACGTTTTCTTAGAGGAGGATAACAAGTTGCCCGTCATTATTTCTAAGGACTTAAAAGAAGATGAAAAATCCCGACTTATCGATGTGCTTAAGAATCATAAGAAAGCAATTGCTTGGAAAATCTCCGACATTCGCGGAATTGATCCTAATTTTTGTACTCATAAAATTCTCATGGAAGATGACTTTAAACCCGCAATCTAAAATCAAAGAAGGGTTAATCTAAAAATTCATGAAGTCATTAAGAAAGAAGTTATCAAACTTCTCGATGCCGGAATGATTTACCCTATCTCGGATTCGCCATGGGTTAGTCCCGTCCATTGTGTGCCTAAGAAAGGCGGAATCACCGTTGTTCCCAACGAAAACAACGAGTTGATTCCTACTCGACTCGTAACGGGTTGGCGAGTTTGCATCGATTATCGTAAGCTCAATGATGCCACTCGTAAGGATCATTTCCCTCTTCCTTTCATGGATCAAATGCTCGAGCGTTTAGCGGGTAATGATTTCTATTGTTTCTTAGATGGCTTTTCCGGATATTTTCAAATTCCTATCGATCCAAAAGACCAAGAGAAAACCACATTCACTTGTCCCTATGGAACATTTGCTTACAAAAGAATGCCTTTCGGCTTATGCAATGCTCCCGGGACTTTCCAAAGGTGTATGATGGCGATATTTCATGACATGGTTGAAGAAACTATGGAAGTCTTTATGGACGATTTCTCGGTCTATGGTGATTCTTTCTCTTCTTGGCTTGCTAATTTAGAACGTATGCTCCAACGGTGTGAAGACACTCGTCTCGTTCTTAATTGGGAAAAATGCCATTTCATGATAAAAGAAGACATCGTCCTCGGACATAAAATTTCCAAAGCCGGTATCGAAGTCGACCGTGCTAAAGTTGATGTCATTGCTAAGTTACCTCCACCTACCACGGTCAAAGGAGTTAGAAGTTTTTTAGGCCATGCAATATTTTATCGACGTTTCATCAAAGATTTTTCGAAAATAGCTCGTCCAATGACTCATCTCTTAGAAAAGGATGCTCCTTTCATCTTCTCTCAAGAATGTCTCGACTCTTTCGAACTTCTTAAAGGTAAATTAACTAAGGCACCGGTCTTAGTCTCTCCAAATTGGGAGTTACCTTTCGAGCTCATGTGTGATGCTAGTGATTTCGCGGTAGGAGCGGTTTTAGGTCAACGAGTTAACAAACAGTTCCAACCCATTCATTATGCTAGTAAGACAATGACGGGGGCTCAATTTCATTATACCACTACCGAAAAAGAGATTTTAGCCGTAGTGTATGCTTTTGAGAAATTCCGCCCCTATCTTGTGCTTTCCACCACCATCGTTTACACCGACCATTCCGCCTTGAAATACTTGTTGACCAAGCAAGATTCTAAACCGAGACTCTTTCGTTGGGTTTTGCTCCTACAAGAATTTAAAATCGAAATTCGTGATAAAAAGGAGCGGAAAACCTAGCCGCGGATCACCTTAGTAGACTTGAGGATCCTTATCAAGGAGAATCTCCAAATCAAGAGATTAATGAATCATTCCCCCTTGAGACCTTAATGTCTATTAATTCCAATCTTGATGATACCCCATGGTTTGCCGACATTGCAAACTATTTGGCGGGTGGTGTTCTTATCGAAGGGTTATCGTCCCAACAAAAGAAAAAATTCTTCAAGGACGTTAAAACGTACTATTGGGACGACCCTTATCTTTTCAATCAATGTGCGGACTTAATCATTCGTAGATGTGTTGATGGGCCGGCGGCTTTACAAATCCTTGAAGCTTGCCATAAAGGACCTACCGGTGGTCACTTTGGTCCTAATTACACCGCTAAAAAAGTGTTCGACTCCGGATTCTATTGGCCCTCCATTTATCATGATGCACATGAAATGGTTAAACATTGTGATGCTTGCCAAAGGCAAGGCAAGATCACAAATAAAGATGAGATGCCTCAAAATTTTATCCAAGAATGTGAAATCTTTGACGTATGGGGCATCGACTTTATGGGGCCGTTTCCATCATCGAAGGGAAACAAGTACATCCTCGTAGCCGTTGACTACGTATCAAAATGGGTTGAAGCAAAGGCTTTACCTACTAACGATGCGAGGGTGGTTGTGAACTTCTTGAAACAATTGTTTGCTCGATTCGGTGTGCCTCGTGGTATTATTAGTGACCGCGGGACTCATTTTTGCAATGATCAATTCGCATGAGTCATGGCTAAGTATGGTGTCAATCACCGACTTTCCACCGCGTATCATCCTCAAACTAATGGACAAGCCGAGGTTTCTAACCGTGGTCTTAAGAGAATCTTAGAGCGAACCGTGGGAGAGCATCATGCCTCATGGGCCGATAAATTAGATGATGCTTTGTGGGCTTTCCTTACCGCTTATAAGACACCTATAGGTTGTACCCCTTATCGCCTTGTGTACGGAAAGGTGTGCCACCTCCCCATTGAGTTGGAGCATAAGGCTTATTGGGCCTTGAAATGGGCTAATTTTGACATAAAAAAAGCCGGTGATCATAGGAAAATCCAACTCAATGAACTCAATGAACTTAGGAATGAGGCTTATGAAAATTCATTAATCTACAAAGAGAAGACTAAGCTCATTCATGATTCCAAGATTAAAAACCGAGAGTTCTATATTGGTGATCAAGTTTTACTCTTTAACTCTCGGTTGAAAATCTTTTCGGGTAAACTTAAGAGCCGTTGGTCCGGTCCATTCACCGTGGCCCAAGTTTTTCCTTATGGCACCATTGAGTTATCCCAACCAAAGGGGCCCAACTTTAAGGTGAATGGCCAACGGGTTAAGTTGTACTATGGAGAGGACATCTCTCATGAGATGATTCCATCCCTCTCCACATTTCCCTTGAATTAATTCGAGAAATTGAGTCGAGCTAGAGACTCGTGATAAATAAATCAAGCATCGTATAACTAGGTTAGATTTTTACCTTTACCATCCTTTCCACCATTTTTCGCCTTCATCCATGTCCACCAATAAGTGTAGGGGGGAGCCAAGTAGGTTATTTGTGTGTTGTGATTGTGTGCAGGGACATGTGCTTTGATGATCCACTTTTGGTACTTTTGACGCGACCCGTGATCCCGTGTTCCCGTGTACCTGGTTCTATCAAAACTATTGTGATTCATACTTGTATATAAATAAAACGAATAAATGTAATCACTTTAGTTGTCCCTTCCTTAGCTCGATCTTAAACAACGTACTCAATGTCCTAAGTGTAGGGGAGTTTATTCTCCCACATGCTTAAACATTGAGGACAGTGTTTATATTAAGTGTAGGGGGGACTTCTATCGAATTTTAGTGGGCTTTTCCATGAATTTGACCCCATTTAACCGGAAAATTTAAAAAATTTTCAACGTTTTTCAAATTTTTGATCTATTTTGGCCTAGTAGTATTTTTATTTATTTTCTTTCCTTTTATTATCGCATCATAATAATTTTCATATCAAGAATAAAGTCAAAAATGAATGAATAAATAAAATGGTTTTAACGAGTTTAGATGTCTTTGATATATTAGGCTCGTCATGAATATTTTGACTCAACCCGAGTTTACTTATCCAAGTTTACTCTAGCTAGTATCCTTAACCATATGGACCTTAATTAGTTTATTAGGCTAAGCATCCACGAGTCTCATTCCTTGAGATTTTAAATTGTGGAGAACGAGAGATGATAGAGTTAATTATAAGTTCGGTATTCTTTCATTAACTTATGTGAGTTAGTTATGAGCTTTTTCTCCCATCACTTGTTAATAAATATATTTGCAATAAATAAGGTTGTACGATTTAAAAGCTTACTTAGCTTCTAGCACAAGATCGTTTAAAAGTTGCTCGGTATTAATTAGAGTTCATAGCCAAGGCATAACTTATTGAAACGGGACGCGAATATTGGCTTATCCAAAAAGGCCCTAACAAGGCATGAGGATACCCGAGTCCAAAAAATCCCTCACAAGGCATGAGGATTCACCTTTTGCTAAAGATCCTATGATGATGTGAAGATCATTAATCCAAATCAATATGAAGGATCAAGACACACGACGAGAAGCAATTACTCCCCTAAAGATCATGGAGAAGTCTATCCAAAAAGACCCTAACAAGGTATGAGGATAAATAGATCCAAGTCCGAAAAGGAGGCGGATCGTTGTATATCAAAATCCTAAATAAAGAAGAGGATAAATGAAGAAGTCGTGGTCAACATTTGAAGCATCTTTCACTCCTTATGAAGATGTATACCATAATGAAGAGAAGACCATAATTTCAAGATCGTCTCTCAAGATTTGAAGTTTGAAGTACAAGCCAAATATCGGTCCGAGAAAGTTCTCAAATCGTGAAACGAGTTATGCCAAGATATGAACTTTTTGAGGTTTCGAGAAGCAGTTTTAAAAGATTTTGTCCTTTAGGTAACTATTGATTAAATCGTCCCACTTTATTTTCGGCCTTAATAAATTATCGAAATAAGTCAAAAATGCATCCTAGTGATCATTCAAGACAAAAATAAAATACAAGAGATACACCGTAGGAATAAGGGGGTCTAAGTGATTAATTAAACCACATGAGTAAGTGTTAGTAGTGCTAACTTATAATAACAATGATCTCGTTTTTGAGCTTGGTATGGGGAACGTGAAACTTGAGGGTGATTAATATTCATGACACCAAAGCCCTAATTCAAGTCTTAGATTTCTTTACGAGTTTCTTCCATCAAATAATTTCCATGTTAATAAATGATTATAACTTTAGTTTCCTTTAAAGTTCTTATCTTTTCATCGTAATAGTAGTGGTAATAGTAATAAGGGCCAAGATGGGTTAATTATGAGATAAATGTAACTTAATGCTTTAAAACTATGCATTGCATGGGGTCATTGCAATGGTCAAGTGTAGAGGATTTAATAAGTGTGTAAACACTTATCCTTTTGCCACTAAAATCAAGTAAATACAAGACCTAATCATGTGTTTTATATCATAAATGTCGGAATTACGCGTGGTTTTGTGTTTTGTATGTTAAATAGGTACAAATGATCAAAAGAAGAGAAAACACGGGATTTCACAGTCAAATGTCGAAGAAAAGTCAAGAAAGAGTCAAAGACAAGATCAAAAGTCCAAAAGTGTGCAAAGATCACGGAAACCGACAAAATCGACTTAATTTTTGAAGAAAATATCGAGAAGCCAAATGACAAGTCGTTTTTAGAGGATTTAATATTTTAATGGTTAATGGGCCTTCGTGGGACCCACATTATATTAATGGGCCTAAAAGCCCATTAATTTGGTTACTTTGAGAAGAGAAAATGGGGAAGCCCATTACTTGGCCCAATACAATAAGACGGATGGATGAAACTTGGGCTTTAACAAGTTATAATGAAACGGAGAATTGGGCTTAAGCCCATTTGATGAGAATAAGGAACGAATGCAAGATTTCGTTTTTGCTTGACTTGGTCAACAAAACGCACCAGTCAACCCTTCATGGTCAACTCATACACGCAACTTCTTTTATCCCCATCCATACTCACCCCCACACGTGTACCCCATTTACCTATTTACTCCCACCCACCTTAAATAAATAATCCAAAATTCACTTCCCATTTACCTTTCGATGTTTACAAGAAAATACTCTCTCTCCCACTTCCTCTTCTCCAAAAATTACGCAGCCACCCAAACCCTAATTCCATATCCATTAAGAAATTAACAAGTAAAAATTGGGGGTTTTACCCAATTCGTGTGATTCACATGGATTGGGATTAATTCCCCCCAGTTTTTGGATCAATCCACCAAGAATGATGATCCTCTCTCTCCTTACGTGGCCAAATCCTTGGATGTGATTGGCTCATCCACCTCACCAAAACCCTTTCCACCAATCTAATCATGCCACTTCACCAAGGAGGAAACACAACTAGCACAACTCAGTGCTATGATGGCAATCCGAGTCACAAGGGCTTTTCTCCACCGTTTGATCAAAAGAGAAGAAAGAGAAGGAAGATATGCGGCCAAGATCTCTCACCGTGGTAACCAAGAGAACCTAGAAGGTTCGGGGTTACCCTATAAAAACCCCCCTCTATCATGTAATTGGCAGCCTTTTCTTTATTTTTTTTATTTTCAGTAATTAGATTAATAGGTGAAATCTTGTAATTTTTAATTCCAGTAATTGTAATATTTTATGATTAATGAAAAATTTTATTTAGTTAAATTATCGTCTCATTTTAATTTTTCTGTCTAATTTGAATCTATCTCTCTTTTTATATAACAGTTTATTCGATTTATATATATAAAAGAAAAAAAAAATATATATAAAAAATATAAAGGAAAGTGATAAAATCTTCCCCTACTGGGAAGATTTCAAAGGTTACTGTTCGTAGAAGTTGTTCGGATTAGATATTTGGTTCGAGAGGATAGAGTAGCTGTTTTGGTTCGATTCAAGGTGGTGTTTGTTTGGTGTTCGTTTCGGTTAATAAGACGGCTCAGCGCCCTTGTCTTCTTCTCAACGGAAAACTCCATCAGGTTTGAGTTTCTCTTAATTTTATGTTATTTTTGTAGCTATTATTTAGTTTATGTTTTATGTTAAGTTTTGAATTTGTTAAGCTTGCTTATTTTGTGATTGATTTGTTTCGGATCTGCTTAGTTTAATCTATTTCTGTTTTGTTTGATTCGTATGATACTTGTTATTGCTTATTTAGTCCGATTAAGTCTTAGTTATTATTTGCCTATCTAAGTTGTTTAGTTATTGTCACTTTGAATTAATCTGTTTTTGGCTTATTTTGGCGTTTGTTTTTGGCTTATCTGCTGAATCTGCTTATTCGTTTAAAAATAGTTCGGTTTATTTGATATTTGCTTATGTTCACAGCTTATATTTAGTTTTCGAATTATAGCTTATTTGGTTTAGAGTATTGATAGCTTTTGGTGCGTATGATTATTTGATATTTTTGAATCTCAGTCTTTAGCTAGCTAAATATTGTTTGGTTTATCTGCTTACTTTTTCTACTTATCTGTCTTAGTGCTTAATTTGGTTATCAGCTTATTTGTTTCTTTTATCTAGTAGTTTTTTTTTAATTCAGCTTATTGTCTTTTTAGTTCATTTGGCTTATTGTTTTGCTGCATATCTCAGACCCAATTGGTCTGAGGTATCTTTCTGTCCATTATAAAAGTTCAGCAAAAAGTATTCAAAAATATTGACAAATTTTGTCACTGGTTCGATTCGAACTAGTGACCCCTCGTTTAATAGCCCAGCGCCCCAACCATTACTCTAGGCGTCTTTTTATGTTTATGATATGCAACATTAGATTGATATAGGATAGTTTTAATTTGGCAGTTTAGTTTTAATTAAAAATAGTTAAATTAAAGTTAGTTTAATTAATTAAAAAGTTTTATTTAAATTCAGTTTTTTTATAAAATATCAAAAGGATAAAAAATATTTTAATTTTATTTACTTATATAATTTTTCATTAGTTTTATATTTCTTTTATAATTTAAATAGTTTTTTTATATAGAATTAAAAGTAGTTTTCAATTATCAACTAAATTTTAGATTTAAAATAAGTTTTCAATTTATTAAGTTTTGTTTAAAAATAGATTTTCATTAAAAGTTTTAGGTTTTATTAATTAGTTAAAGTTTATTTTCAAATTAATAGTTTAAATAGTTAATTAAAATAGTTTTCATTTAATTAAATAGATTTAAGTTAGTTTAAAAATACCAAAAAATAGATTTTACCAAAAACGAGTTAAGTCAAAACGTTAAACCGGAAATCAAATTCGAGTCGAATCGAGGAAAAACGAACATTAAATAGGACTAAAAAATCCTAGTTTCAATATCTTTAACTTATAACTTTCATTTAAATTGATGAAATGACTTAGTTTCTTTTAGATTATCTTTTTAACATAGTTTTGGCATTATAAAAAGTCTAAGAATTCATTATAACAAGATCAAATCATGGCTAACATAGAAATTACCTAAGTAGCTCCAAAATGGCTCCTTATGACTTCTTATGAACACTACTTGTTATCAAAGCTTCAAAAGCTTCAATGGCTTCCTTCCAGACCTGGTTTCTGGTTTGGGGGATGTCCTAGGATGTATATAGAAGTGAATATGGAGAATGGGTAGGAGGCAATAAGAAAACAAGGTGCAATTCTTCAAGGTTACTATACGGCTCTATTTATAGTCATGGAAACACTTAGGCTCCAAGTTTTAATGTTGTACGTGTAACATAGATAGGAGAGTGACTAAGTTATACTAGTGAAGCTCTACACAAGTTTATAGGTCCTAGCTTTGATCTATCTTCACTTGTGGATAATATAAGGTCACAACATATCAGGATAGGAATGGTGATGTGTAGCAAGCAAGGAGGTGATGCACCTACTCGTACACACTTCTAAAATATCTTAGGACTTATAAGTATATGGTTTTTGAATTTGTATGGAGGGAAATTGTTTAAAAATGGGTTTTGGAGGAAAAATACAAAACTGGGTTGAAAAATTAGTGCTTGTAACTTATGGTTTGTGTTTTTGGTGTTAAGGACTTAGGAAAGTGATTAGTGAATTTTTAGGGCTTAATTAGGGTTTAGAAATTCTATTTAATAGATTTGGGTCCTTGGTTTGAAGTTTAACAAAGGTTTGATGTGAAAATAGGAAGTATACTTTTGTAGATTAGGGTTTTCTAATGATCTAGGGTTTTATCTTAGTAAATGTGATTTTCCTTCTCTTAGCTACTGATGTAAACTTAATATAGGTTCTATGCATTGTGTCTTAGGTTTCTAAAGAGTTCTTACACTTGGTTTATGGGTTTAGTTTAGGTAAACATGTCTAAAGAGTGAAAGTACCTAATTTGACCTAATTTACAAGTCATGCATTGAAATCTTGTACCTTGGGCATTAGGGTACTTATACATTGTCTTAACATAATCTTATAACCCTAATGAAGTCCTATGAGTGTTTGTATACTTGTCCTAAAAGACTAGCTTATGATTCCATGTAGATTTCTTAATATAAAGGTTTCTATATCATTAATCCTAATGATTTTCTATTTTGGGTCATTAGGGTTTGTATCTTAATGTAAGATTATTCTAAGTCTCATATAGTATATTTATGATTTCTATGGGTTCTACATTCTTGGTTTAGGGGTTTATATAGGTTGATCATATTCTAGGGTTATTTATGGGAGCTTAAGATCCTATGCTTTAAAAACTTGTACTTTATGCTTTAATAATTTGTAACTTAGTTTAAAGTAAATGTATAATTATATTATGATACTTAGTTGAGTTTTATAATTAATTATAAAATACTAGATTCTAATTCATTATTGAATGGATTTTATATGCTAATCTTAGTTTTAGGTCATTTTCTTGTAATTAGGTTGTGATTAGTGAATATTAGTACTTTGTGATTGCTTAATGATGAGACTGCAATTATACATGGTCTCAACGTTCTTTTAGGGCTTTAAATGCATATAAATGTCATAAAATACCATATATTATGCTTGTGTTTGTTACTTGTGTATTTTAGGTATGGATATCGTGAAAAAGACAAAAGATCACAAGAAACAAGGAAAAACGAACACGAGAAACGAAGCCGCATAATGAACTAGGCCCTAGTTATGATTTTCCAAGAATAAAGTCCTTGAAGTATTTAAGATGTACAAGAAACGTCCCTCATCATTGAATAAATGACACTTTATACCCTTGTATTATCATAATTACAAGTTTGGTCCCTAAAGTTTGTCAAAATTACAAAAAGGTCCCTCAACTTTGAAGAATTGGCAAGATTAGTCCCTCAAAAATATGGATTTGTCAATAATGGTCCTCCTCAAAGTCAAACATACAAAGAATACCTTCAAGATTCAAAATTGAACAAGTTCAGCCCTTCAAATATCAAGAAAAGTCAAAACAAGCCCTTGCCTTTTGGAAAAGTTTTGTGGCCAAAGTATGAAACATGAAAGTTTGTTATAAAGGGAATACGTTTTGTTTGGGGTGAAAAACATGTTGTACATATTCTTCCAAAGACCAAGGACCAATTGTGACACACCAAACTTTCAAATACTTAAACACGCGCCAAACAAATCCATCCCACCTTTTTCGGATCAAAACATGTTACTATTCACCCTTCACCCCCAGAATCTACTTTCACTATTCAAAGGATTAATTTAAGTTAACCTAACTTAAAAGTAATTCACCCTCACACGAATCAATCCCACACTTAACCTCAACCATCCCATCACCCTATGGACCCCACCATCAACCTCGTCCACCTATCAAATCACACCCTCCTCTCCAAGTAAAGCCACATGGCTCAATCAATAGCCCACATCTCATGCTTGCTCCCTACGCACAAAACAAACGGCCAAGATCATTTTTGACAACTCATCAGTTCAAAACGTACAAGGGCAATTCTGGATATCCATAGCTAGGGTTTACATGTATTTCTTGTTCTGGTATATTCTCATTAGCTCTATATAACGACTCCTTAACCTGTAAGAGAGCATTTGTTTTATTTTCTAGGCATTCTAGTGTAATACCTTTCATATAAATATAAAGTTTGTGTATTTTGAAAATTTTCAATTGTAATTCCTTTTATATTGAATGAAGTTGGTGTTAGATGCTTGAATTTGAGTTCCACAATCATAATACAAGTGTTTTTGTGGTTTGTGTTGGCCACGTTTGAGTTTTGTTAAGTTATCAAGTTTTTCAAGTTTTTTGAAAAAGTGTTTCATAGGCTTTACCAGTTGAAGCCGTTGGATTCTAGGTGTTTAGATCTATTGATTTGCCTATAAAAACCTTAGTTTTTTATTGGTGAAGTTGGAATTTCATTGGAAAAGTTTTTATAAGCTTTGGTAAAGTGATTTTCAAAGTGATTTTTCTGTTATATAATCTGTTATCATCATACTTGTTACTAACCCCTTCCAAATCCTTTAACCATGTTGAAAGCTTGTTACCAGCAAGCTTTTGAGAAGGTTTGAGGCCTTGGTGAGGTTGTTTGTTTCCTTGTGTTGAATATCACATAACAAGGGCCTTGGTTTAGCTGTTGAACCAACAACAAGGCCTCTTGCTTATTCAAGGACCTTGGCTACTCTCTAGTTGTTGAGAATAGTCCAAGGAGCATTGTTGAATCCTCCTAGGAAGTTGTGGAGGATAGGTTCACTCATTCTACCCCTTTCTCTTTTGAAATTTTTGTTAAAAATCTGTTTATGCAAGGTGCTATGTGATTTTATGCTATTGTGTTTGTAGTGTTAAGTTTTTGGTTTATTTCTATTAGTTGTCACCTAGTGGATCTATTTTAGTCATAAAATCAGTAGGTTGTGTGGAAAATTACAAAGTTTCTTTGAAAGGATTAAAACAAGGTTGTTTGGGATTTTGGGGATCAAAAGGCCTTGTGGCCTTGTGCCCTTGTTCTTGGGGCTGGATTTTACTCAACACATGTTTCTAAGTAAGGGTTGATAGCTGGGTAAGTTTCAAAAGGTTTGTAAAAGTATTTTGCAAGTTTTCAAAAAATCAGTTCTGTGTTCTTGATTTGGTCAAACACATCAGAAGCTTTCAAATCTTTGTTTTTTGGAATTAGAGGCTGTAACTTGGTGTGATTAGAGTTTTTGTTGATGTCCATCTTTGCAATATTTGGTTTCTTAATTTGGTGGCTTATTGAGGGAGTTAGAGCTTATTGAAAGTCTCTGAGGTGGTCAATTGCATCAACAAAGTGACCACCCTTGTTTTGCTTTGTAGTTTGAAATCTAGTGATTGCCCTGCTATATTGTTGCTTGATATCTTTTATGTGGCTGCTTGTGAACTTGTTTTGATATTTGGTTGGCTTATTTGAAGGTTGATAAGCTAACTGGCTTATAAGCTTATACTTGCCAAAATCCAAGTCAAGCTAACCAACTGGTTAGCTTGATTCATGGGATTCATCCTTGAATCCTTCACAAAAAGTCTCAAAACAAGCCTATAAACATCCTTGGAACACTTGGAAAGAATTTCATCAAGTTTGACTTTGGTCAAATAAGCTCAAATTGGCTTATTTTTCAGATCAGCTTATTGGTACATGCAACAATTTGGTTTTTGTAATAGGTGTCATTTTTTCAGCTTAATATCAATTCTGAAAGGTTTCAGCTTATTTGGTTAAGGTTTTGCTAGAAAACCAGCTTATTTGGCTTTTTCAGTTTGCTTATTTTCTTCTACACCTTATATCACTTGACTTTTTGGGATTTTTCTTGTTGATTATTCTTAGTTAAGCTATTTATGAGCTTTTCCAAAAAGAATCAGCTTTTGAAACCCCCTAGAACTCAAACCCGACTATTTTGTCTTTTAATGAAAAAGTTATTTGCTTTATTCTGGCTTATTACTTGGTCTTTTTCAGAATTTCTTTTTGTAAAAAAGGTTTAAAATCTCATAAGAAGGTTGTGTTTTTAAGCAGAGCTTATGGCATCAGCTTATTGTTTAATGGGCTTATTGGCCCAATAAGGATAAGCTTATTGACTTATAAGCTGTGATAAGCTCATTTTCAGCTTTTGGGCCTTTAGACTTTTGTGTTTAAAATCAAATATTGAGTTAGACTATGCTTTTGGTAGCTTTTTGTGGACTTTGGATTTTTGGGCTAAAAAGCGCAATTGATTTGGACTGTTTTTACTTTAAGCCCATTTGGTGGCCCAATATGGGTATTTTGGTAATTTCAACTTCATTTTATGATTACTTTGGTTAAAATAAACTAGTATGCAAGTTTTTAGAATTTTCTATAAATTTTTTATTTTTAATATTATTTTAATATTTACTTTTAGATTTTAATTATTTTTAATTGATTTAATAGTTTAAAATTTTGGAAAAATACTTTTTATTTTTATTAAGTTATTTTTTAGGTTTACAAGTAGAAAAATCTTTGTTTGGGCTTTTTATTAATTTATTTGATTTTTAGGGCTTTATTAGCATGAAAAAATTAAATATTAATTAATTAAAAGGTTTGAAAAAGTTTTGATCATTTGTAAACCTTAGTTGGATTTTTAGGAATTTTTTGGGAATTTTTGGAGCAAGTTTTATTTTTGTCAATTTCTACGGTTTTACGTTTTTACGTCTTAGTGTAATTTTATTGTATTCGTTATTTTCTTTCCTCCCCTTTTCTTTCTAAGCAATATGAATCCAAAACTTTCAGTTTTTTCACACACAATCAACCTCCTTGGGAAACGAACTTTACAAAGGGTCATTGGCAATTGGTTTTCCTAAATCGATTCGCTTAATACTTACCGCTTTTACGCCTTTTACCTAAAGGGTGTAAGTTACCACAATCATTTTGGCGACGCTGCCGGGGAGGTGTGTTGTGATCAATTTGGAAATTTTGTTTTTAATATATAGCCAAAAATAGTATTTGTGTTAATTAGAACTCTATTAACACGTATTATCGGTTTTCGTTTTCTTTGTGAATATTATTACTATATTGTATACGTATCACAATAAAATCATAATGTAACACCCCACTTTGATAAGTGGACCGTTACGCGTAATTATGGCGTGTCATCAAGCATGCAAGGTAATATGTAGTAAAACATACATGACCATAGGGAAAACCGGAATCAAACATCGGTTCCCAAACATAAGCCCAAAACATAATAAAGTAAATGAATGAAAGACTAAACAAGTATAAGTATATGAAGGCAAAAGGAGAAGTCAATGGCAGCTTCCATCCTATGCATGTCCTCCAAATGCTCGAGTCTGTCCTTGGGTACCTGCCGTCTTGGGACATGGAAAGGAAAATAACGGCTGAGCATAACGCTCAGTGCACGGATGTACAAGCATGAAATGAATAATATAAGCATGAATAACATATAGCAGCGGAAATGTATATGTCCGGGAAAACCTGGTATAACTTAATAAAACTGGTTTTATAGTTTGAAAAGCCTTATGTTTATCTTATAAAAACTGTTTAACATGTTTACCATTAGCCAATATAGGTCATGAAATATCAACGTGCATGAATACTTAGAGGGGTGACCTCGTCATGCAAATTAGAGGGGTTGCCTCTAATTTAATATACTGGTTTGGGTAGGAGGGATCAGCTCCTTGTGAAGGATGCAAGGCACACACCACATTCACCTAAATAATCTGCTGAAAACATGTAAACTAGGATGCACCCATACGCCCCACCTGATAATAATAATATGGCCAAAAGCTGAAAGGGACGCCACGAGCTATCACTCCGCCATGGTGAAGTCATAACACTGGTGCCTCCAGTGTTATGGTTATGGTACCTCCATAACTAGGTGAAACTGGTCATGCATGTATATGGCTTTAGGTATTCTAATTAAACATAAGCAATTCAAAAACATATAAAACATATACTGGGGAAAAACAGTTGACTGCATAAAGGGAAATCCTAATAAGGAAGAATGTCCATACTGAAAGGACAGAGAATCCGTACCTTAAGTCCAGTGAACGAAGAAGACGAACGGAAGAGAGTCCTACTTCGATCTCACTAATGCTACATACATAATATATGTGTATAAGTATTCTGATTACTGAGTACGTAACTGATTCTATATCGTGTCTTAGCTTGTTTGATATGTTCATGTCATGTTTTACTGATTCTATCGTTATGATGTGTTTATCGTGTATTTTGTCTATTCTGATTAAGTATTACTTGTATTTCTTTTATTATTATACTTGTTATGTAATAATAAGTAACTTTCTAAAAATAGCAGGTTTTCTAAAATAGAAAGTTTCCAAAAATAGAAAGTTCCAAAAAATAGAAAGTTTCCAAAAACAGATTTACTGCTTAAAATAGATTAGTTTCTAAAAATAGAAAGTTTCTAAAAATAGTAAGTTTCCTAAAATGGAAAGTTTCCATAATTAGAAATAAGCTGGATTAATAAGCTAATTATATAAGCTGAGTTTTACTGATTAAATATACCAAGTCATGTGATTAATAGTATAGTTTATTAATTATAACGTGTTAATTAAATAAACTATATGTTATAAGATTTAATTAAATATAACATGATTTAATTAAATAAAAGGTAATAATACTTAGGTTAAAACATGTATTAATATTAATATAACCTAAGTCATGATAATTAATTAATTACACGTCGTGTTTTAATAATTAATTAATTACAATAATCTAGGTTATCAATTAAATACTATAGATTATTTCTGATCAATAACAACTAATGAAAGTACATGTTTATTAATAATAGCATATCATGGTTAACCAATAACTACAGGTTATATCTGATTGTTGATTATCAACGAAATTTCATGGTTTAATAACTAATAATTATGTCATGAGAATAAAATAAAACTTTACCTTAATTAATAATAATTGAATTAACAGATTTTAATTTAATTATACAAATACAATACTTAGGTTAACACATGTTCATTTACTTTATATTATTAACCTAAGTCTTGGATTATTATAATTGATTTAACTAGTCATGGGGTTAAATTAATTACTAAGATGATTTTATTCTTTAACCCGAACCCGTGAACAAAATAAACCGAGTCAAAAGCCAAACAAAATAGTCCACCACCCTAGCCCTACGGCTGTGGTTTCTGCCCCGACAGCAGGTGGTTGCCCCCGACTAAGTCGGGTTCCCACTGCAGGCCAGCCATCACCCTGCTGGGTTGATGTTGGTGCTGACTACACAGGCAGCTACTGGCAGTTGCCAGTTTCCCCTGCTGTGAACCAACCTCCCCCTGCCCACTGACTATTGCCACCGAGACCCCCCCCCCCCCCCCGCCAGATCCTGGTTCCCATTGTCCTAAACAAACACCCCCTGTTGGGTTGCCACTGCTAGAACAACCAAGCCCAGCACCCTTTAGGGTTGCGGCTGGTGTCAGTTTATACCACCGAGCCCATTGATGGTCTCGGTTCATGGTCATACGAATGCGGCAATCACCCAACGACACCCGCTTATTAATCTATCCTTATTATTAACGAATTTATAACGTGTTCTGGATCCTTGATCATGGATTTGTTTTTAGGGTTTTCTCTTTTAAGAAAGGTTAGACAAGATTCAAACCTAGTTTTCTTGGATTCGAGACCATCACACCCTCCTGGTTTTGTGTTGTGGGATGACGGCAGAAAGAACACCAAGGGAGCACAAAATAAAAACGACGGCTTGTAAAATTATTTAGGGTTTTGTGTGTTTTGTCTAAATGTATAACTCCCCCCCCCCCTCCCGTCTCTTTCTTTTAGACAGTTCTAAACCCACTTGGGCCTTGAGCCCAAGTCTTCCCTCTTGTCCTCTCTTGTCTAAACGTCCCAACTAACAACCCTTATACATTTTATTTCATTCACGTCTTGTTCAATGATACGCGAAATCGTGTTTTAAAATGTCGTGAATTTTCCATGGTTACCCTTATACGTGTTAAACCTAAATATTATTTAGGTAATAATAGTCGTGTTAAATCTTCGTGGCACGTGATTTTAAATGATGTGATTATTATCTTGTGGTTCACTTATTATACGTAATTTCATGTCGTAATTAATAATAATCAAAACATACTTAAATACTTACCGTACGTAACTAATATACGTAATTATTCGTCGCCGCGTCTATTTAATATACGCGATAATCATGTTAGGATGTTCGTGACTACATGTTCGTGATTTATTCGTCATAGTTAATAATTATCGTGTATTAACACGTACGTAATTGTAGGGTCCACTAGATGTGGATCTTGCAGCCTGTTGGGGACGGTGAACGACTTCTATAAACACAAGTCTATTCACAGAGAGACTCTATATAAATCACACAGTATAAGTGCGGAATACAAATACTATGAACAAGAAGAACAAAATAACTATTCAAATGACCTTGTCTCATACTACTAACTTTATTACATACAATTCTAGGAGAAACATTATTCCTAGGACTCAATAAACCAGAACTAGACACAATTGAAGTAGAAGCAACTCTCTCTTCACTCTTCCTAGCACTAGTAGCAGCGTGGTCTTTTGTTTTAGAGCTTGTAGGTCTCGACTCTTCACTTGAACCACATGATGCAGAGTCACTGGCTTTGTCACTGAAAGTACAAGAGACAAAGTATTAGTAGAACTTTTTGGGGACTCATGCATCTGTGATCCATCCAAGTCATCATGCCTAGAAGTAGGCATAAAAGTTCCTGTAAGAGGTAGAGGGACAGCATGCATTGCTGCAGCTGGTTGAAACCTATTGTAGCAAGGTTTTCCCTCTTCCTCTTTATCAAGATCAAAGACACTTGAAAAAGATAAGTCAAACACATCTTCTGAATCAATATATTTATCAAATCCTAACCCTCTTTTAGTCCTACCAGACATGCTACTATCAATTAACTTTGAAAGATTCTTAGGTGCATTTTGCCATTTTTCAAATCTTAACAATGTAGCATCCAATTTTGCCTTTATGTCCTGCTTATCCTTGATATTGTCATCTTTTACCTTCTTAGTATATTTAAGCATATTTGTTGTGTTTTCTAAATCAATATTCAGAATTCTAATTTTATCTTCATATTCACGTTGTGTGTCTTGAAGCCACCTCTTTTGTTGTTCCAATGTTTTTAAAGAATTCTTATATTCTTGAACCTCTAAAAAATACTTATCATTTTGTTCATTTAATTAATTATATTGAGACAAAAATTCTGAATATTTATCATGAAAACCAAGAGGACAATGTTGTACCTGAGGTGAAATACCCATAAGAGCAAACTCTTCTGCTTCCTCGGCATCAGACAGATTTCCAGCAATCATTGCAAACACGTCAGTAGAAGGTTCAGCTGTTTCTAGGGCAGCATTTGATGATCACTCCAGTTGACCATAGAGTCAACATACACCAAAGCTTTCTTGTCGTCCTTCACCTCCTGAATCTTGAAAGCTGAATACCTGCTCTTCTCTTGGTCATTATTGTTAGGGCATTCCCTAGCAAAGTGACCTTGCTGCTGGCAGTTATAGCATCTAACCTTGCTTCTGTCAAACCTTGTTGGCTCTCTTGGGTTGTAGTTAAACTTTCGACCGGCTTTCTTCTCAAACTTGTGAACCCGAAGAGTGAGCATGGCCATCTGCCATTTGAGATCCATTTCATCCAGGTCAAGTTTATCAACCTGTCTGAAGTCATCAAAAGCAAGTTGCTGTTGTGGATCAACATCAACGACAAAAGAGTGAAGAACAGCTTCTACCATGCTACCAGACTTGGCTTTCGGTTCAGGAGTAGAAGTATGCTGAGAAGACACAGTATAGCTTGGGCTACTAGTATAAGACATGGGACTAGATCCCATGGAACTCACAAAGGCAGAGTTAGCAGGAGTAGGAAAAGAATCACTTGAGTATCCCCTCACATGAGGCTCAAAGGTTTTGAGCTTATGAAACAAATCATCAAAATTAAGATAGTCAAGCCTACCTTTTGCTTTAAGAGAGATTACCACCTGATTCCATGAGTAGGGTAAGGCTCTAAGAAATCTTGCATTGATATCTCTATTGTCAGGTTTTGACCGGAGTTGATTCATCTGGCTCAGTATCTTTTGGAACCTGTCATACCCTTGATGAATACCTTCTGTTTCTGAGATCTTGAAATCTGTGAATTCATCTCTCAGCATGGATCTTCTCGTTTCCTTTGACTCCTCATTCCCACCAAACCTTGCTTTTATTCCGTTCCAGATTTCTCTAGCATCATCCAGGTGATAAAAGTCACCCATGTGATCATCAGGAAGAGACTGAAGCAAAATAGTTTTTGCTTTAATCTCCTTCTGAACAGCTGTGATTTCTTCATGAGTTTTAGGGTCAAGAAGAATAATACTACCATTCTTGTCTCTTCCAGTAGACTTCTTGCTGTTTCCATTCAGAATAATCTTCCAAAGATCTTGATCAATGTTGGTGATCCAGCATTCCATCTTCATTGCCCAGCTATCATACTCATCCTTTTTCAGAAGAGGAAACTTACCATTTATGTTGGAAACCATAGAAATGATCTGCTGAGGTTGCTATGTTTTAGGGGTGCTATCTTCTCCTGTTTGAGTAGAACTCGAGGCAGACATAATTAAACAAATATGTTAGTAATAAGAAAATTTGATTTTTATTGTACAGAGACTCTCCCAGGCTCTGATACCACTTGTAGGGTCCACTAGATGTGGATCTTGCAGCATGTTGGGGACGGTGAACGACTTCTGTAATCACAAGTCTATTCACAGAGAGACTCTATATAAATCACACAGTATAAGTGCGGAATACAAATACTATGAACAAGAAGAACAGAATAACTATAACGACTTGATCCTTTACTAAGGATTTCTAATATTAATATGAACTAGAATTATGTTTGATGAAAGTGTGTTAAACCCTTCTGCCTATGGTTCCTTTTATACTACAAGGAAACCCTAATACATCATTAAACCAAAACGTGTAAAACTGATATGCATATCCTTTCCTAACATATCTCATGCATATCCTAACAGAATACTCTTAAATAATAAAGTTCGACTTTCTATAAGACCAGGAGCACGTGTTGCTCCTACAACTACTAGGACCGAGAGGAACTACATACCTCCTAGTTTACCTATTGCAAATAACTATTCCAAAGGTCCTAACAGTAATTATTATCGTGTAATCACACATACGTAATTCTTGTAATTAATATTCGTGAAACGTATTCATGTTATAAAAGGAAAGTTTTTAATCTTGTACGTACGATTATTAGTGTACTGTTCATGGTAAAAGCATGCGGGTTTTACACACAATATCTCCAAAAGTGTGAAAACACAACCTTAATTTGGATTTCATCATTCAATTATTGTATTCGAATCTCAAACCAAAAGAAAAAGGCGAAAACAGATAAATACTTTCTTTTAGCTCGATTTTGAAAAATACGAACTATACGGTGAATAGATAGGTAACGTGCTATAAAAGGCCATTAAAGGGAAGTTAGGTACTTAAGTGCTCCGCGCCACCTCATTCCCCCGTTCACTTGTGAGTATTTGATTTTGAAAGCTAAGCGAGGGTTTTGCCGCCCAAAGTATTATCTACATATATATATATATTTTCTTGGTTTCAAAGATTAAAACCTCTTGAACGTTTTGGTATTCCACCAACGTTCTAAAGTCAACGAAGGCGTTCACTCCACGTGATCATTTTCATTCCTTGAGGCTCCTTTAATCAAGAGATTGGTTCGAGGAGATATTGGTAGATTTGAGTCTACGTAATACACAAGAAAATCCAAAAAAAATATAAACAATCAAAAACACAAAAAAAATAGAAAATTCACAAAAACATCTTCTTTGCTCACCTCCACGTTCTACGTTACATTTATGCAAACCCGCTCTAAAGCAAAACGTGCTCGTAAACGTCGTCAAAATGAAGGAAACCAAGATCTTCCAATTGAAGAAGAAACTCCAATTTTCGAACCTGTTGTAGAACCAATAGTCGCCATGGCTAATCGTACTATGACGGAGTTGCTTTAAGCACCCACCGAGGGTTTGGAGAAGCTATTGTGATTCCCTCCATCCTTGCGGAGAATTTTGAGAAAAAGACGCGTTTAATGTCGATGCTACAAGCCAACAAGTTTCACGGACATGAAAAGGATAACCCTCATTATCACATAGGGAATTTCAATTGTCTCACCGTAACAAGCAAGTTTAAGGATGTTCCACACGACGCCATTAAGATGATGTTGTTTCTATACTCTTTAGATGGACCCACCAAAATTTGGCTCGAGAAAGAACCTCCAAATTTAATATTGACATGGGGTGATCTCGTGTCTAAATTTGTGAACCAAATTTTCCCACCATCTAAGACGACACATTTGAAAAATGAGATTTCAAGGTTTACGCAAAGACCTAACGAAAGTTTTCTATGGCTTGGGAATGATTTAAGGAAATGTTACATGAATGTCCTCACCGTGATTTTTCCGAATTGCATCAAATTGATACGTTTTATAATGGGCTTAACGATCATGAACGAGATTATTGAATTCCGCCACGGGTGGTAATTTTTTGTGCAAAACGACAAATGAAGATTTAACGATCATCAAGAATAGATCAAAGGTTTATAACCCTCGTAACACACCGAATGTTGCCATTATGGGTTCATCGTCGTCTCGTAACATGAATGCCTTACAAGATGAAGAAAATGAGGAGAATCAGTTTTTCGATAGATTTTCGTCTCTTATGACTCATTCGAAAGCACAAGATGCTTTGAGTTCCGCATCGGTTAAAGCGGTTGAAAAGAGTTGTATATCTTGTGGTGGAGCTCATGATTTTTCCGAGTGCATTACCGCCGGTGGTAACAGTTCGAGTGCTTATGTAGCAACGGGAACTTACAACCAAAACGACCAAGGTTCCCGCCCAAATCAAGCTCTACAAAACCAAAATACTATTAACTATCGAAACAACAATCAAGGTGGTGGTTATCAAGGAAATCAACGTAACAATAACAAGGGTAATTACCAAAGTGGGAACAATGGGCAAGTGCAAAATTAAAATCAAAACCGTGATTTTCAAAATACTACTCAAGGTTTTCAAAATGCTCACACTAAAAATCTTCAAGGTGAATTTTTGGATTATTCTAAGGCATGTGATGCTAAGTTTGATAACATGCAATGGGAAATGATTAGCTTAAGATCCGAGTTGAAAAACGAGTTGAAAAATGAACTTGCTAGTGAATTGAAAACTCATGATAATAAAATGGAAGGAAATGTTCAACGTCTTCAACAAAATCAACAAACGATGGAACAAGGACAACATGGGATTAAGCAAGAGTTATTAAAAGAGGATAAAAGGCAATCAAAATTTGAAGATAGAATGGCGAGTATGTTTGAAGCCATAATGTGTAAACCGTCTTCCTCGGGTGGTCTCCCTAGTGATATCATTGCAAACCCGAAGAGAGAAATGAAGGTTATTACTACACGAAGTGGTAAAACTTTCAATGAACCAATCTCTTGTCCAAGTACTTCTACGGAGAAGGAAATCGAGAAAGAACCCGAGGTGATGGTCGAAAAGGAGCATATTACAAGCCCAAGAAGTACCGCTCAAACCACACCTACGGTTGAACCAATACCAAATATGGAACCCGAGATTCCAAGGGCGTTGCCTGCGCCCCAACCCACACCACCCTTACCTTACCCATCGAGATGAAACAAAGAAAAATTACATGAACGTAATAATCAACAAATCGAGCTTTTTATTAAAATGTTTCAACAAGTTCACTTTAGTTTGATTTTGGTCGACGAGTTGTTATATATGCCTCGTTTTGCCTCCACTTTTAAAAGTATGATGAACAATAAGAAAAAGATTTCAAACTTATCTAATTGTTCTTCGGTTTATCTTAATCGAATACCAGAAAAAGTTGGTGATCCCGACAAATTCCTCATTCCATGTGATATTCAAGAAATGGAAGGATGCCTCGCCTTAGCCGATCTTGGCGCGACCATTAATTTGATGCCTTTTGCCATGTGGAAATCGCTATCACTTCCGGCTCTTACTCCTTCAAAAATGTCCATCGAAATGGCCGATCATTCTACGATTCTCTCATGTGGAGTGGCCAAAGATGTTTTTGTTAAAGTGGGGAAGTTCTATTATCCCGTTGATTTTATCGTAGTAGACATTCCCATGGATCCTCAAGTTCCTTCAATTTTAGGTTGTCCATTTTTAGATACCTCGAAATCGATCATTGATGTGCATGCTAGAAAAATCACTTTGCGATTCAACGAGGAGGAACTTGTTATAAACGTTACTCAAAATTCTACACCTTCTCATGTTAATCGCTACCATCAACCACATTGACTTAGTCGATGTATTTTGCGATGAGTCTACACAATAAGTGTTAGGTTTTTCTGATAGTTCGTCTAGTGGCAATCCCACTATTATGGATCCGATTCTTGCTAATTCTACACCAAATCTCACTCCATTCCAAGGAGGCGATTTTATTTTAGATGAAATCGACAATGAAGATGAGGTGATTATTGGTAAGGATAATCTCATTCCACCATTTCTTCCGCCGATGTAAATTATGAGTGTTGAACAAAAATCATGAATCAAGGATCCACCAATCCTTGAATTGAAAGATCTTCCACCTCACCTCGAATGCGCATTCTTGGAAGTGATGACAAGTTGCCGGTTATTATTGCGAAAGATCTTTCCAATGATGAAAAAACCGCACTTTTGTTAATTCTAAAAGCTCACAAAGAGGAAATTGCGTGGAAAATTTCCGACATTAAGGGTATCGACCTAAAAATTTTTACTCACAAGATTTTAATGGAGGAGTGATAGGTGTGAAAACACCCATCCTTTTACCACTTATTGCTTGCTAAAACGAGACCAAAACGCGTATTTAATGTCATTTGTTTGGAATTATGCGTGGTTTGTGTGTTTGTTGTGTTTTCAGAGCCAACCAGATTAATATTGAAGAAAACATGGGATTGCATGGGTTTTATCGAAGAAAAAGACGAAAAGACGAAGTCTATTGTCCAAGAGATGCAAAAGATTTGAAGTCAATGGACCTATTTGAAGATTTATCAAAGAAAAGGACCAAAGATGGAAGATTTACATATGTCGAAGAACTCAAGTCTATTAAATGAAGAAATTAAAAGACGAGTTGAATTTATTCGTCAACAAATCCCGAATCGAAATCGAAAACGTCAACTTTTCTGAAAAGACGAGAAGACAAAAAGAAAGGGAGAAAGCCCACTCACCAAACCAAGCCAAGCCCTATAAATAGAGACCTTCCTTCACATTTCAAGACTAGTTTTTCATTTCCAGATTTTTTTTCTTCCTTTTATTTCGTAGGAACCAACTCCATTAGGGAGTTTGGTGATTTCCATTTTTTCCTTTTGAATCCAAGAACCTTGTAAGTTTTAATCTTTCATTTTGTTTAAACCTTAATCTTTCAAAATAAATTTTCATTTAATCTTGTTCTTCCTTTTCTTACTAATTCAAAGTCTTAAGTTTTTATTTTGTTGAGTTTGATCTTCAAAAGTAAGTGGGTTTTGTGTTTTTATTGTTTTGGTTTGATGTTTATGATTAGTAGATGATTAATAGTTATCTTGGTTTAATCTTTGGTGAAAACTTGGTTGATTTTTGGTAATGTTTCCTTTTTTTGTTCGTTTTCTCTCGGTATCTTAACGAATTGATATAATGTTTTTAAGCTTGACTTTATTGTTTTTGGTAGTAAAAACTTATTTGGAATTTATGTCTAATTGGCAATTAGCAAGTAAAAAGGTAAAAATATCTATATTACGCTACATATACATACTATCTAAAACAAATTGCAATTACCGCATTTAAATGCACGAAATATAAGAACGCAAAATACACATTTATACTACAAAGTAGAATTGCAGAATTACAAAATGTAAAATATAAAACTAATTTTATAACAAAAATTATCAGATCTGTTTTACAAAACTATTTCTTTTATAAAAGTAACATGTAAAAAGATATTAAAAATCTGTTTCTACTAAAATTTCTTTAAAACGTAAACCAAATCTTCTTAAAACTAATAAAGTGACAAGCTTAAAAAAATAGACTAACAAGCCCAAATTCGAGTTGGCCCAACAAGAACTGAAATCTAATATTCCTACTAATCAGCCCATTACTCTACGTTTTCAAAAGCCCAGTTCAAATTTATAATAACAAACTGTCTAAATCCTAACTGTTTAGCAATATAGCAATTCTACCAAATACAGATTTATTTAATCCTAGCAAGATCATGTACCAAACAAGTTAAACATCTACACTGTATTAATGCTCAAAACTTATACTAAATGTAAACTAACTGAATTACCAAAGCTCAATCTATGATTAAATTGCACAACCTCTAACTGATAACTAGTAACAATTAACAGGTTGAATCTAAGCAAATTATCAGCAGAAATTGTATTCTACAATAGCACAACTAGCAAATCTAAAATATGCAAAAACAGAAATGATCTTAACCTGGGCTTCCGTCGTTTAGTCCTCTGATGTCGAAGGTCAACGTTGAGTTGCCTTGTCACTGGTACTGAAAACGAGGCTACACCAAGTACACTTCTCTGAACCACACATATCTGCTGGACTGAAATCTAGGCTAGACTAAACTAGGTCTGAGAGTCTATCTGCTGATGTACCGAATCAAGACTGAACTGGATTGAAAATACTAACTGCTCCGCTTCTAGATCCGCTGAAAATAACAACTTGATTTTTTGAAAACAGAAACCTACATCATTATGAATAAGCAACAGGCTATCGAAAATCTTCACTAGAACTAGTAAATCTGCAAATCTGTCAAGCTGCAAATCTGTAACAAAACGAGGAAAACTGGACAAAATCTACATCATCAATTTGCTACAGTAACTGCAAATATCAAAACTAATTTCCTAACCTACTCCAATCTAAGCTAATCACATCTAAGCTAATCTCAAAAGATACAAATAACAGTCCAACTAAATCTCTTTTAAACTCTATTAAGAGCTATTGAGCTACTGATTCGAATTCAATTAACTTTTCCACTTAATAAAGAAACTTAAACAGAGAATTAAAGGATTTAACAACTCTAAATCTGGAATCACAATTTTAACTTCTCAATCCTACGTGAACAGTAACATCATCAGTTTCTTATTTCGTGAACATCAAACAGTTCATTAATGGAGTAAAATAACAGGAATAACAAGAAGTAACGAACTCAACTAGTAAAGAAATCCATAGCTAATAACTGTCTTAACAAAATCTGAACAAGAGAATACTGAAATTATTTAAAAGAAGAGAATGAAGAAACCTTTTGTTTTATTAATGGTGGAAAAAGTGACTGGTTACAACAAGATTAACAGAATCTAACTGAATGATTAACTGAAATTCATAAAACTTTGAAAGAAAAATAAACTACTCCTAACAACTATGTGTAATCTACTCATATGCTAACCGTCTTGAATGAACTCTTCATCTTGAATTTATAGGCGTTTGAGAGAGGAGAGGTGAGGTGTTGATGACGTGCAACCTCCAATCAGATTCTGCCACGTGTTAAATACGAGGATCTTGATTTATTCTTCATTCTTCAAATTGGGGTTTTCTTCATCTTTCTCTCTTGATCAAATTAATTACCACCATCATGTAGAGGAGATAATAAGGAGTGTTTTGTAGTTTTGATCTTTGTATGAATCTCTGTGTAGCTTCCTTGAAAATGAATTGTAGGTTTATTGGATGAAAGAGATGAAAAACCAGTTTTGTCTTTCTCTCTCTTCTTTGGGAAGATGATGTAGCGTGTGTTTTTGGTCAATTGACCAAGTAATTTAAACTTTCCATTCATTTCTCTTTTAGTCCTTCATTTTCTTCTTTCTTTCCAAATGTGTTTAAAACTTTTAAGTAATTTCTTTTTCATTCTTCATCTTTGTAGAAATTCCGACTTAAGCCCTCGATCTTGATAAATGATGGCAAGTAAGGTCCTTGAAAGCATCTTTCGTCTTTTTCTTCGTCTTTTGATCAAATAAGTCCTTAAAACCGCGTGATTGCTCAAAAATGTATCTTCTTACCTGAAAACACATGAAACACAAATACCCGCGTAATTCTGATATTTTAAAGTTAAATATAATGTATTTGACTGTGTTTTGAGTGGTATTTGGATCATTATTGATGAGTGTTTTCACACTTATCATTTGGTTAAAATTCGTCCTTATTTTATTTCCCTGTTCTTCGCTATTGTTCTGTTTCCCAGATTCCGAATAAACAAAATATTCCGAATGAAGGTTTTGGATTAGTGATTCCGGATGAGTGCAAAGTATTCCGAACGAAATATTTTCATAAATTATTCCGAATCAGTGCATGTTATTCCGAACCAGCCGTTTTCATTTGATATTCCGAATCAGTGTGTTCATTCGGAATAATCAATATTCCTGGTGAACATTTTATTCCGAATGAAGGTTCTTGTTTAAGTTATTCCGAGTCAAGTTTTTATTCTGAGTAAACAAATTATTCCGAATCAAGCTTTTGAGTATTTTATTCCGGATCAGTCATTATTCCGAATCAAGAATTTTTAAAATATTCCGAATCAGTTTTATTATTCCGAGTCAGTTTTATTATCCCGAACGAGTTGATATTCCGGATCAAGCAACTTATTCCGAGTGAACCAATATTCCGAATCAGCTGTGTATTCCGAACCAGCAGTTACTCCGAATGAAGCTTATGTTTTAATTATTCCGGATCAAAGGATATTCCGGATGAGCAAGGTATATTCCGAAGAAAGGATATTCTGGATCAACACAATTATTCCGGATCAAGGCTTTTTCACATTTATTCCGGATGAGCAGGTTTTCCACATGAACCATTTATTCCGAACGAAGCCAATTATTCCGGATCAGTTTTTCTTTTGAGTATTCCGAATCAGTGGATTTGCAACTAAGGGTATTTTACTGTTTTATTGTTTAATTTTAATTCAGTTTAAGTCTTAGTTTATTAACTGCTTTTAGTTTAAGTTTATCTTTTTGCGCATTTAACCCTTTTTAGTAGAGTAGAAAACCAACCCCCTTTTTAGTAACCAAGAACAACTGAGTCGCACTTTTAATCGGTAATCACTTCGAAAAGATCGGATTAACGAACTTTCATACGAGCTTAAAAACGTTGTATTAAATGGCACCGCTGCCGGCTCTTTTCATTAAGATTAATAGTTTTTAGTGAGAGACGCGTTGGATTTTGGGATTCGTTCATCTTTGAACGTTATTTTCCTTGCTTTGAAATTTTCAAAAATCCTAAAAAATATAAAATTTTCAAAAATACAAAAAAATTAGAAAACATAAAAAACCAAAAATATTTCTGCTTTGTTAGTTCTTTTGCAGGTGTATGCGCACTCGATCAACGTCTTATCCCGAGCCCGAGACTCTCGATAACTTAGACATGGCCGGTGTACACAACAATAATAATAATCCACCTCAAAACAACATGAATAATGACAACAATGAACCTCTACCGGACAATCGTCCAATGATCGAACTTTTGCAAGCACATGTAGAGGGCAACCACGATGCTATTGTCATACCCGTGATTAGAGCCAACAACTTTGAGCTCAAATCCGGATTCATTCAAATGGTCTCTGCTCAACCATTCTTGGGGCGTTCAATTGATGATCCTCATGACCATATTAAGAGGTTTCTTCAACTCACTAATACGGTTAAGTATAATGGGGTTTCACAAGAGGTAATTCGCTTGCAACTTTTTCCTTTCTCCTTAGAGGGACAAGCCCGGCATTGGCTTGATAAGGAACTGCCACAAAGTATTCTTACGTGGACGGACTTAGAGACCAAATTCATAAACTACTTTTTCCCACCCTCTCGTACTACCGCTTTGCGGAATGAAATCATTACTTTTGAACAAAAGTACGATGAGCCTTTTAGTGAATCTTGGGACCGTTTTAAAGAACTTTTAAGAAAGTTCCCACAACATGGTTTTACCAAAGTGCACCAAATTAATACTTTTTACAATGGTTTAAGCATGAATGACCAAGATTCACTAAATAGTGCCTCGGGGGGTAATCTTTTGGTTAAGTCTGCTAATGCCGCTTGGAATATTATTGAGAACAAGTCTATAGTGCAAACCAAGAGTGTTAGGACCAATGTGGCTAGTGCTAGCACTAATGAGAGCGACAAGAGACTTAATAAGCTTACTTCGCTTGTTGAATCACTTGCTCTCCAAGCCGCCAATAATACCAAAGCTATCACTGCCCAAGCCAATGCTATGACTCAATCATGTGATATATGCGGGGGATCTCACTCATACACCGATTGTCCTTCAACTCACGACAATCCGGAAAATATGTATTGATAGGTGTGAAAACACCCATCCTTTTACCACTTATTTCTTCCTAAAACAAGACCAAAACGCGTATTTAATATCATTTGTTTGGAATTATGCGTAGTTTTTGTGTTTATTGTGTTTTCAGAGTCAACCGGACGAATATTAAAGAAAACATGGGATTGCACGGGTTTTATCGAAGAAAAGGACTCAAGACGAAGTCTATTGTCCAAGAGATGTAAAAGATTTGAAGTCAATGGGCCTATTTGAAGATTTATCGAAGAAAAGGACCAAAGATTGAAGATTTACACATGTCGAAAGAACTCAAGTCTATTAAACGAAAAAATTAAAAGACGAGTTGAATTTAATCGGTGACAAATCCCGAATCAGAATCGAAAACGTCCACTTTTCTGAAAAGACGAGAAGACAAGAAGAACGGGAGAAAGCCCACTCACCAACCAAAGACAAGGACTATATAAAGGGATTCCCTTCACACATTTGGACCAGTTTTAGTTTTCAGTTTTCTTTTCTTTGTTTCGTAGGGAAGAAGCCAACACCACTAAGGTGTTGGTGATTTTGATTCTTGTTTTCACAAATCTTGTAGTTTTAATCTTTTCCTTTGATTGTTTAAACCTTAATCATCAATATAATCTTTCCATTTCATCTTGTTCGTCTAGTTCTTGATTCAAAGTTTTAAAGTTCTTATTTAGTTGATTTTGATCTTCAAAAGTAAGTGGGTTTTGTGTTTTTCATGTTTTGATTTGATGTTTATGATTGATAAATGATTAGTGTTTAATTTGGTTTAAATCTTTTGGTTAAATTTGATTTGTTTGGATTAAAATCGTGTTACCCTGTTCTTCCTGCTTACTATTCTTCGTCCCAATGTTCCGGATCAACTCCTTCCATCCGGAATAATCTAATATTCCGGATCAACATTGTCTATTCGGAATTTCCAATATTCCGCATAAGCTCTTTATTCCGCATAGATTTTTTATTCCGCATAAGCATTTTATTCCGAATAGCCATTTATTCCGGATAGCTTATTTATTCCGGATAGCACTTTTATTCCGAGTATAACTTTATTCCGAATAGCCTATTTATTCCGGATAGCACTTTTATTCCGAGTAGAACTTTATTCCGGATAGCGCCTTTATTCCGAGTAGAACCTTTATTCCGCATGGAGCTTTTATTCCCGATAAACCTTGTATTCGGAATGAACCATCCTTGTTGATTATTCCGGATAGAGCATTTCTTCAGTTATTCCACATCAACAACATTATTCCGAATCAAGCAAGTTTTCAGTGAGGTTATTTTACTGCTTTATCGTTTAATTGCTTAATTTTAATTCAAGTTTTATTTCATTAACTGTTTTTGGTTTAAATCTTTATTTACTTCATTCATTTACCTTTTTAGTAGAATAGAAAACCAAACCCCCAATTTTCACCAAGAACAATCATTCCACTTTGAGCTGTGATCAATTCGAGAAGATTCCGAGATTAATATTGAACCCATACCAAAAAAAAAGTATCAAATGGCGCCGCTACCGGCTCTTTTCCTTAAGATTAACAGTTTTTTGTGAGAACTTGGATTTTGGGATCCGTTCACCGTGAACGCTACTTTGTCATAAAACTTTCAAAAACCCTAAAAAATATAAAATTTTCAAAAATCCTAAAAAGTAAAAAAACATAAAAAAGACAAAAATATTTCTTGTTTGCTTTGTTAGTTCTTTTGCAGGTGCATGCGTACACGATCAACGTCTTATCAAGAGTCCGAGCCTCTCGAAGACTTAGACATGGCCGGTGTACACAACAACAACAATAACCCACCTCAAAACAATAACAACAATAACAATCCACCTCTCAACAACAATAATAACAACAACAATGAACCTCTACCGGACAATCGCCCGATGATTGAACTTTTGTAAGCACATGTGGAGGGCAACAATGATCCAATTGTCATACCCGCGATTGCAGCCAACAACTTTGAGCTCAAATCCAGCTTTATTCAGATGGTCTCCGCTCAACCATTCTTGGGGCGTACCATTGATGATCCTCATGACCACATCAAAAGGTTCTTGCAACTCACGAATACGGTCAAATTCAATGGTGTTCCACAAGAGGTAATCTGTTTCCAAATCTTTCCTTTCTCCTTAGAGGGACAAGCCCAGCATTGGCTTGCAAAGGAACCGCCACAAAGTATTCTGACGTGGACGGATTTGGAGACCAAGTTTATAAACTACTTTTCCCAACCTCTCGTACTACCGCTTTGCGGAATGAAATCATTAATTTTGAACAAAAGTACGATGAGACTTTTAGTGAATCTTGGGACCGTCTTTAAGACCTTTTAAGAAAGTGCCCACAACATGGTTTTACCAAAGTGCACCAAATTAATAGTTTTTATAATGGTTTAAGCATGAATGACCAAGATTCACTAAACAGTGCCTCGGGGGGTAATATTTTGGTTAAGACTTCTAATGCCGCTTGGGATATTATTGAAAATAAGTCTCGTGTGCAAACCAAGAGTGTTCGGACCAATGCCGCTAGTGCTAGTACTAGTGACAACGACAAGAGACTTGACAAAATTACGTCACTTCTTGAATCGCTTGCTACCCAAACCGCTAGCAACACCAACAGCATCAACGCCAAAAATGCTCAAGTCAATGCTGTTAGCCAACCATGTGAAATATGCGGGGGTCCTCACTCTTACACTACTTGTACCACCACCCAAGACTACCCTTCTGAGAACGTGAATGCAACATACAGTACCTATCCTCCGGCCGCTTATCAAGCTCGTCCTCAAGGTGACTGCAACTTGCTTAGCTACCGCTCAAACAACTTTCTTTCCCCACCCGGTTTTCCTCCTAACAACCCAAACCAACAACAAAACCTCAATCGAACTCCTCAACAACAACCTCGTGCACCATACCAACCACCTCACAAACAACCATATCCACCTCAAAGAAACAACCAAGTTTACCAACAACCTGCTTATCAAACACCCGCCTACAATGCTCCTCCCAACCAACCCACCGCATTACACCAAGATATTGGAACCTACATGAGGACTAATGATGTGATCGTGGACAATATCCAGCGGGAAGTGCTCAACTTGAAAGCAGACATGGTGAAATAAGGGAACGATCTGAGAGCTGATATGAGAAACACTTTGGCAAGTCAAACGAATGACTTAAGGAACATGATGGCTAGTTTCTTCCAAGGTAATCAACCCTCTTCTTCGGGTACTCTTCCGAGTAACACCGTTGCGAATCCAAGAGGGGAGATGAAAGCAATCACCACTCGCTGTGGCAAAGGTACCAAGGAACCCGAGCTTCCTATACCTCCACCGGTGATTGTGACTAAGGTAAACGAGTCACCTGCTCCTATTCTTCATCTTTCTACTTCCCTAATTTCTCCACCTCTTACTTCTACACCTCCTCCACCCAAGGATGTGAGTGATCCTACTATTCCAAAGCCTTCCTCTTCTTCCGATATACCTTATCCCTCAAGGTTGAGGAAAGAGAAGCTCAAAAGCAAGGACGATATTCAGGTTTCGAACTTTCTCAAAATGTTTAAACAATTGAATTGCAACATCTCCTTCGCTGAGGCTCTCGCTCACATGCCTAAATACGCGAAAATGTTCAAAGATCTTCTTAGCGAAAAGGAGAAGCTTCTTGATATAGCTAACACCCAACTTAATGAGAATTGCTCTGCAGTGCTCTTAAGGAAATTGCCAACCAAGCTTGGTGATCCGAGTCGTTTCTTAATCCCTTGCAACTTCCCGGGAGTAGAGAATTGCATGGCCCTAGCCGATCTAGGTGCCAGTATTAACTTAATGCCTTTAAGTGTTTGGAAGCAATTATCTCTCCCTGAGCTAGTCCCCACCAAAATGACTTTGGAATTAGCTAACCGTACAGTTGCTTATCAGTGGGGATAGCCGAAGACGTTTTTGTAAGAGTCGACAAATTCACTTTTCCTGCCGATTTCGTCGTGGTCGACTACGATATGGACCCTCGTGTGCCATTAATCGTTGGACGTCCATTCTTGAGGACCGGTCGCACTCTCATCGATGTTGAAGCGGGTGAGCTTATCATGAGAGTGGGTGACGATAAAATCGTCTTCAACATGGGACAGCTTTCTAAACAGCCTTATTCATACGAGAGTGTTAATTGTATTGACGTTCTTGATGAGGCTTGTGAAGAACACTTCAAAGATGCTTGTAAAAGTATTCCTACCTCTCTTCCCAATGGTGAGACCGTTTCCTCTATTGATTCATCACTATCTCTATTTGGAGAAAGTGATTTCCTTTGGAAAGATCTTGAAGCCACCATGGGAGATGTGAACTTAGAACATGACGATTCTCCCACCGATTGGGATGAAGACGTTCGTCTTATTGAGAACCTTCTCAAAGAGGACCATATTTCTCCACCATCTCCCAAGGCTATTTCTATTGATGAACCGACTTTGAATCCGCCTCCCATAGAAAATCCTCCGGATTTAGAACTTAAGGAGTTACCGCCCCATCTCGAGTACGTGTTCCTTGAAGATAAGAAAAAGTCGCCCGTCATCATTGCTAAGGACTTGAAAGAAGAAGAGAAATCTCGCCTCATCGCCGTGCTTAAAGATCATAAGAAGGCAATTGCTTGGAAAATTTCTGATATCCGCGGAATTGATCCAAACTTTTGTACTCACAAGATTCTCATGGAAGATGACTTTAAACCCGTAATCCAGAGCCAAAGAAGGGTTAATCATCGCATTCATGACGTCATCAAACAAGAGGTTATCAAACTTCTTGATGCCGACTTGATTTACCCTATTTCGGATTCGCCTTGGGTAAGTCCCGTCCATTGTGTGCCCAAGAAGGGCGGAATAACCGTTGTTCCCAATGAACACAACGAGTTGATTCCCACTCGTCTCGTTACTGGGTGGAGAGTTTGTATCGACTATCGCAAGCTCAATGATGCCACGAGAAAAGATCATTTACCTCTTCCTTTCATGGATCAAATGCTCGAGCGTCTAGCAGGTAATGACTATTACTGCTTCTTAGACGGTTTCTCCGGGTATTTTCAAATTCCCATCGATCCCAATGACCAAGAAAAGACCGCATTCACTTATCCCTATGGAACATTTGCTTACAAACGTATGCCTTTCGGTTTATGCAATGCTCCTGGGATGTTCCAAAGGTGTATGACGGCTATCTTCCATGACATGGTTGAAGAAACTATGGAAGTATTCATGGATGATTTCTCGGTTTATGGCGATTCTTTCTCTGCTTGCCTTGCCAATTTAGAACGTATGCTTAAGCGGTGTGAAGACACTCGCCTTGTTCTTAATTGGGAAAAATGCCATTTCATGGTAAAAGATGGCATCGTGCTAGGACACAAAATTTCCAAAGCCGGTCTTGAAGTGGACCGTGCTAAAGTCGATGTTATTGCTAAATTGCCTCCACCTTCATCCGTGAAGGGTGTGAGAAGTTTCCTTGGTCATGCGGGCTTCTACCGTCGATTCATCAATGATTTTTCTAAAATCGCTCGCCCGATGACCCACCTCTTGGAAAAAGATACTCCTTTTATCTTTTCCAACGAGTGTATTGAAGCCTTCAACTTGCTTAAGGATAAGCTAACTAAGGCACCAGTCTTGGTTACCCCTAATTGGGAGCTGCCTTTCGAGTTGTTGTGCGATGCTAGCGACTATGCTATTGGAGTGGTCTTGGGCCAAAGAGTGAACAAACACTTCCAACCGATCCACTATGCTAGCAAGACAATGACGGGGGCTCAATTGCATTACACGACAACCGAAAAA
Organism: Glebionis coronaria; assembly: GCA_025667525.1. NCBI lineage: Eukaryota > Viridiplantae > Streptophyta > Magnoliopsida > Asterales > Asteraceae > Glebionis > Glebionis coronaria. Next base: position 122,351 of record JANFOE010000183.1, read on the forward strand.
GAGCTTTTAGCTGTTGTCTATGCTTTTGAAAAATTTCGCCCCTATCTTGTCCTTTCTACCACCATCGTGTATACCGATCATTCCGTGTTGAAGTACTTGTTAACTAAACAAGATTCCAAACCAATACTTCTTCGCTGGGTTTTGCTACTTCAATAATTTAAAATCGAAATTCGTGATAAGAAGGGAGCTGAAAACCTAGCCGCGGATCATCTCAGTAGACTTGAGGATCCTTATCAAGGGGAACATCCGAACAAAGAGATCAATGACTCTTTTCCCCTGGAGACCTTAATGTCTATCAATTCGAATCAGGATGAAACCCCGTGGTTTGCGGACATTGCAAACTACTTGGCGGGTGGAATTCTCATTGACGGGTTAACATCCCAGCAAAAGAAAAAGTTCTTCAAAGACATTAAGACTTACTTTTGGGATGACCCGTATCTATTCAAACAATGTGCTGATTTGATTATTCGCCGATGTGTTGATGGACCGGCAGCTTTAGACATTCTCGAGGCTTGCCACAAAGGACCCACCGGTGGTCACTTTGGTCCCAACTACACCGCCAAAAAAGTATTTGACTCGTGATTTTATTGGCCCACCATTTATCGTGATGCTCACGAGATGGTTAGACATTGTGATGCTTGCCAAAAACAAGGCAAGATAACACATAAAGATAAGATGCCTCAAAATTTCATACAAGAATGTGAAATCTTTGATGTTTGGGGTATCGACTTTATGGGGCCATTCCCTTCATCTAAAGGAAACAAATACATCCTTGTTGCCGTTGACTACGTGTCTAAATGGGTTGAAGCCAAAGCTTTACCCACTAATGACGCAAGGGTGGTTTGTAACTTTTTGAAATTGCTGTTCGCTAGATTCGGTGTGCCTCGTGCCAATATTAGTGATCGCGGGACTCATTTTTGCAATGACCAATTCGCAAGAGTCATGGCTAAGTATGGTGTAAATCATCGTCTTTCCACCGCATACCACCCACAAACTAATGGCTAGGCTGAAATCTCTAACCGAGGATTAAAGCGAATTCTTGAACGAACCGTGGGAGAGCATCGTGTCTCATGGGCCGATAAACTTGATGATGCTTTGTGGGCTTTTCGTACCGCATACAAGACTCCGATTGGTTGTACACCGTATCGTCTCGTGTACGGAAAGGCGTGCCACCTCCCCATTGAGTTGGAGCACAAGGCTTACTGGGCCTTGAAGTGGGCTAATTTCGATATCAACAAAGCCGGTGACCTACGCAAGATCCAACTCAATGAGCTTAATGAACTCCGTAATGAGGCTTATGAAAATTCTTTGATCTATAAGGAAAAGACTAAGCTCATTCACGACTCTAAGATTAAGAACCGAGAGTTCCAAGTTGGAGACAAAGTTTTACTCTTTAACTCTCGGTTGAAAATCTTTTCGGGCAAGCTGAAATCTCGTTGGTCCAACCCATTCACCATTGCCCAAATTTTTCCATATGGTACTCTCAAGCTCGCTCAACCTAATGGACCTAATTTTAAGGTGAATGGCCAACGAGTGAAGTTGTACTTTGGTGAGGACATCTCTCAGGAGATGATTCCATCCCTCACCACGTTTCCCATGAACTAATTTTGGGTCGAGTCAGGCTCGTGACTCGGTTATCAAAAACAAGCGCTCCTCGGGAGGCAACCCGAGTATCTATCCTTTTCCGTTTTAACCTCCTAAGTGTAGGGGGACCTCTATAGGTTGTTTGTGTTTGTGCGGTGATGTGATTACAGGGATGAATGCACTCTTGGAATCTCTGAAGAACCGTGCTCCCGTGTTATCCGAAATCCGGTTCTATCTCTCAACTATAGTGATTCAATTTTCTTCATACTCACATTTGAAATTGATCACTTTAGTCGTCTCTTCCTTAACTTGATTTAACCAACGTGCACAATGTCATAAGTGTAGGGGAGACTTTTCCCACATGCTTAAACATTGAGAACAATGTTTATCTTAAGTGTAGGGGGACTTCTATCAAAGTTTTAAGTGGGCTTTTCCATGAAAATGCCTTCATTTAACCGGAAAATCATCTTTTTCAGCATTTTTCAAATTTTTAATTAACTTTGGCCATTTAGTCGTAATTTTAAAAATTTTATCGTTGCTTTCATATGTATATATCCCTCAATAAAGTCAAAAATAATATTAATAAAGTGGTGTAACTAGTTTTGAAATCTTTGACATATTAGGCCCATTGCGATTATTTTGACTCAACCCGAATAGACTTGTCCAAGTTTATTCTAGCTAGTATCCTTAACCATGTAGACCTTAATTGGTTTATTAGGCTAAGCATCCACGAGTCTCATTACTTGAGATTTTAAATTGTGGAGAACGAGAAATGATAGAGTCAATTATAAGTCGGTATTCTTACACAAGCACACTTGGTGTAATTATCTGCCTATTCTCCCATCACTTGCTAATAATTTATCTGCAATAAGTAAGGTCGTACGATTTGAAAAGTTACTTAGCTTCTAGCCTAAGATCGTTTAAAAGTTGCTCGGTAATGATAAGAGTTCATAGCCAAGGCATAACTTATGAAGCGGGGCGCGAAGATTGGCGAGTCCGAAAAGGCCCTAACAAGGCATGAGGATTCAATCTTATTGCTAAAGATCCAAGGTGATGTGAAAAGCATTATTCCCAAAATCAATATGAAGGATCAAGACTCATGACGAAAAGCAATCAACTCCCGTAAAGATCATGGAGAAGTCTATCCGAAAAGACCCTAACAAGGTATGAGGATAAATAGATCCAAGTCCGAAAAAGACCCTAACAAGGTATGAGGATAAATAGACCCAGGTAACTTGCCCAGTAGTTGTTCCGGATCAAGGTTCTAGTCATTAAGGTTATTCGGAATATTCAGTTATTCTGAGTAGGCTAAGGATTACGCATAGAAAGAATATTCCGAATAGGGGGTTATATTCCGAGTAAGGTTTATTATTCCGCATAGGAGGATTATTCCGTATAGTCGTGGTATTCCGAATAGAGCTTTGTATTCCGAATAGAGGAATATTCCGCATAAGCTGGATATTCCGCATAGGGATTTTATTCCGAATAGGTATATTATTCCGAGTAAGGGAACTATTCCGCATAAGACTTTATTCCGAATAGGGACAGTTATTCCGGATAGGTTTTTATTCCGAGTAGGGACTTTTATTCCGAATAGGGCACTGTTCCGCATAGGCCATTATTCCGAGTAGGGTATTATTCAGGATAGGTGACATATTCCGAATATCCATTTATTCCGAGTAGGGGTTTATTCCGGATAGGGTTATTTTCAGTTTCTCTATTTTCAGTTTTAAATTTTCTGCCTTTTTATTTCAAGCTTTATTTTTCCCGCCTTTTTCTTTAGTCGCACTTTAAGTTTAATTGCCTTAGATTTAGTTTAGTCTTGCCTTAGTTTAAGTTTTAGTTTTAGTTGCGTTTTAAGTTTGCCTTAGTTAGATTTAAGTTTGCGTTATTTTCATTTAGTGCCTTTTAATTCTCGTCTCGCTTTTAATTACTTGCACCATTTACTTTTAATTAGATTTAGATTTACTTTAAAGTCATTTACTTTAATTGTTCTGCACTTTACTTTAAATACTACAACGACAACTATTTGTTTTACCAAAGAACGACCGAGTCGCACATTAAACACGGTTTTCAATTCGAAGAGACATACTTAATCGAATCTTCTTAACCTGAGTAAAATCGTGTATCAAATGGCGCCGCTGCCGGCTCTTTTCGTAAAGATTCACGGTTTTCTGTGAGAGACGCGTTGCTTTTTGGGATCCGTTCACTTGTGAGCGTTATTTTCTTGCATTAAACATTGATAAAAATCCATAAAAATTAAAAATTTTCAAAAATCCAAAAAGATTTTACTTTTATTGTGTATATATATTGTCTTTGTGTTTGGTTTTGTTTTCTTTTGCATTCTCAAGTGTATGCGTACTAGATCTTCTAATTATCAAGAGCCCGAGACTCAAGAAGATTTAGCTATGTCAGGTGTAAACAACAATAATCCACCGCACCCTAATAATAACAACAATGTTCTTCCACAGCCCGATCTTCGGACAATGGAGGAGCTTTGTCAACCTACCATGTTTGGACGAGGAGGACCGATTGCGCCGATGCAAATCAACGCTCCTGAGTTTTCGTTGAAGCACCACATGATTCAGCAAGTGCAAACTAACCCATTCCGTGGATTTCCTGATGATGATGCCAACAAACACCTCGACAAGTTCATTACAATCACCCAAAGCATGAAGTTGGCTGGTGCCACAATGGATGAACTTCGCCTACAACTCTTTCCACATACTTTATTACATCATGCCGAGAAATGGTTTGATCGTCTCCCGAAGAATTCTATTCACACTTGGGATGACATGACTCAACGCTTTTTGTCGCGCTACTTTCCACCATCCATGGTCACGAGCCTTCGCAATCAAATCAGCGGTTTCATGGAAGACCCTGACGAATCTCTTTTTGATGCTTGGGAGAGATATAATGTCTTGATCGATAGATGTCCAAACCACAACATGATTCCCGTCACATTGATTGATACTTTCTACAACGGTTTGACTTTTCGAGATCGTGATACGATCAATGCAGCCGCCGGTGGCACATTCATGAAAAGAAGACCCGAGGAGTGTAGAGAGCTAATTGAGAACATGACTACTCATCACAAAAACTGGGATTCCTCTGCTTCTTCAAGGAACAACCCGAGAGTCAATGTTTCTTCTACTTCAGCAAACCCTAATATGACCGATCTCACCCGTGTGCTGACTGAAATGAGCAGAAGTATGCAACTCTTAGCTTCAAACCAACAACAACAACAAGTTAAAGCTGTTGCACCTTCTTGTGAAACATGCGGCGGTCCACATCCATACACCGATTGTCCTTCGACTCAAGGAAATCCGGAAAATGTGTATGCAGCTTATGGTAATTATTCACCGGAGAATTACCAAGCTCGACCTCAAGGGGATAGAAATCTGCTGAGTTACCGGTCCAACAACTACCTTTCACCCGGTTTTTCTCCTCAAAACCTAAACCCCGCCAACAACTACAATAGAAGCAACCAAATCCCACCAAGAGCTTCTAATCCTTATCACCAACCCACCCAACAAACCCCACCCATTAACCCGGATGTTGAGGCCATCATGAGAACCCAAGGTGAGCAAATCAAGAATTTGCAGAGCCAAATTATCAATCTTAAAGGAGATATTACCAAGCAAGGAAATGAGATAAGATCCGAGCTTCGAGATAATATTCAATCCTCCTTCAGCAGTCAAACCAATGATTTGAATAATATGCTTGCTAGTTTCTTGCCCGCCGCTCAACCTTCTACTTTAAGTTCTCTACCTTCAAACACCGTCACCAATCCGCGAGCAAATGTGAGTGCTATTACTACTCGTAGTGGAGTCACCATCGTAGGACCACCAATCCCACCCCCATCATCTACACCTCCTCCACCACCATGTATCCCTACTCCTCCTACACCTAGTATTAGTGCACCATTACCGTCTCCGCCTTGACGTGATGAAGTTCCCATGAATGACCCTTCAACATCTCAACCTTTACCACCTACACCTGCACCTTCACCACCCAAACCCAATATCCCTTATCCCTCTCGTTTAGGCAAGACCAAAATGCTAACTAAGGAGGACTCCGACGTGACGCGCTATGTGAAGATGATTTCTCAAATGAACTTCAACATTAGCTTTCTTGAGGCACTTGTCCACATGCCCAAATTTGTCAAAGCATTTAAGGAATTGCTTAACAAGAAAGAGAAGTTGATTGAACTCGCCAACACACGCTTAAATGAAAACTGCTATGCAGTTATTCTTAAAGAACTTCCGGAAAAGCTTGGAGATCCTGGTCGTTTTGTGTTGCCTTGCGTGTTCAACAAAACTGAAGAATTTACTGCCCTTGCTGATCTCGGGGCCAGTATTAATTTGATGCCATTGAGTGTTTGGAAAACACTATCATTACCCGACCTCACTCCAACAAAGATGACTCTCGAACTTGCAAATCGTACTCTCGCTTACCCTGTTGGTATAGCCGAAGACGTGTTTATTAAAGTTGGCACATTTACTTTCCTGGTTGACTTTGTCGTCGTTGATTATGAAATGGACCCTCGTATTCCTTTAATACTTGGTCGGCCATTCTTGAGAACCGGACGAGCTTTAGTAGATGTGGCCGAAGGCGAGTTAACCTTACGAGTCGGGGATGATGCACAAGTTTTCAAAATGGGGAAACTTACAAGTAAATCCTTTGGAGGCCGAGAATCAGTGAATATGATTAATGTGCATGATGACTTCGTTGTCTACAACAATCCTCTATTCGACTCTTGCATCGATAATCCACTTTTTCATGATGATGTGGATGATTCTCTCCCTACTTTGGAACCTTCACCCATTTATGATTCTCCACCGATCTTTGATGCTTATGATGATGATGATTCTAGCTCAGATTCGGATGATTTTGATGATTGTACTTCCGAGTATCCCGAGATGCCCACTTTCGATGATTTCGATGAGGCCGATACTCTCTCGAGCGATTCTTCACATGATGAAGATCCTCCGCCATCACTCGCTCCTACTTTGGACGATTACTCATTTGAGGAAGATTTCTCTACGTTTCTCAACACTTACTTCCCTCATGAGAGTGATGCTCCTCCTTATGACTTTGAAGATTATCGTCTTGATCCTACTTTGGATTTGAAGCACATTTTTTCTAAGGAGAAGAAACTGGTCGACACCAATATCCGCAGCACATACGATTTGACACCTCTTTGTCCCACTTCTGAGGACGAGGTTGTGCTTCTTCGCGGATCTTCTTCCCATTCTGCTGAGCCTGAGTGCTATTTTCCCCTAAAGGAAAAGGTGTTCGACCCTGGTATTGAAATCTTTAAGCCATCTCAGTATCCACCTGATGAAATAAAAGGAAAAATCTTTGGAAATATTGAAGACATGCTTGCACCTCACCATACTTGCTCCCACCGTGCTCCATCGCTGCTTAAGGGAACCTTGCCTATTCTTCTTTGGCTTTCCTTGTTCGCCTTAAGCCTGTGCTATTTGATGGACGGAAACTATGTCTTTGATCCTGGTGGATATATTTCATGCTTCTTCCGTTGATAATAAAGGTCGAGTCAGGCTCACGACTCGGTAATCAAAAACCAAGCGCTTCTTGGGAGGCAACCCATGCATCTATCTTTTCACTTTCATTATCATAAGTGTAGGGGAGACCCGTTGGTGTTTGCTCTCTCCTCACTTCTTAATCAGGGATTCGAGCTTCAATGATCCACTCTTGATGATTCTTGACCACCCGTGATTCTGTTTCCATCTTCCCTGTTCTATCCTAAACTCTTTTCGATTCACTATTTTATATTTTCTCAAATATTAAAATAGGAATCTCTTTAGTTGTCTCTTCCTTAGCGAAATTTAAACAAAGTGCACAATGTCCTAAGTGTAGGGGAGTTTACGCCCACATGCTTAAACATTGAGGACAATGTTTATCTAAAGTGTAGGGGGGACTTCTATCGAAGTTAAGTGGTCTTTTCCTTGTATTTGTCCTCATTTTAACCGGAAAATCAATTTTTCGACATTTTTCAAAATTTTTGATCTATTTTGGCCTATTATTTTTGCCCTTTGCATAGTTATTTTCTTTCCTTATTAGAATAAATGTTTAAATAAGTGGTTTTAATTTTCAAACGTTGTGAATCTTTTGACTCAACCCGAGTTTACTTGTCTAAGTTACTCTAGCTAGTATCCTTAACGTGTTTAAGTCAAGTTTTGCTAGGCTTTTATATAGGGAGCTATAATACGCGAAAGTCTTAACTCTCACGGGTTAAGAACAAGAACTTTTCGCAAGTTCCTATAATTGATCCTAGAGAGTCGTTTATCAAGGGAACTTTAAAACGCGATTTCTAAAACTTGAAAGAGTCTAAGAATTTGCAAGATCCTATAGGCGACTCGAAAACCCAAAACTTTGATTTAATAGGCTAAGCATCCACGAGTCTCATTACTTGAGATTTTAAACTGTGGAGTACGAGAGATGATAGAGCCAATTATAAGTTTGGCATTCTTTCGTGAATTTATGTGAGTTAATTATGAGCCTATTCTCCCATCGCTTGCTAATAATTTATCTGCTAATAAATAAGGTTGTACGATTTGAAAAGTTACTTAGCTTCTAGCCCAAGATCGTTTAAAAGTTGCTCGGTATGGATTAGAGTTCATAGCCAAGGCATAACTTATTGAAGCAGGACGCGAAGATTGGCGAGTCCGAAAAGGCCCTAACAAGGCATGAGGACTATATTTTGTTGCTAAAGATCCAAAAGTGATGTGAAGAATCATTTATCAAAAATCAATATGAAGGATCGAGACACACGACGAAAAGCAAAAACTCCCCAAAAGTCATGGAGAAGTGTATCCGAAAAGACCCTAACAAGGTATGAGGGTAAATAGATCCAAGTCATAAAAGGAGGTGGATCGTTGTATATCAAAGTCCAAAATAAAGATTGGAGAAAAATGAAGAAGTGGTGGTCCAAGTATGAATCTCTCAAAACTTCAAGAGAAGAAATTCCATTTATGAAGAGAAGACCATAATTTCATGAACGTCTCTCAAGGTTTGAAGTATGAAGTCGCTGCCAAATATCGGTCCGAGAAAGGTCTCAAATCGCGAAGCAAGTTATGCCCAGATATGAACTTTATGAGGTCCCGAGAAGCAGTTTTAAAAGATTTTGTCCTTTAGCTAACTATTGATTAAATCATTCACTTTATTTTCAGACTAAATAACTATCGAAATAAGTCAAAAATGCATCCTCGTGATCATTCAAGACAACAATAAAATATAAGAGATACCCCTAGGAATAAGGGAGTCTAAGTAAGTTATTGGCCCTCATGAGTTCGTGTTAGTCTACTAACTTATAATAAAAATTATCTCGTTTTTGAGCTTGGTTTGGAGAAAGTGAAAATTTGAGGATGATGATTATTCATGACATTTTCAAAACCCAAGGTATGCTTTTTGATTTCTTTATTTTGAATGTTTATAGTTTTCTATCTCTTTAATAAAGGCCAATGTGGATTGATTATGATGAAAAGTGTAAACGTGCTTTGTAACTAATGCATTGCATGAGGACATTGCAATGGTCAAGTGTAGGGGATTTGATAGGTGTGTAAACACCCATCCTTTTTACCACTTAATTAAAATAATAACCAAGCCAAAACGTGTATTTTATGTCTTTTATGTCGGAATTATGCGTGGTTTGTGTTTTTGTTGTGATTTAGGACGAAATTGTGAAAAGTGGGGAAAACACGGCATTTACGGACTTTTATTGAAGAAAAAGATGAAAGACGAAGTCAAGAAGTCAAGAGTGCAAAAAGAACGGAAGTCCAAGACCAATTCTGAAGATTTATCGAAGAAAAAGTCAAAAGACGGAAGTTTACTAAAAGCCGAGGAACTCAAGTCTATTTTATTGAAGAATTAAAAGACGAGTTCAAAAGAAATCCCGAGCCACAAGTCATTAGAGTCCAAGTTTAAAGAAGATCAGAAGGAAAAAAGAACTAATGGTGCAATTAATGAAGATTAAAGGCTTAAGGACCTAATGACGCAATTAAGAAGAAATGAAGGAGGGGAGGAAGCTTCCTAATCCTCCCCTATATATAGTTTAGATCTTAATTAGTTTCATTTTATTGGATAGTTTGACACACTATTTCTTCCACTTTTAATTACCTTGCAATTTAATTACCTTGTCATTTACTTTATTGTCAAATTTAATTACCTTGTCTTGCACCTTAATTACCATTTAATTTCAAGTAAGTTTTACTTTTAATTCTTGTTAATCTTTATCTTTATCTTGTTAATCTCATTCTACCTTTCTTTAATCTTTGTGTTGATTTGTTTATGTTCATGTTCTTAATTTTTGTTGATTTATTTAAGTGGGTTTTGATTATTTTGATTTAGTTTTGTGAGTTTGATTATTTTGGATTGATTGTTTATCTTTAATAGTTGTTTATTTATGCGTTCGATTTAATCTTATGTTTGGTTTAGCTTTGTTTTGATTAGATTCGAGGTTATTTAGTTTTCCTTGTTCTTCGGTTTCTTGTTACTGATCTTTCCCAGGTAACTTGCCCAGTAGTTGTTCCGGATCAAGGTTCTAGTCATTAAGGTTATTCGGAATATTCAGTTATTCCGAGTAGGCTAAGGATTACGCATAGAAAGAATATTCCGAATAGGGGGTTATATTCCGAGTAAGGTTTATTATTCCGCATAGGAGGATTATTCCGTATAGTCGTGGTATTCCGAATAGAGCTTTGTATTCCAAATAGAGGAATATTCCGCATAAGCTGGATATTCCGCATAGGGATTTTATTCCGAATAGGTGTATTATTCCGAGTAAGGGAACTATTCCGCATAAGACTTTATTCCGAATAGGGACAGTTATTCCGGATAGGTTTTTATTCCGAGTAGGGACTTTTATTCCGAATAGGGCACTGTTCCGCATAGGCCATTATTCCGAGTAGGGTATTATTCAGGATAGGTGACATATTCCGAATAGCCATTTATTCCGAGTAGGGGTTTATTCCGGATAGGGTTATTTTCAGTTTCTCTATTTTCAGTTTTAAATTTTCTGCCTTTTTATTTCAAGCTTTATTTTTCCCGCCTTTTTCTTTAGTCGCACTTTAAGTTTAATTGCCTTAGATTTAATTTAGTCTTGCCTTAGTTTAAGTTTTAGTTTTAGTTGCGTTTTAAGTTTGCCTTAGTTAGATTTAAGTTTGCGTTATTTTCATTTAGTGCCTTTAAATTCTCGTCTCGCTTTTAATTACTTGCACCATTTACTTTTAATTAGATTTAGATTTACTTTAAAGTCATTTACTTTAATTGTTTTGCACTTTTACTTTAAATACTACAACGACAACTATTTGTTTTACCAAAGAACGACTGAGTCGCACATTAAACACGGTTTTCAATTCGAAGAGACATACTTAATCGAATCTTCTTAACCTGAGTAAAATCGTGTATCACATGGCAATGGTTAAGTGTAGGGGATTTGATAGGTGTGAAAACACCCATCCTTTTACCACTTATTTCTTGCTAAAACAAGACCAAAACGCGTATTTAATATCATTTGTTTGGAATTATGCGTGGTTTTTGTGTTTATTGTGTTTTCAGAGTCAACCGGATGAATATTGAAGAAAACATGGGATTGCACGGGTTTTATCGAAGAAAAGGACTCAAGACGAAGTCTATTGTCCAAGAGATGTAAAAGATTTGAAGTCAATGGGCCTATTTGAAGATTTATCGAAGAAAAGGACCAAAGATGGAAGATTTACACATGTCGAAAGAACTCAAGTCTATTAAACGAAGAAATTAAAAGACGAGTTGAATTTAATCGGCGACAAATCCCGAGAATCGAAAACGTCCACTTTTCTGAAAAGACGAGAAGACAAGAAGAACGGGAGAAAGCCCACTCACCAACCAAAGACAAGGACTATATAAAGGGATTCCCTTCACACATTTGGACCAGTTTTAGTTTTCAGTTTTCTTTTCTTTGTTTCGTAGGGAAGAAGCCAACACCACTAAGGTGTTGGTGATTTTGATTCTTGTTTTCACAAATCTTGTAGTTTTAATCTTTTCCTTTAATTGTTTAAACCTTAATCATCAATATAATCTTTCCATTTCATCTTGTTCATCTAGTTCTTGATTCAAAGTTTTAAAGTTCTTATTTAGTTGATTTTGATCTTCAAAAGTAAGTGGGTTCTGTGTTTTTCATGTTTTGATTTGATGTTTATGATTGATAAATGATTAGTGTTTAATTTGGTTTAAATCTTTTGGTTAAATTTGATTTATTTGGATTAAAATCGTGTTACCCTGTTCTTCCTGCTTACTGTTCTTCGTCCCAATGTTCTGGATCAACTCCTTCCATCCGGAATAATCTAATATTCTGGATCAACATTGTCTATTCGGAATTTCCAATATTCCTCATAAGCTCTTTATTACGCATAGATTTTTTATTCCGCATAAGCATTTTATTCCGAATAGCCATTTATTCCGGATAGCTTATTTATTCCGGATAGCACTTTTATTCCGAGTAGAACCTTATTCCGAATAGCCTATTTATTCCCGATAGCACTTTTATTCCGAGTAGAACTTTATTCCGGATAGCGCCTTTATTCCGAGTAGAACCTTTATTCCGCATGGACCATTTATTCCGCATGGAGCTTTTATTCCAGATAAACCTTGTATTCCGAATGAACCATCCTTGTTGATTATTCCGGATAGAGCATTTCTTCAGTTATTCCATATCAACAACATTATTCCGAATCAAGCAAGTTTTCAGTGAGGTTATTTTACTGCTTTATCGTTTAATTGTTTAATTTTAATTCAAGTTTTATTTCATTAACTGTTTTTGGTTTAAATCTTTATTTACTTCATTCATTTACCTTTTTAGTAGAATAGAAAACCAAACCCCCTATTTGTCACCAAGAACAACCATTCCACTTTGAGTTGTGATCAATTCGAGAAGATTCTGAGATTAATATTGAACCCATACCAAAAAAAAGTATCAAATCTTCGCATATAATAACAATGATCTCGTTTTTAAGCTTAGGTTGGGGAACGTGAAACTTGAGGGTGATAAATCTTCGCAGCACCAAAGCTCTAATGTAAGTCCTTGATCGCTTTGCAAGTTATTTCCATATAGCTATTTTCAAGTGAAAATGATTTTCTCTCCTTTTGTTTACTTTAAAGATTTTAATTTCTCTTAGTACTTTAATTTTGTTTAGTATGTTAATAAGGCCAAGGTTGATTGATTATGAGGAAAGTTTAAATTTGCTTTATCACTAAGCATTGCATGAGGGCATGGCAATGGTTAAGTGTAGGGGATTTGATAGGTGTGAAAACACCTATCCTTTTACCACTTATTTCTTGCTAAAACAAGACCAAAACGCGTATTTAATATCATTTGTTTGGAATTATGCGTGGTTTTTGTGTTTATTCTGTTTTCAGAGTCAACCGGATGAATATTGAAGAAAACATGGGATTGCACGGGTTTTATCGAAGAAAAGGATTCAAGACGAAGTCTATTGTCCAAGAGATGTAAAAGATTTGAAGTCATATCGAAGGAAAGGACCAAAGATGGAAGATTTACACATGTCGAAAGAACTCAAGTCTATTAAACGAAGAAATTAAAAGACGAGTTGAATTTAATCGGCGACAAATCCCGAATCAGAATCGAAAACGTCCACTTTTCTGAAAAGACGAGAAGACAAGAAGAACGGGAGAAAGCCCACTCACCAACCAAAGACAAGGACTATATAAAGGGATTCCCTTCAGACATTTGGACCAGTTTTAGTTTTCAGTTTTCTTTTCTTTGTTTCGTAGCGAAGAAGCCAACACCACTAAGGTGTTGGTGATTTTGATTCTTGTTTTCACAAATCTTGTAGTTTTAATCTTTTCCTTTGATTGTTTAAACCTTAATCATCAATATAATCTTTCCATTTCATCTTGTTCATCTAGTTCTTGATTCAAATTTTTAAAGTTCTTATTTAGTTGATTTTGATCTTCAAAAGTAAGTGGGTTTTGTGTTTTTCATGTTTTGATTTGATGTTTATGATAGATAAACGATTGGTGTTTAATTTGGTTTAAATCTTTTGGTAAAATTTGATTTGTTTGGATTAAAATCGTGTTACCCTGTTCTTCCTGCTTACTGTTCTTCGTCCCAACGTTCCGGATCAACTCCTTCCATCCGGAATAATCTAATATTCCGGATCAACATTGTCTATTCGGAATATCCAATATTCCGCATAAGCTCTTTATTCCGCATTGATTTTTTATTCCGCATAAGCATTTTATTCCGAATAGCCATTTATTCCGGATAGCTTATTTATTCCGGATAGCACTTTTATTCCGAGTAGAATTTTATTCCGGATAGCGCCTTTATTCCGAGTAGAACCATTATTCCGCATGGACCATTTATTCTGCATGGAGCTTTTATTCCGGATAAACCTTGTATTCCGAATGAACCATCCTTGTTGATTATTCCGGATAGAGCATTTCTTCAGTTATTCCACATCAACAACATTATTCCGAATCAAGCAAGTTTTCAGCGAGGTTATTTTACTGCTTTATCGTTTAATTGTTTAATTTTAATTCAAGTTTTATTTCATTAACTGTTTTTGGTTTAAATCTTTATTTACTTCATTCATTTACCTTTTTAGTAGAATAAAAAACCAAACCCCCTATTTGTCACCAAGAACAATCATTCCACTTTGAGCTGTGATCAATTCGAGAAGATTCCGAGATTAATATTGAACCCATACCAAAAAAAAGTATCATGTATGCCGCCAACGGTACCTATTCTACAGGAGGCTATCAAGCACATCCTCAAGGTGACCGCAACTTGCTCAGCTATCGCTCAAACAACTTTCTTTCACCACCCGGTTTTCCCCCACAAAACCCAAACAACCTCAATCGCAACAATCAAAACAAACCACGTGCTCCAACTCCATATCAAAACCAAAGAAACCCATATCAACCTCAAAGAAACAACCAAGTTTACCAACAACCTGCTTATCAACCACCCGCCTACCATGCTCCTCCTCCCAACCAACCCACCACATTACACCAAGATGTTGAAACCTACATGAGGACTAATGATGTGATCGTGTAAAATCTTTAGCGGGAAATGGCCAACATGAAAGCAAATATGGTTAAGCAAGGGAATGATCTTCGAGCTGATATGCGAAACACTTTGGCAAGTCAAACGAATGACTTGAGGAACATGATGGCTAGTTTCTTCCCAAGTAATCAAGCCTCTGGATCGGGTTCTCTTCCGAGTAACACCGTTGCTAATCCAAGAGGGGAGATGAAAGCAATCACCACTCGCAGTGGAAAAGGTTTAAAGGAACCCGAGCTTCCTACACCTACACCGGTGATTGTGACAAAGGAAAACGAGTCTCCTTCTCCAATTCCTCCATCTTCTATTCCTCCAACTTCTACTTCTCCAATTCCACCACCTTCTACTTCTACCCCTCCACCACCCACGGATGTGAGTGTGAATTCTATCCCAAAGTCTTCATCTCAACCCAATATACCTTATCCTTCGAGGTTGAGGAAAGAGAAATTGAAGAACAAGGATGATATTCAGGTTTCAAACTTTCTTAAAATGTTCAAACAACTGAATTTCAATATCTCCTTTGCTGAGGCTCTCGCTCACATGCCAAAATACGCTAAAATGTTTAAAGATCTTCTCAGTGATAAGGAGAAACTTCTCGATATTGCTCAGACCCAACTTAATGAGAATTGCTCCGCAGTGCTCTTAAGGAAATTACCAACCAAACTTGGTGATCTGGGTCGTTTCTTGATTCCTTGCAACTTCCCCGGGGTAGAGAATTGCATGGCCCTAGCCGACCTAGGTGCTAGTATTAACTTAATGCCATTAAGTGTTTGGAAGCAATTATCTCTACCCGAGCTAGTCCCCACACGAATGACTTTGGAATTAGCTAACCATACGGTTGCTTATCTAGTGGGGATAGCCGAAGACGTCTTCGTTGGTGTCGACAAATTCACCTTCCCGACGGATTTTATTTTCGTTGACTACGAGATGGATCCCCGTGTTCCATTAATCGTTGGAGATCCGTTCTTGAGGACCGGTCGCACTCTCATCGATGTAGCCGCGGGCGAATTAATCATGAGAGTTGGTGACGATAAAATCGTCTTCAACATGGGTAAACTTTCTAAGCAGCCTTCGGAAAACGAGAGTGTTAATTTCATTGATGTTCTTGATGAGGCTTGTGAAGAACATATCAAAGACGCTTGTAAAAGTGGTTCTTTTTCTCTACCCATTGTTGAGACCGTTGCCTCTATTGCTCCATCACTAACTCCATTTGGAGAAAGTGATTTCATCTTGAAAGAATTTGAAGCAACTTTGGGAGGCGTGGACTTAAAATATGACGATTCTCCCTCCAATTGGGATGAAGACACTCGTACCATTGAGAAACTTCTCAATGAGGACCATATTTATCCACCATCTCCTAAGGACATCTCTATCGATGAACCGAATTTGACTACGCCTTCCATCGAAAATCCTTCGGATTTAGAGCTTAAGGACCTACCGTCTCATCTCTAGTACGTTTTCCTTGAAGACAACAAGAAGTCACCCGTGATAATCGCTAAGGACTTGAAAGAAGAAGAAAAATCCCGACTTATCGTCGTGTTGAAGAATCACAAGAAAGCTATTGCATGGAAAATCTCCGATATTTATGGAATTGATCCTCACTTCTGCACACATAAAATTCTCATGGAGGACGATTTTAAACCCACTACTCAAAGCCAAAGAAGGGTAAATCCTAAGATCCATGACGTAATCAAAAAAGAGGTTATCAAACTTCTTGATGCGGGAATGATCTATCCTATCTCGGATTCACCATTGGTTAGTCATGTCCATTGTGTGCCTAAGAAAGGCGGAATCACCGTTGTACCCAATGAAAACAACGAGTTGATTCCTACTCATCTCATTACAGGGTGGAGAGTTTGTATAGACTATCGCAAACTCAATGATGCTACGAGAAAGGATCATTTTCCCTTCCTTTCATGGACCAAATGCTTGAACGTCTAGCGGGTAATGACTATTACTGCTTTTTAGACGGTTTCTCCGGGTATTTTCAAATTCCCATCGATCCCAAAGACCAAGAGAAAACCACATTCACTTGTCCTTACGGAACATTTGCTTATAAAAGAATGCCTTTCGGCTTATGCAATGCTCCTGGGACATTTCAAAGGTGTATGATGGCTATCTTCCATGACATGGTTGAAGAAATTATGGAAGTCTTCATGGATGATTTCTCGGTTTATGGTGATTCTTTCTCTTCTTGCCTTGCCAATTTGGAACGCATGCTTAAGCGGTGTGAAGACACTCGCCTTGTTCTAAATTGGGAAAAATGCCATTTCATGGTAAAAGAAGGCATCGTGCTAGGACACAAAATCTCCAAAGCCGGTCTTGAAGTGGACCGTGCTAAAGTCGATGTTATTGCAAAATTGCCTCCACCTTCAACCGTGAAGGGTGTGAGAAGTTTCCTCGGTCATGCGGGCTTCTATCGTCGATTCATTCAAGATTTTTCTAAAATCGCTCGCCCGATGACCCACCTCTTGGAAAAAGATACTCCTTTCATCTTTTCCAAAGAGTGTCTTAAATCCTTCAATCTTCTTAAGGATAAGCTAACTAAGGCACCGGTCTTGGTTACCCCTAATTGGGAGCTACCTTTTGAGTTGATGTGTGATGCTAGCGACTTTGCTATTGGAGCGGTTTTGGGCCAAAGAGTGAACAAACACTTCCAACCAATCCATTACGCTAGCAAGACAATGACGGGGGCTCAATTGCATTATACCACTACCGAAAAAGAGCTTTTAGCTGTAGTGTATGCTTTTGAAAAGTTTCGCCCCTATCTTGTCCTTTCTACCACCATCGTGTATACCGATCATTACGCGTTGAAGTACTTGATGACTAAGCAAGATTCTAAGCCAAGACTTCTTCGTTGGGTTTTGCTCCTTCAAGAATTCAACATAGAAATTCGTGACAAGAAGGGAGCCAAAAACCTAGTCGCGGATCATCTAAGTAGACTTGAGGATCCTTATCAAGGGGATCATCCGAATCAAGAGATCAATGACTCTTTTCCACTTGAGGCCTTAATGTCTATCAATATAAATCTCGATGACACCCCGTGGTTTGCGGACATTGCAAACTACTTAGCGGGTGGAATTCTCAAGGAAGGGTTAACGTCCCAACAAAAGAAAAAGTTCTTTAAAGATATTGAACATTATTTCTGGGACGACCCTTACCTCTTCAAACAATGTGCGGATCTTGTCATTCGTCGATGTGTTGATGGGCCGGCAGCGGTACAAATCCTTGACGCTTGCCATAAAGGACCCACAGGTGGTCACTTTGGTCCTAATTACAACGCAAAGAAAGTATTCGACTCTGGATTTTATAGGCCCACCATTTATCGTGACGCTCACGAAATGGTTAAACATTGTGATGCTTGCCAAAGACAAGGCAAGATCACACATAAAGCTGAGATGCCTCAAAATTTCATACAAGAATGTGAAATCTTTGATGTATGGGGCATCGACTTTATGGGGCCATTTCCATCATCTAAAGGGAACAAGTACATCCTCGTAGCCGTTGACTACGTTTCTAAATGGGTTGAAGCTAAGGCTCTCCCTACGAACAATGCGAGGGTGGTTGTGAACTTTTTGAAGAAACTTTTTGCTCGATTTGGTGTTCCTCGTGCTATCATCAGTGATCGCGGGACTCATTTTTGCAATGATCAATTTGCAAGAGTCATGGCTAAGTATGGTGTCAATCACCGTCTTTCCACCGCTTATCATCCTCAAACCAATGGTCAAGCCGAGATATCCAACCGTGGATTGAAGCGAATTTTGGAACGTACTGTGGGGGAGCATCGTGCCGCGTGGGCCGATAAGTTAGACGATGCTTTGTGGGATTTCCGTACCGCAAATAAGACCCCGATTAGTTGCACACCTTATCGTCTTATGTACGGGAAAGCTTGCCACCTCCCTATCGAGCTGGAACATAATGCATAATGGGCCTTGAAGTAGGCTAACTTCGACATCAACAAAGTCGGTGATCTTCGTAAGATTCAACTCAACGAGCTTAATGAATTGAGGAATGAAGCTTACGAGAACTCACTGATCTACAAAGAGAAGAACAAGATCATCCATGATGCAAGGATTAAGAACCAAGAGTTCCACGTTGGTGATCAAGTCTTACCTTTTAACTCTCGATTGAAGATCTTCTCGGGCAAGTTGACGAGCCGCTGGTCTGGTCCATTCACCATCGCCAAAGTCTTTCCCTATGGCACCATTGAGCTTTCTCAGCCAAATGGGCCCAATTTTAAGGTGAATGGCCAGCGTTTGAAGTTGTACTTTGGTGAGGACATCTCTCATGAGATGATTCCATCCCTCACCACGTTTCCCATGAACTAGTTTTGGGTCAAGTCAGGCTCGTGACTCGGTTATCAAAAACAAGCGCTCGTCGAGAGGCAACCCGAGTATCTATCCCTTTCCATTTTACCTCCTAAGTGTAGGGGGCCTATTTAGGTTGCTTGTGTTGTATGGTGATGTGATTACAAGGATAAGTGCACTTTTGGAATATTTGAAGAACCATGCTCCTGTGTTATCCGCAATATGGTTCTATCTCTCAACTATCGTGATTCAATTTTCTTCATACTCTCATTTGAAACTAATCACTATAGTTTTCCTCTCCTTAACAAGATTTAAACAACGTGCACAATGTCATAAGTGTAGGGGAAACTTTTCCCACATGCTTAAACATTGAGGACAATGTTTATATCAAGTGTAGGGGGACTTCTATCGAAGTAAGTGGGCATTTCCATGAATTTGTCGTCATTTTAACCGGAAAATTCGATTTTTCGGCATTTTTCAAAATTTTTAATCTATTTTGGCCTAGTTGTATAGTTGTATTTTCCTTTGTTATGTTTATTTTCTTTCCTTGCTAGAATAAATTTTCAATAAAGTGGTTTTAAATTTTTCAAAGTCATGAATATTTTGACTCAACCCGAGTTTACTTATCTAAGTTTACTCTAGCTAGTATCCTTAACGTGTTTATGTCAAGTTTTGCTAGGCTTTTATATAGGGAACTTTAAAACGCGAAAGTCTTAACTCTCACGGGTTAAGAACAAGAACTTTTCGCAAGTTCCTATAATTGATCCTAGAGAGTCGTTTATCAAGGGAACTTTAAAACACGAATTCTAAACTTGAAAAAGTCTAAGAGTTTGCAAGATCCTATAGATGACTCGAAAACCCAAAGTTGTGATTTAATTGGCTAAGCATCCACGAGTCTCATTCCTTGAGATTTTAAATTGTGGAGAACGAGAGATGACAGAGTCAATTATAAGTTTGGTATTCTTTCGTGAATTTATGTGAGTTGATTATAAGCCAATTCTCCCATCGCTTGCTAATAAATTTATCTGCAATAAATAAGGTTGTACAATTTGAAAAGTTACTTAGCTTCTAGCCCAAGATCGTTTAAAAGTTGCTCGGTGTTAATTAGAGTTCATAGCCAAGGCATAACTTATTGAAGCGGGATGCGAAGATTGGCGAGTCCGAAAAGGCCCTAACAAGGCATGAGGGCTACATTTTGTTGCTAAAGATCCAAAAGTGATGTGAAGAATCATTTATCAGAGATCAATATGAAGGATCGAGACACACGACGAAAAGCAAGAACTCCCCAAAAGATCATGGAGAAGTCTATCCGAAAAGACCCTAGCTAGGTATGAGGATAAATAGATCCAAGTCCTAAAAGGAGGCGAATCGTTGTATATCAAAGTCCAAAGTAAAGATTGGAGAAAAATGAAGAAGTCGTGGTCCAAATATGAAGAATCTCTCAAAAAGTTCAAGTGAAGAAATTCCTAATACGAAGAGAAGACCATAATTTCAAGAACATCTCTCAAAGATTTGAAGTATGAAGTCGCTGCCAAATATCGGTCCGAGAAAGGTCTCAAATCGTGAAGCGAGTTATGCCAAGATATGAACTTTATGAGGTCCCGAGAAGCAGTTTTAAAAGATTTTGTCCTTTAGCTAACTATTGATTAAATCGTCCCACTTTGTTTTCAGCTTAAATAACTATCGAAATAAGTTAAACAATGCATCCTCGTGATCATTTAAGACAATATTAAAATATAAGAGATACACCTAGGAATAAGGGAGTCTAAGTGAATAATTGGGCCACATGAGTTCGTGTTAGTTTGCTAACTTATAATAACAATGATCTCGTTTTTAAGCTTGGTATGAGGAACATGAAACTTGAGAATGATGAACATTCATGACAACCTAAAACCCCAATGTAAGTCGTTGAATTCTTTACTTGTTTTGTTCTTTTGATTTCCTTAGTGTTTAGAATTTAATAAAGGCCAAGGTGGGTTATTTATGATGAGAAATGTAAACCATGCTTTAAAATTAATGCATTGCATGAGGGCATTGTGTAGGGGATTTGATAGGTGTGAAAACACCCATCCTTTTACAACTTATTGCTTGCTAAAACGAGACCAAAACACGTATTTAATGTCATTTGTTTAGAATTATGCGTGGTTTGTGTGTTTGTTGTGTTTTCAGAGCCAACCAGATCAATATTGAAGAAAACATGGGATTGCATGGGTTTTATCGAAGAAAAAGACGAAAAGACGAAGTCTATAGTCCAAGAGATGCAAAAGATTTGAAGTCAATGGGCCTATTTGAAGATTTATCAAAGAAAAGGACCAAAGATGGAAGATTTACATATGTCGAAGAACTCAAGTCTATTAAATGAAGAAATTAAAAGACGAGTTGAATTTATTCGTCGACAAATCCCGAATCGAAATCGAAAACGTCAACTTTTCTGAAAAGAAGAGAAGACAAAAAGAAAGGGAGAAAGCCCACTCACCAAACCAAGCCAAGCCCTATAAATAGAGACCTTCCTTCACATTTCAAGACTAGTTTTTCATTTCCAGTTTTTTTCTTCCTTTTATTTCGTAGGAACCAACTCCATTAGGGAGTTTGGTGATTTTCATTTTTCCTTTTGAATCCAAGAACCTTGTAAGTTTTAATATTTCATTTTGTTTAAACCTTAATCTTTCAATATAATCTTTCATTTAATCTTGTTCTTCCTTTTCTTATTGATTTAGAGTCTTAAGTTTTTATTTTGTTGAGTTTGATCTTCAAAAGTAAGTGGGTTTTGTGTTTTTATTGTTTTGGTTTGATGTTTATGATTAGTAGATGATTAATAGTTATCTTGGTTTAATCTTTGGTGAAAACTTGGTTGATTTTTGGTTAAAATTCGTCCTTATTTTATTTCCCTGTTCTTCGCTATTGTTCTGTTTCCCAGATTCCGAATAAACAAAATATTCCGAATGAACGTTTTGGATTAGTGATTCCGGATGAGTGCAAAGTATTCCGAACGAAAGATTTTCATAAATTATTCCGAATCAGTGCATGTTATTCCGAACCAGCCGTTTTCATTTGATATTCTGAATCAGTGTGTTCATTCGGAATAATCAATATTCCGGGTGACCATTTTATTCCAAATGAAGGTTCTTGTTTAAGTTATTCCGAGTCAAGTTTTTATTCCGAGTAAACCAATTATTCCGAATCAAGCTTTTGAGTATTTTATTTCGGATCAGTCATTATTCCGAATCAAGGATTTTCAAAATATTCCAAATCAGTTTTATTATTCCGAATCAGTTTTATTATCCCGAACGAGTTGATATTCTGGATCAAGCAACTTATTCCGAGTGAACCAATATTCCGAATCAGTTGTGTATTCCGAACCAGCAGTTACTCCGAATGAAGCTTATGTTTTAATTATTCCGGATCAAAGGATATTCCGGATGAGCAAGGTATATTCCGAATAAAGGATATTCCGGATCAACACAATTATTCCGGATCAAGGCTTTTTCACATTTATTCCGGATGAGCAAGTTTTCCACATGAACCATTTATTCCGAACGAAGCCAATTATTCTGGATCAGTTTTTCTTTTGAGTATTCCGAATCAGTGGATTTGCAACTAAGGGTATTTTACTGTTTTATTGTTTAATTTTAATTCAATTTAAGTCTTAGTTTATTAACTACTTTTAGTTTAAGTTTATCTTTTTGCGCATTTAATCCTTTTTAGTAGAGTAGAAAACCAACCCCCTTTTTAGTAACCAAGAACAACTGAGTCGCACTTTTAATCGGTAATCAATTCGAAAAGATCGGATTAACGAACTTTCATACGAGCTTAAAAACCTTGTATTAAGGAGGACTACAAACCCGCAATTCAATGTCAAAGAAGGGTAAACCCCAAAATTCACGATGTCATTAAAAATGAGGTCTTAAAACTTCTTGACGCGAGAATGATGTATCCTATATCTGATAGCCCATAGGTGAGCCGAATCCATTGTCTCCCTAAGAAGGGAGGAATGACCGTTGTGCCCAATGAAAACATCGAGTTAATTCCCACTCGTGTTGTGACCGGTTGGAGGGTGTGTATTGACTACCGAAAGTTAAATGACACCACTCGTAAAGACCACTTTCCCTTTCCCTTCATGGATCAAATGTTGGAGTGACTCGCGAGAAATGACTTCTATTAATTTTTAGATGGTTTTTCCGGTTACTTTCAAATCCCTATCGACCCTTGTGATCAAGAGAAAACTAAGTTTACATGTCAATATGGAACGTTTGCTTATCGTATAATGCCATTCGGACTTTGTAATGCACCGGTAACTTTTCAACGGTGTATGATGGCTATTTTTTACGATATGATCGAGAAGTCGATGGAAGTCTTCATGGATGACTTTTCGGTGTTTGGTGATTCGTTCACATCGTGTTTATCCAATCTTGAAAGAATGTTAAAATGTTGTGAAGAAACCAACCTTGGGCTTAATTGGGAAAAATCTCATTTTATGTGTAAACAAGGAATCGTCTTAGGGCACAAGGTCTCGAAAGCGGGGATTGAGGTAGATAAAGCTAAGATAGACGTCATCACCAAATTACCTCATCCCAAAACCATTAAGGGAGTTAGGAGTTTCCTAGGCCACGCGGGCTTTTATCGTCGATACATCAAAGACTTTTCGAAATAACTCGACCTATGACACACCTTCTTGAGAAAGATGCTCCTTTCATCTTCAATGAGGATTGTGTTCGATCTTTTGAAACTCTTAAGAGGAAACTTATCGAAGCTCCCATTCTTGTGCTCCTAATTAGGAATTACCCTTGGAAATCGTGTGCGATGCAAGTGATTATGCAATTGGGGCCGTTTTAAGGCAACGTCATGAAAAACACTTTCGACCTATCCATTATGCTAGTAAGACGATGACCGAGGCTCAAATGAAATACATTACAACAGAAAAAGAACTACTTTCCGTGGTGTATGCTTTTGAAAAATTCCGACCTTATCTCGTCTTAACAAAAAGCATCGTGTATACGGATCATTCGTCTATCAAGTACCTCTTCTCTAAGCTTGATGCAAAGCCGAGATTGCTCCGTTGGATTCTCCTCCTACAAGAATTTGATGTCACAATACATGACAAAAAAGGAGCCGAGAATCTAGCAGCTGATCATCTCTCTTGTTTGGAAGATCCTCACAAGGATGAGATCGAGAAAAAGTAAATTACCGAAACATTTCCCCTCGAGACTCTCGGTGTGGTGAATTTTAAATACAAAACCCCATGGTTTGCCGACATTGCAAATTACCATGCGGGAAACTTCATAATCAAGGCTATGACGACACAACAAAAGCAAAAATTCTTTCGTGACGTCAAGTTCTATTTTTAGGACGACCCTTATCTCTTTCGAGTTTGTGTGGATCAACTCGTTCGACGTTATGTTTTTTGGCACCAATGCTTCTAATATCCTTAGAGCTTGTCACGAGGGACCCACAGGTGGTCACCACGGTGCTAACTTCACGGCTAAGAAGGTGGTCGATGCCGACTTCTTTTGGCCTACGATCTATCGTGATGCACACGCACTTGTGAAGTCGTGTGATTCTTGCCAACGTCAAGGAAAATTCTCTCAAAAGGATGAAATGCCGCAAAACATAATTCAAGTGTGTCAGATTTTTTACGTTTGGGGCATTGACTTTATGGGGCCATGTTAGCCCTATATTTATATATAGTCGAACAAGAATGTAATAGGTCATCTTAGTCGTTAATGGTCTTGTATTGTAATAGGTTAGTCGGGAAAACCGGGCTAGGACTTTAAGCTAATATTGTATAAGTTAGGGGATCTAAGCCCAAGACAAGCCAAGCCCGGCCAATGGAAACAAACCCACGGCCCATGGAAAGCCCATGTGGTTCGTGGGTATATATACCCTCTTCCATGTGTGGAAGAGGGTGTTGGTTATATTTACTTTCTCTCTCTAATAGTAAAAAACCTTCCACCATCTCTTTAGTTTCTCTCTCTACTTTTCTTTTCTTTATCTCTCTAAATATCTCTTCTAAATCTTTTGTTATGGATTAAAGTGGGGTTTAATCAATTGGTTAATTATTTTTTTGTGTTGAGCTATGATACCAATTGTTAACTTGGATTCACTATGAACACGGGTTCGATCCGGAGGTCGGGGAGGATAGAAGTAGTGTTTAGCCATTGTTAGTGAGAGAGAAACAGAGAGTTTCTCTAATAAAATGTGTTTTATTAGAGAGAGAAAGTAAAGAAAGAAAATGAAGAACCTCCTTGACAGGGTTTCTCGGCGGTAGTAGCCGATTCTCTTTACTCGGCCGTCTCAAAGCAGACTGCGAACGTAAAGAGTGAATCATAAGAATAAATTATCCGTCTGATTAGAGTCGTCAATTCAGGTTTCCTAGAACAAGTTTGATTCTAAAAGATTCGCACCATTGTTACTTTCCAGTTTTTCACAAGCTTGATTCGTAGAGAATCTTGCGAGTCACCTACCGCAGTGCTGTTTGAGGTTGACACTGGAAGGGTTTCCATTCGTCACTGTGAGCACTAAGGAGTGTCACTCTGAATGTTCTGGCAAGACCACACGGATTTTGCGAAGAAACCTGGAATCAAGTTTGAATCAATTAAGAATCCAAACTTAGTTGCATTCGAGTTCTCACGAGTTTGATGTGTGTTGAATCGCACAAGTTACCTACCATGAGCTTGTTTGATGTTGGCTCAAGCAGGATTTCCATCTTCATTGTGAATCGTATCACTCAGATGTTCTGGTAATATCACAAGGATAATGCGTAGGACTCGATTGTGTCCTAATGAGATGATAGATAGATCTCGTTTGGCTCTAGACACAATAAGTGCATTTTGGTAATCGGAGGCTGGAGCAGACTGCCACCTTTTCAATATTAACTAACTCGGAGTGAGAAAGTCAATAGATACGTGTTGATCTCCGTGAGAATGAGACAAGTTTCTTTTGAGAAAAACCCGAATGGCTGGGGAAGCGTTGTGCATCGCATCACTGGTTCCATGACACTTGTCTTCAAAAGATGTGTTAACCCGGTTTCTGCCTAAGTTGCATAGAATATTCAACTCCTTCAATGCTTACCAACACGTCATCACTAGCACCTTTTTGTGATTGTTCTAGTGCTAACTTAAGTAATTGGTCCGCATTCAGCTTCATTCAACTCCATCTTTCCTAAGGACAACTATTTCTAGCTATGGAATGTCCTTGGGTAGATCCCTCCGGTTCTGGTTGGATCATAGGACTTAGTTTCCTATCCTAAACCACCTTTTGACTCCATCGTTCCGTCGTGGATAGTAGGTTGTTTTGGGTATAGATCGTAACCATAAACCATTGAAAACCATTCAAAGTGCTTGATAAAAATCAAAACTTTTAACACTTGAATTTTTTACATTTCCGAAAAGCTCCCCCTACACACATGCATCGATATAAGAAATGGTTTAGCATGTGAAGGAAAGAGTTGCACTTGAGTCTTTAAGATCACATCTTGCAATATATTACATTTTAATCACATTTTCTCCCCCTATCTCTAATATAAAAACATCATATTAGAGATACCAATTGATTAACTTGGAATCACTATAAAAACATCATTTTAATCGAATCTACCCGATCACAGGTACGGTATCTAATACCGTCTAACGGTCTTCACCAACCGGAGGTAAAACGCTACCGAGTTAGGGTGAAATGTTCAAAGCTATTTCGTCCATGTCTATATATGTTGATGCATATCAAGAAGGTGGCGTAGCCATGTAACCGATTTCGATTCAGAAGTCACAAGAGCACAAGATGGCGATAATCAAGATACTTAAGAATGTAAGAATGTAATAGGTCATCTTGTCACAAGAGCTCAAGATGGACACTATCACGAATAGATTGAAGATCTCAAGCACTCAAAGTCAAATGACAAAGGCTCAAGATAAATATCACAAAGGCATGAAGGAACAAAATAGTTACAAACAAGATCAAGACCAAGATACAAGACCTAAGAAGGAAGATCACCTCCACAAGAATGTATTCACTCTATCATCTTATGCTTTTTAAAGATGAACGATACATTGGGGGAGATTGTTAGCCCTATATTTATATATAGTCGAACAAGAATGTAATAGGTCATCTTAGTCGTTAATGGTCTTGTATTGTAATAGGTTAGTCGGGAAAACCGGGCTTGGACTTTAAGCTAATATTGTATAAGTTAGGGGCTCTAAGCCCAAGACAAGCCAAGCTCGGCCCATGGAAACAAACCCACGGCCCATGGAAAGCCCATGTGGTTCATGGGAATATATACCCTCTTCCATGTGTGGAAGAGGGTGTTGGTTACATTTACTTTCTCTCTCTAATAGTAAAAAACCTTCCACCATCTCTCTAGTTTCTCTCTCTACTTTTCTTCTCTTTCTCTCTCTAAATATCTCTTCTGAATCTTGTGTTATGGATTAAAGTAGGGTTAACATGCCATTCTCATCATCTCATGCAAAACAAGTATATCCTCGTCACCGTCGGCTACCTGTCTAAGTGGGTGGAAGCTAAGGCTTTGCCTACGAATGATGCTCGTGTGGTAGTAAAGTTTTTGAAGTAACTATTCTCTCGGTTTGAAACCCCTCGTGCTATTATAAGCGATCGTGGAACCTATTTTTGTAATGACCAATTCGAAAAGGTTCTAAAGAAATATGGAGTTACACATCGTCTTTCTACGGCTTATCACCCACAAACGAGTGGGCAAGTCGAGGTTTCAAACCGAGCTTTAAAGAGGATTTTGGAAAGGTCGATTAGAGAAAACCGTGCTTCATGGTCCGAAAAACTTGATGATGCTTTATGGGCCTTTCGCACCGCTTATAAGACCATAATAGGGTGCACTCCTTATAAGTTGGTGTATGGTAAGAATTGCCATTTGCCAATTAAATTAGAACATAAGGCATATTGGGCCATAAAGCATGCAAATTATGATTTAAAGACCACGGGAGATCACCAGAAAATACAACTTAATGAATTAGATGAATTAAGAGATAATGCTTATGAAAATTCATTGATTTTTAAAGAAAAGACTAAAAAGTTTCATGATTCAAAGATTAAAAACCGAGTTTTTAACGTTGGTGATCAAGTGTTACTTTTTAACTCTCGTTTGAAGATATTTTCTGGGAAATTGAAATCTCGTTGGTCGGGTCCGTTCACCATAACACAAGTTTTTACTTATGGGACCATCGAGCTAGCTCAAAATGATGGTCCTAATTTCAAGGTGAATGGCCATAGGCTTAAGCACTACTTCGGTGGGGAAGTCCCTTCTTTGGACGACCTCGACCAAGTCACTTTCCGTAATGATAATTAGCATTGAGGGGATCGAGTCGAGCTCATGACTCGGTAATAAAAAACGAGGTGCTTCGTGGGAGAGTTCCCATGCTTATCCATGTAAATATTATCGCTTTCTAATATAGTTAATATAGTTGGAGGGGATTTGTGCCCTTCCAACTTGTTGTCTCGTGGTTGTTTATGAATGTGTTATCTAGATCATCATCATCACCACGATTGAAGACTCTCGTGTTCATTTACATGAGCCTCGATTGTTTGCTTGAAGAAGTTTTTCATGAATCCACGACATATCCTTTATTGTTATAACAATTATCTTTTAGCATAATTCATAAACGGCTTTAGATATATTTTTAATCACCCCTTCCATGCTAAATCCTAAGCATTCGACTCTTCGTCTCTAGTATGGGGGTGCTCCACCTTTAGACTCAAAACATTGAGGACAATGTTTACTTTTAGTATGGGGGTGAATAGATACTTGCCTTGCTACACCCTCACGCTTTCCAACATTCATCATTTTGTTTTGTTTTGTTGCAAATAAGGCTAAAAATGGCCAAATTTTAAATTTTTTCTAAGTTTTCATAAGTGTTTTTAAGACACGAATGTATATTTTCCGTTAGGTAGAATAAGAGTTAACTTTTGACTTGATGGGAATTTGGAGCCCTTTACATTCCTTAACCCGCTTGAATCAAGTTATTCTAGGCTTTTATATAGGGAACTTTGAAACACGAAAGTCTTAACTCGTACGGTTTAAGAACAAGAACTTTTCGCAAGTTCCTATAATTGATCCTAGAAAGTCACTTATCAAGGGAACTTTAAAATGCATTCTCTAAGCTTGAAAAATTCTAAGAAGTGCAAGCTCCTATAGGTGATTTGAAAACCCAAAACTTCGATTTAATATAGTCTTAATGAAGCTAATCCAAATTTGGATTAATTTTGACTTGCATGGCTAAGTATTCACGAGTCTCTTTAATTAGAGGTCTTTATATAGTGAAGAACGAGAAGTGATAGAGTTAGACAAGTGATCATGCTAAACGTAGAACATGAAAATGTTCTTTCAAAAACTCATGTGTTTAAATTGTGGCTTTTTCTCCCATAAGATCAATGCATTAGGACAAATAAACTGCAATAAGTAAGGTCGTATGATTTAAAAGGTTACTTAGCTTCTAGCCCAAGATCGTTTAAAATTTGCTCGTGTTCGAATAGAGTTCATGGCCAAGGCATAACTTATTGAAGCGGGACGCGAAGATTGGCGAAGTCCAAAAAGACCCTAACAAGGCATGAGGACTCCATTTTGTTGCTAAAGATCCAAGAAGATGTGAAGAATCATTATTCCAAAATCAATATGAAGGATCAAGAAACAAGACAAAAAGCAATTTACGCCCATAAAGATCATGGAGAAGTCTATCCAAAAAAACCCTAACAAGGTATGAGGATAAATATATCCAAGTCCTAAAAGGAGGCGGATCGTTGTATATCAAAATCCCAAATAAAGATTGAAGAAAAATGATGAAGTCGTGGTCCAAGTTTGAAGAATCTCTCAAAAACGTCAAGTGAAGAAATTCCAAATATGAAGGGAAGACCATTATTTCAAGAATGTCTCTCAAGATTTGAAGTATGAAGTACATGCCAAATATCAGTCCGAGAAAGGTCTCAAATCGTGAAACGAGTTATGCCAAGATATGAACTTAAGGAGATTACTAGAAGCCGTTTTAAAAGATTTTGTCCTTTAGCTTAATATCGATTAAATCGTGCTACTTTATTTTTAGACTAATAAATACTCAAATAAGTCAATATGAATCACTTGTGATCCATGACAAATAGTTAAAAAAATCTAGATAACTTTCTTAATAATTAGGATTACGGTGAGAAAAAGTATTACACCATTTGAATGTATGAGTAGTGTTAGCATTCTGACTTGTACCAACAATGATCTTGTTTTTACACTTAGCATGGAATGTATGACAACCAAGGATGACAAAATTTACTCTATGAAACATTTACTTGTTTTTTTCTTTGATCCTAAAAGTCACATTCATGTGATGAAAATCATACATAATGTTTTTAACACCGTAGTAGTAGTGTAGCAAGTTTAATTTCCAATAAAGGTTCATAAAAGTGAATTTTGGAGATGCCTAGATACTTTATTCTAGCATTGCGTGAGGGCACGATAATGGTTTAGTATGGGGGAGTGATGAGACTGCAAGTATACATGGTCTCATCGTTCTTTTTGGGCTCTAAATACATATAAATGTCATAAAATACCTCATATTATGCTTGTGTTTGTTACTTGTGTATTTTAGGTATGGATATCGTGAAAAAGACAAAAGATCATAAGAAACAAGAAAAAACGAACACGAGAAACGAAGCCGCACAATGAACCGGGCCCTAGTTATGATTTTTCATGAATAAAGTCCTTGAAGTATTTAAGATGTACAAGAAAAGTCCCTCATCATTGAATAAATGACACTTTATACCCTTGTATATTCATAATTACAAGTTTGGTCCCTAAAGTTTTTCAAAATTACAAAAAGGTCCCTCAACTTTGAAGAATTGGCAAGATTAGTCCCTCAAAAATATGGATTTGTTAATAATGGTCCTCCTCAAAGTCAAACATACAAAGAAGACCTTCAATATTCAAGATTCAAGATTGAACAATTTCAGCCCTTCAAATATCAAGAAAAGTCAAAACAAGCCCTTGGAAATCCTTTTGGAAAAGTTTTGTGGCCAAAGTATGAAAAAGGAAAGTTTGTTATAAAGGGAATACGTTTCGTTTAGGCTGAAAAACATGTTGTACATATTCTGCCAAAGTCCAAGGACCAATTGTGACACACCAAACTTTCAAATACTTAAACACGCGCCAAACAAATCCATCCCACATTTTTCGGATCAAAACATGTTACTATTTACCCTTCACCCCCAGAATTTACTTTCACTATTCAAAGGGTTAATTTAAATTAACCTAACTTAAAGTAATTCACCCTCACACGAATCAATCCCACACTTAACCTCAACCATCCCATCACCCTATGAACCCCACCATCAACCTCGTCCACCTATCAAATCACACCCTCCTCTCCAAGTAAAGCCACGTGGCTCAATCAACAACCCACACCTCATGCTTGCTCCCTACGCACAAAACAAACGACCAAGATCATTTTTGACAACTCATCAACTCAAAACATCCAAGGGCAATTCTGGATATCCATAGCTAGGGTTTACATGTATTTCTTGTTCTAGTATCTTCTCATTGGCTCTATATAAGGACTCCTCAACCTGTGAGAGAGCCTTTGTTTCATTTTCTAGGCATTTTAGTGTAATACCTTTCATATCATTATAAAGTTTGTGTATTTTGAAAATTTTCAATTGTAATTCCTTTTATATTGAATGAAGTTGGTGTTAGATGCTTGAATCTGAGTTCCACAATCATAATACAAGTGTTTTGGTGGTTTGTGTTGGCCACGTTTAAGTTTTGTTAAGTTTTCAAGTTTTTCAAGTTTTTTGAAAAAGTGTTTCATAGGCAGTTTTGATCTCGTGATTCAAGGCTTTACCAGTTGAAGCCCTTGGATCCTAGGTGTTTAGATCTGTTTTTTTCCTCTCAAAACCTTAGTTTTTGATTGGTGAAGTTAGATCTTCACAGGAAAGGTTTTTATAAGCTTTGGAAAAGTGATTTTCAAAGTGATTTTTCTGTTATACAATCTGTTATCATCATACTTCTTACTAACCCCTTCCAAATCCTTTAACCCTGTTGAAAGCTTGTTACCAGCAAGCTTTTGAGAAGGTTTGAGGCCTTGGTGAGGTTGTTTGTTGCCTTGTGTTGAAAATCACATAACAAGGGCCTTGGTTCAGCTGTTGAACCAACAACAAGGCCTCTTGCTGATTCAAGGACCTTGGTTACTCTCTAGTTGTTGAGAATAGTCCAAGGAGCATTGTTGAATCCTCTTAGGAAGTTGTGGAGGATAGGTTCACTCATTCTACCCCTTTCTCTTTTGAAATTTTTGTTAAAAATCTGTTTATGCAAGGTGCTATGTGATTTTATGCTATTGTGTTTGTGGTGTTAAGTTTTTGGTTTATTTATGTTAGTTGTCACCTAGTGGATCTATTTAAGTCATAAAATCAGTAGGTTGTGTGGAAAATTAAAAAAGTTTCCTTGAAAAGGATTAAAACAAGGCTATTTAGGATTTTTGGGATCAAAAGGCCTTGTGGCCTTGATGAGACTGCTTTTATACATAGTCTCATCGTCCAAAATGGGCTTAAAATGCATAAAATATCATGAAATATGCCAAATATGTGCTTATGTTTGTTCCATGTGTATTTTATGTACGGATATTGAGAAAATGGCAAAAGATCACAAGAAACAAGCAAAAACGAACACGGGAAACAAAGCCGCACAATGAACCAAGCCCTAGTGTTGATTTTCCAAGAATAACCCTTGAAGAATTGAAGATTATACAAGAAGGGTCCTCCAATATTGAAGAATTGACACTTTAAACACTTGTATATTCATAATTACAAGTTTGGTCCTTAAATTTTGTCAAATTTACAAAAAGGACCCTCAACTTTGAAGAATTGGCAAGAATGATCCCTCCTTTATGAAAACTTGTCATTTTTAGTCCTCCAAGAAGTCAACAAACAAGTCAAGACCTTGAAGAATGAAGAAAATGCCAAAATCAGTCCTCCAAATATCATGAATTGGCAAAACAAGTCCTTTGATAAACCTTTGCAAAAGTTTTGGGGCAAAAGTCTAAGAAATGAAACTTTATTATAAAAGGAATTCGGATTAGCAAGGTTTAAACATGGAATGAAAGGAGAATGAAAGCCAAGGGATGAAAATTGTCAAACATCCAAACTTACCTTAACCAACCAATGCATGCCATGTGTCCCACTAACTTCATTCAACCAATCACCTCACACAATTCTGCCATGTCACTTCCTACTCACATCATATTTTTAACTAATTTAATTAGTTAACTAATTTGGGCACTTGACACTTTTCAAAAATATAAACCGGATTAAAACCTCAGCTATTTATCCAGCAGCACAATTAGGGGTTTAATGATTACTTGGAATTAAACCTCCAAACCTTCAAGAATTATGATTAGGGTGGTTATGAACATAACCCAACTCTTAAACCACCTGCCACATCATCACAAAACTCACGTGTAAGTCCCATGCACACGTTTTTTGGGGATAATGCCAAAGTCATGCAGAAAATCTACCACCCATAATGTAGCTTACAACATAAGCTCATTGTGAGCCCTTGGATCAATTCCACCACCTTTCCACCTCTACAAAACGCCAAGGAACTTCACACGATCAGTCAATATTCAAAATTCAGCAAGGGTATTTTGGGACTTCTACAACTTAGGGTTTATAGTTTTTAGCTTATGCAGACCAAGTACACCCTCTATATAAAGGGTATTGGGCCCTTCATTTACATTTGCTCTTGGTTTTTCCTTTGTTCACAAATCTGTAAATCCTATGTTCAATTAATGAAATAGTGTTTGATATTGTTGATGAAACCCAAGTGCCAATCTTTTTATTCTATTGTTAGTGATATATGTTTGTGATTTTGAAAGATCAAAACCTGTTTTCAAAGATTGTGCAAGAAATTGCCAATTTTCCTAAAACTTGATATTTTGCTAAGTTCTTGGTTCAAGCCCTTGGAATTTTTGGATTACAGGTGTTCATAACACCCTGATAAAAAGATTATCAAGGTGTAGTGAACTTGTGGTTTGGGGATAATCAAGGAGTGGGAACAAGGTTACATTAATCAAGCTGTTCTTTGTTATTTTTCATCTTTCTGTTATAACTTGTGCTCTAACCTTGTTGAATCTTAGCAGGGTTATGTTGGAAGCTTGTGTCTTGTTGGGCTAGACACGTCAGCTCTAAAAATTGTGGGTGTGGAAGTACATCCATGAGGTTTGACCCTATTTTCCTAAAAATCCTTGGTTTTAAGTGATTTGTGATTCTGCTAGTGTTTGTATGTTTTTGGTGCTTAGATCTTGTTAATCTTGCATGAGAATGTGTTGGAAATACGTTTTTACGTATTTATGAAGGATCGGTCGCTCCAACGATATATTAATGTAATGGGCTCGTGATCTATTTAGTAAATGTATAACCCGTTAAGCCCACATGTAGGGTGGGCTATATAACCCTTCCTAGCATGTTAGTAAGGGTAAGCTTTTCACATTTCATTAATCTAATGACTTTCTCTCTCTACATCTCTTCTCCTCTCCTTTCTCTCTCTAGTTTATATCAAGATCATCTTTCTTCTCCATCTCAATCAATACATTATTTATATATTGCTTAATCCCAAGAAACTATGGACCTACATAATGTTGTTTTGATGCTTGTGTATGCATTTCCTAACCTAAATCACACTTTTTCTTTGAAAATTTTTGATTAAAAAAGTGAAAGGGGTGTTTGGGTCTACTGTTTTAAGTTTCTTGTTTGAGTTTGAGTAAGTGCCAAGTGTTGGATTGTGCTTGTATCTGTTATATAAGTGTTTGAGTTTTGAAATTTGTAAACTTTGCTCTTTGAAACACCACATCTGATTAAGTGCTATATCTTGCTTGATTTTGCCATTTTTGACCTAAAATCTTGGAAAAACATAGAGTGTATTCATTTTTAGGGATAAAAAGTGTTTAAACAAAGTTTATATAACCTGTTTAAGAGATTTGAGTGTTTGAAATTGATATGTGGTCAAATACATCAACAACCTCACTTTTGTTTGTTCATTGTTCATCGGTAACTTTATTGGCTTGAATCTTTGTCTAAACCTTGAATCATTGCATGAAACAAGTTGATTTATGTTCATTTGAATTTATTATAGTTGTTGTGTGCATTTGGTTCAATTTGGTTGGCTTAATCTTGCTAAATCTGCTTATCTAGTTGAAAACTGCTTATGAACATGTTTGTGCTATGTCTGGTGCTTAATTGAATTAACTATCAACTGGCTGTTAGGATTTGTGTTTATTTGATTGTGATTTACTCCTTATAACCCACTGGTTATAAGGGTGCCTTTGTGTGCTCTGAATCCAACAAAAATCCACATAAGACAAAAAGTCAAGTTGGTCAAGCAGTGGCAACTTTTCCCACTACTGGAAACCCAAAACTAGCCACTGCTAGTGTTAATTTTCAATCACCTTCTTCATAAGCTATAATAGCTTATCCAGACTTGCAACAACTTTGATCTTGTAATCAATATTCCTTATTTGACCCATTGAACTAATCTGGAGCTTTTTAGGGTTTGACTTTTAGGTTTGACTAGAAAACCAACTAAGTTGACTTTTATCATAATTGCTTATTGCTTATTCCAGCTTATTCTTTGTGCTTTTTTGAAATATTTTTTATTATTAAGATTATTTTTGTCATTTGAAACATTTTGCAACTTGAATCAGCCCTTGAAGTGGTCTAGAACTCAAAAACGACTATTTTGTCGTTTTCGGTAGAGAGCTTTTGCTTATTTCAGGCTTATTTCTTGGGTTTTTCAAAATTTCTTTTCACAGATCTCTTAAGTATCCCAAAAGAAGCTTTTGTGTCAAATTAGAGCTTATGGCATTAGCTTATGGCTTAATGGGCCAAAAAGCCCATTAAGAATAAGCTGTTGACTATTAAGCTGTGATAAGCTCACTTTCAGCTTTTGGGCCTTTAGACTTTTGTTCTTAAAATCAAATTTTGAGATAGATAGGAGATTTTGGGCTTATTTGGTGAACTTTTTGCTTATTACGCCAAAAAGCCCAATTAGGTGGACTGTTTTTCATTTCAGCCCATTTGGAGACACAATAGGAGTATTTTTGGTATTTCAAGTTCATTTCTGTGTTTATTAGGTTAAAGTAAACTAGTTTGCAACATTTTAGAATTTTTTATAAATTTTGGATTTTTAATATTATTTTATTATTAAAAATTAAATTTAAGATTTTTGAAACTTTTTCATTTTTCCTAGTTTAAATACATTAAGTTAGGAATTTTAAAACTTTTAGATTAATTTCCTTGTCATTAGATTAATTTTAGGATTATTTTAAGATTTTTATAGTTTTTAATCATTTTTAAATAGTTTTAATTAATTTTAAAATTTTCAAAAATAGTTTTTAATTTACTTACGTTATTTTAGAGGTTTACAAAGAAAAAAAATCTCATTTTGGGCTTTTTGTTAGTTAAATTTATTTTTTTGGCTTTAATTAGCATTAAAAAATTAATAATTAATTAAATAAAAGGTTTGAGTGATTTTTTATTTTTTGGAAACTCTAATTAAATTTTTTAGGATTTATTACAATTTTCTAGGAATTTTTAGTTTAATTTTTAAATTTCGTCATATTTTACGGTTTTACGTGCACGACTTTTCGTCTTAGTTTAATTTAGAATCGTAACCGTCATCCTTTTCTCTTTTCTTTTCTAATAATCATAATCACAAACTTAATCATCTCTTTACACAACACACAAGCCTCGTTGAGAAC
This sequence comes from Glebionis coronaria, assembly GCA_025667525.1. Classification (NCBI taxonomy): domain Eukaryota; kingdom Viridiplantae; phylum Streptophyta; class Magnoliopsida; order Asterales; family Asteraceae; genus Glebionis; species Glebionis coronaria. The sequence goes on from JANFOE010000183.1 coordinate 159,073, forward strand.
GAACTCATCTATCTTGGGTCATTTACTAGTTGTTTTACTAAACCGTTTGTTTATTACTTACCCTAATTACCTCGTTTTCTTAAACGAGTGTGATTTTACAACTATCATTTTAGCGTCGCTGCCGGGGAGGCGTGTTGTGTTTTGATTTGAATAATTGTTGTTTTTATATTATCCATAAATATAATTGTATTAGTAGAACTCTACTAATACGTATTATCGGTTTTTCGTTTTTTGTGTGAATATTATTACTATATTGTATACGTAAAACAATAAATTCACAAGTACTTCAATAGTGTGAAAACACAACCTTGATTCGAGATTTCATCACTCGATCATTGTATTCGAATCTCAAACAAAGAGAAAAGGCAAAATAAATAATTACTTTCGTGAAGCTTAATTTTGACAAACACAAACTATAAGGTGGGTATAAGGCGGGTATTATAAAAAATACCCTAAAGAAAAAGGCTCTTAAGTGTTTCGCGCCGCCTCGTTTCTCCGCTTGCTTGTGCGTGTTTAGATAAAAAGGGCTAATTGAGGGTTTGCCAACCAAAGTATTATCTACATATCATATGTATTTTCTTGGTTTCAATTGATTAAACCCTCTTGAACGTTTTGGTGTTCCACCAACGTTCTAAAGTCATCAAAGGCGTTCACTTCACGTGATCGTTTTCATTCCTTGAGGCTCCTTTAATCGAGAGATTTGATTTGAGAGAGATTTGTAGATTTTTGTCTACGTAATACATCACCAAAATCCAAAAAAAGTAAAAAAAATCAAAAACACAAAAAAATTGAAAAAGTCAAAAACACCAAAAAGAATCTTCTTTGCTCATCTCCATGTTGTACGTGACGTTTATGCAAACTCGAAACCAAGCTAGACGTGCACGTAAACGTAGAAACCGAAAGGAAACCACACCTACCCTTTCAAGTAAGGAATCTCCTATTAACGAACCTATCGTAGAACAAGAAGCAACCATGGCTAATCGAACTATGATGGAGTTACTTCAAGCACCCACCGAGGGTTATAGAGAGGCTATTATGATTCCCGCCATCCTTGCGGAGAATTTTGAAGTTAAGAAGGGTTTGTTGTCGATGATCCAAAACAACATATTCCGTGGTGATGAAAAGGACAACCCGCACAACCATATCCGCCAATTCAATCGTCTTACCGCCACTTGCAAGTTTAAGGACGTTGCTAATGACTTGATTAAGATGATGCTTTTTCCGTATTCCTTAGCAGGGACCGCTAAAATTTGGTTAGAGAAAGTGCCACCCAATTCTATATTGACGTGGAAGGATCTCGTTTCGAAGTTCGTGAACCAATTTTTCCCACCCTCTAAGACTACACATTTGAAAAACGGTATTTCAAAGTTTTCACAAGAATTTAATGAGAGTTTTTCTACGGCTTGGAATCGGTTTAAGGAAATGTTGCACGAGTGTCTGCATCATGGTTTTTCCGACTTGCATCAAATTGACACGTTTTAAAACGGATTGAACGATCATGATAGAGACTATCTTAATGCCGCCGCGGGTGGTAATTTTTTTTGTAAAACGGTCGAGGAAGTGTTGTTGATTATTGAGAATAGCTCTAAGGTCTATAGTCCTCGTAGCACGTCGAGTGTTTGTAAGGCTTCGTCTTCGGCTTCACCTTCATTGTCACATACCATCGATGCTTGTCAAATTGAGGCAAATTTGGAGAACAAAATCTTTGATAAGCTTAAGGGTCTTTTGATTGAATTTAAAGTTGGTCAACAAAGTACTCCCGCTACGGCTAAAGCGGTTGAGGTTTCTTGCATGTATTATGGTGGAGGTCATGATTTCTCCGAGTGCATTACCAACGATGGTAACACTTCGAGTGCCTACGCGGCCACGGGAACTTATAACCAAAACAGTCAAGTTACCCGCTCTAATCAAATGACTCCACCGGGTTTTGCTCCAAATCAAAATGCTAACAAATATTGAAACAATCAAGTTGGTTACAAAAACAATTACAAGGGTAACAACTATGGGAATCAAGGGGCTAATAACGAAGTTTCAAACAAAAATCAAAACAATGAATTTCAAAACAACAACAAGAGTTTGCAAAACTTGAAGGATCCTCCAAATGAATTAGTTGAATACGCTAATGGGAATGATGCTAGGTTTGATAATATTAAAAGGGAGATCATTAGCCTAAGATCCGATTTTAAGAATGACTTGAAAAAGGAGTTGAAAAACGAGTTAGCAAATGAGCTTAAGATCCATACCAACAAAATAGAGGGTAATGTGACAAGGTTACAACAAAACCTACAAAATATGGAACAAGGGCAACATGAAATAAAACAAGAAATGCTTAAGGCCGATAAGATGCAATCTATGTTTGAGGATAAAATTTCATCCATGTTTGAGGCTATAATGTGTAAAACGTCTTCGAGTAGTCTTCCTAGTAACACCATATCGAACCCTAAGGGAGAGATGAAAGTGATTACCACACGAAGTGGTAAGACACTTAAGGAACCGACTCCTCAACCAATTACACCAACGGTGGAGGAAATTGAGGAAGAATCCGAGGTGGTGGTCGAAGAGGAGCATATCCTAATCCCACGAAGTACCGCTCATGCCACACCTACGGTTGACCCATTACCAACAATGGACCCCGAGATTCCAAAGGCTATGCCTATGCCTCAACCCACACCACCTTTGCCCTACCCATCGAGACTTTGTAAGGAGAAACGGCAAGAACGAGAGAACTAACAATTTGAGCTTTTTATGAAAATGTTTCGTGATGTGCATTTCAATGTAAGTTTTGCCGACGCTTTGGTCATGATGCCTTAATTTGCCGCTAACTTTAAGAGTATGTTAAACAACAAGGAGAAATTGCAACAATTGTATAGTTGTTCATCGGTTTATCTTAGCCGCATACTTCAAAAAGTCGATGATCCTGGTAAATTCTTGATTCCATGTGCTATTCAAGATATGGAAGAATGCTATGCCTTGGATGATCTTGGTGCTAGTACTAACTTGAATCCTCTTGCAATCTTCAAGTCTCTCAATCTTCCTAATCTTACTCCTTCACTAATGTCTATCGAATTGGTCGATCATTCCACTATTCCCGCATGCGAATTGGCCGAAGACGTTTTTGTGAAAGTGGGAAAGTTCTATTATCCGGTAGACTTTATCGTTGTCGATATTCCCACGGATCCTCAAGTTCCTCTTATTTTAGGTCGTTCGTTTTTGGATACGTCAATGGCGTTGATTGATGTGCACGCTAGAAAAATCACCTTGCGTTTCAACGACGAGGAACTTGTTATAAACGCAACATAAAACTCTCCAATTTCTCATGTTTATTCTGTTGCGACCATAAACCTCGTTGATATGATCGACGTCGTCTGCGAGGAATTTTCACAAGAAGTTTTAGGTTTTGGTGACGATGAAAATAGTGGCAATCCCACTATGCTTGATCCCATTCTTGATAATTCGACACCATCCTTCACTCCATTTGAAGGTGGTGGATTTATGTTTGAATAATTTGATGTTCCTCGTACTTGTAACGAAGACCTCGACAATGATGAGGACTTCTCGATTATCAAGGATTTTCTTAACGATTTCCCATTTCCTCCACCCGATGAGGTTATGAGTATCGAGCCCAAATCTTCAATTGAGGAACCACCAATCCTCGACTTGAAATATTTACCTCCTCATCTGGAATACGTATTCTTGGAAGGAGACGATAAGTTGCCGGTGATTATTGTGAAAGATCTTTCGAATGATGAAAAAACCGCACTAATCGATGTTCTAAAGGATCACAAAGGAGCAAATTGCGTGGAAATTATCCGACATTAAGGGGATCGATTCTAAATTTTGTACCCACAAAATCTTAATGGAGGAGGACTACAAACCCGCAATCCAATGTCAAAGGAGGGTGAACCCCAAAATTCACGACGTCTAATAACTGATTTTTGGTTAGTTAATAAAAAGGTTTGCTTTTGCAAGATTTTTCTTTGTGTTGCTCATACCCAATTATATATGTCGTTGTTTCGTTCTCGGTATCTTCTCGAATCGATCACGGTTCAAAGTGGAATTGTTGTACTTGGTAACTAAAAGGGGGAGCTTTTGATTTATAACTACTTAAAAGGTAAATGCGAGAAATAATAAAAGTAAACTAAAAGCAATTAATGAAAATGAACTTGAATTAAAATTAAGCAGTAAATACCTTCCCTTGGAAAAACAACTAATTCGGAATAAAACTACTGATCCGGAATATTCACTTCATCTGGAATATAACTCTTCACTCGGAATAATTAACTTCACCTTCATTCGGAATAATCGTTGACCCGGAATAGGAGCTTGATGCGGAATGATAGCTTGACTCGGAATAAATATGATTGATCCGGAATGTCCTTTACTCGGAATAATGTTTATCTAGAATATATGGCCTTCATGCGGAATATTGGTTCATTCGGAACAATTAATAAAAAGGGTTGATTCGGAATGTTTACTGATTCGGAACAATAGCTTCATTCGGAACATTTGGCAAAAAGCTTCATTCGGAACAATGGCTTGATCCGGAATAATCACACTAGACTGCTGATTCAGAACAATGGTTCACTCGGAATATTAATTATTCTGAATGAACTCACTGGTTCGGAATGACTTCCGATTCGGAATATTTTGACAAAACTCTGATTCGGAACTTACCTACTCATCCGGAATATCGATTATTCCGGATGAACTGCTGGTTCGGAATACCTTGAAAGAAATCACTGATCCGGAATCTTTTGCTTGACCCGGAATAAATTCTGATTCGGAATGAACGCTTCACCCGAAATATTAATTATTCCGAATGAAGACACTGATCTGGAATAACTAAATGGAAATGCTGTTTATTCGGAACAAATTAACTAGAAAACTTCATCCGGAATATAATCACAAAACCCTTGATCCGGAATATGGTGTTGATTCGGAATCTGGGCAGTTGAAGGAGTGCGAAGAACAGGGAACTAAAATAACACGAATTTAAACCAAAATCAAACAAGTTTTTAACCAAAACTTAAACCAACTTAACCACCAATCATTTACTAATGATAATCATCAATCTAAAACAACAAAAACTCAAAACCCACTTACTTTTGAAGATTAAAACCAATAAAATAAAAACCTTAGAACTTTGAATCAAGAAGAAAAGGAAGAACAAGATGAAATAGAAACTTGTATTAAGGATTAAGATTCAAAACAAACAAAATGGAAAGATTAACTTACAAGATTCTTGAATTAAAAGGACAAATGAAAAATCACCAAACACCCTAATAGTGTTGGTGATGCTACGAAATAGGAGAAAAAACAAACAGAAAGAAAAACTAGTCTAAAATTTGTGAAGGGAAGGTCTATTTATAGGCCTTGTCTTTGGTTGGTGAGTGGGCTTTCTCCCGTTCTTTTTGTCTTCTCGTCTTTTCAGAAAAGTCGACGTTTTTTATTTTGATTCGGGATTTGTCGACGAATAAATTCAACTCGTCTTTTAATTTCTTCATTTAATAGACTTGAGTTTCTTCGACATATGTAAATCTTCCATCTTTGGTCCTTTTCTTCGATAAATCTTCAAATAGGCCCATTGACTTCAAATCTTTTGCATCGCTTGGAATATAGACTTCGTCTTTTCGTCTTTTTCTTCGATAAAACCCGTGCAATCCCATGTTTTCTTCAATATTTATCCGGTTGGCTCTGAAAACACAACAAACACACAAACCACGCATAATTCCAAACAAATGACATTAAATACGCGTTTTGGTCTCGTTTTAGCAAGAAATAAGTGGTAAAAGGATGGGTGTTTTCACACCTATCAAATCCCCTACACTTAACCATTGCCATGCCCTCATGCAATGCTACAATTTTAAAGCACGGTTTACATTTCTCATCATAGATAACCCACCTTTGCCTTTATTAGATTCTAAACACTAAGGAAACCAAAACAACAAAACAAGTAAAGTATTTAAAGACTTACATTGGGGTTTTAGATTGTCATGAATGTTCATCATTCTCAAGTTTCACGTTCCCCATACCAAGCTTAAAAACGAGATCATTGTTATTATAAGTTAGCAAACTAACATGAACTCATGTGGCCCAATTATTCACTTAGACTCCCTTATTCCTAGGTGTATCTCTTATATTTTATTTTTGTCTTGAATGATCACGAGGATGCATTGTTTGACTTATTTCGATAGTTATTTAGGCTGAAAACAAAGTGGGACGATTTAATCAATAGTTAGCTAAAGGACAAAATCTTTTAAAACTGCTTCTCGGGACCTCATAAAGTTCATATCTTGGCATAACTCGCTTCACGATTTGAGACCTTTCTCGGACCGATATTTGGCAGGACTTCATACTTCGAATCTTTGAGAGACGTTCTTGAAATTATTGTCTTCTCTTCATAATAGGAATTTCTTCACTTGAAGTTTTGAGAGATTCTTCATCTTTGGACCACGACTTCTTTCATTTTTCTCCAATCTTTATTTTGGACTTTGATATACAACGATCCGCCTCCTTTTAGGACTTGGATCTATTTATCCTCATACCTTGCTAAGGTCTTTTCGGATAGACTTCTCCATGACTTTTGGGGAGTTTTTGCTTTTCGTCGTGTGTCTCGATCCTTCATATTGATTTTCGATAAATGATTCTTCACATCACTTTTGGATCTTTAGCATCAAAATGTAGCCCTCATGCCTTGTTAGGGCCTTTTCGGACTCGCCAATCTTCGCATCCCGCTTCAATAAGTTATGCCTTGGCTATGAACTCTAATTAATACCGAGCAACTTTTAAACGATCTTGGGCTAGAAGATAAGTAACTTTTCAAATTGTACAACCTTATTTATTGCAGATAAATTTATTAGCAAGCGATGGGAGAATAGGCTTATAAGCAACTCACATAAATTCACGAAAGAATACCAAACTTATAATTCACTCTATCATCTCTCGTTCTCCACAATTTAAAATCTCAAAGAATGAGACTCGTAGATGCTTAGCCAATTAAATCACAGCTTTGGGTTTTCGATTCGCGTATAGGATCTTGCATCTTCTTAGACTCTTTCAAGTTTAGAATTTGCATTTTAAAGTTCCCTTGATAAACGACTCTCTAGGATCAATTATAGGAACTTGCGAAAAGTTCTTGTTCTTAACCCGTGAGAGTTAAGACTTTCGCGTTTTAAAGCTCCTTATATAAAAGCCTAGCAAAACTTGACTTAAACACGTTAAGGATACTAGCTAGAGTAAACTTAGATAAGTAAACTCGGGTTGAGTCAAAATATTCACGACTTTAAAAAATTTAAAACCACTTTATTGAAATTTTATTCTAGCAAGGAGAGAAAATAAACATAACAAAGGAAAATGCAACTATACAACTAGGCCAAAATAGATTAAAATTTTTGAAAAATGTCGAAAAATCGAATTTTCCGGTTAAATGAAGGCACTTTAATGGAAAAGTCCACTTAAAACTTCGATAGAAGTCTCCCCTACACTTAATATAAACATTGTCCTCAATGTTTAAGCATGTGGGAAAAATCTCCCCTACACTTAGGACATTGTGCACGTTGGTTAAATCAAGTTAAGGAGGAGACAACTAAAGTGATCAATTTCAAAGGTGAGTATGAAGAAGATTGAATCACGATAGTTGAGAGATAGAACCGGTATTGCGGATAACATGAGAGCACGGTTCGTCAAAGAGTCCAAGAGTGCATGTATCCCTATAATCACATCACCATACAAACACAAGAAACCTATATAGCTCCCCCTACACTTAGGATGAAAAACGGGAAAAGGGGGATAGAAACTCGGGTTGCCTCCCGAGGAGCGCTTGTTTTTGTTAACCGAGTCACGAGCCTGACTCGGTCCCGAACTAATTCATGGGAAACGTGGTGAGGGATGGAATCATCTCATGAGAGATGTTCTTACCAAAGTACAACTTCAAACGCTGGCCATTCACCTTAAAATTGGGCCCATTTGGCTGAGAAAGCTCAATGGTGCCATAGGGAAAGACATTGGCGATGGTGAATGGACCAGACCAGCGGCTCTTCAACTTGCCCGAGAAGATCTTCAACCGAGAGTTAAAAAGTAAGACTTGATCACCAACGTGGAACTCTCGGTTCTTAATTCTAGCATCATGGATAATCTTGGTCCTCTCCTTGTAGATCAATGAGTTCTCGTAAGCTTCATTCCTCAATTCATGTAGCTCGTTGAGTTAAATCTTGCGAAGATCACCGGCTTTGTTGATGTCGAAGTTAGCCCACTTCAAGGCCCAGTATGCCTTATGTTCCTGCTCGATGGGGAGGTGGCATGCTTTCCCGTACACAAGAAGGTAAGGTGTACAACCAATCGGTGTCTTATAGGCGGTACGGAAAGCCCACAGAGCATCATCAAGTTTATCGGCCCACGAGGCACGATGCTCTCCCACAGTACTTTCCAAAATTCGCTTCAATCCACGGTTGGATATCTCGGCTTGACCGTTGGTTTGAGGATGGTAAGCGGTGGAAAGACGGTGATTGACACCATACTTAGCCATGACTCTTGCAAATTGATCATTGCAAAAATGAGTCCCGCGGTCACTGATTATAGCACGAGGAACACCGAATCGAGCAAACAGTTGCTTCAAGAAATTACAAACCACCCTTGCGTCGTTAGTGGGTAAAGCTTTGGCTTCAACCCATTTAGAAACGTAGTCAACGGCGACAAGGATGTATTTTTTTCCTTTAGAAGAAGGGAATGGCCTCATAAAGTCGATGCCCCATACATCAAAGATTTCACATTCTTGTATGAAATTTTGAGGCATCTCATCTTTATGTGTGATCTTGCCTTGTTTTTGGAAAGCATCACAATGTTTAACCATCTCGTGAGCATCATGATAAATGGTGGGCCAATAAAATCCCGAGTCAAACACTTTTTTGGCGGTGTAGTTGGGACCAAAGTGACCACCGGTGGGTCCTTTGTGGCAAGCCTCGAGAATGTCTAAAGCTGCCGGTCCGTCAACACATCGGCGAATAATCAAATCAGCGCATTATTTGAAGAGAAAAGGGTCATCCCAAAAGTAAGTCTTAACATCATTCAAGAATTTTTTCTTCTGTTGGGATGTTAACCCTTTGATGAGACCACCACCCGCTAAGTAGTTTGCAATGTCGGCAAAACACGGGGTGTCATCTAGATTGAGATTTATAGACATTAAGGTCTCAAGGGGAAAAGAGTCATTGATCTCTTTGTTCGGATGATCCCCTTGATATGGATCCTCAAGTCTACTTAGATGATCCGCGGCTAGGTTTTCAGCTCCCTTCTTGTCACGAATTTCAATGTTGAATTCTTGAAGGAGTAAAACCCAGCGAAGATGTCTTGGCTTAGAGTCGTGCTTAGTCATCAAGTACTTCAACGCAGAATGGTCCGTGTATACGATTGTGGTGGATAAAACAAGATAGGGGCAAAATTTTTCAAAAGCATAGACAACAGCTAAAAGCTCTTTTTCGGTTGTCGTATAATGCAATTGAGCCCCCATCATTGTCTTGCTAGCATAATGGATTGGTTGGAAGTGTTTACTCACTCTTTGGCCCAAAACCGCTCCAATAGCAAAGTCGCTAGCATCGCACATCAACTCAACAGGTAGCTCCCAATTAGGGGTAACCAAGACTGGTGCCTTAGTTAGCTTATCCTTAAGAAGGTTGAAGGCTTCGATACACTCTTTAGAAAAGATAAAAGGAGTATCTTTTTCCAAGAGGTGGGTCATCGGGCGAGCGATTTTAGAGAAATCCTGAATGAATCGATGATAAAAGCCCGCATGACCCAGAAAACTTCTCACACCCTTCACGGTTGAAGGTGGAGGTAATTTGGCTATGACATCCACTTTAGCACGGTCGACTTCAAGACCGGCTTTTGAAATTTTGTGTCCTAGCACAATGCCTTCTTTTACCATAAAATGGCATTTTTCCCAATTTAGAACAAGGCGGGTGTCTTCGCACCGCTTAAGCATACGTTCTAAATTGGCAAGGCAAGAAGAGAAGGAATCCCCAAATACCGAGAAATCATCCATGAAGACTTCCATGGTTTGCTCAACCATGTCATGGAAGATAGCCAACATGCACCTTTGGAAAGTCCCGGGGGCATTGCATAAGCCAAAAGGCATTCTTTTGTAGGCAAATGTGCCATAGGGACAAGTGAATGTTGTCTTCTCTTGATCTTGGGGATCGATGGGTATTTGGAAATAACCCGAGAAACCATCTAGAAAGCAGTAATATTCATTACTCGCTAAACGTTCAAGCATTTGGTCCATAAAAGGAAGAGGGAAATGATCCTTTCTTGTGGCATCATTGAGTTTGCGGTAGTCTATACAAACTCTCCACCCAGTAACGAGACGTGTAGGAATCAACTCGTTGTTTTGAGTGGGCACAACGGTGATTCCGCCTTTATTAAGCACACAATGGACTGGACTAACCCATGGTGAATCCGAGACAGGATAAATCATGCTCGCATCAAGAAGTTTGATAACCACTTTTTTGATAACGTCATGGATTTTAGGATTCAACCTTCGTTGGCTTTGAATTGTGGGCTTAAAGTCGTCCTCCATGAGAATTTTATGTGTGCAAAAGTGAGGATCAATTCCGCGAATATCGGAGATTTTCCAAGCGATAGCTCTTTTATGTTTCATGAGAACTTCAATGAGACGAGTTTTCTCATCGGATTTTAAGTCCTTAGCAATGATAACGGGAAGTTGATCAATGCCTTCTAAGAAAACATACTCTAGATGAGGAGGTAGGTCCTTAAGCTCAAGAGTAGGAGGATCCTCAATAGATGGTGTAACTAACGATGGATCATCATTAGTCACCTCTTTAGGAGAAGGAGGAGAAAATGGGTCTTCATTGAGAAGTTTCTCAATAGTACGAATGTCTTCATCCCAATCGGTGGGAGAATCATCATACTTAAGATTGAGAGGACCCAAGCTAGCTTCAAAATCATCCAAGTCACTTTCTCCAAAAGGAGTCAATGACGGAGCAATTGAGGCAACGGTCTCAACATTGGGTAGAGAAGAGAGAGTACTTTTGCAAGCATCATGAAAGTGTTCTTCACAAGCCTCATCGAGAACATCAATAGCATTAACACTCTCATATGAATAAGGTTGCTTAGAAATCTTACCCATGTTGAAGACAATTTTATCGTCACCAACTCTCATGATTATTTCGCCCGCGGCTACATCAATGAGAGTGCGACCGGTCCTCAAGAAGGGACGTCCAACGATTAATGGAACACGAGGATCCATCTCGTAGTCAACGACAACAAAATCCGCCGGGAAGGTGAATTTGTCAACGCCAACGAAGACGTCTTCGGCTATCCCCACTGGATAAGCAATTGTACGGTTAGCTAATTCCAAAGTCATTTTGGTGGGGACTAGCTCGGGGAGAGATAATTGCTTCCAAACACTTAAAGGCATTAAGTTTATGCTGGCACCTAGATCGGCTAGGGCCATGCAATTCTCTACTCCCGGGAAGTTGCAAGGAATCAAGAAGCAACCCGGATCACCAGGTTTGGTGGGCAATTTCCTTAAGAGAACCGCGGATCAATTCTCATTAAGTTGGGTCTGAGCAATGTCAAGAAGCTTCTCCTTGTCACTTAGAAGATCTTTAAACATCTTCGCGTATTTAGGCATGTGAGCGAGAGCCTCGGAAAAGGAGATGTTAAAATTCAATTGTTTAAACATTTTGAGAAAGTTTGAAACTTGAATATCATCCTTTCTCTTTTGCTTCTCTTTCCTCAACCTTGAAGGATAATGTATATCGGATAAAGAGGAAGGCTTTAGGGGAGTAGGATCACTCACAACCATGGGTGGTGGGGGAAAGGGGGTAGAAGGCAAAGGAGGTGAGGAAAGTTGCTCTTTTTCCTTGTTCACAATCACGGGTGGAGGTGTAGGAAGCTCGGGTTCCGTATAACCTTTTCCACTACGAGTGGTGATTGCTTTCATCTCCCCTCTTGGATTCGCAACGGTGTTACTCGGAAGAGTACCCGAAGAAGAGGGTTGATTACCTTGGAAGAGCGAACCGAGCATATCACGTATATTATCCGCTTGAGTGCTGAAAGAGTCTCTCATGTCTGCACGAATATCATTGCTTTGTTTCGCCATGTCATTCCTTAATTCGGCTCGAATATCGCTCCCTTGTTTCGCCATTTCTCCCTTCAAGTTGACGAATTGACTCTGAAGATTCGTCGCCATCTCTCTATTAGTCCTCATGAATGTCTCGACGTCTTGATTCAATGCCATCGGTTGATTGAGAGGTGGAGCTTGGTATGCTTGAGAATTTCCTTGAGGTGGGTATGGGTTTCGTTGGGATTGATATTGATTGTTAGCACGAGGTTGGGATTGGTGGTTTCGGTTATAGCTTTGTTGTTGGTTTTGGTTTGGAGGAAGAAAACCGGGTGGTGCAAGATAGTTGTTTGAATGATAACTTAGCAAACTACGGTCTCCTTGAGGACGAGCTTGATAGCCTCCTATGGGATAAGTATCGTATGCCGCGTTAACGTTTTCACAAAAATTGCCTTGAGTAGAAGGACAATCATTATAGGAATAAGGACCACCACATGTGTCACAAGAAATAGCAACGACTTTAGCTTGTTGAGTTTGGTTAGAAGCCAAAATTTGCATACTTTTGCTAATGTCAAGAAAAGCACGTTTCATGGCGGACATGTCGGTGGTGGAAGAAGTAGATGAGACATTGACTCTCGGATTAGATCTTGAGGATGCGGATGAATCCCAATTCTTGTGGTGATTAGTCATGTTTTTAATCAACTCTCTACACTCCTCCGGTCTCCTTTTCATAAAAGTACCACCGGCGGCGGCGTTGATCGTGTCACGATCATGAAAAGTGAGACCATTGTAGAAAGTATCAATGAGAGTGACAGGGAGCATGTTGTGATTTGGACAACGGTCAATCAAATCATTGTATCATTCCCAAGCATCAAAGAGCGATTCATCATTGTCTTGCATGAATCCACTAATTTGGTTACGAAGGCTCGTGACCATGGATGGTGGGAAGTAGCGCGACAAAAAGCGTTGAGTCATGTCGTCCCAAGTATGAATAGAATTCTTTGGGAGACGGTCAAACCATTTTTCGGCATGGTAAGAAAGCGAGTGGGGAAATAGTTGAAGGCGAATGTCATCCATAGAAACACCGGGCGACTTCATGCTTTGGGTGATGGTAATGAATTTGTCGAGGTGTTAGTTGGCATCATCATCCGGAATTCCGCGAAATGGGTTAGTTTTCACTTGTTGGATCATGTGATGCTTCAACGAAAAATCCTGAGCCGTGATATGCATCGGCGCAATCGGGCCTCCACGTCCGTTCATCGTAGGTTGGCATAGCTCCTCCATGGTTCGTAGGTCGGGTAAGGGTGGATTATTCATGTTGGGGTGGGGTGGATTATTATTGTTGGGGTGGGGTAGATTATTATTGTTGTTGTTGTGTACACCGGCCATGTCTAAATCTTCGAGAGTCTCGGGCTCTGAATAAGACGTTGATCGAGTACGCATACACTAAAAAGAAAATGCAAGAGAAAATATTTTTGGTTTTTATAGGTTCTTTTTTATGTTTTTGTATTTTTGAAAATTTTCTATTTTTATGGGTTTTTGAAAAAATTTGTACTTGAAAATAACGTTCCCAAAAGAACGGATCCCAAAATCCAATTTTTCTCACAAGAAACCGTTAATCCTTACGAAAAGAGCCGGCAGCGACGCCATTTTAATAACTGATTTTTGGTTAGTTAATAAAAAGGTTTGCTTTTGCAAGATTTTTCTTTGTGTTGCTCATACCCAATTATATATGTCGTTGTTTCGTTCTCTGTATCTTCTCGAATCGATCACGGTTCAAAGTTGAATTGTTGTACTTGGTAACTAAAAGGGGGAGCTTTTGATATATAACTACTTAAAAGGTAAATGCGAGAAGTAATAAAAGTAAACTAAAAGCAATTAATGAAAATGAACTTGAATTAAAATTAAGCAGTAAATACCTTCCCTTGGAAAAACAACTAATTCGGAATAAAACTACTGATCCGGAATATTCACTTTTTCCAGAATATAACTCTTCACTCGGAATAATTAACTCCACCTTCATTCGGAATAATCGTTGACCTGGAATAGGAGCTTGATGCGGAATGATAGCTTGACTCGGAATAAATATGGTTGATCCGGAATGTCCTTTACTCGGAATAATGTTTATCCGGAATATATGGCCTTCATGCGGAATATTGGTTCATTCGGAACAATTAATAAAACGGGTTGATTCGGGATGTTTACTGATTCGGAACAATAGCTTCATTCGGAACATTTGGCAAAAAGCTTCATTCGTAACAATGGCTTGATCCGGAATAATCACACTAGACTGCTGATTCGGAACAATGGTTCACTTGGAATATTAATTATTCCGAATGAACTCACTGGTTCGGAATGACTTCCGATTCGGAATATTTTGACAAAACTCTGATTCGGAACTTACCTACTCATCCGGAATATTGATTATTCCGGATGAACTGCAGGTTCGGAATACCTTGAAAGAAATCACTCATCCAGAATCTTTTGCTTGACCCGGAATAAATTCTGATTCGGAATGAATGCTTCACCCGGAATATTAATTATTCCGAATGAAGACACTGATCCGGAATAACTAAATGGAAATGCTGTTTATTCGGAACAAATTAACTAGAAAGCTTCATCCGGAATATAATCACAAAACGCTTGATCCGGAATATAGTGTTGATTCGGAATCTGGGCAGTTGAAGGAGTGCGAAGAACAGGGAACTAAAATAACACGAATTTAAACCAAAATCAAACAAGTTTTTAACCAAAACTTAAACCAATTTAACCACCAATCATTTACTAATGATAATCATCAATCTAAAACAAAAAAAACTCAAAACCCACTTACTTTTGAAGATTAAAACCAATAAAATAAAAACCTTAGAACTTTGAATCAACAAGAAAAGGAAGAACAAGATGAATTAGAAACTTGTATTAAGGATTAAGATTCAAAACAAACAAAATGGAAAGATTAACTTACAAGATTCTTGAATTAAAAGGACAAATGAAAAATCACCAAACACCCTAATGGTGTTGGTGATGCTACGAAATAGGAGAAAAAACAAACAGAAAGAAAAACTAGTCTAAAATTTGTGAAGGGAAGGTCTATTTATAGGCCTTGTCTTTGGTTGGTGAGTGGGCTTTCTCCCGTTATTTTTGTCTTCTCGTCTTTTCAGAAAAGTCGACGTTTTTATTTCGATTCGGGATTTGTCGACGAATAAATTCAACTCGTCTTTTAATTTCTTCATTTAATAGACTTGAGTTTCTTCGACATTGTAAATCTTCCATCTTTGGTCCTTTTCTTCGATAAATCTTCAAATAGGCCCATTGACTTCAAATCTTTTGCATCTCTTGGAATATAGACTTCGTCTTTTCGTCTTTTTCTTCGATAAAACCCGTGCAATCCCATGTTTTCTTCAATATTTATCCGGTTGGCTCTGAAAACACAACAAACACACAAACCACGAATAATTCCAAACAAATGACATTAAATACGCGTTTTGGTCTCGTTTTAGCAAGAAATAAGTGGTAAAAGGATGGGTGTTTTCACACCTATCAACGTCATCAAAAAGGAAGTCCTTAAACTCCATGACACGGGAAGGATTTATCCTATTTCCGATAGCCCTTGGGTGAGTCCTATTCATTGTGTCCCTAAGAAGGGAAGAATGACTGTTGTGCCAAACGATGCCAACGTGTTAAATCCAACTCGACTCGTGACCGGTTGGAAATTATCGATTATAGTAAGTTGAATGACGCCACTCGTAAACACCATTTTCCCTTGCCCTTCATGAACCAAATGTTGGAGCGTCTTGCGGGAAACGATTTCTATTGCTTTTTAGATGGTTTTTTCGGTTACTTCCAAATCCCCATCGATCCTCGTGATCAAGAAAAAACTACGTTTACGTGTCCTTATGGAACGTTTGTCTATCGTAGAATGCCATTCGAACTTTGCAATGCAGCGGGAACCTTTCAAAGGTGCATGATGGCTAATTTTCATGACATGATCGAGAAGACGATGGAAGTCTTTATGGATGATTTTTCCGTGTTTGGTTGTTCGTTCACTTCGTGTTTGTCAAATCTTGAGAGAATGTTGAAACGTTGTGAGGAAACCAACCTTGTGCTCAATTGGGAAAAATGTCATTTTATGGTTAAGGAATGAATCATCTTAGGGCACAAAGTCTCGAAAGTGGGGATTGAGGTAGACAAAGCTAAGGTAGACGTCATCGCCAAATTACCTCATCCCAAAACCGTTCAGGGATTTAGGAGTTTCCTAGGCCACGCGGGCTTTTATCGTCGATTCATCAAGGATTTTTCAAAGATTTCTCGACCTATTACACATCTCCTCGAAAAAGATGCTCCTTTTGTCTTTAACAAAGATTGTGTACGAGCCTTTGAAATCCTTAAGAGGAAACTTACCGAAGCTCCCATTCTTGTTGCTCCCAATTGGAACCTCCCCTTTGAGCTCATGTGTGATGCTAGTGATTACGCTATTGGGGCCGTTTTGGGGCAACGTCGTGATAAGCATTGGTTGCCTATTCACTATGCTAGCAAGACGATGACCGAGTCTCAACTTAAATACACTACAACGGAAAAGGAATTCCTTGCCGTGGTGTATGCATTTGAGAAATTCCGACCTTACCTCGTCTTGACCCAATGCATAGTGTATACGGATCACTCGGCAATCAAGTATCTCATGGATAAACAAGATGCAAAGCCGAGATTACTTAGTTGTATTCTCCTCCTACAAGAATTTGATGTCAAAATCCTTGACAAAAAAAGAGCCGAGAATCTAGCGGCCGATCATCTTTCTGGTTTGCAAGATCCTCACCAAAGTGTGTACGAGAACAAGGAAATTACCAAAACATTTCCTCTCGAGACACTTGGTGTAGTGAATTCTAAGCTTGACTCATCTACCCCATGGTTTGCGGACATCGCAAATTACCATGCGGGCAACTTCACCATTAAGGGTATGACGACTCAACAAAAACAAAAATTCTTTCGTGACGTCAAGTTCTACTTTTGGAACGACCCTTACCTCTTTCGGACTTGTGCGGATCAAATCATTCGACGTTGCGTTTTGGCACCGAAGCTTCTAATATCCTTAGAGCTTGTCACGAGGTACCCACGGTTGGTCACCATGGTGCTAATCTCACGGTGAAGAAGGTCTTTGATGTCAGTTTCTTTTAACCTACTATTTACCGAGATGCACATGTACTTGTGAAGTCATGTGACTCATGCCAACGACAAGGAAAAGCCTCACAAAACGATGAAATGCCACAAAACATCATCCAATTGTGTGAGATCTTTGACGTTTAGGAAATTGATTTTATGGGGTCGTTCCCATCATCTCATGGTAATAAGTACATCCTTGTCGTGGTTGACTACCTATCCAAGTGGGTGGAAGCTAAGGCTTTGCCCACGAACGATGCTCGTGTGGTAGTCAAGTTTTTGAAGAGCTTGTTTTCTCGGTTTGGAACCCCACGTGCGAGCATAAGCGATCGTGGAACCCATTTTTGTAATGACCAATTCGAAAGGGTCCTAAGGAAATATGGGGTTACACATCGGCTTTCTACGGCTTATCACCCACAAACGAGTGGGCAAGTCGAGGTTTCAAACCGAGCGTTGAAGAGGATCCTGGAGAGATCAATTGGAGAGAACCAACAATCGTGGTCGGATAAGTTAGATGATGCTTTATGGGCCTTTCGTACCGCTCATAAGACGCCCATCGGGTGCACTCCTTATAAGCTCGTGTAAGGGAAGAATTGTCACTTGCCAATTGAACTCGAACACAATGCTTATTGGGCCCTTAAGCATTGTAATGATGACATTGAGACCGCGGGAAAACACCAGAAAATGTAATTAAATGAACTGGATGAATTAAGAGACATTGCTTATGAAAATTCATTGATTTACAAAGAAAAAACTAAAAAGTTTCATGATTCTAAAATTAAAAACCGGGTTTTTAACATTGGAGATCAAGTGTTGCTTTTTAACTCATGTTTGAAAATCTTTTCCGGCAAGTTGAAATCCCGTTGGTGGGTCCATTCACCGTTATCCATGTTTTTCCATATGGGACCATCGAGCTAGCTCAAAATGATGGCCCTAATTTCAAGGTGAATGGACATAGGTTGAAGCACTACTTTAGCGGGGAAGTTCTCTAACACCCCACCAAATGCTATGCGCAGCGGAACTACAACATTTGGGTGCTAGGCAGTTATCATCGCACACAAGATATATCAAACGACTCCAAAGAGACGTAAAAGTTTTAACTTAATTTGAACATTGTTAAAAACATACATGTCTACGGTTTTCCAAACCCAAATGATACAACACAGAGTTAGCGTTTCGGTCCCCATGAATCTCAACCCCAAAAGATACAATTTTCACAACAACATGACATAAAGTTTAAAATATTCAAGTTAAGTATGGGTGGAAAAACAAGTAGACGCCAAGCCACACACAACTCCCATCCAATGCATGCTCCATGCTACACTTCATCGGTTACCTGAAACACATGCTAAATTTTGCCAACAAATAATGTTGAGTGGAATTCATAGGTTTTATAATCTCATTTTGAACATATGTGTTATAAAAATCATTCACGATCATTCATAGACTTGTCGATCAAACAATATATTTTCAAGGTTATGACAATTGTGTTTAAGCTCATGACACTAATCCGTTAACTCAATCACCCACGTAATAATTATCAACGTGATTAAGATGAAACCATTGCCCCTTCTAAAGGCATCCGTTGCAATTATACCTTATCTCTTATCATAAGTTATCAGTCCGCAGGGGGTACTCAACGTACTAGCCCTCGTCTCGGATAGGGTCGTCAACCCCATAGTACTACCAATTGTATAAGCGGCTATTTTCAATCCACGCTAGGATTAAACAATAGTTAATACTTCATGAATTTAGGGCCTTTTGCAACTAGGTACTCAACACAATTTCTAAGGCAACATTCGGGTCCAACAATCATTCATGACATATGTTCATTTTAGAAAACTAGCATGCATTTCCCTCGCGGGTAAAACACTTTAAAACAATAGTAATCGAGGCTATAAATTCACACCTTATATATATATAGTAGTCGACGATTCGAGTGACGATCACTGACGATGATGAGGATGCCCGGGGAAATCAGCACCTAACAAACCAATAACACGTAATGAGTAATCTCATTTATAAACCTTAAGTACTGTATATATTACATACATATTAGTCAATTGTGATAATTACAACTCACGCCAAAACCAAACAATTAAGTGTTACTCGTTTTATACTATTCGTCCATGTTATTAACGTTATTACCCTTTTCACGTTTTTCGCCGATACTTACCAAAAGTATGGACTGTTTTACTAGACTTAAACCATTTTATAAAAATTGGAAAAATTCTCAAAAATACCTTAAGATCTGTAGAAAACACATTTTTAATCCCATTAAAAGTTTTCGCTTTTACGACCCGTTACTCAACACATTACTAAACCTATGTTTTTCGGACTGATTTTGCACATTGACCAAGTCGGACTCATTTGACCCATTTAAAATATTCCATTGACCCATTTGACACCTAAGTCTAATAATAGACTCACATATGCAGGTTTGAGACCAAAAATTAACCTTTAACCATTTACCAAACTATATCTATGGTCCCCGGGATTTGACCTAAAAACCAAACATAATTTCGGATTATGTAGGTTCTCATCTCCCGGTACACGATTTTCAAAACATCATAACTTTTGACTCGTTAGGAGTCGTAAGCTCTATCTTATACCAAATCGAAGCTAAGAAGACGCTCTACAACTATATCCTAGTCTCATGACCTGTTTAGAAAATAAATTTTATGAAAAATCCCAAACATTCTGCCTAAAATTACCTATCTCAAAATCAATCCAACACTCGTTTCCAAACCAATTTATCGACACTTAACCTCAACTTAAACACTCCTAATCATATCTAACCATCCTAATCAGTCCTTAACCCCCTAAATAGCAAATCCATCTCAAAACCCAAACACCAAATCAAACATGCAATGGGTTTTACCCACTCAAAAACATCTAAAAACAAGTAATAAACACATAATCCATGAACAAAACAACAATCACCAAGATCCACCAAACACCCCCCTTATGCCGTGGGGTGTGGGTGATCAAAGCCCCCCAACCAAACTGATTTTGGTTGGTTTGTTGAGTGATTATACATCCCCTACACTTGAATTGAACATGCATACACTTAATTAACATCAAAACAAACTTTTGAAAAATCTTTTAATTTTTGGAAAATCAAGTTAATGCATGTTGGATTAAACCTTGGATTAGTACTTACAAAAGGTTTTGAAAGTGTGGTCTTTAATTAGAATTAATCAAAAACAAGAAAATTTCAATGTGGTGGTGGTGGTGGTGGTGGTGTGGTATGGCCGGCGGCCTAGAGAGAAAAGAGAGAGAGTTTGTGAAAAAAAAATTTGAATGTTTTTGTGTTGTGTGTGTTCCATTTCCTTTTTGTAATTTTTGGAGGGCCTTGTTGTGCAATAATAGCTTTCTTTTGGCCTTAAGTGAAAACGACCTCAAAAGTTTACGGGAATGACTCACTAGTTATTTTCGAAAATTTTACAGGAGTCGGGGATCATCCCGAGCACTCCAAAATACTTTTAGGACAATTTAAATGTAACCGGAAAGCAATAAAAACTCACCCGACTCAACTTAATACGAACCGAAAGTAAAATTCTCGAAAAATTATAATATCGATAAAACGACAATAAACATAGAAATTTGGGCATCCATCGGGATCGTAGTCGTCATCGTTCTTCTTAAATCGTCAATCGTCAAAATTATGACCTCAAATATCGGTTTCAACCAAAATGATAAAATATATAGCAGTTAAAATTTCTTAAAAATTTCAAAAATAAGCGTAATTTAGGGTAAGGTAAGTGACCTCGGTTCTAGGGTATCACATCCACCCCTCCTTAAAGAGAGCGACGTCCCGGCGCTCGCCTCTTCTTATACTCACATCTCGTACCGCTGGAACAGATGAGGATACCTTTCCTTGAAAAAGTCCTCACGTTCCCAAGTGTATTCCGGTCCACGCCTAGAATTCCATCGAACCTTCACAATGGGAATTCTACTATGTTCAGCCTCTTGACCTCTCGGTCCATAATTTCCACGGGTTCTTCCACGAAATGCATTTTATCGTCCAGTTGAATCTCGTCCAAAGGAATCACCAATTCCTT
This sequence comes from Glebionis coronaria, assembly GCA_025667525.1. Lineage (NCBI taxonomy): Eukaryota > Viridiplantae > Streptophyta > Magnoliopsida > Asterales > Asteraceae > Glebionis > Glebionis coronaria. The sequence continues at coordinate 180,367 of JANFOE010000183.1, forward strand.
ATCCGCCAAACTCTTCTTCAGATTTGATACGTGAAACGTGTCGTGAATAGCACTAAGCTCGTTCGGCAACTCTAACTTATACGCTACCGGTCCAATTCGTTTAACAATCTTAAATGGTCCAATATACCTCGGACTCAACTTTCCTTTCTTCCCAAAACGAATCACACCCTTCCACGGCAAAACCTTAAGCATAACCATATCTCCGACCTCAAATTCCAACGGTTTTCTTCTATTATCGGCATAACTCTTTTGTCGGCTTCTTGCAGCAAGTAATCGGTTCTTGATTTGCACAATCTTCTCTGTCGTCTCCAAAACCTTTTCGGGTCCAGTCAACTGACTTTCTCCTACTTCACTCCAACACACAGGTGATCTACACTTCCTTCCATACAACGCTTTGAATGGTGCAGCCTTGATGCTCGCATGATAACTGTTGTTATACGAAAACTCCACTAAAGGCAAGTGGCGTTCCCAACTTCCTCCAAAATCAATCACGCATGCTCGAAGCATGTCCTTCATCGTCTGAATAGTTCGTTCACTTTGGCCATCAGTCTCCGGGTGATAGGCCGTGCTCAAACTCAATTCAGTGCCCATCGCACGTTGAAGTGATTTCCAAAATTCCGAAGTAAACCTACTATCGCGGTCCGAAATGATCGATAAAGGTACTCCATGTCTGCAAACAATCTCCTTCACGTACACGCTGGCCAGTTTCTCCATGTTGTTCGTCTTCTTCATAGGTAAGAAGTGAGCAGATTTCGTTAATCTATCCACTATTACCAAAATCATATCGCATCCACTAGGAGTTCTGGGTAAACCCGTCACGAAATCCATAGCGATTCTCTCCCATTTCCATTCTGGGATCTCTGGTTGTACCAACAGCCCAGATGGTTTCTTATGTTCGGCTTTAACCTTCGCACAAGTCAAACACTTACTAACGTAACGAGCAATATCCGCCTTCATATTCGGCCACCAATAGACTTTCTTCATGTCATGATACATCTTATCCGATCCAGGATGTATCGAGTGCTTCGACTTATGAGACTCGTTCATAACCAAATCTCGTACTCCAGGCTTTCCTTCCTCGGATGGACACAACGGTAACCAAATCCGATTCTCGAAATATCTCAGCCCGTCTAACCTAACCACAAAAAGAGGTTTCAACAGTCTTCCTAGATTCTCAGCACCAACATTCTCTTTCATTAATCCCTTCTTTTGAGCCTTCAGTACTGTTTCGGTTAAATCAACACCCTCAGTCATTACTAGCGCTCTGACTCTCAAAGGTTTCTCTCGATCCTTCCTACTAAGTGCATCCGCTACGACGTTCGCCTTGCCAGGATGGTAGCGAATCTCACAGTCATAGTCACTCAGTAATTCTACCCATCGCCTCTGTCTCATGTTCAACTCCTTTGGGTCTAAAATGTGCTGCAAACTCTTGTGGTCAGTGAATACAACACACTTCGTCCCATACAAGTAATGTCTCCACAATTTCAACGCAAAAACCACAGCTCCTAATTCCAAATCATACGTCGTGTAGTTTTCTTCATTCTTCCTCAATTGTCTCGACGCGTAAGCAATCACCTTCTCACGCTGCATCAACACAGCTCCATTACCCTTACGAGATGCGTCACAATACACTACAAAGTCTTCAGTTTCTTTCTGGTAATGACAATATCGGTGCAGAACATAACTTGTCCTTGAGTGCTTTGAAAGCGAATTCTTCCTCATCTCCCCATTCATACACCCTATTCTTCTCTGTAAGCTTTGTCAATGGCTTCGCAATCAACGAAAATCCTTCAATGAATCTCCGATAATACCCAGCCAAACCAAGTAATTGTCGAACTTCAGTCGGCGTTGTCGGTGCCGACCATTCCCTGATTGCTTCGACTTTGGCAGGATCCACGCGAACTCCTTTGCTATCAATTACGTGCCCAAGGAATTGCACAGACTCTAACCAAAACTCACACTTCGAGAACTTCGCATACAGCTTCTCTTTCTTCAGCAGATCCAATATCTTTCTCAGGTGCTTCTCGTGCTCTTCCTTACTCTTAGAGTAAATAAGAATATCATCGATGAATACAATGACAAACTTATCTAGATACGGCTTGCATACTCGATTCATAAGGTCCATGAATACTGCAGGCGCGTTTGTTAGCCCAAAAGGCATCACTTGAAATTCGAAGTGTCCATACCGCGTACGAAAGGCAGTTATAGGGATATCCTCCTTTCTCACACGCAGTTGATGATACCCTGACCTCAAGTCGATCTTTGAGTATACACAAGAACCTTGTAATTGGTCAAACAAATCCTCAATCCTCGGCATTGGATATCGATTCTTAACCGTCAGCTTGTTGAGCTCTCTATAGTCGATACACATCCGAAATGACCCATCTTTCTTCTTCACAAACAACACTGGCGCTCCCCATGGTGATGAGCTCAGTCGAATAAATCCCTTATCCATCAACTCCTTCAGTTGATCCGATAACTCCTTTAATTCTGATGGTGCTAATCGATATGATGCACGAGCAACTGGTGCAGCTCCCGGCATCAAATCGATTCGAAATTCGACTTCACGGGTGGGTGGTAAACCCGGCAACTCGTCTGGAAAAACTTACGGATATTCGCGAATTACAGGTACCTCTTCTAACTTCGCCTCTAAGTCACCATCACTAGAAACTTGTGCCAAAAACACATCACATCCATCTTCTACATATCTCATCATTTTCAAGCAAGATATCACTTTCAAACGAGAAGTGCATTCATCTCCCTTCACAGTCAAGACTCTATTCCTCAACGGGATCTGAACTAATCTTTCTCCACAGACGATCACGGCACTATGCGCCATCAGCCAATCCATTCCAACGATCACATTGAACGATCCTAGATCTATGGGCATTAAGTCGATATCAAAAGCGTAATTTCCTAACTTCAAGGTACACCCTTTTAGTATAGAATTTGTACTAACGATCTTCCCATCGGCTAATTCCACGTTATAACTAGTCGTTAACAATACTGGTTCTCTATCGATATGACGACTAAATTTAACATCTACGAAGCTCTTGTCGGAACCAGAATCAAACAATATACTAGCATAACAAGCGTCTAGCAGAAACGTACCGGTAACCACATTAGGGCCTTATGGTTTATCAGCAGTCCCTACTCGATACACAGCAGCAGCATTATTTCCTCCTTGCCTGTTTCCAGCCTTCGGGCAATTCCCTTGCTTATGCCCTCTTTCTCCACATCCGAATCAAACCATCACCTTCGTGGCATTTGCCCCAGTAGCTACCCCTTTAGCTCGGCAATCTGACATTCTATGACCCGCTTTTCCGCACTTGCCACACGCAGGTGGGCAATTCCCTACGTGGTACAAATTACATCGACCACAGTGGGGATTCACCTTAGCTCCTCTAGGGTTAGTGACAGCCCTCATCCCATCATTCCTTCTCTGGTTGAACTGCTGATTGCGGTTCTGACCCTTGTTGTTATGGTTTCCTCCTCGACTTTGACCTTGGGATTGATTACTCTGAGCTGCCTCCCACTTTCTCTTGTTTCCTTCGGCAATGAAGTCCTTCTTATCTTGCAGTTTGACATCCATTAGCGCGTGAGCCATTTGGACTGCTTCATCGAATGACCCATGCTTAGATGAAGTTGTCTCACCCTTGATATTACTTGACAAACCCTTGATGTACTGCTTCATTTTCTTGTTATCATCAGCAAAGGCATCGGGACACAAAAGGCTCAGTTCATTAAACCTCCTTGTATACGCTGTAATATCATTGTTCTTCAAAGTCAAATGCCTTAACTCATTTTCCAGTTGACCCAGCTCCTCTTCGGGACAGAACGTTTTGGTCAAAAGAGCCTTAGTAGCAGTCCAAGTCCTCGCATTTGCTACCGCTAATCCGGCAGTGGCTACTTGATTGTTCCACCAACTCAAGGCGTCATCAAGAAAAGTGGCAGCTGCAAACTTGACTTTATTTGCCTTTGAACATCCGCTAATCTCAAAAGTACTTTTGATCTTCTCTAACCACCTTTGGAGTTCTAGGGCTCCGCCAGTTCCACGAAACTGCGTGGGACTGCATTTCATAAAACCAGCATAAGTACACTCCCTCGAGGCTTGCTGTCTTCCTGCATTTCCACCTTGATCTGGGTTTCAGTTCGCACGATCCGCTTCGAGTGCATTTGCAATTGCTTCTTGAATCATTGTGTTCACACGGTTAGCTGTTAGCTTTGGATGCATGGTGAGTTCTCAAGTACACCTCTCTGCAAAGACAGGGAAAATAGAAAAACAATGTAAGTATACACATCAAGATTAAGATGGATATCTTTCAAGACATAATATAAGTACAACGACACATCACTACAAGGTTACTAATATTCATCAATTCACATCACAAAAGAGAAAATTAAAGACATATCATAGATTATGAAAGGTAAACATGGATTGTATTGATAAATCAACCAAAATTATGACAAGTAATGCCACTACAACCATACACCATAAAACTTAAGTCATCAAGTTTTTCGTCACAATACCATCATACAAAAGTCTAAAATAGTTCGATTACAACGATCAAAGATAAAATAAAATACAAGCAACTAGTCATGTGGTGATCCACACGACCTCTTGGAGGGCGGTTCATCTTCATCCTCCTCGGGCTCTTCGTCACTGTCTTCCTCGTCCATCTTCCTCTTTCCTTTGTCATTCGGCCCACACTCAGTCGCCTTCTTCGTCCCAGAAGTAGATCCACACTCCACTGCTACCTGATTCCCTACAGTGATACACACACCTCTGGCAGGTGGCTGGACCATAAAATCATTAGCCTCCATTTCCAAGTCATCTACAAATCTCCAATCTGGTGGCAGGGATGCTCTAACTCGATGTTCCCAACTTTGCATCCTAGTCAACCTCGCCTGATCCTCCCTAACTTGCTCAAGACTAGCACTCAGGTTTGCTATCATCGATCTCAAACTGTTAATATCACCCTTGTTTGCCACTCCATCGAAATCAATCCTTGCAGTTCTTGCCAACAACCTTTGGTGTGCCCTCTCATTCTCGTCGAACCTTTTGATTACTCTAGTTTCCACTATGTACCGCTCGTACATCGATCCATCCAATCTTCTCACAACAAGCGGAACGTCACGATAAGCTCTTGGTCCGGGGCAGATAACTCTTGTGATGTCCTGATGAAGAGAATTAGCGCTCGCTGCAGCGTCGGAACTTCTAGGGGTACCTGGCATACCAATCAGATGAGAAATACGAGTAGGCCTGGGGAAGGTAGTCCTCCTTTGGTCGGGGTCCTGGGCTTGCACATTGTTCGTCTCGGCTTGTCCTTCAACAGCTGTTTCGACATTTCCCCCTTCGTGTCCTACGACATATTCGTCTCCATTTCCGTTAGGCGGTACCTCGGCCATTCCTGCAACAACAGAGAATTTTGGAGGGTACGTAAGATTACTATTCAATATTTATAAATACATGCATGCAAATGCAATGCAAAGGTGGTACACATGCCCAAAATGCGATAATATGATGCTCATGCATATGTAATACAAGAATTACGATATCGAGTACTCCACGTACAATTTCAACATTTACATATAGTAGTTCAATATCTACGTAAAAAATACCACATATATTACTTCAACTCGAAGGTATACGTCAATACCATGAATACAAAAATAAACCTTACCGGAGCCATGTAGGATAGTTGTGTGCTTGGAAAATTTCTTACGACACCAAAAGTTATAGTTTAGGAATTTTCAAAACGACCTAGTTCTCTATAACTCATGGCTCTGATTACCAATCTCTAACACCCCACCAAATGCTATGCGCAGCGGAACTACAACATTTGGGTGCTAGGCAGTTATCATCGCACACAAGATATATCAAACGACTCCAAAGAGACGTAAAAGTTTTAACTTAATTTGAACATTGTTAAAAACATACATGTATACGGTTTTCCAAACCCAAATGATACAACATAGAGTTAGCGTTTCGGTCCCCATGAATCTCAACCCCAAAAGATACAATTTTCACAACAACATGACATAAAGTTTAAAATATTCAAGTTAAGTATGGGTGGAAAAACAAGTAGACGCCAAGCCACACACAACTCCCATCCAATGCATGCTCCATGCTACACTTCATCGGTTACCTGAAACACATGCTAAATTTTGTCAACAAATAATGTTGAGTGGAATTCATAGGTTTTATAATCTCATTTTGAACATATGTGTTATAAAAATCATTCACGATCATTCATAGACTTGTCAATCAAACAATCTATTTTCAAGGTTATGACAATTGTGTTTAAGCTCATGACACTAATCTGTTAACTCAATCACCCGCGTAATAATTACCGGCGTGATTAAGATGAAACCATTGCCCCTTCTAAAGGCATCCGTTGCAATTATACCTTATCTCTTATCACAAGTTATCCGTCCGCAGGGGGTACTCAACGTACTAGTCCTCGTCTCGGATAAGGTCGTCAACCCCATAGTACTACCAATTGTATAAGCGGCTATTTTCAATCCACGCTAGGATTAAACAATAGTTAATAGTTCATGAATTTAGGGCCTTTTGCAACTAGGTACTCAACACAATTTCTAAGGCAACATTCAGGTCCAACAATCATTCATGACATATGTTCATTTTAGAAAACTAGCATGTATTTCCCTCGCGGGTAAAACAATTTAAAACAATAGTAAGCGAGGCTATAAATTCACACCTTATATATATAGAGTAGTCGACGATTCGGGTGACGATCACTGACGATGATGAGGATGCCCGGGGAAATCAACACCTAACAAACCAATAACACATAATGAGTAATCTTATTTATAAACCTTAAGTATTGTATATATTACATACATATTAGTCAATTGTGATAATTACAACTCACGCCAAAACCAAACAAATAAGTGTTACTCGTTTTATACTATTCGTCTATGTTATTAACGTTATTACCCTTTTCACGTTTTTCGCCGATACTTACCAAAAGTATGGACTGTTTTACTAGACTTAAACCTTTTTATAAAAATTGGGAAAATTCTCAAAAATACCTTAAGATCTGTAGAAAACACATTTTTAATCCCATTAAAAGTTTTCGCTTTTACGACCCGTTACTCAACACATTACTAAACCTACGTTTTTTGGACTGATTTTTCACATTGACCAAGTCGGACTCATTTGACTTATTTAAAATATTCCATTGACCCATTTGACACCTAAGTCTAATAATAGACTCACATATGCAGGTTTGAGACCAAAAATCAACCTTTAACCATTTACCAAACTATATCTATGGTCCCCGGGATTTGACCTAAAACCAAACATAATTTCGGATTATGTAGGTTCTCATCTCCCGGTACACGATTTTCAAAACGTCATAACTTTTGACTCGTTAGGAGTCGTACGCTCTATCTTATATCAAATCGAAGCTAAGAAGACGCTCTACAACTATATCCTAGTCTCATGACCTGTTTACAAAATACATTTTATGAAAACATCCCAAACATTCTGCCTAAAATTACCTATCTCAAAGTTTCCAAACCAATTTATCGACACTTAACCTCAACTTAAACACTACTAATCATATCTAACCATACTAATCAGTCCTTAACCCCTTAAATATCAAATCCATCTCAAAACCCAAACACCAAATCAAACATGCAATAGGTTTTACCCACTCAAAAACATCTAAAAACAAGTAATAAACACATAATCCATGAACAAAACAACAATCACCAAGATCCACCAAACACCCCCTTATGCCGTGGGGTGTGGGTGATCAAAACCCCCCAACCAAATTGATTTTGGTTGGTTTGTTAAGTGATTATACATCCCCTACACTTGAATTAAACATGCATACACTTAATTAACATCAAAACAAACTTTTGAAAAATCTTTTAATTTTTGGAAAATCAAGTTAATGCATGTTGGATTAAACCTTGGATTAGTACTTACAAAAGGTTTTGAAAGTGTGGTCTTTAATTAGAATTAATCAAAAACAAGAAAATTTGAATGTGGTGGTGGTGGTGTGGTATGGCCGGCGGCCTAGAGAGAAAAGAGAGAGAGTTTGTGAAAAAAAAATTGAAGGTTTTTGTGTTGTGTGTGTTCCATTTCCTTTTTGTAATTTTTGGAGGGCCTTGTTGTGCAATAATAGCTTTCTTTTGGCCTTAAGTGAAAACGACCTCAAAAGTTTACGAGAATGACTCACTAGTTATTTTGGAAAATTTTAGGGGAGTCGGGGATCATCCCGAACACTCCAAAATACTTTTAGGACAATTTAAATGTACCCGGAAAGCAATAAAAACCCACCCGACTCAACTTAATACGAACCGAAAGTAAAATTCTCGAAAAATTATAATATCGATAAAACGACAATAAACATTGAAATTTGGGCATCCATCGGGATCGTAGTCATCATCGTTCTTCTTAAATCGTCAATCGTCAAAATTATGACCTCGAATATCGGTTTCAATCAAAATGATAAAATATATAGCAATTAAAATTTCTTAAAAATTTCAAAAATAAGCGTAATTTAGGGTAAGGTAAGTGACCTCGGTTCTAGGGTATCACAAGTTCCCTCTTTGAACCACCTCGACCAAGTCACCTTCCCCAATGATAATTAGTATTGAGGGGATCGAGTCGAGCTCATGACTTGGTAATAAAAAACGAGGTACCTCATGGGGGAGTCCCATGCTTATTAATAACTTGACTTTTGCCTTGGTATGAAAATATCGTTGTTCCAGTCTCTTCGAATTGAAAAATGGATTAAGTGTGACTCGGCTGTCTTTTGGTGAAACAAATGTTGTGTCGTTGTAGTAAAAGGAAAGTGCACAACTTTAAAATAAAAATAAAGCTGAAAATGATTAAAAATAAATGACGAGAAATTAAAACGTGACGAAAATTAAATAACGTAAACTTAAAACTAACCTAAAGGCAAACTAAAAACTTAAACTAAAGGCAAGCTTAAAATAAATCTAAGGAAAGTAAACTTAAAGTGCGACTAAGGAAAAAGGCGGGAAAAGTAAAGCTTAAAATTTCAACTTAAAAACAGAAACTTAAAATAACCTAAAAACACCTCACTCGGAATAATTACTCGTTCGGAATGTCACCTTCACCCGGAATAATTCTTCTTCGTTCAGAATAACTTGACAAAACCCTTGATCCAGAATAATTGGTTCATCCGGAATGTTCACTGATTCGGAATGATGTCTTCATGCGGAATAATGGATTCATCCAGAATAAATGCTCATGCGGAATAAAAGCTTCGTTCGGAATATAGGTTTCATCCGGAATATCACTTCATCCGGAATAAATTGCTCATCCGGAATATTGGTTCATCCGGAATAACCACTTGATCCGGAATAAAGACTTGGTTCGGAATAAATCACTTATCCGGAATAAACCTTCACTCGGAATAAAAGCTTCGTTCGGAATATCTGTTGATCCGGAATAATCACAACAAATCCTTCATCCGGAATATCACTTCATCCGGAATAACAAGCTGATCCGGAATAAATCCTTTATTCGGAATATATCACTGATCCGGAATAAACTAGAATAAACCCTTCATTCGGAATATTACCTTTATTCGGAATGTTTGGTTCATTCGGAATGTTCACTGATTCGGAATAAATGGCTTTGATCCGGAATAACCTGGAAAACAAATTCGCGAAGAACAAGGAAGAACAAAGAAGCTACGAATCTAAACAAAATCAATCAAAATCAACCAAAAGATTAAGCAAGACTAATCACAAATAATCAACTAATGATAATCTATCAATCCAAATCAATAAAACTAACAATAATAACCACAATAATCAAAACCCACTTGATTAAATCAATAAAAATTAAAGAACATAAACATGAACATAAAGCATAAAGATTAAAGATTAAACAAGAAAGGTAGATAGGAGATTAACAAGAAAAGTAAAGATTCAATAACAATAAAAGAAACTTACTTGAATTTAAGGAATTAAAGTGCAAGACAATTAAGTAAATGACATGAATTTAAAGTGTAAGTAATTAAAATGGTGGAAGAACTAATTGTCACTATTAGCCAACAAAAACAAATGAAATGAAATGGATGCTATTTATAGGAGATTAGGGAGGTGATTAGTGGAAGCTTCCTCCTCTCTTTCTTCTTTCTTTATTTCTCGTTTAGTCCTCGTCTTCTTAATTCTTCGACTTTTGTCTCGGGATTAATAAACTCGTCTTGTAATTTCTTCATTAATTTAGACTTGAGTTCTTCGGCTTTTATTAAACTTCCGTCTTTGGACTTTTTCTTCGATAAATCTTCAGAATAGGCCTTGGACTTCCGTTCTTTTTGCACTCTTGATTTCTTGACTTCGTCTTTTGTCTTTTTCTTCGATAAAAGCCCATGAAAGCCGTGTTTTCTTCCCTTTTATCATTTTGATCCTAAAATCACAACAAAAACACAAACCACGCATAATTCCGACATATACGACATAAAATACACGTTTTGGCCTGGTTATTATTGTAATTAAGTGGTAAAAGGATGGGTGTTTACACACCCATCAAATCCCCTACACTTGACCATTGCAATGTCCTCATGCAATGCATTAGTTACAAAGCACGTTTTACATTTTCCATCATAATCAATCGATATTGGCCTTTATTAAAGAGATAGAAAATTATAAACATTCAAAGGAAGAAAGTAAGTAAAGAAATCAAAGACATACCTTAGGGTTTTGGGAATGTCATGAATGATCATCATCCTCAAGTTTTCACATTCTCCAAACCAAGCTTAAAAACGAGATCATTGTTATTATAAGTTAGCAAACTAACATGAACTCATGTGGGCCAATTATTTACTTAGACTCCCTTATTCCTAGTTGTATCTCTTATATTTTTTGTTGTCTTGAATGATCACGAGGATGCATTGTTGACTTATTTCGATAGTTATTTAGGCTAAAAATAAAGTGGGACGATTTAATCAATAGTTAGCTAAAGGACAAAATCTTTTAAAACTGCTTCTCGGGACCTCATAAAGTTCATATCTTGGCATAACTTGCTTTACGATTTGAGACCTTTCTCGGACCGATATTTGGCAGCGACTTCATACTTCAAATCTTGAGAGACGTTCATGAAATAATGGTCTACTCTTCATAATAGGAATTTCTTCACTTGAAGTTTTGAGAGATTCTTAATCTTCGAACCACGACTTCTTCATTTTTCTCCAATCTTTATTTGGGATTTTGATATACAACGATCCGCCTCCTTTTAGGACTTGGATCTATTTATCCTCATACCTTGTTAGGGCCTTTTTGGATAGACTTCTCCATGATCTTTTGGGGAGTTTTTTCTTTTCGGCGTGTGTCTCGATCCTTCATATTGATTTTCGATAAATGATTCTTCACATCACTTGGGATCTTTAGCAACAAAATCTAGCCCTCATGCCTTGTTAGGGCCTTTTCGGACTCGCCAATCTTCGCATCCCGCTTCAATAAGTTATGCCTTGGCTATGAACTCTAATCATTACCGAGCAACTTTTAAACGATCTTGGGCTAGAAGCTAAGTAACTTTTCAAATCGTACAACCTTATTTATTGAAGATAAATTTATTAGCAAGCGATGGGAGAATAGGCTTATAATTAACTCACATAAATTCACGAAAGAATACCAAACTTATAATTGACTCTATCATCTCTCGTCCTCCATAATTTAAAATCTCAAGGAATGAGACTCGTGGATGCTTAGCCAATTAAATCAAAGTTTTGGGTTTTCGAGTCGTCAATAGGATCTTGCAAATTCTTAGACTTTTTCAAGTTTAAAATTCGCATTTTAAAGTTCCCTTGATAAACGACTCTCTAAGATCAATTATAGGAACTTGCGAAAAGTTCTTGTTCTTAACCCGTAAGAGTTAAGACTTTCACGTTTTAAAGCTCCCTATATAAAAGCCTAGCAAAACTTGACTTAAACACGTTAAGGATACTAGCTAGAGTAAACTTAGATAAGTAAACTCGGGTTGAGTCAAAAGATTCACAACGTTTGAAAATTAAAACCAATTTATTAAAATTTATTCTAGTAAAGAAATAAAATAACTATACAAGGGGAAAACTAATAGGCCAAAATAGATCAAAAATTTTGAAAATTGTCGAAAAATTGATTTTCCGGTTAAAATGAGGACAAATACAAGGAAAAGACCACTTAACTTCGATAGAAGTCCCCCCTACACTTGATATAAACATTGTCCTCAATGTTTAAGCATGTGGGAGTAAACTCCCCTACACTTAGGACATTGTGTACGTTGTTTAAATCTTGCTAAGAAAGAGACAACTAAAGAGATTCCTATTTTAATATTGGAAAATATAAAATAGTGAATCGAAAAGAGTTTAGGATAGAACCGGGAAGACGGAAACACGGGTTCACGGGTCGTCAAAAATCATCAAGAGTGGATCATTGAAAGCTCGAATCCCTGAATATAAGAAGAGAGGAAATAGCAAACACCAACGGGTCCCCCTACACTTAGGATAAAGATAGCTAAAAGATAGATAATTAGGTTGCCTCCCAAGAAGCGCTTGATTTTTGTTCACCGAGTCGTGAGCCTGACTCGACCTTGATTAGCATAGGAAGAAGCATGAAACACATCCACCGGGATCAAATACATAGTTTTCGTCCATCAAATAGCACAAGCTTAAGGCGAACAAGGCAAGCCAAAGAAGAGTAGGCAAGGTTCCCTTAAGCAAAGATGGAGCACGGTGGTAGCAAGGGTGAAGAGGTGCAAGCATATCTTCATAAGTTCCAAAGATTTTTCCTTTTATTTCATCAGATGGATACTGAGATGGCTTAAAAATTTCAATACCGGGGTCAAACACCTTTTCCTTTAGGGTAAAATAGCACTCAGGCTCAGCAGAATTTGAAGAAGATCCGCTAAGAAAATGCACAACCTCGTCCTCAGAAGGTGGACAAAGAGGTGTCAAAACATACGTGCTACGGATGTTGGTGTCGTCCGATGTCGTCTCCTTTGAAAGAGTTTTCTTCAAATCCGTAAAAGGATGAAGACCATAATCATCAAAGTCCAAAGGAGGGGCATCACTCTCATGAGGGAAGTATGTATTGAGAAAAGTAGAAAAGTCTTCCTCAAATGAGTAGTCATCCAAAGTAGGATCAAGCATGGATTGCGGAGGATCTTCAGCATGAGAAGAATCACTCAAAAGAGTATCAGCCGCATCAAAATCATCATAAGTGGGCATGTGGGGATACTCGGAAGTAAAAGCATCATAATCATCTCCATCGGAACTAGAATCATCATCATAAGCATCATAGATCGGTGGAGAATCATATATGGGTGAAGGTTCCAAATTGGAGAGAGAATCATCCACATCATCTTGAAACAGTGGATTATCATTGCAAGAATCGAATAGAGGATTGTTGTAGACGACAAAATCATCAAGCACATTAATCATATTCGCTGATTCTCTTCCATTATATTTGCTTGTAAGCTTCCCCATTTCAAAAACTTGTGCATCATCCACGACTCTTAAGATGAGTTCACATTTATCCACATCTATTAAAGCTCTACCGGTTCTCAAAAATGGGCGTCCAAGTATTAACGGAATACGAGGGTCCATTTCATAATCAACAACGACGAAGTCGACCGGAAAAGTGAATGTGCCAACTTTAATGAACACATCTTCGGCGATACCAAGGGGGTAAGCGAGAGTGCGATTGGCTAGCTCAAGAGTCATATTGGTGGGTGTAAGGTCGGGCAATGATAACTTTTTCCAAACGCTGAAAGGCATCAAATTTATACTTGCCCCGAGATCGGCTAAGGCAGTAAATTTTTTGGTTTGGTTAAAAGTACAAGGTAGCACAAAACGATCGGGATCTCCAAGTTTTTTCGGAAGTTCTTTAAGAAGGATTGCAGAGCAATTTTCATTCAAGCGAGTATTAACAAACTCGACCATCTTCTCCTTCTTATTAAGCAATTCCTTAAACATCTTGACAAACTGTGGCATTTGGGCAAGAGCTTCAACAAGGGTAAAGGTGACTTTCATTCCAGAAATCTTTTCCAAAAAGTTAGCAACTAGAATGTCATTCTTAGTCAAAATTCTAGCCTTGTTGAGTCGAGAAGGGTAAGGAATGCTGGGGTTGGGTGGTGCAGGTGTAGAAGGTGAAAGTGGGGTTGGTGGAGGATTCTTCTTTGGTACTTCTTCATGACGAGGCGGAGACGGTAATGGTGAACTAATACTAGGTGTGGGAGTAGTAGGGATAAATGATGGTGGAGGAGGTATAGATGGTGTAACTGGGGGTGGGATACATGGTCCTACTAAAGTAACTCCACTACGGGTAGTAATAGCACTCACATTCGCTCTCGGGTTGGTGACGGTGTTTGAAGGTAGAGAGCCCGAAGTAGAGGGTTGAGGGGTGGGTAAGAAACTAGCCAGCATATTCTTCAAATCATTCGTTTGATTGCTGAAAGAGGATTGTATATCATTTTGAAGCTCGGATCTAATGTCATTCCCTTTCTTAGTGATATCCCCTTTCAAATTGATAATTTGGCTTTGTAGATTCTTGACTTGCTCTCCTTGGGTTCTCATTAAAGCTTCAACATCTTGATTAATGGGTGGGGCTTGTTGAGCGGGTGGGTGATAAGGATTAGAAGCTCGAAGTAGGATTTGGTTGCTTCTAGTGTAGTTGTTGTTAGGATTTTGGTTTTGAGGAGAAAAACCGGGTGAAAGATAGTTGTTGGACTGGTGACTTAGCAAATTTCGATCCCCTTAAGGTCGGGCTTGGTAATTTTCCAGTGAATAATTACCATAAGCCGCATACACGTTTTCCGGATTGCCTTGAGTAGAAGGACAATCAGTGTATGAGTGAGGACCGCCGCATGTCTCACAAGGATTGGCTATCGCTTTAACTTGTTGTTGTTGGTTTGAAGCGATGAGCAAGATATTTTTGTTCATTTCGGACATCATGCGGGTGAACTGGTCATATCGGGGTTTGCTGAAGTAGAAGAAACATTGACTCTCGGGTTGTTCCTTGAAGAAGCGGAGGAATCCCAAATTTTGTGATGAGTAGTCATGTTCTCAGTAAGCTCTCTACACTCCTCCGGTCTTCTTTTCATAAATGTGCCACCGGCGGCTGCATTAATCGTATCACGATCACAAAAAGTCAAACCGTTGTAGAAAGTATCAATTAAGGTCACGGGGAGCATGTTGTGGTTTGGACATCGATCGATCAAAACATTATATCTTTCCCAAGCATCAAAGAGAGATTCATCGGGTTCTTGCATAAAACCGTTGATTTGATTTCGAAGGCTCGTGACCATGGATGGTGGAAAGTAGCACGACAAAACGCGTTGAGTCATGTCATCCCAAGTATGAATGGAATTCTTCGGGAGACGATCAAACCATTTCTCGGCGTGGTGTGATAAAGTATGTGGAAAGAGTTGAAGGCGAAGAACATCCATAGTAGCACCGGGCAACTTCATGCTTTGGGTAATAGTAATGAATTTGTCGAGGTGTGATACAAGGTTTTTGACACCCCGTATAAAAGTTAAAGTTCGTTATAGTGGTCTAATCGAATTGATCGAGTTTAACTATGTGACTCAGTCGTTCTTTGGTGAAACAAATAGTTGTGTCGTTGTAGTATATTAAAATGTGCAAAACTTTAAAGTAAAATGACGTTAATAAAGTAAATCTAACTCTAATTTAAAGTAAATGGTGCAAGTATTAAAAAGCGTGACTAAAATTAAAAGGCACTAAACGTAAATAACGTAAACTTGAATCTATCTAAGGCAAACTTAAAACGCAACTAAAACTTAAAACTAAGGCAAGGCTAAAATAAATTTATGGATAATAAACTTAAAGTACGGCTAAGGAAAATGGCGGGAAAAATAAATTTGAAAATTAAATTTAAACTAAAACTAATAAAATTCGCAATTAAATAAAAACTGAATTAAATTCGCAAAATAAAAAGAAATAAATTCGCAATTATAAAAAAAACAAAAGATTTCGCAATTGAAATGAACAATTCCGCAATTGTGAAATCAAAGATTTCGCAATTGCTAGAAAAAGTTCCTAAATCGAATCAGGAAGAAGATTTCGCAATAGCAGAAAAAGTTCCTAAATCGAATCAGGAAGAAGATTTCGCAATAGCAGAAAAAGTTCCTAAATCGAATCAGGAAGAAGATTTCGCAATAGCAGAAAAAGTTCCTAAATCGAATCAGGAAGAAGATTTCGCAATAGCAGAAAAAGTTCCTAAATCGAATCAGGAAGAGGATTTTGCAATGGGGAGAAAGTACAAGATTTCGCAATTAATGAAAAAGTTCCTAAATCGAATCAGATTTCCTAAAAACTAGGAAAACACAAAAAGTACAAAAATAAGCTCAAAAATCTTAACTTTTGGAAGACAATAAGCAAAGTAAAACACCAATAAGCTAAATAAAAACACTAGAACAAAGATAAAACGTATGAAAACTTTGAAAACATAACACGAAAATTTAAAAAGATTCAAACTTTAAATAAAAAGAAGATGAAAAAGAGTAAGATTGAAAACTTTAAATCAACACAAACAAAGATTTATAAAAAGAAGATGAACAAGAAGATTAAAAGCTTAAAGATTAAAGAACAAAATTAAAAGACTTACTTGGAATTTAAAGAAATTAAAGTGCAAAACAAGTATTTAAAATGACAAGTAATTAAAGGTGCATAAAATAAAGTGGAGAACTAATTTGTCAAATTAGCTAACAAAAACTAATGAAATGAAAATGGGTGCTATTTATAGGAGATTAGGGAGGTGCTTAGGAAGCTTCCTCCCCTCTTTCTTCTTTCCTTAATTGCATCATTAAGTCCATAATCTTCTTAATCTTTTGACTTTAATGACTTTGTCTCGGGATTTCTTTAAACTCGTCTTGTAATTCTTCAATAAATTAGACTTGAGTTCTTCGGCTTTAAGTAAACTTCCGTCTTTTGACTTTTCTTCGATAAATCTTCAGAATTGGTCTTGGACTTCCGTTCATTTTGCACTCTTGATTTCTTGACTTCGTCTTTTGTTTGTTTCTTCGATAAAAGCCCTGAATGCCCGTGTTTTCTCCCCTTTTCACAATTTCGTCCTAAATCACAACAAATACACAAACCACGCATAATTCCGACATTTACGACATAAAATACACGTTTTGGCTCGGTTATTATTGTAGTTAAGTGGTAAAAAGGCTGGGTGTTTACACACCTATCAAATCCTCTACACTTGACCATTGCAATGTCCTCATGCAATGCATTAGTTACAAAGCAAGATTACACTTTTCATCATAATCAATCCATAATGGCCTTTATTAAAGAGATAGAAAATTATAAACATTCAAAGTAAAGAAATCAAAAACATACCTTCGGGTTTTGGAAATGTCATGAATGATCATCATCCTCAAGTTTTCACTTTCTCCAAACCAAGCTTAAAAACGATATCATTGTTATTATAAGTTAGCAAACTAACACGAACTCATGTGGGCCAATTATTCACTTAGACTCCCTTATTCCTAGGTGTATCTCTTATATTTTATTATTGTCTTGAATGATCACGAGGATGCATTATTTGACTTATTTTGATAGTTATTAACTCTTAAAATAAAGTGGGACGATTTAATCAATAGTTAGCTAAAGGACAAAATCTTTTAAAACTGCTTCTCGGGACCTCATAAAGTTCATATCTTGGCATAACTCGCTTCGCGATTTGAGACCTTTCTCGGACCGATATTTGGCAGCGACTTCATACTTCAAATCTTGAGAGACGTTCATGAAATAATGGTCTTCTCTTCATAATAGGAATTACTTCACTTGAAGTTTTAAGAGATTCTTCATACTTGGACCACGACTTCTTAATTTTTCTCCAATCTTTATTTTGGACTTTGATATACAACGATCCGCCTCTTTTTATGACTTGGATCTATTTATCCTCATACCTTGCTAGGGTCTTTTCGGATACACTTCTCCATGACTTTTGGGGAGTTTTTGCTTTTCGTCGTGTGTCTCGATCCTTCATACTGATTTTCGATAAATGATTCTTCACATCACTTTGGATCTTTAGCAACAAAATATAGCCCTCATGCCTTGTTAGGGCCTTTTCGGACTCGCCAACCTTCGCATCCCGCTTCAATAAGTTATGCCTTGGCTATGAACTCTAATCCATACCGAGCAACTTTTAAACGATCTTGGGCTAGAAGCTAAGTAACTTTTCAAATCGTACAACCTTATTTATTGCAGATAAATTTATTAGCAAGCGATGGGAGAATAGGCTTATAATTAACTCACATAAATTCACGAAAGAATACCGAACTTATAATTGGCTCTATCATCTCTCGTTCTCCACAGTTTAAAATCTCAAGGAATGAGACTCGTGGATGCTTAGCTTATTAAATCAAAGTTTTGGGTTTTCGAGTCGCCTATAGGATCTTAAAAATTCTTAGATTTTTCAAGTTTAGAAATCGCATTTTAAAGTTCCCTTGATAAACGACTCTCTAGGATCAATTATAGGAACTTGCGAAAAGTTCTTGTTCTTAACCCGTGAGAGTTAAGACTTTCGCGTTTTATAGCTCCCTATATAAAAGCCTAGCAAAACTTGACTTAAACACGTTAAGGATACTAGCTAGAGTAAACTTAGATAAGTAAACTCGGGTTGAGTCAAAAGATTCACAACGTTTAAAATTAAAACCACTTTATTAAAAATTTATTCTAGCAAGGAAAGAAAATAACTATACAAAGGGAAAAACTAATAGGCCAAAATAGATCAAAAATTTTGAAAAATGTCGAAAAAATTGATTTTCCGGTTAAAATGAGGGCAAATACAAGGAAAAGACCACTTAACTTCGATAGAAGTCCCCCCTACACTTAACATAAACATTGTCCTCAATGTTTAAGCATGTGGGAGTAAACTCCCCTACACTTAGGACATTGTGCACTTTGTTTAAATCTCGCTAAGGAAAAGACAACTAAAGAGATTCCTATTTTAATATTGAGAAAATATAAAATAGTGAATCGAAAAGTGTTTAGGATAGAACCGGGATAATGGAACACGGAGTCACGGGTCGTCAAGAATCATCAAGAGTGTGTCTTTGAAGCTCGATTCCCTGATAAAGAGAGGAGAGGAAAGCAAACCAACGGGTCTCCCCCCTACACTTATGATAAAGAAGCGAAAAGATAGATACATGAGTTGCCTCCCAAGAAGCGCTTGATTTTTGATTACCGAGTCGTGAGCCTGACTCGACCTTGATTATCAACGGAAGAAGCATGAAATATATCCACCGGGATCAAAGACATAGTTTTCGTCCATCAAATTGCACAAGCTTAAGGCGAACAAGGCAAGCCAAAGAAGAGTAGGCAAGGTTCCCTTAAGCAGCGATGGAGCACGGTGGAAGCAAGGGTGAAGTGGTGCAAGCATGTCTTCAATAATTCCAAAGATATTTCCTTTTATTTCATCAGGTGGATACTGAGATGGCTGTAGAATATCAATACCGGGGTCGAACGCCTTTTCCTTTAAGGGAAAATAGCACTCAGGCTCAGCAGAGTGTGAAGAATATCCGCGAAGAAGCACAACCTCGTCCTCAGAAGGGGGACAAAGAGGTGTTAACTCATACGTGCTGCGGATATTGGTGTCGACCGGTTTCTTCTCCTTTGAAAGAATGTTCTTCAAATCCAAAGTAGGATCAAGACGATAATCTTCAAAATCATAAGGAGGAGCATCACTCTCATGAGGGAAGTAAGTGTTAAGAAACGTAGAGAAGTCTTCCTCAAATGAGTAATCGTCCAAAGTAGGATCGAGTGATGGCGGATGATCTTCATCATGTGAAGAATCGCTCGAAAGAGTATCGGCCTCATCAAAATCATCATATGTGGGCAGATCGGGATACTCAGAAGTAAGGTCATCATAATCATCCGAATCTGAGCTAGACTCATCATCATAAGCATCAAAGACCGGTGGAGAATCATAAATGGGAGAGGGTTCCAAATTGGAGCGAGAATCATCCACATCATCATGTAAAAGTGGGTTATCGATGCAAGAATCGAATAGAGGATTGTTGTAGACGACAAAATCATCAAACACATTAATCATATTTACTGATTCTCGGCCTCCAAAGGATTTACTTGTAAGCTTTCCCATTTTAAAAACTTGTGAATCATTCCCTACTCTTAAGATTAACTCACCTTCGGCCACATCAACTAAAGCTCGTCCGGTTCTCAAGAATGGCCGACCAAGTATTAGAGGAATACGAGGGTCCATTTCATAATCAACAACGACAAAGTCGACCGGGAAAGTAAATGTGCCAACTTTAATAAACACGTCTTCGGCTATACCAACGGGGTAAGCAAGAGTGCGATTAGCAAGTTCAAGAGTCATCTTCGTTGGAGTGAGGTCAGGTAATGATAGTGTTTTCCAAACACTCAAAGGCATAAGATTAATACTGGCCCCGAGATCAGCAAGGGCAGTAAATTCTTCAGTTTTGTTGAACACGCAAGGCAACACAAAACGACCGGGATCTCCAAGCTTTTCCAGAAGTTCTTTAAGAATAACTGCAGCGCGGTTTTCATTTAAGCGTGTGTTGGCGAGCTCAATCAACTTCTCCTTCTTGTTAAGCAATTCCTTAAATGCTTTGACAAATTTCAGCATGTGGACAAGTGCTTCAAGAAAGCTAATGTTGAAGTTCATTTGAGAGATCATCTTCACATAGCGTGACACTTCAGAGTCATCCTTGGTTAGCATTTTGGTCTTGCCTAAACGAGAGGGATAAGGGATATTGGGTTTGGGTGGTGAAGGTGAAGGCGTAGCAGGTAAAGGTTGAGATGTTGAAGGGTCCTTCCTAGGGACATCGTCATGGCGAGGCGGAGACGGTTAATGGTGCACTAATACTAGGTGTAGGAGGAGTAGGGATAAATGGTGGTGGAGGAGGTGTAGATGATGGGGTAGGATTGGTGGATCGACAATGGTAATTCCACTACGAGTAGTAACAGCACTCACATTTGCTCGCGGATTGGTGACGGTGTTTGAAGGTAGAGAACTCGAAGTAGAAGGTTGAGCGGCGGGTAAGAAACTAGCAAGCATATTCTTAAAATCAGTCGTTTGATTGCTGAAGGAGGATTGAATATTATCTCGAAGCTCGGATCTAATCTCATTTCCTTGCTTTGTGATATCTCCTTTAAGATTGATAATTTGGCTCTGCAGATTCTTGATTTGCTCACCTTGGGTTCTCATTATGGCTTCAACATCCGGGTTAATGGGTGGGGTTTGTTGAGTGGGGGGTGATAAGGATTAGAAGCACGAGGTGGGATTTGGTTGCTTCTAGTGTAGTTGTTGGCAGGGTTTTGGTTTTGAGGAGAAAAACCGGGTGAAAGGTAACTGTTGTACCGGTAACTCAGCAAATTTCTATCCCCTTGAGGTCGAGCTTGGTAATTTTCTGGTGAATAATTACCATAAGTTGCATACACATTTTCCGGATTTCCTTGAGTTGTAGGACAATCGGTGTATGAGTGAGGACCTCCGCATGTTTCACAAGGATTAGCAACCGCTTTAACTTGTTGTTGTTGGTTTGAAGCGAGAAGCGTGATACTTTTGCTCATTTCAGTCATCATGCGGGTGAGTTCGGTCATATCAGGGTTTGCTGAGGTGGAAGAAACATTGACTCTCTGGTTGTTCCTTGAAGAAGCAGAGGAATCCCAGTTTTTGTGGTGAGTAGTCATGTTCTCAATAAGCTCTCTACACTCCTCGGGTCTCCTTTTCATAAATGTGCCACCGGCGGCTGCATTAATCGTATCACGATCTCGAAAAGTCAAACCGTTGTAGAAAGTATCAATTAATGTCACAGGGAGCATGTTGTGGTTTGGACAACGATCAATCAAGACATTATATCTTTCCCAAGCATAAAAAGAGATTCATCGGGTTCTTGCATGAAACCGTTGATTTGATTGCGAAGGCTCGTGACCATGGATGGTGGAAAGTAGCGCGACAAAAAGCGTTGAGTCATGTCATCCCAAGTATGAATGGAATTCTTTGGGAGACGATCAAACCATTTCTCGGCGTGGTGTGATAAAGTATGTGGAAAGAGTTGTAGGCGTAGAACATCCATTGTGGCACCGGTGCACTTCATGCTTTGGGTGATTGAAATGAACTTGTCGAGGTGTTTGTTGGCATCATCATCAGGCATTCCTCGAAAAGGATTTGTTTACACTTGCTGAATCATGTGGTGCTTCAACGAAAACTCCGGAGCCGTGATTTACATCGGCGCAATCGGTCCTCCTCGTCCAAACATGGTAGGTTGACAAAGCTCCTCCATTGTCCGAAGATCAGGCTGTGGAAGAACATTGTTGTTATTGTTGAGGTGCGGTGGATTATTGTTGTTGTTAACACCTGACATACTTAAATCTTCTCGAGTCTCGGGCTCTTGATAAGTAGAAGATCTAGTACGCATACACCTACAAAGGCAAAAGAAAACAATACCAAACGCAAAGACAATATATATATACACAATAAAAATAAAATCTTTTTGGATTTTTGAAATTTTTAATTTTTATGGTTTTTTTAACAATTTTTAATTTTTATGGTTTTTGAATTTTTTATGCAAGAAAAATAACGCTCACAAGTGAACGGATCCCAAAAAGCAACGCGTCTCTCACAGAAAACCGTTAATCTTCACGAAAAGAGCCGGCAGCGGCGCTATTTGATACAAGGTTTTTGACACCCCGTATAAAAGTTAAAGTTCGTTATAGTGGTCTAATCGAATTGATCGGGTTTAACTATGTGACTCAGTCGTTCTTTGGTGAAACAAATAGTTGTGTCGTTGTAGTATATTAAAATGTGCAAAACTTTAAAGTAAAATGACGTTAATAAAGTAAATCTAACTCTAATTTAAAGTAAATGGTGCAAGTATTAAAAAGTGTGACTAAAATTAAAAGGCACTAAACATAAATAACGTAAACTTGAATGTATCTAAGGTAAACTTAAAACGCAACTAAAACTTAAAACTAAGGCAAGGCTAAAATAAATTTAATGATAATAAACTTAAAGTGCGGCTAAGGAAAATGGCGGGAAAAATAAATTTGAAATTAAATTTAAACTAAAACTAATAAAATTCGCAATTAAATAAAAACTGAATTAAATTCGCAAAATAAAAAGAAATAAATTCGCAATTGTAAAAAAACAAAAGATTTCGCAATTGAAATGAACAATTCCGCAATTGTGAAATCAAAGATTTCGCAATTGGTAGAAAAAGTTCCTAAATCGAATCAGGAAGAAGATTTCGCAATAGCAGAAAAAGTTCCTAAATCGAATCAGGAAGAAGATTTCGCAATAGCAGAAAAAGTTCCTAAATCGAATCAGGAAGAAGATTTCGCAATAGCAGAAAAAGTTCCTAAATCGAATCAGGAAGAAGATTTGCAATAGCAGAAAAAGTTCCTAAATCGAATCAGGAAGAGGATTTCGCAATGGGGAGAAAGTACAAGATTTCGCAATTAATGAAAAAGTTCCTAAATCGAATCAGATTTCCTAAAAACTAGGAAAACACAAAAAGTACAAAAATAAGCTCAAAAATCTTAACTTTTGGAAGACAATAAGCAAAGTAAAACACCAATAAGCTAAATAAAAACACTAGAACAAAGATAAAACGTATGAAAACTTTGAAAACATAACACGAAAAATTAAAAAGATTCAAACTTTAAATAAAAAGAAGATGAAAAAGATTAAGATTGAAAACTTTAAATCAACACAAACAAAGATTTATAAAAAGAAGATGAACAAGAAGATTAAAAGCTTAAAGATTAAAGAACAAAATTAAAAGACTTACTTGGAATTTTAAGAAATTAAAGTGCAAAACAAGTATTTAATATGACAAGTAATTAAAGGTGCATAAAATAAAGTGGAGAACTAATTTGTCAAATTAGCTAACAAAAACTAATGAAATGAAAATGGGTGCTATTTATAGGAGATTAGGGAGGTGCTTAGGAAGCTTCCTCCCCTCCTTCTTCTTTCCTTAATTGCATCATTAAGTCCTTAATCTTCTTAATCTTTTGACTTTAATGATTTTGTCTCGGGATTTCTTTAAACTCGTCTTGTAATTCTTTAATAAATTAGACTTGAGTTCTTCGGCTTTAAGTAAACTTTCGTCTTTTGACTTTTTCTTCGATAAATCTTCAGAATTGGTTTTGGACTTCCGTTCTTTTTGCACTCTTGATTTCTTGACTTCGTCTTTTGTTTTCTTCTTCGATAAAAGCCCTAAATGCCCGTGTTTTCTCCCCTTTTCACAATTTCGTCCTAAATCACAACAAAAACACAAACCACGCATAATTCCGACATTTACGACATAAAATACACGTTTTGGCTCGGTTATTATTGTAGTTAAGTGGTAAAAAGGATGGGTGTTTACACACCTATCAAATCCCCTACACTTGACCATTGCAATGTCCTCATGCAATGCATTAGTTACAAAGCAAGATTACACTTTTCATCATAATCAATCCATAATGGCCTTTATTAAAGAGATAGAAAATTATAAACATTCAAAGTAAAGAAATCAAAAACATACCTTCGGGTTTTGGAAATGTCATGAATGATCATCATCCTCAAGTTTTCACTTTCTCCAAACCAAGCTTAAAAACGAGATCATTGTTATTATAAGTTAGCAAACTAACACGAACTCATGTGGGCCAATTATTCACTTAGACTCTCTTATTCCTAGGTGTATCTCTTATATTTTATTATTGTCTTGAATGATCACGAGGATGCATTGTTTGACTTATTTTGATAGTTATTAAGTCTGAAAATAAAGTGGGAAGATTTAATCAATAGTTAGCTAAAGGACAAAATCTTTTAAAACTGCTTCTCGGGACCTCATAAAGTTCATATCTTGGCATAACTCGCTTCGCGATTTGAGACCTTTCTCGGACCGATATTTGGCACCGACTTCATACTTCAAATCTTGAGAGACGTTCATGAAATAATGGTCTTCTCTTCATAATAGGAATTACTTCACTTGAAGTTTTGAGAGATTCTTCATACTTGGACCACGACTTCTTCATTTTTCTCCAATCTTTATTTTGGACTTTGATATACAACGATCCACCTCCTTTTATGACTTGGATCTATTTATCCTCATACCTTACTAGGGTCTTTTCGGATACACTTCTCCATGACTTTTGGGGAGTTTTTGCTTTTCGTCGTGTGTCTCGATCCTTCATATTGATTTTCGATAAATGATTCTTCACATCACTTTGGATCTTTAGCAACAAAATATAGCCCTCATGCCTTGTTAGGGCCTTTTCGGACTCGCCAATCTTCGCATCCCGCTTCAATAAGTTATGCCTTGGCTATGAACTCTAATCCATACCGAGCAACTTTTAAACGATCTTGGGCTAGAAGCTAAGTAACTTTTCAAATCGTACAACCTTATTTATTGCAGATAAATTTATTAGCAAGCGATGGGAGAATAGGCTTATAATTAACTCACATAAATTCACGAAAGAATACCGAACTTATAATTGGCTCTATCATCTCTCGTTCTCCACAGTTTAAAATCTCAAGGAATGAGACTCGTGGATGCTTAGCCTATTAAATCAAAGTTTTGGGTTTTCGAGTCGCCTATAGGATCTTGCAAATTCTTAGACTTTTTCAAGTTTAGAAATCGCATTTTAAAGTTCCCTTGATAAACGACTCTCTAGGATCAATTATAGGAACTTGCGAAAAGTTCTTGTTCTTAACCCGTGAGAGTTAAGACTTTCGCTTTTTATAGCTCCCTATATAAAAGCCTAGCAAAACTTGACTTAAACACGTTAAGGATACTAGCTAGAGTAAACTTAGATAAGTAAACTCGGGTTGAGTCAAAAGATTCACAACGTTTAAAATTAAAACCACTTTATTAAAAATTTATTCTAGCAAGGAAAGAAAATAACTATACAAAGGGAAAAACTAATAGGCCAAAATAGATCAAAAATTTTGAAAAATGTCGAAAAAATTGATTTTCCGGTTAAAATAAGGGCAAATACAAGGAAAAGACCACTTAACTTCGATAGAAGTCCCCCCTACACTTAACATAAACATTGTCCTCAATGTTTAAGCATGTGGGAGTAAACTCCCCTACACTTAGGACATTGTGCACTTTGTTTAAATCTCGCTAAGGAAAAGACAACTAAAGAGATTCCTATTTTAATATTGAGAAAATATAAAATAGTGAATCGAAAAGAGTTTAGGATAGAACCGGGATAATGGAACACGGAGTCACAGGTCATCAAGAATCATCAAGAGTGTGTCTTTGAAGCTCGATTCCCTGATAAAGAGAGGAGAGGAAAGCAAACCAACGGCAGCGGCGCCATTTAATAACTTGACTTTTGCCTTAGTATGAAAATATCGTTGTTCAAGTCTCTTCGAATTGAAAATGGATTAAGTGTGACTCGGCTGTCTTTTGGTGAAACAAATGTTGTGTCGTTGTAGTAAAAGGAAAGTGCACAACTTTAAAATAAAAATAAAGCTGAAAATGTTTAAAAATAAATGACGAGAAATTAAAACGTGACGAAAAGTAAATAACGCAAACTTAAAACAATCCTAAAGGCAAACTAAAAACTTAAACTAAAGGCAAGCTTAAAATAAATCTAAGGAAAGTAAACTTAAAGTGCGACTAAGGAAAAAGGCGGGAAAAGTAAAGCTTAAAAATTCAAACTTAAAAACAGAAACTTAAAATAACCTAAAAACACCTCACTCGGAATAATTACTCGTTCGGAATGTCACCTTCACCCGGAATAATTCTTCTTCGTTTGGAATAACTTAACAAAACCCTTGATCCGGAATAATTGGTTCATCCAGAATGTTCACTGATTCGGAATGATGTCTTCATGCGGAATAATGGATTCATCCGGAATAAATGCTCATGCGGAATAAAAGCTTCGTTCGGAGTATAGGGTTCATCCGGAATATCACTTCATCCGGAATAAGTTGCTCATCCGGAATATTGGTTCATCCGGAATAACCACTTGATCCGGAATAAAGACTTGGTTCGGAATAAATCACTTATCCGGAATAAACCTTCACTCGGAATAAAAGCTTCGTTCGGAATATCTGTTGATCCGGAATAATCACAACAAATCCTTCATCCGGGATATCACTTCATCCGGAATAACAAGCTGATCCGGAATAAATCCTTTATTCGGAATATATCACTGATCCGGAATAAACTAGAATAAACCCTTCATTCGGAATATTACCTTTATTCGGAATGTTTGGTTCATCCAGAATGTTCACTGATTCGGAATAAATGGCTTTGATCCGGAATAACCTGGAAAACCACTTCGCGAGGAACAAGGAAGAACAAAGAAGCTACGAATCTAAACAAAATCAATCAAAATCAACCAAAAGATTAAGCAAGACTAATCATAAATAATCAACTAATGATAATCTATCAATCCAAATCAATAAAACTAACAATAATAACCACAATAATCAAAACCCACTTGATTAAATCAATAAAAATTAAAGAACATAAACATGAACATAAAGCATAAAGATTAAAGATTAAACAAGAAAGGTAGATAGGAGATTAACAAGAAAAGTAAAGATTCAATAACAATAAAAGAAAACTTACTTGAATTTAAGGAATTAAAGTGCAAGACAATTAAGTAAATGACATGAATTTAAAGTGCAAGTAATTAAAATGATGGAAGAACTAATTGTCACTATTAGCCAACAAAAACAAATGAAATGAAATGGATGCTATTTATAGGAGATTAGGGAGGTGATTAGTGGAAGCTTCCTCCTCTCTTTCTTCTTTCTTTATTTCTCGTTTAGTCCTCGTCTTCTTAATTCTTCGACTTTTGTCTCGGGATTAATAAACTCGTCTTGTAATTTCTTCATTAATTTAGACTTGAGTTCTTCGGCTTTTATTAAACTTCCGTCTTTGGACTTTTTCTTCGATAAATCTTCAGAATAGGCCTTGGACTTCCGTTCTTTTTGCACTCTTGATTTCTTGACTTCATTTTTTGTCTTTTTCTTCGATAAAAGCCCGTGAAAGCCGTGTTTTCTTCCCATTTAACATTTTGATCCTAAAATCACAATAAAAACACAAACCACGCATAATTCTGACATTTACGACATAAAATACACGTTTTGGCCTGGTTATTATTGTAATTAAGTGGTAAAAGGATGGGTGTTTACACACCCATCACTTATCCATGTACATATTATCGCTTTCTAATGTAGTAACGTGAGGGGATTTGTGCCCTTCCAACCTTTGTTCAGTGGTTGTTTGTGATATGTTGTTCTTAGATGATCTTGATCTTCACGATTAGAGCCTCTCGTGTTCGTTTTATGGGAGCACTCGATCGTTTGCTTTGAAGAATTTCTTAATATCCATGATATATCCTTATATGTTCTAACCTTATGTTTATAGTACACTTCATAAACGGCTATTGATTTAACTGTTACACCCTTTCCATGCTAGATTAAGCATTCGACTACGTCTCTAGTATGGGGGTATCCTACCCTTAGACTCGAAACATTGAGGACAATGTTTAACTTTAGTATGGGGGGTGAATAGATACTTGCCTTGCCAAACCTTCACGCTTTCCAAAGTTTATCTTTTTGTTTATCGTTTTGTTGCAAAATAAGGCTAAAAATGGCCAAATTTTAAATTTTTTCTCATGTTTTATAAGTGTTTGAAGACACGAATGTAGATTTTCCGATGGCGAGAATAAGAGTAATTTTTTACTCGACCGTGCGTGTTGAGCACTTAGCTTTGATTCCTTAACTTACATTAGGCTAAGTCTCTTAAATGAGGACGAGAAATGATAGAGTTAATTATAAGTTACTATGCTAAACGTAGAGTACTCGTATTCTTTCAAAAACTCATGTGTTCTCGTTGTTTGCTTATTATCCCTTCGCTTGTATATATATTTTTCTTAATAAGTATTGGCTTAACGGTTTAGTCTTGATTGTTGGTTTCTAGTCTTTTCTAGTAGCTTCCATGTAATTAAATTAGGAAGACATTAAGGTATCGCCAACGTCACGGTTTTGAAGTATTGGCAACCCGAATAATCGAAAGCTTCACCTAATAATAAGATTTCAAGTGCTCACCTAAATCAACCAAATAATCTGAATCTCACAAGGCCGAAAAATCTATGCGAAATTGAAAGTAAATTATGCCTTAATCTTTGAAGCTTTAAAGATCCAAAATTCGCTTTTAGCGTGAGGATATACGTCTTTGGCCATAATAAACACCTCATGGCGAGGTTAAATAAAAGCAAGGCAAGACCGAAGTCATAATAAAAGCTTCATGGCGAAGTTGAATAAAAGATGGAGGTAAACCTATGATAATAAGGCCCATCCGTTAGGGGGCGTATAAAAGTCTTGGTAATAAGTCTCATGTTCAAAACGTTATAAAACCGTGTTTATCGATCCTTCTTATTGACTTAATTTTTTGACATCGTTGTCTATTAGGGGGGTTATTAATTCGATGGTCTTGGTTACACTATTATGACTCTATTTTTAGACCTAAATCTCTATCATCGCATAAGTCAAAAATGTATCCTCGTGAAACATTCAAGACAAAAATAAAATATAAGAGATACCACTTAGGATTATGGGAGTATAAGTACGTGATTAGGGCATATGAGTAGTGTTAGCATTACTAACTTATAATGACAATGATCTCGTTACACGCTTGGCATGGAATTGGGTGAAAATCGAGGACGACGAAATTATTTCTAACGAAGCATTCACGTGTTCTTGTTCTATGAACCTAAACATCCCATTTGCGATGAAAATCATACATTATGTCTAAAACGCAAGTAGTAGTAATAGTAGTAGTAAAGAAAGTTTATCATTCAATAAAAGTGCATAAAAAACAATTTTAGAGGTGCTACGATACTTTATTCTAGCATTGCGTGAGGGCACGGCAATGGTTTAGTATGGGGAGTGATGAGACTGCTTTTATACATAGTCTCATCGCCCAAAATGGGCTTAAAATGCATAAAATATCATGAAATATGCCAAATATATGATTGTGTTTGTTCCATGTGTATTTTAGGTACGGATATTGAGAAAATGGCAAAAGATCACAAGAAACAAGCAAAAACGAACACGGGAAACGAAGCCGCACAATGAACCAAGCCCTAGTGTTGATTTTCCAAGAATAACCCTTGAAGAATTAAAGATTGTACAAGAAGGGTCCTCCAATATTGAAAAATTGACACTTTAAATCCTTGTATATTCATAATTACAAGTTTGGTCCTTAAAGTTTGTCAAATTTACAAAAAGGGCCCTCCACTTTGAAGAATTGGCAACAATGGTCCCTCATGTATGAAGACTTGTAATTTTTAGTCCTCCAAGAAGTCAACAAACAAGTCAAGACCTTGAAGAATGAAGAAAATGCCAAAATCAGTCCTCCAAATATCAAGAATTGGCAAAACAAGTCCTTTGATAAACCTTTGCAAAAGTTTTGGGGCAAAAGTCTAAGAAATGAAACTTGATTATAAAAGGAATTCAAATTATACAAGGTTTAAACATGGAATGAAAGGAGAATGAAAGCCAAGGGATGAAAACTGTCAAACATCTAAACTTACCTTAACCAACCAATGCATGCCATGTGTCCCACTAACTCCATTCAACCAATCACCTCACACCATTCTGCCATGTCACTTCCCACTCACGCTAGATTTTTAACTAATTTAATTAGTTAACTAATTTGGGCGCTTAACACTTTTCAAAAATATAAACCAGATTAAAACCTCAACTATTCATCCAAGAACACAATTAGGGGATTAATGATTACTTAGAATTAAACCTCCAAACCTTCCAGAATTATGATTAGGGTGGTTATGAACATAACCCAACTCTTAAACCACCTGCCACATCATCACAAGACTCACATGTAAGTCCCATGCACACGTTTTTTAGGGATAATGCCAAAGTCATGCAGAAAATCTACCACCCACAATGTAGCTTACAACATAAGCTCATTGTGAGCCCTTTGATCAATTCCACCACCTTTCCACCTCTACAAAACGCCAAGTAAGTTCACATGTTCAGTCAATATTTAAAATTCAGCAAGGGTATTTTGGGACTTCTACAACTTAGGGTTTCTAGTTTTTAGCTTATGCAGACCATGTACACCCTCTATATAAAGGGTATAGGGTCCTTCATTTACATTTGCTCTTGGTTTTTCCTTTGTTCACAAATATGTAGATCCTATGTTCAATTAATGAAATAGTGTTTGATATTGTTAATGAAACCCTAGTGCCAATCTTTTTATTCTATTGTTAGTGATATATGTTTGTGATTTTGAAAGCTCGAAACTTGTTTTCAAAGATTGTGCAAGAAATTGCCAAATTTCCTAAAACTTGATATTTTGCTAAGTTCTTGGTTCAAGCCCTTGGAATTTTTGGATTGCAAGTGTTCATAACACCCTGATAAGAAGATTATCAAGGTGTAGTGAACTTGTGGTTTGGGGATAATCAAGGAGTGGGAACAAGGTTGCATTAATCAAGCTTTTCTTTGTTATTTTTCATCTTTCTGTTATAACTTGTGTTGTAACCTTGTTGAATCTTAGCAGGGTTGTTTTGGAAGCTTGTGTCTTGTTGGGCTAGACACATCAGCTCTAAAAATCGTGGGTGTGGAAGTACATCCATGAGGTTTGACCCTCTTTTCCTAAAAATCCTTGGTTTTAAGTGATTTGTGATTCTGCTAGTGTTTGTATGTTCTTGGTGCTTAGATCTTGTTAATCTTGCATGAGAATGTTGTTTTGATGCTTGTGTGTGCATTTGCTAACCTGAATCACACTTTTTCTTTGAAAGTTTTGGATTAAAAAGGTGAAAGGGGTGTTTGGGTCTACTGTTTTAAGTTTCTTGTTTGAGTTTGAGTAAGTGCTAAGTGTTGGATTGTGCTTGTATCTGTTATATAAGTGTTTGAGTTCTGAAATTTTCAAACTTTGCTCTTTGAAACACCAAATCTGATTAAGTGCTATATCTTGCTTGATTTTGCCATTTTTGACCAATAATCTTGGAAACACATAGAGTGTATGCACGTTTAGGGATAAAAAGTGTTTAAACAAAGTTTATATAACCTGTTTAAGAGATTTGAGTGTTTGAGATTAGATCTGTGGTCAAATACATCAGCAACCTCACTTTTCTGTTTGTTCATTGTTCATCAGTAACTTTATTGGCTTCAATCTTTGTCTAAACCTTGAATCAGTGCATGAAACAAGTTTATATATGTTCATTTGAATTTATTATAGCTGTTGTGTGCATTTGGTTCAATTTGGTTGGCTTAATCTTGCTAAATCTGCTTATCTTGTTGTAAACTGCTTATGAACATGTCTGTGCTATGTCTAGTGCTTAATTGAATTAACTGTATCAATTGGTTGTTAGGATTTGTGTTTATTTTATTGTGATTGACTCCTTATAACCCACTGGTTATAAGGGTGCCTTTGTGTGCTCTGAATCTAACAAAAATCCACATAAGACAAAAAGTCAAGTTGGTCAAGCAGTGGCAACGATTCCCACTGCTGGACACCCAAAACTAGCCACTGCTAGTGTTAATTTTCAATCAGCTTATTCATAAGCTATAACAGCTTATCCAGACTTGCAACAACTTTGATTTTGTAATCAATCTTCCTTATTTGACCCATTAAACTAATATGGAGCTTTTTAGGGTTTGACTTTTAGGTTTGACTAGAAAACCAACTAAGTTGACTTTTATCATAAGTACTTATTGCTTATTCCAGCTTATTCTTTGTGCTTTTTGGAAATATTTTTGATTATTAAGCTTAGTTTTGTCATCTAAAACATTTTGCAACTTGAATCAGCCCTTGAAGTGGTCTAGAACTCAAAAACGACTATTTTATCGTTTTCTATAGAGAGCTTTTGCTTATTTCAGGCTTATTTCTTGGGCTTTTTCAAAATTTATTTTCACAGATCTCGTAAGTATCCCAAAAGAAGCTTGTGTGTCAAATTAGAGCTTATGGCATTAGCTTATGGCTTAATGGGCCAAAAAGCCCATTAAGAATAAGTTGTTGACTATTAAGCTGTGATAAGCTTACTTTAAGCTTTTGGGCCTTTAGACTTTAGTTCTTAAAATCAAATTTTGAGTCAGGTAGGAGATTTTGGGATTATTTGGTGAACTTTTTTCTTATTGGGCCAAAAAGCCCAATTAGGTGGACTGTTTTTCATTTCAGCCCATTTGGAGGCCCAATAGGGGTATTTTTGGTATTTCAAGTTCATTTCTATGTTTATTAGGTTAAAATAAACTAGTTTGCAACTTTTTAGAATTTTTTATAAATTTTGGATTTTTAATATTATTTTATTATTATTTTATTATTAAAAATTAAATTTAAGATTTTTGAAACTTTTTCATTTTTCCTAGTTTAAATAAATTAAGTTAGGAATTTTAAAACTTTTAGATTAATTTTCTTTCCATTAGATTAATTTTTAGGATTATTTTAAGATTTTTATAGTTTTTAATCATTTTTAAATAGTTATAATTAATTTTAAATTTTCCAAAAATAGTTTTTAATTTAGTTAAGTTCTTTTAGAGGTTTACAAAAAAAATCTCATTTTGGGCTTTTTGTTAGTATATTGATTTTTTGGGCTTTAATTAACATTAAAAAATTAATAATAAAATAAATAAAAGGTTCAAGTGATTTTTGATTTTTTGTAAACTCTAATAACATTTTTAGGATTTATAGCAATTTTCTAGGAACTTTTAGTTTAATTTTAAATTTCGTCATATTTTAAGGTTTTACGTGCACGACTTTTCGTCTTAGTTTAATTTAGAATCGTAACCGTCATCCTTTTCTCTTTTCTTTTCTCATAATCATAATTACAAACTTAATCATCTCTTTACACAACACACAAGCCTCCTTGAGAACGAACTCATCCATCTTGGGTCATTTACAAGTGGTTTTCCTAAACCGGTTGTTTATTACTTACCCTAATTACCTCGTTTTCCTAAACGAGTGTGATTTTACAACTATCAGGCCTTGTGCCCTTGGTTCTTAGGGCTGGATTTTACTCAACACATGTTTCTAAGTAAGGGTTGATAGCTGGGTAAGTTTCAAAAGGTTTGGAAAAGTATTTTGCAAGTTTTCGAAAAATCAGTTCTAAGAGTTCTTGATTTGGTTAAACACATCAGAAGCTCCCAAATCTTTGTTTTTTGGAATTAGAGGCTGTAACTTGGTGTGATTATAGTTTTTGTTGGTGTGCATCTTTGCAATGTTTGGTTGCTTAATTTGCTTAATTTGCTTAATTTGCTTAATTTGGTGGCTATAACTTGGTGTGATTATAGTTTTTGTTTGTATGCATCTTTGCAATATTTGGTTGCTTAATTTCCATATGGGACTATTGAGTTGTCACAACCAAATGGCCCACATTTCAAAGTGAATGGTCACCGTGTTAAGCATTACTTTGGGGAGGACATTTCCGTTGAAATGTTCCAAGAGATCCCCATTTTCCCCATGAATTAATTCATTATGGGAAGAGTCGAGCTAGAGACTCCATAAATCAAGCTTGAATAACTAGGCTTAGATCTTTTAGACTAGAGTGTGGTAGGATAGGAATAAAGGGTATATAGATGAGCATAAGTGTAGGGGGATGCCTCTCTTTCGTCTTCTTGATGTTTGTAGGGTTGCTTTCTCTCAGCGCATGCATTGGAGCTTATGGAGGAGACCCTTGTATCGGGTTCACTTCGTTACTATTGTGATTTTCAAACCACATTGTGCTTAAAATGAATTCACTATAGTAGAGCTTTCCTTAGCTTGGGTTAAGCAAAGTTATCAATTTTATAAGTGTAGGGGAGTTTCCTCAAATACTCTTAAACATTGAGGGCAATGTTTATCTCAAGTGTAGGGGGTCTTCTATCGAAGTGACCTTACCTAGAGAATTGTCATTGACTTCATGATAACTTGGAAATTAATTTTTCAAACATTTTTCAAATTTTTGATCTATTTTGGCCACCAAAAATATGTATTCTTTATTTTTGCATTAATCATTTTTCATTTGCATAACACG
Source organism: Glebionis coronaria (assembly GCA_025667525.1). NCBI lineage: Eukaryota > Viridiplantae > Streptophyta > Magnoliopsida > Asterales > Asteraceae > Glebionis > Glebionis coronaria. Next base: position 215,355 of record JANFOE010000183.1, read on the forward strand.
ATTGCATTGTATATATTTCTTCTTTTATTTTTCATCAAAAATAAATAAAAAGGAAAAAATATAATAAAGGATATGGTTTAACGAATTTAGACTTCTTTGAAAAATTAGGCCCGCCATAGATACTTTGACTCAACCCGAGTTTGCTTATCTAAGCATTCTCTAGCTAGTAGCCTTAACCATGTAGACCCTTATTGGTCTATTAGGCTAAGCATCCACTAGTCTCATTATTTGAGATTTTAAACTGTAAAGAACAAGAGATGATAGAGTTTGAAGTAAGTGTTAAGGGCTAGATAAACCTCATATCAATTAATTGTGGCTTTTATATCCCCTTTCATAACCTTTAATTTCTTGTCAACGCATGTATATATGTTAATAAATAATCAAGAACGGATTTAATTGATTTGTAGTCTCTTATGTATTTTTGACTAATCATTCGTGGTTGGTATAAGTACGTCTTAAGATTCTAAGTTAGAACGTTTTATGTGTATTAGAATTATGTCACGCTTAATACTTAGCGGGTGTTTTTCCTTTTATTCTTTTCAACTTTCTTTGTGAGGAATAAAGAAAAATAAGAGCGCCTTATAAAAAAAATGAGTGGCTAGAAAAAAAAGAAAAAGAAAAAAGAAGAAAGAAAAAAATAATAATTATACAATACTCCCAAGAGGGGCAGTGAAGTGTTAATTATAGTAGCTATTGAATTCCAATATTACTCTCACAAGGGTTGCGGGGATTTGATAGTTGCTCCAATCCAAGATTACCTTTACGGGTTGCGAGATTGAAGATCCAAGGTCTCAAAAAGGCGGCGGATATAAATTATTGCGTGAGTTTTATTTTTCTTTCTTTAGCGAGTGTGTAGCTACTTATTAATGCATGACATAAGGATCTTACACATAAGGTGAATGACTTATTATTTTGGGTCGGACTTATATTAATTGTGGGCGGTTTTTCGAGTAATGGATAAGATGGTTACATATGATTCAAACCGAGCTTCCTTATTTTTAGATTTTACACTTCTTATATTCCACGCTTTAAACAATGACAAATTTGCCCAAAAGCAATTTGCTCAAATAATAACCGGTCTTAGAGGCATAATAAGTGGGGGTATAATGGTAACACAATTAATCTTTATGAATAATTCGATGCACTTTCACTTATGGATAACAATGATCTTGTTTTTAAGCTTGGTATGGGGAAAGTGAAACTTGAGGATGATACGTGTTCATGGTACCAAAGCCCTAATTAAAGTCCTTGATTTCTTTATGAGTTATTTCCATCAAAACTATTTCAAGAAAAATCCAAAAATATATAAAAGCAGTATTATGGGTATATTTTGTTGTTTGTGCTTGTGTAGGTAAAAAGATACAAATATGAAACAAACAAGGAAATAAAGCCTTTATTGATGAAGAAAATACAAAAGGAGGATGAAAAGTGACAAGTCAATCAAAGTCAAAGGAACTTTCTTGACAACTTTCAAAGTAGAGGGACTTAAAGTGCAAATATAGAAAAGTCAAGAAAAAAGTCAAACATGGTCAAAGTACAAGTCAAAAAGTCAAAGGATCATTTGTGCACAAGTTTGAAGTTCAAAGGACCAGAAATGACAAACTAATGAAGATTCAAGCTCAAGTTACAAATTTGCCAACTTAAGGGACTTATATTGTCAAAATGGGAAGAAGTTTCTACTCAATTCGTGTGTTATAGCTTATAACCAATGAGAGATCTCCATTTGAGTCACTCGGATCACCACCTCATCACCTTTAATAAGTATGGAGAGAGATTAAGTGGGCGAATCTAAACAGTACTCACCAGCGAATCACATTTCGTTTTTTGAATAACAATCCGTGTGATGTTGTCTAAACAAATAAACAGAAGCCACGTGGCCAAGACGAGCCCAGATTCAAGATGAAGATTTAGACGATTTTAGAAGAAACGTTCAACATCAAATATGCTCGAAATCACAAGACGAAGCCATCCCAGTTGACTAATCAAACTGAAATCCTTCCAAAAAGAAACCCCCAAATTTGTTCTTCATCAACAAAATTCAATTACCAGATTGAAGCCACGTGGAAGTCTGCAATTGGCCAAGACACGTCACTCATCCTCACCAACACTCAAACGCATCCTATATATACCCCTAGATGTTCTCATTTTGTATTGTAGCTTAAGTGTAAAGAACACACTTAATATTTTCCTCTCATTTTCAGTTAACCTTTTCAGTTAGAACTACTCTCAAGTGTCTGACAAACACTTGAGAGAGTTAGTTAGCTTTTGTAACCATTATGTAACAGATTCCTACATCAATAAAACTCAAATTTCACAGTTCACTGAAATACTTCTCATTCTTACTGCATTACTCTATACCTTCTATTACTGTTTGATTCCATTGATCAAACTTGATCAATGGAGTTGTTGTGATTTATTTAGAATGCTAGTTTGTTATCAGACGTGTCCTAGTTCAATTTCCTAGCCAGAAGTAGACAGAAGTTTAGTTTGGTGTAGAGTTGATCAGACCTTGATATTGATGATGATTTGATGGGTGTTGATTGATAATTGTTGGTGTTTAGTGTTGATTTTAGTAGGCTTAACGCCTCATTACTCCATCAAAGGAGGCTTCAGGCTAAAAGGTGCTTGAATTCTCATTTTAGTTCCTCTAAATTGTTCTTGCATGCTAAATTCTTAGAGACTTAGTATAATTGATTGAATCTGCCTGCTTTGATGATAAATTGGATTACTTGTTATGATTTGATACGTGTGTAGTCGATTCACTAGCTTATAATCCGTTAAGCTTTGAGAATCTGCATTTCTACTTCAATTCTGTCATTAGTAAGCCATTTTGTGTTCCATAGTGCTTACTTGATTTTTCTTGGCTTGATTGTGGTGCTTTTTAGTAGACTGATATGATCAGATAAGTTTCTAGTGATTCCGTAAGCTTTTGACTAGAAAGCCTTTGTTAAAATTCCATATCAGCTTAATAAGTAGTGTTTGGATTAAGGCTCATTTGATGATTCAATAGTTGTAAGTAGTTGATGTGGGCATATTCTCACTCACTAGACCTATACAAGTCATTTGTAAAGTTTTTGTAGTCAACACTTAAGTCAAACAGACTATTTGTCATAAAATACATTGGGTCATCTTCATCAGACTAAAAAATGTTAGATTCAATCAGTTGCCACATCTTTGTTAGTGTGCTTTAGGAGCTCATTTTTGTTGCTGAGTAAAGTTCAAAGTATAAGCTTTCAATAGAACTAAGGTAGATAATACAGTTTGCAGAAATAAGCTAGGAATTAGCTTTAGAATAAGCTGTTAAGCAAAGTTAAGTTTTTGTGATAAATTCTTGACTGATTAGCAATACCCACTTATCCACTTCACAAATCTAGTCATTTTATTGCACAAACTTGTTTACAAACTCATTTTGGGCAGTTTTGGAAATTTTCAGCTTTTTGGAAAATCTTGGTCAACAAAAGTCAACCATAAGCTCATTTTGCTTATTTTCAAATTCCAGCTTATTCACTAGATGGTTTTTGATAATTCTTGACATTCCAATCTTCTTGTAGCCAGCTTAGTCATTCTCATTAAAAATCAAGTTGTGAAAGTCTGTTTCAGCTTATAGCATATTTTGGGCTTATTTGAAAAAGTTATCTTGAGTTCTAGCTTATTTCAGCTCATTTCCTTTTACATGCCTAGCTAAAATTGAATTTTAGAAAGTTTAAAGAAAACTAAAGCTTATTTGGTTTGGTAATAAGCTCAAACGAGCTTATTGAACTAGTATTGCCCGTTTTCACTATAATCCTAGTTTTAATTGTATTTTGGTCCTTATACATTGGGGATTAGTGTAATCAAGTTTTAATAAGATACTTTCTAGGGTTTGCACTAGTTAGTCCCTGCATTTTGATTTTGTTACAAATTTGTTAGTTAGTTTTGCTAATTTGTTACATGTTTGTTATAGTTTGTTAGAATTTACATTTCTAGTCCCTTTACTTTCAGAATTTACATTTTTAGTCCTTGCACTTTACAAATTTTACATTTTGATCTATTTTACTATTTGTGCATTAGAAAGTTGTACTCTTTGCTTTAATTGTCGTAAATGTAATTTGTTTTAGAATAGTATGGATACATAGTGATAATAACTTGAAATCATTTGGACATTCAATTCGTTGTGAGTTGGGAATTACGATCTTGAAAAGTGAAATATTAAATGGTGCCGCTTCCGGTTCATGACGTTACGATTGACGATTGATTGACGGTTACGATTGGATTTTGGAATCCGTTCACCTTGTGAACGTTCCTTTTACGTATCATAAATCAAAAAGATAAAATATCAAAAATATAAAAATATAAAACATAAAAAACCACAAAATTCAATTCTTTCCTAAGAATTGAACCAAAAAAATAAAAAAAATCCAAAAAGTAATCTTTTTCCTAAAAGATTACTCCAAAAAAATATATTGTATATACTGGTTTCACTCGTTTTTACGTACATACTATATTTTCTTAAAAACTCAATAAATACAAAAAAAAATTGGTATATTATTATATGTAAATACATATATGTAGATACGAACAACCAATATACATACTTCCATAAGTATTGCTTTTGCAATATACCGTGCTTGGGGGCATTCCGGTCGTAAGTACGTGTATCGATCAAAGTTAATTAAGGCACAATAGATAAATACCATAATCTACTTGATCTTGAGAAAGAGGCCACTGTGTGGGGGGTATAAGGCGAGTGTATTACACATTCTAAAGAAGCAGGCTCTTAAGTGCTACGCGTTGCCTCGTTTCTCCGCTTCCTTGTGGGTCTTTCAAGAGTGATAGTGGTGAGTGGTGTGCCACCCAAGTATTACTTACATATATTATATTTTCTTGTGGATATTACTTATTGAACCTCGGAAAGGATAATCCCTTCTTTTCCAAAGTCGATCGAGAGCTCCTCTCTCACTCTTCGAGTTGAGTTGCATGCGCACTCGGGCGTATGCACATATACCTTTTGGTGTACAACCCCTTCCTCCCAAAAGGAAGAAAAAGAACAAGAAAAACACCGTCCATCAAGCCGATCCCGAGCATCGTGCTTTAAACAACTTACAAGAAGTCATGGTCGCCGTTGATAATAGACCATTGATGGAGATCCTCCAATCAAATGTGGAGGGAAATGCGGATGCTATTGTTATACCCGAGATACCCGCAAACACTTTTGAGCTTAAGACACATATGATCACTATGGTTTCTTCTACCCCTTTCTTAGGGAGACCCATGGATGACCCCCATGATCACATCAAGAAGTTCTTGTCACTTTGCAATACACTTAAGTATAATGGGGTCCTTCATGATGCTATCAAGTTTATATTATTCCCGTTCTCCTTAGAGGGTAATGCTATGTATTGGCTAGATAGACAACCTTCTAGGAGTAGTGAGACTTGGGAGGACTTAAAGAAGAAATTTGTGAATAAGTTCTTTCCTCCTTAACGAACCACCGCCTTGAGAAACCAAATAATTGGTTTTTAAAAAAGGCAAGACCAAAATTTTAGTGAGGCTTGGAAGAGTTCAAAGAGTTGTTGAGAAAGTGCCCAAACCATGGTTTTAACCAAGTTCACCAAATCAACACCTTCTACAATGGTTTGAGACCTCGCCATCAAGATTCCCTTAACTCGGCCGCGTGGGAACATTCTTTCAAAATCTACACAAGATGCATGGGATATCATAGAGACAAAATCCATGGTTCAAACAAATAACCAAAGTGATGAGGTAGGCCATGTTGTTCAAGAGAGTGCTCATACATCCATTTATAATCAACTCCTCAAGAGTCACCATGAGATACTTCAAGTAATTGACAAGAACCAAAAAGAGATGATTCAAGCCCTTAGGAGTGTTTCCTTGAACAATTCCTCTTCCAATGATGTGAATGCCATTACCTTAAGTTGTGAGACATGTGGAGGTCCTTATTCATACCTACAATGTGATAAAGTTCAAAACTTTCAAGGTGAATGCTATGCTTATCAGGATGAACAAAGAGAGCACTTTAAACCTAACATCAACCCTAACCATTTCTCTTACAAGTCAAACAATTACCTTGATCCACCCGGCTTCCCACCCCATCCACCCACCCAAAACCAAACCAACCCTCCTTAATTGCTTCAAAGAAATCAAGGGCCAAGGGCAAATTACCAAGGACACAACAACTATAGAGCACCCAATAACTTTCAAAATCAAGGAAACAACTTTCATGCAAATAACCAAGGATTTCACCAACCACCTCCACGCTTTCACAATCAAGGATATAATCAAGGGTACGGGCAAAATTAAACCATTGAGCTTCTTCACAAGATGAATCTAGATAATGAAAGGAGGTTTCAAGCAAACGAAAAGAGAATGAGGGAAATGCAAGAGGACACCAACAAGAGGTTTATGATGCTCTTAAATCAAATACCACAAGGTGATTTACCTTCCAACACACAAACCAATCCAAGGGCTAATATCAATACAATCACTACAAGGAGTGGGAAAACAACTATTGATCCTTCAATGCCTCCTACACCTCCTTTAGTTACTCCTACTATGGTTCCTCCTTGTGAAAAGTCTACACCTTCAAGTTCTACAACTTCAAAGCCTACACCTTCTAATCCTACACCTACTACTCCTTCACCTTCCACACCTGTCAATGAAGAAACCAACAAAGAGAGTCCTTCAACAACTACCACTCAACCTACACCAAAACCAAATCTTCCATATCCTTCAAGATTGAGAAAGGAAAAGCTTAAGAACAAGGATGACATTCAAGTGTCTAACTTTTTGAGGATGTTCAAGCAATTGAATATCAACATATCCTTTGCGGAAGCTCTAGCTTAAATGCCCAAGTTTGCCAAAATGTTCAAAGACCTCCTCTCAAATAAAGAAAAGTTGGTGGATATGCCTAACACGTCATTAAACGAAATTGTTCCACGGTGTTGTTAAAGACTTTACCAACAAAACTTGGAGATCCGGGACGATTTTTGATCCCTTGTAATTTCCCGGGGGTGGAAAATTTCATGGCACTTGCGGATCTTGGGGAAAGCATAAACTTGATGCCTTTGTCGGTTTGGAAACAACTCTCTCTTCCCGAGCTCACTCCTACTAGGATGACCCTTGAGTTAGCAAACCGTTCAATAGCTTATCCGGTAGGTATTGCAGAGTATGTGTTTGTAGGGGTTGATAAATTCACATTCCCCATGGATTTTATAGTTGTGGACTATGATATGGACCCCGAGAGTTCCTCTTATTGTAGGTAGACCTTTCTTGAGGACTGGTCGTACTCTTATTGATGTGGCGGAAGGAGAACTAATTATGAGAGTTGAGGATGAGAAAGTAGTGTTTAAGTTGGGGAAAGTTACTAAGAAATCTCAAAGTAGTGAAACCGTAAAGATTGTGGATGTTCTTGATGAGGTGTGTAATGAACATTTTCATGAAGCTTGCAAGAATGATAGTGAGAACATGCCACATGTAGAGACCATTGCATCAATTGCTCCCTCCTTAACACCGTTTGGAGAGAGTGATTTCCTCTTAGAGGAATTTGAGTCTAACTTTCTTGGTAATGATGATTATCCCATCAATTGGGAAGAAGACATTCTCACTATCCAAAAGTTACTCAATGAGGATCCCATTCCTTCACTTACTCCACAAGAGGTTACTAATGATGATCCATCATTAGTGAAGCCTTCCATTAAGAGTCCACCTTCCCTAGAGCTTAAGTATCTTCCATCACACCTTGAATATGCTTTCTTAGAGGGAGAGGAGAAATTACCCGTTAGCCAAAGACTTGAAAGATGATGAGAAGGAAAAACTCATAGAGGTTCTTAAGAAGCATAAGAAAGTTGTAGCTTGGAAAATATCCGACATAAGGGAGATTGATCCTAATTTTTGTACACACAAAATCCTTATGGAGGATGATTACAAACCCGCCATTCAAAACCAAAGAAGGGTTAACCCAAAAATCCATGAGGACATCAAAAAGGAAGTTATCAAACTCCTTGATGCGGGTATGATTTACCCAATGTCCGACTCACCGTGGGTTAGCCCGGTGCATTGTGTGCCTAAGAAGGGTGGAATCACCGTTGTGCCTAATGAGAACAATGATCTAAACCCCACTATACATGTTACGGGTTGGAGAGTTTGTATTGACTATAGGAAGCTTAATGATGCCACTAGGAGAGATCATTTCCCATTACCTTTCATGGACCAAATGCTTGAACGCTTAGCGGGAAATGAGTACTATTGCTTTGTAGATAGATTCTCAGGTTATTTCCAAATACCCATTGATCCAAAGGATCAATAAAAGACCACATTCACTTGTCCCTATGGCACAGTTGCTTATAAGAGAATGCCTTTTGGCTTGTGCAGTGCCCCAGGGACATTCTAAAGGTGTATGATGGCAATATTTCATGACATGATTGAGCACACTATGGAAGGTCTTTGGAGATTCATTCACTTCTTGTCTCTCTAATTTAGAACGTATGCTAAAGAGGTGTGAAGAAACACCTCTTGTTCTAAATTGGGAGAAGTGCCATTTCATGGTCAAAGAAGGGATAGTTTTGGGACATAAGATATCCAACAAAGGATTAGAAGTGGATCGAGCTAAAATAGATGTTATTGCCAAACTTACCCCACCTACCACGGTGAAAGGAGTTAGGAGCTTTTTGGGTCATGCGGGTTTCTATAGGCGTTTTATACAAGACTTTTCTAAGATAGCAAGACCCATGACCCATCTCTTAGAAAAAGAGGCTCCTTTCATATTCATACAAGAGTGTTTAGAGTCTTTTGAGATTCTTAAGGAAAAGTTTACTAAGGCTCCCGTTTTGGTATCACCAAATTGGGATTTGCCTTTTGAACTCATGTGTGATGCTAGTGATTATGTCGTGGGGGACGTTTTGGGACAAAGAGTTAATAAGCATTTCCAACCTATACACTATGCGAGCAAGACAATGACGGGTGCTCAACTTCATTATACCACTACGGAAAAAGAGTTGTTTGCTATTGTTTATGCCTTTGAGAAATTTAGACCCTATCTTGTGCATTCTAAGACCATAGTGTATACGGATCATTCCGCTCTCAAGTACCTTATGACAAAGAAAGATGCTAAGCCTAGGCTTTTGAGATGGGTTTTGTTGCTACAAGAGTTTTCTATAGAAACTCGTGATAAGAAAGGAGTCGAGAATTTAGCGGCAGATCACTTGAGTAGACTTGAGCATCCTTTTCCAGGAGAATTACCTCATAAGGAAATAAATGAATCTTTTCCACTTGAGGAACTCATGTTTATCTCTTCACAAGAGCATGCCACCCCTTGGTTTGCGGATATTGCAAACTATCTTGTGGGGGATGTGCTTATTGAGGGTTTAACTTCCCAACAAAAGAAAACGTTTCTCAAGGAAGCAAAATATTACTTTTGGGATGACCCTTACCTCTTTAGTCAATGTGCGGACCAAATCATAAGACGTTATGTAGATGGGCCCGAAGAATTTAAGATCTTAGAAGCTTGCCATAAAGGACCTACGGGGGGTCATTTTGAGCCTGACTACACGGCTAAGAAAGTCTTTGATTAGGGTTACAATTGGCCTTCCATTTACAAATATGCCCAAGAAATGGTGAAATTTTGTGATGTTTGTCAAAGAAAAGGAAAAATTAATCAAAGAGATGAGATGCCACAAAATTTTATACAAGAATGTGAGATTTTGATGCATGGGGTATAAATTTCATGGGACCTTTTCCATCATCAAAGGGCAATAAGTACATACTCGTAGCCGTGGACAATGTTTCTAAGTGGGTTGAGGCTAAAGCCTTGCCTACCAATGATGTTAGAGTTGTAGTCAAGTTCTTGAAGCAATTATTTGTTAGATTTGGTGTACCTCCGGCCATCATAAGTGACCGTGGGACTCATTTTTGTAATGATCAATTTACAAGAGTCATGAAGAAGTATGGTGTTAACCATAGACTTTCTACCGCGTATCACCCTAAAACCAATGGGCAAACCGAGGTTACAAATTATGGTTTAAAGAGAATCTTAGAAAGAACGGTGGGAGAGCATCAAGCTTCTTGGTCGGGTAAGCTTGATGATGCTTTGTGGGCTTTTAGGATGGATTTTAAGACACCAATTGGTTATACTCCTTTTAGGCTTGTCTATGGAAAAGCATGCCACCTCCCATTCGAGTTAGAACATAAGGCTTCATGGGCTCTTAAATGGGCTAACTTTGATCTAAACCAAGCCGATTCACATAGGAAATACCAACTTAATGAGATGAATGAACTAAGAGCTAATGCCTATGAAAACTCATTGCTTGACAAGGAAAAGACTAAGCAATTGCATGATGCTAAGATCAAGAACCGTGAGTTCAAAGTTGGAGAGCCGGTTCTCCTCTTAAACTCAAGGTTGAAACTCTTTGCGGGCAAGTTTAAGTCACGATGGTCCGGTCTATTCACCATTGCTCAAGTATTTCCATATGGGACTATTAAGTTGTCACAACCAAATGGCCCAAGTTTCAAAGTGAATGATCATCGTGTTAAGCATTACTTTGGGGAGGACATTTCTGTTGAAATGTTCCAAGAGATCCCCATTATCCCCATGAATTAATTCATTGTTGGAAGAGTCGATCTAGAGACACCATAAATCAAGCTTGAATAACTAGGCATAGATCTTTTAGACTAGAGTGTGGTAGGATAGGAATAAAGGGTATATAGATGAGCATAAGTGTAGGGGGATGCCTCTCTTTTGTCTTCTTGATGTTTGTAGGGTTTCTCTCTCTCATCTCATGCATTGGAGCTTATGGAGGAGGCCCTTGTATCGGGTTCACTTTGTTACTATTGTGATTTTTAAACCACATTGTGCTTAAAATGAATTCACTATAGTAGACCTTTCCTTAGCTTGGGTTAAGCAAAGTTATCAATGTCATAAGTGTGGGGGAGTTTCCTCCAATACTCTTAAACATTGAGGACAATGTTTATCTCAAGCGTAGGGGGTCTTCTATCGAAGTGACCTTACCTATAGAATTGTCATTGACTTCATGATAACTTGGAAATTAATATTTCAAACATTATTCAAATTTTTGATCTATTTTGGCCACCAAAAATATACATTCTTAATTTTTGCATTAATCATTTTTTATTTGCATAACACATTTGCATTGTATATATTTCTTCTTTTATTTTTCATCAAAAATATATAAAAAGGAAAAAAAAATAATAAAGTATATGGTTAAACGAATTTAGACTTCTTTGACAAATTAGGCCAGCCATGGATACTTTGACTCAACCCGAGTTTGCTTATCTAAGCATTCTATAGCTAGTAACCTTAACCATGTAGACCTTTATTGGTCTATTTGGCTAAGCATCCACTAGTCTCATTATTTGAGATTTTAACCTGTGGAGAACAAGAGATGATAGAGTTTGAAGTAAGTGTTAAGGGCTAGATAAACCTCATATCAATTAATTATGGCTTTTATATCCCCTTTCATAACCTTTACATTCTTGTCAACGCATGCATATATGTTAATAAATAATCAAGAACGGTTTTAATTGATTTGTAGTCTCTTATGTATTTTTTACTAATCATTCGTGGTTGGTATAAGTACGTCTTAAGATTCTAAGTTAGAACGTTTTATGTGTATTAGACTTATGTCATGCTTAATACTTAGCGGGTGTTTTACCTTTTGAAGGTCTACGAAATTAATGGCCTATTCTATGTGATGGATTTGATGGATTAATATGGTTGATTGATTGATAAATAAAGTAGAAGATGAAGGAATGAGATGAGGGATTAGAGAGAGAAAGGAGAGAAGGGAGAAAGTTAGAGAGAGAAAGTAAAGATGAATAATGATTAAGTGTAAATGACAATCAACAACCCCTCCTAACATGCTAGGAGGGGATATATATAGCCCACCCTACATGTGGGCTATATGGACTATACATAAAGTAAATAGATCACGAGCCCGTTACATAATTATCGTTGGAGCGACCGATCCTTCATAAATACGTAAAAACGTATTTCTAACAATCTCCCCCTAAGGGAGGTCGCTCCAAGAAACAAAGTTCTAAATAGTCTATAACTCGTGATCTATGCTAACTAAGATGTGACCGAGACTTTATTGGGAAAAACGTATTTCCAACAATCTCCCCCTAAGGGAGGTCACATCTTTTTACAAAATCTTAAACCTAGCATCTATGCTTGAGTCTTCGATCTTGTTCTTGTGAATATGGTTGATGTGATCTTTGACTTTAGTCTTAAGCATGTTTCCTTGCCTTGACCTTGTGCATTCTTCACTTGTGATATTTGCCTCTTTGTGACTTCATGTTCCACATACTTATACTTTTAAATTCTTGAAAGCTTCAGAGTTTGATACAGCGGAAGACTTGACCTTCAGGCTTTCTTGAATTTGTTGAAGTACTAATTGTATGTAGTATAAGCATGTGGTGACGACTTCTTCTGGATTGTACACCGCAATGCCACCTTCTTGTTACGCTGCATAAGACAGTTAGCAACAAAACAATATACACGGATGAAATGGCCTTGAACATTTCATTCTAATTCGGTAGCAATTTACCTCCGGTCGGTGAAGACCGTTGGATGATATTAAATATCGTACTTGTGGCAGGTAGTTTCAATAAAGAACCTCCTTGACAAGATTTCGCGGGTAAACCCGTTCTCTTTACTCGACCGTCCAAAGCTGACTGCGAACGTAAAGAGTGGATCATTTGGATAATATTATCCGCATGATTTGAAGCCGTCAATTCATGTTCCTGGAACAAGTGAAGTTCAATTAAGAACCGCACCATCGTTGCTTTCCAGTTGTCACTAGCTTGATTCATAAAGAATCTTGCAAGTTACCTACCAAGTGCTGTTTGATGTTAACACTAGAAGGATTTCCATTCGTCACTTTAAATACTTAATAGTATTACTCTGAATGTTCTGGCAAGATCATTAAGATATTGCGTAGAGGCCTGGAACGTGTTTAAATTCATTTAAGAATTAAACCACTGTTGCTTTCCAGTTATCACAATTTTGATTCATAAAGAATCGCACAAGTCACCTACCATGAGCTTTTTGATGTTCGCTCAAGAAGGATTTCCATCTTCATTGTAAATACTTTCGTATTACTCGGATGTTCAGGCAAGATCATGAAGATTTTGCGTAGGACTCTTAAGATCTTTCTTACTTTTCACAGTGTGTGAAGAAGCAAGGAAATATGAAAGTGTGTCCTAATGAGATATTTGATGATCTCAAATGGCTCTAGACTCGATCGTGCATTTTGGATTTTAGTGATCGGAGGCTGGAGAGGAGTGCCACCTTTTCAATACCAGTCTATTCGGAGTGAATAAACCAATAGATAACGTGTTGATCTCCGTGTGATTAAAACAAATACCTTTTGAGAGATATTTGAGTTAGCTGGGAAGGGTTGTGCATTGCATCACTGGGTCCATGACGTCTTTCTTCAATATCGAGAATCATTAGCAAAAATGACCTCAATAGCATATGTATTGACCCGGTTTCTGCCTAAAGTTGTAAGGAGGGCTTCTTTCTTTACACCCTTTATCTTTACATTTCTTTTTCATTCTTCAACCCCTTCAATGCTTACCAATACGTCATCACTAGCACCTTGTTGTGATTGTTCCAGTGCTAACTTAAGTACTTGGTCGGCATTCAGCTACGTTCACAATCTTTCTCCATCTTTCCTAAGGACTACTATTTCTAGCTATGGAATGTCCTTGGGAAGATTCCTCCGGTTCTAGAGAAATCATTGGACTTTAACTTATCCTACCATCCTTATGTCACCACAATCTTCACCGTCGTGAATAGAGATGTTTTGGGTAAGTGTATGTCACCATGAAATCCATTTTGAAGTGCAAATCCATTTTGCTCCCCCTTAACATATGCTACGATATCCGAAAACATTTTGCACATGTCGGGATGAGCTATCACGTTAAGTCAAACCATTTATGATTGATCATATCCCATATTAAATCACATTTTCTCCCCCATATTAAAAATATTAACCCAATCGATGTTTTTAATATCAATTGATTTAATAGCATTTTAAGAAAATTTGGGAAGAAAAATGCAAATCCAATTATCTTCATAAATTACACAAGCTCCCCCTCAAATTAATGAGGGTGTGCTGAAACGTAAGTTAAATACCTTTTAAACACAAGTGTAAGGTATTTATCACGTGCAAAGATCATATATGATAATGAATTCACAAGATTAACAATTTACGAGGTTGGACCTGAATGATGGAGAACATCATATGAGAGATTCACATGGTTCTTGTTCACGAATGCTGGTCACCTCGTCACGTCCCCGAGAAAATTAATTTCCGTTGTTGAGTCAAAGCTTTCCGGTGAAATGCTTGACTTGATTATGAAAAGCGGGTTGCTATCTGAAATAATAGCAAACCATTTTGAGCATGTTTTAAAATAATTTGAACTTCTGCTCGAACTTTATTTACAACCCCGTGTCATTATTGAATGACATTTCTAGGTTCGTAAATATTATCGATTCCAGAAGACATGCTCGTTTTATCAAAACGTTTTTGAACACACAATTTTGAAAGATTTAGAAAAACCTTTTGAGAAATTCTCGAAAAATTGTGTTCAAAGTTTTGAAAAACAATTACTTGAGCTTAAGATGTTGAATATCTTAAAAGCGAGCTCAAGTCCGAGAAGTTGTGAACTTCCCGTTGTTAAGGATAAGTTACCATCGGCGATAAACTTTCCTTTTATCTGAAGGACGAGTCCTAAGCTGACATTTACTTAGAAGTCGTGTTCATGAGCTTGAAAACTTTGACTGTTTTAACGGAAAGCTCATGACCGAGAAAGGTGAATTTCTCGTTAAGAGGATAAGTTATCATAAAAGATAATCTTTCCTTTATTTTAAGTTCGAGTTACAGTCTGACATTTAACTGTAAGTCATTGTGCATGAGCTTAAAAACTTGGAATGTTTTTTATATAAGCTCATGCCCGAGAAAAATTAATTTCTCGTTGTTAGGATAAGTTTACCATCGGCGATAAACTTTCCTTTCTTTGAAGAGCGAGTTATAGTCTGTGATGTGACTATAAGTCCTAGTGTATGAGCTTAAAAACGTGGAATGTTTTTAACATAAGCTCATGCCCGAGAAAAATGAATTTCTCGTTTTTAGGATAAGTCATCATCGGGATGAACTTTCCTGTATTTGGAGATCGAGTTACAGTCTGTTATGTGACTGTAAGTCCTAGTGCATGAGCTTAAAAACGTGGAATGTTTTTAACATAAGCTCATGCCCGAGAAAAATGAATTTCTCGTTTTTAGGATAAGTCATCATCGGGATGAACTTTCCTGTCTTTGGAGATCGAGTTACAGTCTGTTATGTGACTGTAAGTCCTAGTTTGCAGCTTAACCATGAATCCCCTGAGACATTTGTTTCTCTGATATCTGCTTCTTCAGCAACCAAACTCTAAGAGTGTCCTTAGTTGAACGGTATACAACGATTGGACCGCTTCGTTCTTTTGGAACATCAACTTTTGTACCTGCATTCTCATTAGGAGTTTGTATACTTTTGCATGGGTTAGAGATATCTATTCTTGAAGCACGTGGGGGTTCACAGTTGGCTTTTCTTGTGTCAGAGGTGGCCTGAGGGGATGATTCACTTGTCTTAGTTGGCAAACGTTTCCTTTTATAGAAAATCTTAAGTTCAGGCTTAAGAGATGTATCATCCTTTGCAATTTCCTCCCTAGTAGTCTTCGTAGAATCAGAGACTATCCTAGTTAAAGGGCACTCGTTTCCTACAAAAGTGAAAGTTCTACCAGTGGGGCGCCACATTTTGCCAACAGGTTTGATTTTAGCTACCCACTGGGATTTAAGTCTAGCACGGGAGTTCACCTCATTAAGCAATTTTTTGATACAGGAATCATGATTTGCCGTAAAGACACATTTTCTACATGTTTTACAGGTAGCATATTTAATGTCCGAGTAATTCCTAGATGTTTGATCTATGCTCCTAGGAGATGACATGCTACGGTTAGCAGTGTTGGGTAATCTAGAAGACATGTGACTAGGATTGACATTGCTATCTCTTACATGTGTCTTTTGCATAACTTCCCTTAGACCAGATTTATGGCCAACGTCATTTGAACTAGTTCTAGACGTGGTCTTGGTATTTTTAGGGAAACTAGGGGCAATCATCTGATTAGATCTTGCTAACGCTGTTTTGATCACATTGGGCCTAGTTGCTGGAGTGACTGGTCTAGAAAACTGAACCAAATCAACTTGGGAGGCAAACCGCGGTCTCGAGGATTGTGGTCGCTCGGATCTAAATGCAGTAGGTTGTCTGACAATCGGTTGTCTGACGAACTGATTTGTAGGCGGTTTCCCCAAGATTGATGGTTTTTCAAGCTTAGTGTCCACACTAGGTCCTCTAGTTTTCCTTAACTCGTTTTTCAACGCATCTATAGCAAAAACCTTTTCCTGTACTTGGGCCTTTAATGTCTCATTCTCTTTAAGCACTCTATCTTGGGATGCCAATTTAGACTCTAATAACTGAATTTGTTTCAAAAGATTATCCTTTTCAGCTTTAGAATTTAGAACAGTTTGATCCAATTTTCTTTCAAGAACAACGTTTGACTTTTCAAGTTTTTCAAAGTATGTTTCAAATTTGTCCGTTTTCTTTGAAAATTCAATTTTGGCATCCTCAAGATCTTTTGATTGTCGAGCTACGATCGTTTCAAGCTCTTTAATCTTGGAATCAGAATCAGTTAACGAGGCAGTAATAAAACATTTATCATGATGAACTATAGCATTATGAACACTTTCTCCCCCATTATGACTCACATCGGATGAATCATAAGTGGTATTTCTATCACTCTTGTCCATCCCATGTTTGTCATAATTAGGTTCAGAATGCTCAATATGCGGCATGTCATCAGCATATACATCATAAACGACATTACATTGTACCATGTTTGTAGGCTCTGCGTCATAAAAGGGTAAGGTGTCATCAAGAGAAATCTCGTGAACATTCCCTGACGTGCCACTGGTATCATGTTGTCCTCCTGATTCCGTGCTCTTGCCATCGTTAGGCTCCAAGTTGTCAACCGTATGACCATTCTCCTCTTGCATCTGCATCATTGATTCTTGCACTCCATTATCATACCCTTGCTGAAGTCGAGATATTTCATAAATCGAAGACGAGACCGATGACATGAGTTTCAAAATTGTATCACGGAAAACTCGAAGCTCGGTATGTGTATCTCGAAGAAACGATTGGCAAATCACTGAACTTGCAGACTTGATGATAATGAATTGGAGGAAAGGCGTGAGTTGTATCACAAGAGCCTTATAAGCAATTGACGATGCAGAGTGATTAAAGTTGTCACGGTTGAGTTGCTCGGCGAGTTCGGTCAAAGTGGTGAACATTGAGTCCATGAATATATGACGATCTTGACCAAAGATTGTCACAAATTCGCTCCCTCCTTGAATCCTCGAAAGAGTGACCAGATGAGACTGAAGCATTTGAAATGAATTTATGCCACTTTCTCTAGCTTTGTCGTGCATTCGATGCAAGTCTCCCTCTTTAAGTGTCGAGTCCATTGAAAATCGAGGAAAAATGATGTGGATGTTGTAGTTTTCAGGATTTTACAATTTGATTCGGCTCAAAAGATGTTGTCGGCTCAAACAATTCTGAATTAAACCCGATAAAAAAATCCGTAGTCGCTAAAAAAAATAAATCCCATCACGTTGACTCGTCACTTTTGACTTTACAACCGGCCACAATAACTTTTAACCCGGCAAATGTTTTTCCACTTTAATTCTATCAAAATATTAATAAACAAAATTTTCTTAACTAAAAAATCTGATATTCTTTTTTAAAAATACCCGCCTCAACACATTTGCCAAAAAACCAATAAACAAAAATTAACTTTAAAAAATATAAAAAAGTGAACTTAAAACAATAACTTAACTAAAAAAAATTAATTTTTAAAAAATGAAAATATATATAAAAAAAATTAACTTTTCTTAAAAGGAATTTTTTACTTAACTAAAATTAAAAATTAAAAACTAAAAGAAAATAAAACAATAAAGTAAGCAAATCTGATTAACACGTGGCAGTAAAAAAAAATGAAAACGTGTTTGAAATTAACTCTTCTTGTAAACTCCGTCCCATTAATATAATAAATCACCACTCTCTTTGTTTTCTCCGTCTCACTCGTTTATCTCTCTCTCTCTCCTCACAAGTTACAATCTCATCTCATCTCACAACCTAAACTCCTCCTATACTCCTCCTTCTCTGCTCAACCGAATCCCAGACCCAGATCAAAAGTTCATTAGAACCCTTAAACCCATCATCCAAAACGAAAACACCCTTGTTTTCAACGATCAAAGCAATTTTCTGGCTTTAGGATCTTTGTATAA
This sequence comes from Glebionis coronaria, assembly GCA_025667525.1. Taxonomy (NCBI): domain Eukaryota; kingdom Viridiplantae; phylum Streptophyta; class Magnoliopsida; order Asterales; family Asteraceae; genus Glebionis; species Glebionis coronaria. Next base: position 233,755 of record JANFOE010000183.1, read on the forward strand.
AGATCTCAGGTAGGTGTTTTTAATTTTTTATCTTGATTTTAGTCTCTCTCTTCTTCTGTAGCGTCTTTCTGTTGTGGGTTTCTGGTATGAGAGGTGAGGGTGTAATGGGTGGGGGTAATACGAGAGGTTGTGAGTAGTCAGTCTAAAAAAATAGAGTCTGATGTGATATTGTGAGATGATGTGATATTTTTGTCAGGTTGTGTGTTTGTGTGTTGTGGAGTCTGCGAGGTAAGGGGGTGTGAGAGATGTGACGAGGGAGGGTGTTGGGGATTGAGGGTGTTGCGAGGGTGTGAGTCTGTCGAGTTAAGGGTTGTGGGTGAGTCGAGAGATGTGTCGAGGATTGTAAGGGTGTGTCGAGGGTCTAGATGGTTTAGGGGGAGTGAGTGTGTCAGTCGAGAGAGAGTTTGGATGAGGGTACTTGGGTTTTGATGGGATACGAGAGATATGTTAATGTGTGAGGGTGGGTAAACTGTGTGAGTCGAGTGTGTTGGTTTTTGAGAGGGTTTTCGAGGGTGGGTCTGTGAGTTAGTCGAGGGTCAGTCGAGGGTCGAGTGTTTGTGTGGTGAGGGGTGCAAGTGAGAGGTGAGTCTGGGAGTCCGAGTCTGGTTGAGAGAGGAAGTCGAGGGAGTCGAGGGAGTCAGTTTGTGTGAGTGTTGAGTGAGTGGTGTAAGAAAAGTCGAAAATTAGACTGTTGTGTTTGAAATGTCTTCATTCGGAACTTTCTTGATCCGGAACTTCTTGACTCGGAACTTCTTGATTCGGAAGTTTCCTTGGTTCGGAACTTTCTTGATCCGGAACTTCTTGATCCGGAACTTCTTGATCCGGAACTTCTTGATCCGGAACTTGTTGATCTGGAACTTGTTGATCCGGAACTTGTTGGTTCGGAACTTTTGCTGGGTTAATCAGAAACTTTATAACGATGAACAGTCGACCACTAATATAAAGATTAAACCCAGATTTTGACCAAATAACCCAAAAAGTTTTGTGATTTCAACAATAATAAGTAAAAACTAATACTTATCCACTAATCCCAATCACAAAAAAACACCAAAAACACCAAGAATCAAGATGGTTTTTCTTAAAGAACACTAATACAATCAAAAACTAAAAAACCACACATATCACTACCTTAAATCACCCCATAGCTCTTGATACCAAATGTAGGTCTACGAAATTAATGGCCTATTCTATGTGATGGATTTGATGGATTAATATGGTTGATTGATTGATAAATAAAGAAGAAGATGAAGGAATGAGATGAGGGATTAGAGAGAGAAAGGAGAGAAGGGAGAAAGTTAGAGAGAGAAAGTAAAGATGAATAATGATTAAGTGTAAATGACAATCAACAACCCCTCCTAACATGCTAGGAGGGGATATATATAGCCCACCCTACATGTGGGCTATATGGACTATACAAAAAGTAAATAGATCACGAGCCCGTTACATAATTATCGTTGGAGCGACCGATCCTTCATAAATACGTAAAAACGTATTTCTAACACCTTTTATTATTTTCAACTTTCTTTGTGAGGAATAAAGAAAAATAAGAGCGTCTTATGAAAAAAATGAGTGCTAGAAAAAAGAAGAAAAAGAAAAAAAAAGAAAGAAAAAAATAATAATTATACAAGACTCCCAAGAGGGGCAGTGAAGTGTTAATTATAGTGGCTATTGAATTCCAATATTACTCTTATAAGGGTTGCGGGGATTTGATAGTTGCTCCAATCCAATATTACCTTGACGGGTTGCGGGATTGAAGATCCAAGGTCTCAAAAAGGCGGCGGATATAAATTATTGCGTGAATTTTATTTTTCTTTCCTTAGCGAGTGTGTAGCTACTTATTAATGCATGACATAAGGATCTTACACATAAGGTGAATGACGTATTATTTTGGGTCGGACTTATATTAGTTGTGGGCGGTTTTCCGAGTAATGGATAAGATGGTTACTTAGGATTAAAACTGTGCTTCCTTATTTTCAGATTTTACACTTCTTATATTTCACGCTTTTGATAGGTGTGTAAACACCCATCCTTTTTACCACTTAATTACAATAATAACCGAGCCAAAACGTGTAATTTATGTCTTTTATGTCGGAATTATGCGTGGTTTGTGTTTTTGTTGTGATTTAGGACGAAATGGTGAAAAGTGGAGAAAACACGGCATTTACGGGCTTTTATTGAAGAAAAAGATGAAAGACGGAGTCAAGAAGTCAAGAGTGCAAAAAGAACGGAAGTCCAAGACCAATTCTGAAGATTTATCAAAGAAAAAGTCAAAAGACGGAAGTTTACTTAAAGCCGAAGAACTCGAGTCTTATTTATTGAAGAATTAAAAGACGAGTTCGAAGAAATCCCAAAACAAAGTCCAAGTATTAAGAAGATTAAAGAAGATTTAAAGGATTAAGGACTAATGGTGCAATTAACAAAGAGATTAAGAAAGAAGGGCCTAATGATGCAATTAAGAGAAAATGAAGGAGGGGAGGAAGCTTCCTAATCCTCCCCTATATATAGATCATTAAGTTTATCATTTCATTTTGTTGGCTAATAGTGACAATTAGTTCTTCCACCTTTAATTACCTTGTCATTTAAATACTTGTCAAATTTAAATACTTGTCTTGCACCTTAAACTCCTTTAATTTCAAGTAAGTTTCCATTTAATTCTTGTCAATCTTTACTTTATCTTGTTAATCTCCTATCTACCTTTCTTAATCTTTGATTTGTATGTTTATGTTTATGTTCATGTTCATGTTCTTATTTTGATCAAAGTGGGTTTTGATTATTGTGGTTAAATTTGTTAGTTTTATTGATTTGGATAGTTTGTTTATGATTATTGGATGTTTTGTTATTAGTTTGGTTTAATCTTGTGTTTGATTTTGGTTAAATTGTGATTAGATTTGTGTTACTGTATTTCCTTGTTCTTCGGTTCGTTTCTGTTACTGTGATTCCCAGGTAAGTTCCGGATCAAGGAGTTCCGATTCAGAAGTCTTCCGAACCAGAGAGTTCCAGTCCAGAGAGTGAGTGCTTCATCCGGAACATTCAAAAGTTCCGAATCAAGCTTTCTCATTCGGAACATTGGAAGTTTCGATTCAATAAACTTCCGGATCAACAACTTCCGAATCAACAACTTCAGAAAACTTCCGGATCAAGGAGTTCCAAACCAGCAAGGCTAAGTTCTTCATTCGGAACATTCTAAGTTCCGAACCAAGAAGTTCCGAACCAAGGATTTCTTTCATTCGGAACATTTCATTCGGAAGTATTCCGAACCAAACTTTTGGAAAGGTTCCGGATCAAAGACTTCCGATCCAAGAAGTTCCGATCCAATAAAGTTCCGAACCAAGGGTTAACCAGAAACTTCCGAACCAAGGGCTTTGAATCAGCAGAAGTTCCGAACGAAGGATTGTTTTGGATAAGTGACATATTCAGAATAATTTGTTCTGAATCAAGGATTTTGGTAATATTCCGAGCGAAGAAGAATCATTCCGAACGAAGGTGACATTCTGGATGAGTGATTGTTCCAAACGAAGGATTGTTCCAAATGAGCTGAATTCAGGTTCTTTTTAGTTTTTGATTTTGATTTTTAAGCTTTATTTTTCCCGCCTTTTTAGTCGCACTTTAAGTTAATTTTGCCTTAGATTTATTTTAGCCTTACCTTAGTTTAAGTTTTAGTTGCGTTTTAAGTTTGCCTTAGATAGATTTAAGTTTGCGTTATTTACTTTAGTGCCTTTCAATTCTCGTCACGTTTTTAAATACTTGCCCTTTATTTTAAATTAGAGTTAGATTTACTTTAATTGTTTTTGCACTTTCATATACTACAACGACACATTTTTGTTCCACCAAAGAATAGCTTAGTCGCACATTAAACTCCTTTTTCAATTCGAAGAGACATACTTAAACGAATCTTTTTAATTGGCCAAAAGCCTAGTTATCAAATGGCGTCGTTGCCGGCTCTTTTCGTAAAGATTAACGGTTTTCTGTGAGAGACGCGTTGCTTTTTGGGATCCGTTCACTTGTGAGCGTTATTTTTCTTGCTTAAAAAATCCAAAAAACCATAAAAATTAAAAATTGCTAAAAATCCATAAAAATTAAAAATTTCAAAAATCCAAAAAAGATTTTATCTTTCTTGTGTATATATATCGTCTTTGTGTTTGGTTTCTTTTTCTTTTGCATTTTCAGGTGTATGCGTACTAGATCTTCTAATTATCAAGAGCCCGAGACTCGAGAAGATTTAAGTATGTCAGGTGTTAACAACAACAATAATCCACCGCACCTCAACAATAACAACAATGTTCTTCCACAGCCCGATCTTCGGACAATGGAGGAGCTCAAAATAATGAAAAATTTGCCCAAAAGCAATTTTCTCAAATAATAACCGGTCTTAGAGGCATAATAAGTGGGGGTATAATGGTAACACAATTAATCTTTATGAATAAGTCGATTCACTTTCACTTATGGATAACAATGATCTTGTTTTTAAGCTTGGTATGGGGAAAGTGAAACTTGAGGATGATAAGTGTTCATGGTACCAAAGCCCTAATTAAAGTCCTTGATTTCTTTATGAGTTATGTCCATCAAAACCATTTCAAGAAAAATCTAAAAATATATAAATAGAATTGTTTTCCTTTGCATTGCATTGTTAAAATCAAAATCATGCATCATATAGTGTAGTGTAGTGTAAATGCATTCCATATTGGCCAAGGTGGATTAATTATGAGAAAAGTGTAAATTGGTGCTTTGAAATGTGGCATTGCATGAGGTAATGGCAATGATCAAGTTTAGGGGATTTGATATGAGTGAAATCTCATATCAATTATATCATAAATAACCCTAAAATACAAAGCAAATACCTGATTTTGATTTATAAAAGCAGTATTATGGGTATATTTTGTTGTTTGTGCTTGTGTAGGTAAAAAGATACAAATATGAAGCAAAAAAGGAAATAAAGCCTTTGTTGATGAAGAAAAGACAAAAGGAGGATGAAAAGTGACAAGTCAATCAAAGTCAAAGGACCTTTCTTGACAACTTTCAAAGTAGAGGGACTTAAAGTGCAAATATGGAAAAGTCAAGAACAAAGTCAAACATGGTCAAAGTACAAGTCAAAAAGTCAAAGGATCATTTGTGTGCAAGTTTGAAGTTCAAAGGACCAGAAATGACAAACTAATGAAGATTCAAGCTCAAGTTACAAATCTGCCAACTTAAGAGACTTATATTGTCAAAATGGGAAGAAGTTTCTACTCAATCCGTGTGTTATAGATTATAACCAATGAGAGAGCTCCATTTGAGTCACTCGGATCACCACCTCATCACCTTTAATAAATATGGAGAGAGATTAAGTGGGCGAATCTAAACAGTACTCACCAGCCAATCACATTTCGTCTTTTGGATAACAATCCGTGTGATGTTGTCTAAACAAATAAACACAAGCCACGTGGCCAAGACGAGCCCAGATTCAAGATGAAGATTTAGACGATTTCAGAAGAAACTTTCAACATCAAATATGCTCGAAATCAAAAGACGAAGCCATCCCAGTTGACTAATCAAACTGAAATCCTTCCAACAAGAAACCCCCAAATTTGTTCTTCATCAGCAAAATTTATTTACCAGATTGAAGCCACGTGGAAGTCTGCAATTGGCCAAGACACGTCACTCATCCTCACCAACACTCAAACGCATCCTATATATACCCCTAGATGTTCTCATTTTGGATTGTAGCTTAAGTGTGAAAAACACACACTTAATATTTTCCTCTCATTTTCAGTTAACCTTTTCAGTTAGAACTACTCTCAAGTGTCTTACAAACACTTAAGAGAGTTAGTTAGCTTTTGTAACCGTTCTGTAACAGATTCCTCCATTAATAAAACTCAAATTTCACAATTCACTCAAATACTTCTCATTCTTAGTGCATTACTCTATACCTTATGTTGCTGTTTGATTCCATTGATCAAACTTGATCAATGGAGTTGTTGTGATTGATTTGGAGTGCTAGTTTGTTATCAAAAGTGTCCTAGTTCAATTTCCTAGCCAGAAGTAGCCAGAAGTTCAGTTTGGTGCAGAGTTGATCAGACTTTGATATTGGTGATGATTTGATGGGTGTTGATTGATAATTGTTGGTGTTTGGTGTTGATTTTAGTAGGCTCAACGCCTCACTACTCCATCAAAGGAGGCTTCAAGCTAAAAGGTGCTTGAATTCTCATTTTAGTTCCTCTAAATTGTTCTTGCATGCTAAATTCTTAGATACTTAGTATAATTGGTTGAATCTGCCTACTTTGATGATAATTTGGATTACTTGTTATGATTTGATACTTGTGTAGTCGATTCACTAGCTTATAATCCGTTAATCTTTGATAATCTGCATTTCTACTTCAATTCTGTCATTAGTAAGCCATTTTTTGTTCCATAGTGCTTACTTGATTGTTCTTGGCTTGATTGTGGTGCTTTTTAGTAGACTGATACGATCAGACAAGTTTCTAGTGATTCCATAAGCTTTTGACTAGCAAGCCTTTGTTAAAATTCCAAATCAGCTTAATAAGTAGTATTTGGATTAAGGCTCATTTGATGATTCAGTAGTTGTAAGTAGTTGATGTGTGCATATTCTCACTCACTAGACCTATACAAGTCATTTGTAATGTTTTTATAGTCAACACTTAAGTCAAACAGGCTATTTGTCATAAAATACATTGGGTCATCTTCATCAGACTAAACACATGCTAGATTCAGTCAGTTGTCACATCTTTGTTAGTGTGTTTTAGGAGCTCATTTTTGTTGCTGAGTAAAGTTCAAAGTATAAGCTTTCAATAGAACTAAGGTAGATAATACAGTTTTCAGAAATAAGCTAGGAATTAGCTTTAGAATAAGTTGTTAAGCAAAGTTAAGTTTCTTTGATAAATTATTGACTGATTAGCAATACCCACTTATCCACTTCACAAATCTAGTCATTTTATTGCAAAAACTTGTTTATAAACTCATTTTGGGCAGTTTTGGAAATTTTCAGCTTTTTGGAAAATCTTGGTCAACAAAAGTCAACCATAAGCTCATTTTGCTTATTTTCAAATTCCAGCTTATTCACTAGATGTTTTTTGATAATTCTTGACATTCCAATCTTCTTGTAGCCAGCTTAATCATTCTCATTAAAAAATCAAGTTGTGAAAGTCTGTTTCAGCTTTTAACTTATTTTGGGCTTATTTGAAAAAGTTATCTTGAGTTCTGGCTTATTTCAGCTCATTTCCTTTTACATGCCTAGCTAAAATTGAATTTTAGAAAGTTTAAAGAAAACTAGAGCTTATTTGGTTTGGTAATAAGCTCAAACGAGCTTATTGAACTAGTATTGCCCGTTTTCACTATAAACCTAGTTTTAATTGCATTTTGATCCTTATACATTGGGGATTAGTGTAATCAGGTTTTAAAAAGATACTTTCTAGGGTTTGCACTAGTTAGTCCCTGCATTTTGATTTTGTTACAAATTTGTTAGTTAGTTTTGCTAATTTGTTACATGTTTGTTATAGTTTGTTAGAATTTACATTTCTAGTCCCTTTACTTTCAGAATTTACATTTTTAGTCCTTGCAATTTACAAATTTTACATTTTGATCTATTTTACTATTTGTGCATTAGAAATTTGTACTCTTTGCTTTAATTGTCGTAAATGCAATTTGTTTTAGAATAGTATGGATACATAGTGATAATATTTTTACGATTTTTACGTGCTTTGTGAAATAGACCTAGATTACCAAAACTTTTATAGAATCTAAAACCAAAAATAATTAATAACTTGAAATCATTTGGACATTCAATTCGTAGTGAGTTGGGAATTACGATCTTGAAAAGTGAAATATTACTACCCCGTTCTCTTTTGAAATTTTTGTTAAAAATCTGTTTATGCAAGGTGCTATGTAATTTTATGCTAATGTGTTTGTGGTGTTAAGTTTTTGGTTTATTTCTGTTAGTTGTCACCTAGTGGATATATTTAAGTCATAAAATCAGTAGGTTGTGTGGAAAATTACAAAGTTTCTTTGAAAAGGACTAAAACGAGGCTGTTTGGGATTTTTGGGATCAAAAGGCCTTGTGGCCTTGGTTCTTAGGGCTGGATTTTACTCAATACATGTTTCTAAGTAAGGGTTGATAGCTGGGTAAGTTTCAAAAGGTTTGGAAAAATATTTTGCAAGTTTTGGAAAAATCAGTTCTAAGTGTTCTTGATTTGGTCAAACACATTAGTAGCTCTCAAATCTTTGTTTGTTGGAATTAGAGGTTGTAACTTGGTGTGATTATAGTTTTTGTTGGTGTGCATCTCTGCAATATTTGGTTGCTTAATTTGGCGGCTTATTGAGGAAGTTAGAGGTTATTGAAAGTCTCTGAGGTGGTCAATTACATCAGCAAAGTAACCACCCTTGTTTTGCTTTGCAGTTTGAAATCTAGTGATTGCCCTGTTATATTGTTACTTGATATCTCTTATGTGGCTGCTTGTGAACTTGTTTTGATATTTGGTAAGCTAACTGGCTTATAAGCTTATACTTTCCAAAATCGAAGTCAAGTTAACCAACTGGTTAGCTTGATTCATAGGATTCATCCTTGAATCCTTCACAAAAAAGTCTCAAAAAAGCCTATAAACATCCCTGGAACACTTGGAAAGAATTTCATCAAGTTTGACTTTTGGTCAAATAAGCTCAAATTGGCTTATTTTTTAGATCAGCTTATTGGTACATGCAACAACTTGGTTTTTGTAATATGTGTCATTTTTCTCAGCTTAATATCAAATCTGGAAGGTTCCAGCTTATTTGGTTAAGGTTTTGTTAGAAAACCAACTTATTTGGCTTTTTCAGTTTACTTATTTGCTTCTACAGGTTATTTCACTAGACTTTTTGGGATTTTTCTTGTTGGTTATTCTTAGTTAAGCTATTTGTGAGCTTTTGTAAAAAGAATCAGCTTTTGAAACCCCCTAGAACTCAAACCCGACTATTTTGTCTTTTAGTGAAAAAGTTCTTTGCTTAATTCTGGCTTATTACTTGGTCTTTTTCAGAATTTTTTTTTGTAAAAAGGTTAAAATCTCATAAGAAGGTTGTGTGTTTAAGCAGAGCTTATGGCATCAGCTTATTACTTAATGGGCTTATTGGCCCAATAAGGATAAGCTTATTGACTTATAAACTGTGATAAACTCATTTTCAACTTTTAGGCCTTTAGACTCTTATGTTTAAAATCAAATTTTGAGTTAGACTGTGCTTTTTGGTAGCTTTTTGTGGACTTTAGATTTTTGGGCTGAAAAGCCCAATTGATTTGGACTGTTTTTATTTTAAGCCCATTTGGGGCCTAATAGGGGTATTTTGGTAATTTCAACTTCATTTTCTGATTATTCTGGTTAAAATAAACTAGTTTGCAAGTTTATAGAATTTTTTTTATAAATTTTTTATTTTTAATATTATTTTAATATTTAATTTTAGATTTTAATTATTTTTAATTGATTTAATAGGTTTAAAATTTTGGAAAAATACTTTTTTGTTTTATTAAGTTATTTTTGAGGTTTACAAGTAGAAAAATCTTTGTTTGGGCTTTTTATTAATTTATTTGATTTTTAAGGCTTTAATTAGCATTAAAAAATTAAATATTAATTAAAAGGTTTGAAAAAGTTTTGATCATTTGTAAACCTTAGTTGGATTTTAGGAATTTTTGGTAATTTTTTGGGAATTTTTAGAGCAAGTTTTAATTTTGTCAATTTCTACGGTTTTACGTTTTTACGTCTTAGTGTAATTTTATCGTATCCGTCATTTTCTTTCCTCCCCTTTTCTTTCTAAGCAATATTAATCCAAAACTTACAAGTTTTTCACACACAATCAACCTCCTTGGGAAACGAACTTTACAAAGGGTCATTAGCAATTGGTTTTTCTAAATCGATTCGCTTAATACTTACCGCTTTTACGCCTTTTACCTAAAGGGTGTAAGTTTACCACAATCACTTAACTTCTCTTTATATAATAGATTAGAATTAGTTTATTGTATTGATTATAGATTCATAGTTCTTGTATGATTATATTGCTTAAAATATTGTTTATAAAGGTTTTTAGGTGATGATCTAGACTATTATGTACATTTAATTGTACTTTAGCTTTGTATAGCTTATTCTTACTTATTCTTTATGTAACTTTATACTTTTCATATGATAGTATAATTCTTGTCTTTATTCCTTGTTTACTTGTTCTTATTCATACTTTTATCATTCTTGAGTTCATTATTTATTTATAGGGATTCTAGAGTTTCTAAGGGAATTTAGGGTATCATTATATTTCTTGGAATGTTCTTATTTAAGTATACTTGTTAAATTACTTGTACTAGTTATGTTTACAACATATAGGAATATGTTGATATGACAGTTCAGGTTGAGAAAAGTAGTTCATCTTACCAAGTAATGCATAAAAAGCAAAAATTTCTAATGGGTTTTTCATTTCCATTAAACATATTATATAACATACTTGTGAAAATTATGGGTTGTCATAGTTGACGTCTTGAAATTTTTTCCAGAAAGTGCGGCGCACATTGCTACATGTGAGGCGTACTTACAAGTTCTCCAGAAAGTGTGGCGCACAAAACTAAATGTGCGACGTACTTTCTACAATTTTTAGGACAGAAAGGTTGAGATTGCCATAAATATCTATGGCGATGGTTTAATTTTTTAACAAGTATCTTAGAAGGTTTTAAGAAGTAACGAAAACAATCCCCAACAGCGGCGCCAAAAACTTGATGTGTGCTTTTCGCAAGTCTTAAATTTATATTACTAGATGATTACCAAACAAGGGACTAATAACACAACACGGGCAAGTATACCCTTTCGTGTATAGTATAGTCTAAGGTAAAGTCCAGGTCGATCTACGGGATTGGTGTTAACAAGTTAAAACAATTATCTTTAGAGTGTCACGAGTTCTAAAGATTTAAGCTTTTCCAAATGATGATTTCAAGGTGCGTTTGGTTAACGCTAAGAACATAGAAATGATATACAGCAAAGATGGTTATAAGCACATAAACAATGTATGACAACATGTCGATTACTAGTCGCACATGCAACATCTATTCAATATAACAAGAAATCCTTTTGACCTATAGATCATGTTATACCAAAAGCATTAAGAATAGTTTATGTTGATTTCAATAATTTAAGCACCCGCTGAGCTAAACCCTCTCGAGCATATGACAAAGCATTAAACAAAATTATATAAGAGTTGTTATGTATTTTATTCCACCAATCACGACAAAGGCGAATACCAATATTCATTTACTAGATGACATGAAATCTATTCAATCATATAAGTACTAGTTATAATCATGAATGAACCAAATACATTACAATGATCAAACATAATAGTATCGAGTACAAGAACAAATGAACCATGCTTATAATCACGAACCAGGGAAAAAGTTCACCGGACAAACCTAATTGTGCGCCACACTTCGACCCTGCGAAGCTAATATAATCAATTCAATAATCAAAATGACAAGCATCAATAAACTAAGAAACATATCAATATGATCAGCAAAGAAATGTACCCAATCTATTTATGCGAGTAATTCGATTACAAAGTACCAAATCTAATATTATGATTACAACAACCATAATTCCAAAACCAATAATTCCATGATCAAGCAACAACCAAATGCTATTGAATATGCCCAAGGAATGATGTCGAAGGGTGGTAAATTCATGGTGGAGAGTGGTGGTGGTGATATGGTGGTACACCATGGATTAGAGGAGTGTTTGGATCATTAGATCCAAGGATCCTCACCTTAGCTCTCCTTCTCTAATAGAGGTTTTTGATATAATGTGAGTATGATGTTTCTTTGTATTTTCTTGGGGTTAATATAATGTTTCTAACACTTGGATACCAAGTATAAGGTAAATGATCGGAGTGGTAATGAATGAGAGTCATAAATATGACTTTTGAGCTATGCAGAAGAAAAGTGCGCCACACTTTTCATTTGTGCGCCACACATTCGCGCGTCTAGAATATTCTAAGTGTTGAAGAAAAGTGCGCTGCACATTTGGATTATGCGTCGCACTTTTGGTCATTTCCAGGTTTGGATAAAAATTCTAAGTTGTAGATAATTATTTCCTCTTTCTGTGGCCTTTTGAACCAACTAAAACGGAGTTCGTATGCTCAAGATATGGCCAAAAAAATGACAGGTGCCGGGAGATCTTAAGCTTGAACTTAATTCTTCGTTTAGGCTTCATTGTCTTCGTGTTTTATTCCATTTCCTTCCACGACGCATCCTTGGAACCAATACATTAAAATACACTCTATTAAGTATCGATAGTTCATATAATTAACCTAAATATATATACAGATAACACACACGTAAACATGTATAATTAGAGCGTTATCAGTAGGTTAGGGATTTGAGAGCTGATCATTGCAAGCCCTAATTTTTTTTAGGGTTTCACATTTTATTTTTTTCCTTGATCTTGTTTGTGTCTCGTTGCTTAGATTCTGTGTTTGTGGGTTTGAGATATGGTGAATAATGATGGGGTATCTACGACGACTGATGTTGGTAAGAATGTTAATCTGAGGTCTGTGGTTAGCACGATTAAGAGTGTTGCGGGTTCGTCTGCTGGTGGTACTCCTTATGTTCGCAAACCTGTTAGGGTTTTTTGGGGGTGTGGATGATACTACACCTTCGTTCGCTTCCATGCTACAAAGTTCGCATCCGAAAAAAGTTGTGAAGATTACAAAGATGCATAGTGCGCAGCCTGTGACGGGTGCCACAGTGACGTTGCCCATGTAGGCTATAGAGGAGGTTAGTGCTAGGTTTTCAAATACCTTGTTTGGTTACTTTATAGGAAAGCGTTTGGTGTTTCCGTTAGTCGAGAATTACGTAAAGAACACTTGGGCAAAGTTTGGCTTGAAAAGAGTTCAGCTTCATGAGGACTTTTTCTTATTTCAGTTTAACTCAAGTGAGGGTATGGATAAGGTAATTGAAAATGGTCCATAGCTTATTCGCCTTGTTCCGCTGTTTTTGAACATTTGGACTGCTAACACTATTCTAAAAAAGGACGAAACTAAGCAAGCGCCCTTATGAGTTAAGATGCATCACGTGCCAATTATGGCATACTCGAAGGTTGGTTTGAGTCTTATTACCACTCAGATTGGAAAGCCCATCATGTTAGACTCGTACACATCTAATGTAACACCCTATTTTGACAAATGGAATATCACATGATAATTATGGCGTGTCATCAAAGCATGCAAGGTACATGTCTAAAACATTAAATGACCATAAAAGGAAATACCGGAAACAACATCGGTAGTCCAACATAAGCTCAAACACATGAATATAAGTACCAAAAGGAAAGGACTAAAAAATGTCCAAAGAGATAAAGTAATATAGTGTATGAAAATGCATAAAGCAATGAAGGCTGGATAGCTTCCATCCGTATGCACATACTCTCAAGGTCCTAAGTGCGTCCCTGAGTACCTGCCGTTTGGGAACATGAAAAGGAAACAACCAAGTAAAATGCCCAGTGAACGGATATATATATATATATATATATATATATATATATATATATATATATATATATATATATATATATATATATATATATATATATATATATATATATATATATATATATAACATAGTATGAATGACATCAACATGATAAGACTAATAGCAGCGGAAATGTATATGTCCTGTAAAACCTGGTATATGTTTACAAAACTGGTTTTATAGTTTAAAAAGACTTATGTTTTTATATGCAAACTGTATTTTAATTAGCCAAGAGCCCATATAGGTCATGAGGTTCACCGTGCATGAATACATAGAGGGGTGACCTCATCATGCAATTAGAGGGGTTGCCTCTAATTATATAAGTCTGGGTAAGAGGGATCAACTCCTTGTGAAGGATGCAAGACACACACCACATTCACCATGAAAATCCTTTAAAACATGTAACTAGGATGCACCCATACACCCCACATGATAATATAGATAAATGGCCAAAACTGTCAAGGGACGCCACGAGCAATCACTCCGCCGTGGGGAAGTCATAACACTGGTGCCTCCAGTGTTATGGTTATGGTACCTCCATAACTAGATGACGTTGCATGCATGTATATGGCTTAGGCATTCAAAACTAAACATAAACAATCAAAACATATAAAACAAATACTTGGGGAAAATAGTTGGCTGCAAACGGGGAATCTTAATAAGGAAGAGAGTGTCCATACCGAATGACGGAATATCCGTACCTTATGTCCAGTGAGCGATGAAAGATGAAAGGATAAAAAGACCTACTCCGACTTCACTAGTGCTACAAAATAAGGGACATGTATGAGTTGTCTTATTACTGAGTGTGTTACTCGTTCTGTATGTTCTTAGCTTATTTATAAGTTCTTGTTATGTTTTACTGTTTTAAATGTTATCTTGTATTTAATCATGTTTTACATGTATTTTGATTATGTATTATCATGTATTCTTGTACTATTATATTTGTAGTGTAATAATAAGTAACTTTCTAAAAATAGAAGGTTTTCATAAATAGAAAGTTTCAAAAAATAGAAAGTTTTCAAAAATAGAAAGTTTTCAAAAATAGAAAGTTTCCAAAAACAGTAAGTTTTTTAAAAATAGAAAGTTCTAAAAAATAGTAAGTTTCCTGAAATAGAAAGTTTCCATAAATAGAGCTAAGCTGGATTAATAAGTCTGAAAATAAAGACTCGTGTTGTTGTACAAGAATTCCGCTTCGCACCTCCAAGGGTTTCTTCTTCTTCTCTCCATATATAGTGCAGTAACAAACCCTCCTCCTCCTCCTCCTGACTTATGATGAAGAATAATAACCGGCGTATGTTGGAGTCCCACCACCGTCGACGCGATCGGCCACCGGCGAATTTCGTAATCGAGCTTCGTTCACGCGATTACACCGCCGCCTACAATCGCCACGAAATAGTGAACCTCTTAGGTAAATTAAAGTCTCCTCCTAATGATTTTGAAAGTTTATGGACTTAAAAATCGATAGTCGTGTGATAGGATCGAACTCGAGATCACGGGATTGCACACATTACATGAAGAGTTAATTTATTTATTAAATATATTTATTATATATTTATTAAATCAAACCGTAGCTAACAATCGTTAAGTAATTAAAAGTTAAGTATTAAACGACCGTTATAGAAGGTTAAAGAAGCTAAAAGAAGGAGTCGGAAAAGTTCCGGAAACCTCTTTTGGAGCTTGTGTATATCCGGCCTAAATAGGGAGACAAAGATAAGGAGAAAAGATTTTGTGGCTTTATCTTGTTTAACCTTGGAAGAGAAGTTTTCCAAGGTGTATATAAACAAACCTAAAGCCTCATAATTTTTCACTCCACATCTCTCTTTTCTCTTGCTCTAGCCGCCGGCCAAACACCCCTTATTAGGGTTCTTCTTTGATTTTCAATAAAGCTATTCTAGATCTAGTCCTAGCCTCTCTCTAGGGTTGTTGGGTAGATCTTCCATAGACTTGGAAGCTCGGTTTGTTCGTGCTAGACTCACGGTTAACTCGCCGTATCACGTGTGTACAAGATCGTGGTGTAGTCTTGCTTTAGATTACATCCTGGTGGTGTTCGTGATCTATCTCTACCGGTGACCGTTCCGTCGACTTGTAGATTTTGCTAGGATAAAGGTATGTAACCCTAGCCTTGATTAATTATAATTGTGTTAATTAAAGATCTTGTTAATTTGCTTCCGTTGTGTGTTCTTTGATCAATTTTAGGTTTTTTTTTATAATTGTTATGATAATCATAAACCATCAGTGGCATCGAGAGCCGTTTTAACATGATTATAATTATCGAGATCTAAAGATTGTTTTAACTAATAATTGTTTTGAGTTAAAACTACATGTTTTTTTTGAAAAGAAAATTTAGGGTTTTGTTTTTTTTTTAAATCCGATTTAAAAAAAAGGGGTCGGTTTGTTTTTTTTTTTGCCGATTATAAAATTAAAAAAAAATAGTTTTTTGTGAAACCCTAAATTGCATGTTTTGATCTTTAGATAATTACATGATTAATTGTTATGTCATGTATTTAAGGTTACGATCCGTAGTGATTTCATTAATTGTTAAGTGATTTGGGTGGAATTTTGATGAATTGCATGATTAATTGTTATGTTGTGTGAATTCATGTTTCGATCCATAGAGATTTAATTGTTAAGATATGTGGGAGATCCGTGATGAACATGCATGTTTTTTCATGGATCATATGTTTTATGTGGTAATTGTTACGTGTTTTGCTACATGCTTTATTTGATTCAATAAATCTAAAATTAGGGTAGACTTTTATATGAATATAAAAACTTAGATTTGATATTATTTATTGAATAAATCGTATGCATGTGGCTATTTGATTTATTTATTGCCCATATAAATTGTTATTATGTGTTTATGATTTAGTTTTTTTTGTACCTACTTGTTTTCATACGTTTTGTTTTAATTGTATGTTGTAAACAAGGGTAATTTTTTACAAGAAAAATTAATATGGACTAAATCATATCAAAATAAATGAATTGTTTTCGAGATCTAATTTACATATGATTTGCGTTGATTAGAATTGCAATAGTAACTTAACGGCCTACTCAATTTTGATAAACTATAAAGTGGGTATAACGCACCGCTGGTCATGTACCCGGTTAAGGAAGGAGGTGTTATGCTTCAGCGCTGACCAAATTCCCGGCTCGCCTGTGCGTCAAAATTGGAATTACCTACGGTTGTTATTGGTATAATTCTTTAAGGTTGATTTAACTACATTAATTCACATCCGAAACACAATGAATAAAGTTATTGCTTTGTGCTATAACTAAGTTCTAGAAAAAGTACGGTGTGAATTTAGTTGTGTGTAAAATCTTTAATTGGTTTAACCAATACCTCAACTTGCAAGTATATGATGAACTTTTAGTCTCAACAAAAAGTTTACTAAACGTTTTATTAAACTTATGTTATGGAGATGTATGCATGCTTCTCCATACATGATTTTGACACCAAAATATATACCCTAAAAATTTAAGTCATATGCCCTCTAATTGACGAACACTTGAAGTTACAATTGTCGTCATATAAGATATCGGACGATGTTGTGATAGAGAGAAAACTTCATGACTGAATAAGATTGCACATGAAGGTTTTACGTTCTTTAGATTAGTCGACTTAATTGAGTTACTCAATGAGATCTGGAAACTTAAGGCATAAAGAAGGGATGAAACATGTTTACAATGCAAAATGACTTTTGGCAATGTAAATCCCTTAAATGTCTAGAAATTACAAATTTGTTTGTCAATCATTGTTCGACAAGTTACCATCTTGAATACTTTCATTGCTAGCAGATCAACTGATGTGATGAAATTATGTCAATTTGGATTCTAGTTTTCAAGGAAAAACTATGGTTATTATTACCGGGGTAATTTTATTTTCTTGAATGGTATTATCGAAAATACTAAAATTGAATTTTGTAAATTCTTTTACAAATGTATTAATGCAATGTTACATCGTAAACGTGGTTTATTCATTTATTGATCTACAAACCGTATGGTTGAGGATAGAGTCAATTTACAAATGAAAGATAAACCTAAAACTCTTTTTCATGAGTAAAGAAGGAGTAATAAGGATTTTAGAAAAGTCAAATTCAAATCCATAACTCATAGCAAATTTTAATAGTTAAGAAAAATGCATATTTTGAGTTATTAAAAGTTACCGCAAATTGGTTATAAGGCAAACTAGCATATTTGTCTAGTAGTTGTGCTTTGACCATTTATAGGCACTACATACCATTGTGGGGTTGGTAGACCTATTAACGAAGAAATTGCATGTCAAGTCTTTCAAGTTAAAAGCAATTAATGGATAAGTCATCATTTACAAAGTAGAGTACACTCTTAAACCCTATAAGTAATTGTTACGAATGTGTTTTTCAAAAGTGTAAGAAAGTAAACACAACACTAATTATTTTCGCCGATTATGAAACATTTCAATGTTGTCAAGTTCAGTGGGAGAATTGTGTTGTACTACTGATTTTGAGTCTATTAAAACATTCTCTAAGTCAGTGGGAGTTACAAGCTTTGTTGTCTTGGTAATAACCCATGTTATCTTTAGTATGTCCTAAGATAATTACTTTCGAATTATTGACACTAATATCTTCAAAGATAGTTATGTACTGATTCTTGTTGATTAAGTGGTTCTACATCTACTTGTAAAAGCTAATATATGTGGCACAATCATATTTTGTATAGACGAACGTTAGACGTGATGTTTATCTTATATATGAGGTCGTTCCATGCACAAGTGGGAGAAATGAACATTGTGTGCAAGAAACAACTCATAAAGATATGATTCTCTTGTCTTTAAGATAAGAGATTAACAATCTAATTAATATTTAGATCATGTGTCAATATGATTAAAGACTACTTAAAAGTATATATGTCATTCACATTAAGAAACACTTGTTGTTTTGATTTAGTCATGTAAGAGCTTGGACTAAATTGTAAACACAAGGGTAAAATATCCACATGTCGTAAGATCGGGCGTGAAATGTTTTGAAGTTTCTTAAAATGGACAAATTCCTAGAATGACATAAGATACATAGAGTAATCTTATACTACTAATGAAACCTAGTGGTGTTCATATAATAGTATAGTAGTGAATTAACATGAAAAGATTAATGAAACCTAGTGGTGTTCATGATTTACTTTAAGTTATACACGTTTATGATTTATTGTATAAAGTCACAAACATAAAGTCTTGGAAGACGTATAATATAAAGTAAGATGTTAATGTATTGTCTCTATTTCACTAAAGACATATACATGAAACGTGTAATGGACTTATAACTTTTATGAAGTGACTTTGTATTAAAAGTACTTGAGTTATAAAGCATGCAAAATGGTTTAGGAAATCTATTATACCATTAAGATGATTTAGTTGGTATATAGGTAAGCCTAAAGATATATATTTATCTTAAATATTGTTAAGATTGACTTACAATATTTCCCTAAATGAAATACATCATTGTTATGGTATGTTCATTAGGAGAATCAAAATTCTCAATTTGATGGTGATGATTGATTCAAGATAACTATATCTTCCTTTTCTTCCAAAAGGATATCAAGGTTAGAAAGTTGAGTATGACTTGAGCTAAGAAGATTAATAAGATACCATTATATATGGAATGTGATGAATCACGTTATATCTTAAATGGAGTTCGGATTTTGCTAAACTACTTATGAAGTGGATTGTTTAGAAAATAAAGAGTATGGAACGGCCATTGTGTTTTGTAATGTCCCATATAGATAACGTTGGAGTGTTGATCTATTTGCTATGTATTTAAAGAGTAATTTTAAGTTACTAAAAGCAAGTGGGAGTTTTGATCTTGAAAGATAAAATTACAAGATACATGATCTTCTAAAATACACTAGTAATTATCATGAGGTAGGCGTGTAAATGCTAAACCTTAAGATAAAGGAATTTATGTCATAGGTCCACAAGGATATCTCGGATATTTAATTTGTATGCTGAGAATTATGAGTTACAAATAATTGTTGTGATTCGTTACCAAATATTGACTTGGGTAAATTACTCATACTATGATTGTTATAGATGTTGTCCAACAAGATAATCAAATTCTAGTTTTGGTTTATCTTAAATAGTTTGACTAGTAATTGGAGATAAGTTTCGTCAAAGGAAGAAAAACGCCAATTGTGGTGGTTTAATCTTTGTGTCGAAATTATATGGTCAAAATTGTACACATATTTAATGTATGTATTATGAATAGATTATTAATCACACTTAAGTAATTAATTGTGATTGAGTATTCTTTACTAAACACATTAAATATATAAAGATTTTGATGGTCATATTTTAATTGACAAATTTGGATATGTATGAACTATTTCTTGAATGACTACTTGAGAAATGACTTAAGTAATCGAAATGAGTTTATTACTTCAAAATATAAATCTTTGGGAAAGTACAAAAATGCAATTATCTATTAATGGATAAAAGCATGCATCTAGGAGATTATTCTTATGTTTAACTTGAAATCCAAGATTGGATTTAAATTTGAATAAGATGATTTCTAAGTATTCCTAAAAGCTAGTGGGAGTATTATGGTTATTTTCTTAAATTATATGTGTCAAATAGACATGTAAGAAAGTAAGTTTTCATTCAAAATAAATGTTGATTTGGTTTATATTTGAGATGAAACTTTACTTTGAAGATCTAGAAAATAAGATGTACATAACCTTGGAACAAATAATGTCTATTTGATTATGCGGCGGAAATACAACGTAATATGCCATGTAGTAAGTTTACATGGATATTTAGGACATGAAGAAATCTAAATCTGGTTTGAGAAATTTTCATGTGTGTCGTGTTGTATTTATATCATGCTTAAAATACATGATGATTTGAATATATCAATCTATTTAAGAAGTTATTAAATAACTTGTGTAATCAATATTCTGGAGGAATATGTTTGAAAATAGAATAACATCCTAAATCTTGGACCGGCTTCCATATTCTATAGATGAATAATTTGTCAATCGTTGTGCAAATTATCATAGCCAACAAACTTGAAGGTTTTGGTTGGAATCAAACATTACATAATAGATACTAAAGGTAACGTATTTATATCTTTTATGACAAGTTGTAAAACTTGAAAGG
The DNA here is from genome assembly GCA_025667525.1 of Glebionis coronaria. Classification (NCBI taxonomy): domain Eukaryota; kingdom Viridiplantae; phylum Streptophyta; class Magnoliopsida; order Asterales; family Asteraceae; genus Glebionis; species Glebionis coronaria. The sequence goes on from JANFOE010000183.1 coordinate 254,391, forward strand.
ATATAATTGAGGTAACACTCAATATTAGTCATGGGATCTTTGGAGATGACATGTTGATTAAAGTTGCATTATACATTAAAGAATTAGAATACTTTGAACTTCAAATGTGTTTTGGAAGTTTAGGAAATTGGTGATCAAGGATGTTTCACAATTTTGATACTATGTGGCAATATCAAATTCTTTGAATGCACATGTACAAGAGTTTCAATGAATTGAATTCTTGAAGAAAGTATTCTCAAAATTCCAAATAGGTCAAATTGGTTATTTTATGCTTTTCCAAACAAGTATGAATGTCATCACTAGAGGCATGATGCATGTACCAGTTTTATGCATTGATCTATTTTTAGTATTCGGATAAAGGATGTTAAGACATTATTATTTAACGGAATAAAGATTGGGTTTCGTTTATTCTTGTTATCTAATTTTGTATCATGTTTTACATGTTTTAATCCATGAATATTATGATATTTCTAAATGTCCGTTGTCGATTAATAATATGGGAATATTATTAAACTAAGACAATTCAAAATAGTGACAGAGTATACTTGAAAGTATATTGGTCAATTTTGGATGATATTTGATGAATCAAATATTGGACTTATCCCAACTATATGATTTTACTTTATGAATCTTTGTCATCAAGTAAGTCATAAATAGTTATCCTTAGAACTGAGATACCAGGAAACTGTCGTGGATCTAGTACATTTCTGTGGAATAATCTAACGCTAAACGTAACTGGTAGCTATAAGGGTTATTTTCAGAAGTGTTGCAAAGTTCATAAGTTTTGCTGTAGTCAATATGGGATTCGTTTCCTTCAAATTATTATTTGAAGTATAAATACAACTGGGCCCCTCAGGGGAATAGTAAGATGTTTGTGTGGCCACACCCAAATGTGTTTTGGTAATCTTGCTATATCCGTAAACGAGAAACAGAATAGTTAATGAAGGAATGACTAAGATCCATATCCTTATTAACGATGTATTTGAAATGAAAGGATAATAATAATGATTATATATCATTAAAAGGTTTTGTCCAGGAAACCTTACTCGAGTTGTACTAGTGACATTGTTAGTGTAACTAGACGCTAATCAATGTGATCACGATATTCGAATTTTGTCCAAGTGGGAGCTGAAAGTTTATGGACTTAAAAATCGATAGTCGTGTGATAGGATCGAACTCGAGATCACGGGATTGCACACATTACGTGAAGAGTTAATTTATTTATTAAATATATTTATTATATATTTATTAAATCAAACCGTAGCTAACGATCGTTAAGTAATTAAAAGTTAAGTATTAAACGACCGTTATAGAAGGTTAAATAAGCTAAAAGAAGGAGTCGGAAAAGTTCCGGAAACCTCCTTGTGTATATCCGACCTAAATAGGGAGACAAAGATAAGGAGAAAAGATTTTGTGGCTTTATCTTGTTTAACCTTGGAAGAGAAGTTTTCCAAGGTGTATATAAACAAACAAGCCTCATAATTTTTCACTCCACATCTCTCTTTTCTCTTGCTCTAGCCGCCGGCCAAACACCCCTTATCAGGGTTCTTCTTTGATTTTCAATAAAGCTATTCTAGATCTAGTCATAACCTCTCTCTAGGGTTGTTGGGTAGATCTTTCATAGACTTGGAAGCTCGGTTTGTTCGTGCTAGACTCACGGTTAACTCGCCGTATCACGTGTGTACAAGATCGTGGTGTAGTCTTGCTTTAGATTACATCCTGGTGGTGTTCGTATCTATCTCTACCGGTGACCGTTCTGTCGATTTGTAGATTTTATTAGGATAAAGGTATGTAACCCTAACCTTAATTAATTATAATTGTGTTAATTAAAGATCTTGTCGTTTTTTTTATAATTGTTATGATCAGATTTCACTATCTATGAAAAGGGTATTGTTGCTGCTAGGTTTTCCTATCAACAGTGGCCTAATGTTCTCGACACCATTGTTTTCTTCTGGGAGACCCTTTTCGATTCCTCCTTTTCCTTTACCCCTAAACTTGTCCACAATTTGTTTCTTCCTTCTGATATTGACGACATCAATTCTAAGCTTAGGCTTCTGTTTAAGGATCGGGTTATCGGGTTTAAGGATGGCCTTTTGGTTCAGACTATTGCCACCAAAGTTGACGCTATTACTGCCGAGATCTTGCGGTTGGAATCCTTGTTGAAGAAACCCCAAAGGTTGGCGCTTCATACGGAGCTCACTAGAAGGAGTCATGTTTGAAAGACCGCAATTTTATCTGGAGGAAGCTTAGGGAGTTTAAGTGGGCTATGGATTGTGTCATTGATTATCTTGACGGGAAGGTTTCTTCTGGTGACCACCATGTTAAGGTTTTGCATTTCAAAGATAAGTTTGATTGGAGTAAGCTTTATTCCATCATTCATAGGGAGTGTTGTAGGCTTCAGGATGGATTGCCTATTTTTGCTTATCGTAAGGATATTCTTTCCCAAATCCATTGCCAGCAGGTACTTTCTTTCTTCACGCCTTTTTCTTTTATTTCACGTAAATTACACGATTTTCTCATTATTATAGGCCAGAATTAGGAGTTGGGATTTGACAACTAGTATAAAATTAGTTAAACTTATGCACATGTAGTTCTATTTCTGATATAATGATCTGAGTAGGAGCTGGAGTATAAAAAAGTCAATACTATTTGTGTGTTTTTGATAGTCGATATGTGCTTCAGTTGGTACGGGAGATGTCTTGAAATAATCTTTGCGTTGGTTTTATTGCACTAAATATTGGTATGGGTGACGTTGCCACAGAAATAGTTTGTTTCTCTAGGTTTTATAGTGCATTAGGCTCATTAGTAGTTACGGTGGTTTTATCCCTTTGGGCTATTATTGAAGTGTACATTCATATATATATGTACGATCACGTTTTGGAAACCATAGATTGAAAATTGGTTTTAGAAGTACGGTGGGGCTCAAGTGCTTGAGATCTTATGTTTAATAAGCTATAGTTTTCATATGTGAGTTTGTGCATAAATAAGTAACCAATATCACCCATTTGAAAAGATGGTATATTTACATATATGCAGTTTATATGGATTTATGTTGTCTATATATCTTGCAGGTTATGGTATTAATTGGAGAGACTGGTTCAGGAAAAAGCACACAGCTGGTTCAGTTCCTTGCTGACTCAGGAGTAGCTGCTGACAAGTCTATAGTTTGCACTCAGCCACGTAAACTTGCTGCCATTTCTTTAGCAAACAGAGTTCAGGAAGAAACCCGTGGATGTTACGATGATAATTCAGTCATTTGCTCCTCAACCTATTCATCTCTTAACCAATCAGATTCACAAATTACATACATGACAGACCACTGCTTACTTCAGCACTACATGAATGACAAGAATTTTTATGGGTTTCGTGCATCATTGTTGATGAGGCACATGAAAGAAGTTTAAACACCGATCTTCTTTTAGCATTAATTAAGGATTTACTTCACCGGCGGTCGGATTTAAGACTGATTATAATGTCGGCAACAGCTGATGCAGAACAGCTGTCCAAGTACTTTTTCGGTTGTGGTACATATCACGTGGTTGGCAGAACTTTCCCAGTTGACATCAAATATGTTTCCAAAATATCTAATGTGCCGTCTGGTTCTAATGTAGTGGCACCTTATGTTTCTGATGTTGTGAGACGTGTCACCGAGATTCATAAAACGGAAGAAGAAGGGACTATTCTTGCTTTTTTGACTAGTCAAATGGAGGTTGAATGGGCTTGTGAACAGTTTAAAGAGCCATTGACAGTCGCACTGCCGTTGCATGGAAGGTTGTCTCATGAAGAACAATACCATGTGTATCAAAGTTATCCTGATAAGAGGAAAGTCATATTCTCCACCAACCTTGCTGAGACCTCTTTGACCATTCCAGGAGTCAAATTTGTAGTTGACTCTGGAATGGTCAAAGAGAGTCGCTTTGAACCCGGAACTGGCATGAATGTTCTTAGAGTTTGCAAAATTAGTCAAAGTTTGGCTAATCAGCGAGCCGGACGTGCTGGAAGAACCGAACCAGGAAAATGTTATCGGCTTTATAGCGAGAGTGACTTCCAATCTATGTCATCTCATCAAGAGCCTGAAATCCGTAGGGTTAATCTTGGTATTCCGTTTCTTAGAATTCTAGCTCTCGGGATTCATAATGTTGAGATTTCGATTTCATTGATGCACCTTGTTATGCAGCTATCGAGACTGCAATCAAAAGTCTTATCCAGTTGGGAGCCGTAGTACTCGAAAATGGTGTTCACAAGCTAACCAAGGACGGTAAAATGTTGGTGAAGCTAGGGATTGAACCTAGGCTCGGTAAAATGATTCTGAAATCCTTTGAAAATCGTTTGGGACGGGAAGGGTTAGTTCTTGCTGCGGTTATGGCGAATTCAAGCAGCATATTTTGCAGAGTCGGTAAAGAAGAAGTTAAGCAAAAATCTGATTGCCTGAAAGTCCAATTCTGCCATAAAAGTGGTGATCTATTCACATTGCTTTCTGTTTACAGAAAATGGGAAGGTGCTCCACGTGATCAGAGAAATCATTGGTGTTGGGTTAATAGCATAAATGCGAAATCTATGCGCAGATGCCAAGAAGCTGTTCAGGAAATGGAAAGTTGTCTTCAACAAGAGCTCAATATCATTATCCCTACTTACTGGCGTGGAACTCGGAAGTCAATACTGATTCTGATAAAATCCTTAAAGAAATTATACTCTCGGCTTTAGCTGAAAACGTGGCTCTGTATACGGGGAATGATAATCTTGGTTATGAAGTGGCATCAACCGGAAGCCATGTTCAGTTGCATCCGTCATGCTCTCTACTGATGTTTGGTGAAAGACCAAACTGGGTAGTGTTTGGCGAAATTATTGCTATGCCCAATCAGTACTTGGTGTGTGTCACTTCTATTGACTTTGATTCTTGGAAAAATCTTTCTCCACCTCCGTTTGATATCTCACAGATTGACAGACGAACTGCAGTTGAAGGTGTTAAAGGGGTTTGGAACTACGTTACTGAAACGGTTTTGTGGGAAGTTAAACTCAGGATTAAGATATATTCAGTCACACATCAGGGATGCCATTAATGATGATCGGGTCAAGCTTGAAGTATCTGTTGACCACAACGAAGTCAACATATTTGCATCATCGGAACACATGGAGCGGGTTTCTGAGTTTGTAAATTCGGTTTTGGAGCGTGAATCAAAGTGGTTACGTAATGAATCTTTGGAGAAATGTTTGTATCCTGGCAGACATGTTTCGCCACCTGTAGCTCTTTTTGGCGCTGGTGCTGAAATAAAGCATTTGGAACTTGAAAAGAGATTTCTAACGGTTGATATATTTCTTCATGGTCCAAATGATGTTGAAGAAAAAGAGCTTTTGTGTTTTTTGGAGAAACACACATCTGGCAACATCTGTGCAGTCCATAGGCTCAATGGGACTGGTCAAGATAATGAAAAGTGGGGCCGGGTAACATTTCTTACCCCTGGAACAGCTGAGGAGGCTACAAAGTTGTCACCAGTTGATTTTAAGGGCCATATACTGAGAATTCTTCCCTCAAGAAGTACATTCGGAGGGGATAACAAATTTCTGTCATTTCCAGCTGTCAAAGCGAAAGTGTCATGGCCACATAAGCGGACCAAAGGGTATGGATTTGTTAAATGCTATCCAGATGATGTGCCAGCCATCATTGAAGATCTTTCAAATGTGCGAATCAGAGACAACTATATAAGCTGTAGACCGAGCCTGAAGTCTGCAGACAGTGTTATGTTGTTGGGACTCGAACTCGATCTCTTTGAAGACGAACTTAAAGATGCCTTAATTACAAAAACAAATAGGGAAATTCTCGAGGTTTTCTTACCGCGAGATGTTGCTGTAGAGAATCCGGCAGTTCTCGCTCTTGAAGAAGCGCTTTTGAAAGAGGTGAGCTTGTTCATGCCTGTTGGGAATTCTAAGAATGAATGTGTTAGTGTTCATATTTTTCCTGGTGAACCAAAGGATAAGTTCATGAAGGCAGAGATTAGTTTCGATGGAAGTTTGCATTTGGAGGCGGCGAAGGCTTTGGAACAGATTGATGGGAAAGCATTGCGAGGGTGTGAGCCATGGCAGAAGATTAAATGTCAACAGCAGTTTCATAGCAGTGTTTCGTGCCCTGCTTCTGTTTATATGGTCATTAAGGAGCAACTGCATTCTTTATTGAAAAACCTGCAGCTTTGGAGAGGTATTCTGTGACAAAATTGACCTTATTTATGCTATGTATTCATATTCTTTTCTTGCTTGTATAATTTTTAACCTCACCTTTTCACATTCTCAAGTATTATAAACTTGGTGTCTTGCCCTTAGTTGGGTGATAGGAAAAAAAACGGCTGACTTTGGTATGTTCAGGCTGGACTTAAACACATTTTGTCCAATGTTGCAAACTTTTAATAAAATAATTAACGTGTCAGCCCAACTTCTAAGGAATATGGATTATTATTGCATTGCAACAATACATTTATAAAAACATTTTTTTGGATTTGTTTGATACATTATAGATAAATCTTCACCTGTATCAACTCATTTATAAATGGGTTGAAATTTCCACTTCTAACCTGTTTAATGTTAAACAACTGTCTGAAATGTTTCTTTCCCTTAGAAGATTACCGAACATAAGTACATAACCATGAGTATCTTCTTTGTAGGAGCTGAGTTCTTTTTTGACAGAAACGACAACGGCTCATATCGTGTCAAGATCTCTGCCAAGGCTACGAAAATAATGGCAGAGTCGAGAAGACCTTTAGAGCAGCTCATGAATGGAACAACCATAATTGATGCTCGGCTCACTCCTTCGGTTTTTCAACTATTCTTTTCTCGGGACGGATTTTCTCTTCAGAAGTCTATTCAACGTGAAACTGGGACATTTTTTCTTTTTGACCGCCATAACCATAGCCTCAGAGTCTTTGGTCCCTTGTATAAGCTCAATATTGCTCAGCAGAGGCTAGTCCAGGCCTTTGTGACCCTACATGAGACCAAACAGCTTGATGTTCATCTTAGAGGACCTTCTTTGCCACCCGATATTATGAAGAGAGTGGTTGAAAAGTTCGGACCTGACCTTCACGGGCTTAAGGAAAGGTTTCCTGGATCTGATTTCTCTCTTAACACCCGATACCACACCATCTCCATTCGTGGAAGTAAAGAAGTGAAACAAAACGTTGAAGAAATAGTACAAGAAGTTGTTAAAACAACTTCTATTCATGGTCAAACGGTCAAAAGTCAAACACCATCATGTCCCATATGTCTATGTGAGGTTGAAGATGGTTACCGTCTGGAAAGCTGTAAGCATGAGTTTTGTAGAGGCTGTTTAGTTAAACAATGTGAATCTGCAATTAAGAGCCCGGGGAACAGTTTCCCGATTGGTTGTTTATATTCGTTGTGAGGCCATGATCTTAGTGGTTGACCTCAGGTCACTTTTACCAACAGAAAAGATGGATGAACTTTTCCGAGCTTCTTTAGGGTCGTTTGTGGAAACTAGCTGCGGGAAATACCGGTTTTGCCCTTCACCAGACTGCCCTTCAGTGTATCAAGTGGTACAAGGTGAAGATCGTGGGAGACCGTTTGCTTGTGGGGCGTGTTCTGTGGAGACTTGTACTAGATGTCACCTGGAAAATCATCCGTTCTTGTCGTGTGAAATGTACAAGGAGTATAAGCGGGACCCAGATCTGTCTTTGAAGGAGTGGATGAAGGATAAAGTGGACGTGAAACACTGCCCTGTTTGTAGGTTCACCATAGAGAAGATTGAAGGGTGCAACCATATCGAGTGCAGGTGCGGGGTACATATCTGCTGGGTGTGTGTTGCTCATTTTAAGAGCAGTGAAGATTGCTATGACCATTTGAGGTCATTGCATGGTGGAATTGTTTAGTGCTAATTTTAACTTATGATTTATTGCATATTAGGATACAAACGCTTGTAAATATTGTCATTCTTAGAGCTGCCTTCAATATTATGCATGGTATTATTGACAAGTATTTTACAATGCTTTTTTCTTTCAATTTATGACTACAATTGGAATTTTTTCGTCTGGGTATATGATATGTTCTTAGATGGAAAGAACAGGTTAATAAAAAGGATACTCACAAAGACGAATGAGAATCGACTTGTAGAAACAAGGGTTTGTTACAAAGAACTGTTACAAGTTTTAGAGATTACAAAGAGAAAGGAATTTGTTACAATTTGATAAGCTAATGAATGAAATGACCTAGTTTAGTATTTGTACTGGAAATGGCTTGTTGACTATTTGAGTTAGACTTTTCTTTAGTGAATTGAGCACATATCAGTAAAGCTTAGAATGGCTTGGAAAGGGTTTGCCAAAAAATATAATAGCTACTTTCATACTTCATTGAAGTTAATGGTTTGCGAAAATCTATGTTTTACCAGTTATGTTGTTGTATATATATTCTTATAGTAGAAAATAACGAACATGCAGTCGAACCCAGCCAACCCGTTCTAACCTATACTCAGCATCATGTATAATAATTCCAGTAAAACCTGTTCAACATATAGAAGAAACAATGTGCAATTCAAATAGTTGCATGTCCATCTGCACTCCTTCAGAACAAAGATTACGGTGCTACCGTTGACAAATTTCTGATAATCTTTATCGTAGCTAGTCTTTAGCCATGTTAAGTGATTAGTAGCATCAACACTTCGGTTATTTTTCCAACTTTTTGGAATTGTCAGATTCAACAGCATCGGTTTGTAATTTGTAAATGCAGTATCTATGGAGTTAGTCCACTGCGTAACATACTTGATACACGATTATCCAAAAGACTGTCCTTGAATCCCTTTTAAATGATGGCTGATTGCTAATAATGTTGATGCAGGAAAGTTTTATTTCTCATTTGCAATATTTTGTTTAGTCCTGGTATTTGTTTTATATTCCTCCAGACTTGCATTTTACCGCTGTTAGTCCTGGTATTTGTTTTATATTCCTTATCAACTTTCGAGGATTGGTTGCCGTTTAAAGTAACTGTCATAAAGCACAAACAAGCATCTAGCTATAAAGATAAAGTAAATAAAAAAGTTCCCAATCCATATCCGGCAACACTAGTCACAAATCGAAGCAATCTTCTGTGAGGTTTGTGTGCAGTTCTCATTCAAGAGATGACTTTAAATACCTCACAAATAATACGCAACATGACAATGGAAAATCCATATTAGGTAGTCAAAAGACTTATCGACATGACACCCGCATTAGATATCGCCGCTGAATATGAGGCAAGAAAGGAAAGGTGATAGCCCGAAAGAGTCAATTATTGTAACTTTCATAGAGAGGCAGCGGAAATATAAAGCTTAGCCATGTACGAATGTTCTCGAGATCCATACCCATCCAGAACTTGTCACCCACCCAAAGAACTTGTAAACCTGTAAATGCTCAAGTAAAACAGCACCAATCCTAATGTGGAACTCATATTATTTATAGATAAGATTATGTGTGAATGTGGTTTTTAACCTTGTAGGCAGTCAAAATTCTCAGTCAATTTGAACAGCGTCCGTAGTACCATTGTCCACCTCTCGAATGTTAATGTTCATTAACACTGGGCGAGCAAGATTAAACCATGCTGTAATGATATCATAGGTTTAAATTAATTCACATATCTGCTGATAGGCCACACTTACAACATTCAGTCTATCAGCTGCTGTAATGAAATGGTGAGACACTGAGAAAGTCCTGATGATGCAAACTGTTCGACTTGATGCAATCAGAACTTTCTTCACAGAAAGCGTTAGAACATCCCAAAGATATCACACTAATAATCCCTGCTTGGCAATCGGCATAGCCTACATAGCAGTATACGATGGTAACAACTTTGGTGATCAGTGAGGCTAAAAACTAATTAGAAGAAGTGCTAAGGATATCATGTTTCATTAACTGAAATTTAAACCGAGTTCACAGAAACAAAATAATATATTGTTTCATCAACAACAAAAAACAAACAATAGTTTGATTGACTCTCTAAAACTACTAAGCTGCCAACAGAACTTTGGCTGGTGGGTATAACGCAACTGCCCCACGAGAAATACTTGAGTACTTTCTATATATCACCTTCCTCTTCTCATCATCCTTTGCCAATGAATGAAACACAGCCATCATCTTTGCACATTCCATCACTTGTTTCTCACTGAAACCAGTGTGCATTTCCAGCGTCTCATGCCACACTTGGGTCTTGTTTAGCGTGCTTCGTGCTGCATACACCGCTGCTGCAGCCACCATTGATGGACAGAACCTTATTACCTCATAATTCATCATGGCTAATTCAGCATAAAAGTACACCATCTGTTCCATCTATTACATAAACATTTCAACAGGTCAAACATTAAAATTCAAAATCTATAACCAAATTAACTAAAACGAAACCAGTATCAACAAGAAATAGAAAACACACCGCTGTATCCATTGAGGTATTAGCAGCTTTGATGAACCTAGCCAGGAACACATAAGGGGTTGGGACAGTTATATTCCACTCCAATCTACCCAAAATCCTCTTCTCCATCACTAACACGTGACGATGCTCGTAAGCACGATCTGAGATCTGCACGAAATCATTAACTTCAGGGGCCCAAATCTCTTCATATTTTGAAGCAATAAGCATTGCACTCATCCCCACACACTGTAACTCTCTTCTAGCAACAGTTTCAGCAGCCAAGAATCTGTCCACTATGTTGATTGTCAAGTATAAAGTCTCATTAGTGAGGTCGAATTTGTTGTGAACTTCAATGAGCCAATCGATTAAGATTGCCCGCATCTTATCATTGATCTCTGGCTGTGAATGCATATAGTCGTGAACTCTTGTTTCATTCTGCATCAAACACACATCAACAAAATCAATAAAACTTTGCATAACATAGTAATATATCATTAGACATATTTTAGTAATTGCATAAAACTTAGTATACCTCTACAAGTTTGTAGAATTTGTATATGTCTTCCACGTACTCCACTTCCGCAAGCTCATTATCAACGTCTTGAGCATCAATGTCGATTACATTATTCGGCTTGGGCTTGTAGTTTAGACCACACACGGCTTTGCTCCTGGCAGTAAGTGTCGAGGTAAGTGACGCCTTAGGTTTCTTCTTTGACGATTCAGGTTTCTGTGTCTCGACTGTATCAGGACTGATCTCAATGACGGTTGCATTTTGTGGGACTGGTGCTGGTTTTGGCTTGACTGTAGCTTTCTTCTTTGGAACTAACTTGTTTTCATTATTATTCACCACCAGTGGTTTCTGTAAAAGACATTTAACAAGGTTAGGTTTGATAGGAAACTATCACATAAATTTTGAGATTATTTTTGTTGTTTTCACCTTTTCTGCATCTTTTTGTGCATTGGCTATTAACTGAGCACAGAAACTTCTGGTAACAGGTCGTGTAACTTGTTGCCTGAGAGTGACCAAGTTTCCAATATCTCCTAATGCGCGACGGCTCTTGCCTTGTGCCCCCAACGGAACTGCCATATTCTTCTGCTTAATAGCCCCTACTGGTTCTCCTTTAAAAATTACAAAACAAGATTTAGTTATTTAATCGATGTAGCATTAACATATCAAGAAACCTTAAATACATATATATGAAGAATAATCTTAAAATCAGGATAGACAAAACAAGATTGAATCTTTAAATCAAAGCAGTTTATAAAAAACCACTAGCTACAGAAATCGAACAATGCTTATAACCAAGATTTAATCAACAAATTATAATAATTTAGCAAGATTTGATCTTAAACCCTAATTACCGAAATAAAGTATAAAGTTTAATTAACCAGCAACTTTTTATAACTAAGAAAAAACCCTCCTCGATAAAGTTTTCAATGATGAGATATTAGAAAAACATATAGAATAAAAGATTGAATCTTTTAATCCAAGCACGAAGAAATATCCAATAAGAAACTATATTAATTCATCAAGATACAATCTTAAAACCCACCCTAATTATCGAACAAAAAATCCCTTTTGAAAACCATACATAAAGTTATAAAATATGAAGTATAGAGAAAAATATACCAAGAAAGATCCAAAAAAAAAATGAACAAGATATAGTGTGAGATTTAAAGAAAAGAAAGAAAGATAGATTGATTAGATCTAAAGAAAACCCAGATTGAATACCTGGTCTGTTTTGATCTTGAAGAACGTGTCGTGAAGCCATCTCTCTGAATCCAAAAAAGACGCTCCTCTTATCTTGTGTTGATGATGAATGGAATGGAATGAAACTAGGGTTGGTTGAATGAATAATGTGTTTATGAGACAAGAGAGAAAGGGTATATATGATTTCAAGTGATTCTCCCCAACGGTCGATTTTATAGCCGTTACCACAAGCCTTCCCTTTTTTTTATTACTTATTCAAATGATCCTGTATATGGAAACTTTTTTTTTCTATTAACATTCAAATTGTATTTGTTTTCTAATTTCAATTTTTCATTCTTTAAGTTTTATTTTATATCTTCCATCTAATCTATCTCAATAATCATATTAATCTCATTTATTTAATAATAAAAAAAATAAAAAAAATAAAAGGCGGAGAATGTATTTCTGTCTTTTCAGCCCCAACTACCAAAACAAAATGTGTAATTAACGTAACTCATAACACATTCAGAAAATACACACAACTGTTTTTCTCTCATTTCTCTCTCTACACATACGCAGTAAAAACAAACACTACACAAAGTTACACCGATAAAAAACACACACTAAAACACGCGCACACAATCGAAAAAACTACATTATTGATCAAAACCCAACAACAACAACAATTTGAAAACATACACGAAAATGAAAACAAAAGGTAAAGGTGAATCGACTGTGAGAAAAAAGAAGAAAACACTAGTTACATCCAAAGATAAAGGTATAAAACACACATTTACTGAAACATTCTAATGTTAATTTGATTATACATAGCTTTTCTGATGAATATTTGTGGTTTATCCGAAGTTATTTTTTTAATCAACATGCGAACAGTAGGTTATATTAGATTCTTAATAAGCAAAAATGTGTGGTTATAAATTTAGAAGGATATGTTGGTGTGAAAATGATTTTAGAGAAAAAAAATGATAGAAAGTAATGAACACAAAGTTGTGGAAAAATATAGAGAAAATGTTATCATATTTGGTTCTTGACATGCTTGAAAAAGGTTAAATTATACATCATATATGATATAGAATTAAAATAAAAGAAAAAATGTTAGTCGCTTCAAGAAAAACACAGTTCTTAACTAACAATTTGCGAAAACATCTAGATGAAGGATTATTAATATCTGAATTTTGCAATTCTTTTAAAATCTATTTATCGTTCCTCGACTCACTCGAATTGATTTCCAATTTTAACGTAAGATTAATTGTTCTTGGTTAATAAATCTTTGTTTGGTATTTTAAAACTAAAAACCATTTAATTAAAAACTATTTAATCTAATTAAAAAGGAAATATTTAATTAAAACTACTTTTTCACTATTAAAAATCTTAATTAAAACTAATTCAACTATTTTAAAATCTATTTAAAATTGTAGACTAATTTAATTAACTAAAACTTAACTATTTAAAATTTATAAACTAACTCAGACTATTTAAAATAAAATTATTTAAACAAATTTAAAAACTATTTTAAATTTAAACAAAACTTAAAACTAGTTTTATATAAAACTAAACTAATTAAAACTAATTTAAAAACTAACTTTAAAAACAATATAAACTTCTAAAAGTAGTAAAATATTTATTTTGTTTGTTTTTTTTTATATTTTTTTTTCTTTTTTCTAAAACTTTATAAAAATAAATGTACTAAAATTTTTTTAATGAAAATTAATTAAATAAAAAAAACTTGTAATTAAATCTATTAAATAAATTGACAGCCTTAATTAAAATAACTGCATAAACTACTCTGTCTAACTTATAACAAAAACAAGTAGCTAGTTGAGATGGTTAACACGTTGGGGTTATAAACGGCAGGTCACGGGTTCGAGTCCCTGCGTGGACGATTTTGGCTATTTTTTTTTTGGAATTAGATTTTTGACAGTTTAAAATCTATCAGACCAAGTGAGTCTGATAGCTTATATAAGCAGCTAAATAAGAACCAAAACAGCAAAAGCAAGACTAGAATCAATTAAACTAGTAATAAGCAAATAAGCCTAATTAATCAGCAAATCTAAACACCAATAATATCAGTACACTGCTAACTCAAATTCAGCAAAAAAGAACTTAAATATCAGCAAATCAAAAAGCAAATAAACTAGCAGATTTAATTAAGTACCAAGACATCTTAATTCTAGCAGACCTATTCAGCAGATTACTAGCAAATAACAAACCTAATTCAATACCAGGATCTAACCCAGCTTAAAAAAAAACTTGCAACTAGAATTCGCATCAAAGAGATTAATCCAAAGTTTCAGTAATCAGTTTCAACCAGAATCTTATTTAAACTCTCACTTAATATATTTATTTAAAAACCTTTTGCTGAAATAAATTGACTCTCAAATTCAGTTTGAATAATCTACTCAGAAACATCAGTTGATTTAACCCATACTAAAATCCAAACAGAAGAACTAGACAAAATAATAAACAGATTGAATAAAGCCTAATTATAATTTCCTCAAACCCTAAACCACTAAACACCTAACACCAAAACAGATTTATTCAAAGTAGATTTTAACAAAATGAAAACTAAATAGAATCGTACCTATTGTAGAAATCCTTTGAGAAGAAGCAACAACGCTGAGCTGACTTTTGAACCGAATCTAACTCCTCCTTTCAACCAAACATCACCATCGAACCAAATTGATTTGAACAAACAGTAATTTCGATCTAACCAGTGGGTTAGACTTTATATTCCAATCTTACTTTATTATTTAATTTTGCAATTAAAAATAAATAATAACAAAGCAGTAATAACAAATTTATAAGACGAAATAGAAATTTTTATTAATTCAAAATAAACATTACAACTTTATAAATGAAAATTACATTAATCTTATTTCTAATTTAAAATAAAAACAGTAAATAAAGAAAAAATGGAATATAAATTACAGGAGATATGAGGGGTATTTATAGCCAACACCCATGGCTTGCTGATGAAGATTTGTAGAGGGGAAAACTCATCTTGACCCTTAAATCCTTCTTTTTCTTCTTTCTTTTTGATCCAATGGTGGAAAATCGTTTACCCATCACACGGATTGCCACCGTGGATGGGTTTATGTTTCTTGTGCTTCTTCAATGAGGATGTGGCATGATTTGATTGGAGGGATGGTGATGGTGATGTGTATACACCAATCACAAGAAGGGAAGGGAGCCACGTTTGATTGAGGACCACCATCTTCCTAGTCCGAAAAAGATGGGGATTTAATTCCCATACGTGATTTACACGCGCTGTTAATTGTGAAAAGCCCCAATATTATTTTGTGGCTAGTGTTTGGGTTAATAGGGGAAAAGTTGTGTTTTGTTTCTTGTTTTCATCGAAGGAGAGAGAGAGAGGATAACGGAAGTTTTGTGGTGTGTGGGTAAAAACAAAACGTGTGTGTGAGTTTGACTGAATGCGAAGTGAAAAGTATTTACTTTTCATCGTCCCATGTTTAACTTGATTTATTGGGCTATGTAAACCCAAAATACACCCGTCTCTAGTTTTTCTTTTGTAATGGGCTTGGAGCCCATTACACTCCATCCATCTCTTCATAGTAAAGTTATTGGGCCTTAATGGGCTAATCTACCAAAGACAAATAACATTAGTTTCCTTATTGGGCTTTTGGGCCCATTAATCAAATGTGGGACCCACAAAGCCCAATAACTTTGATAAGTTAAATCCCCTAATGAAACGAATTGATTTTTGGCTTTTTGGTCTTTTCTTCAAACTCCGTGTCGATTTTGCCGTTTTCGTGATCTTCGGTACACTTTTGGTTCTTTGACTTTGTCTTTGTCTCTTTCTTGGACTTTTCTTCAACAATTGACCATGAAATCTCGTGTTTTCTTTCCTTTTGATCTTTTGTACCTATTTCACACAAAAACATAAAACCACGCGTAATTCCGACTTTTACGATATTAAACACATGATTAGGTCTTGTTTTTCCTTGATTTTAGTGGTAAAAGGATAAGTGTTTACACACTTATTAAATCTCCTACACTTGACCATTGCAATGACCCCATGCAATGCATATTTTTAAAGCATAAAGTTACATTTTCCTCATAATTAACCCATCTTGGCCTTTATTAAGATATACTATTACTACTACAAAAGAAACTAAAGAACGATGAAAAGATAAAAACTTTATTCAAGAAACAAAAGTTATAATAATTTATTAACTTGGAAATTATTTTAAGGAGAAAACTCGTAAAGAAATATAAGACTTAAATTAGCGCTTTGGTGTCATGAATATTAATCACCCTCAAGTTTCACGTTCCCCATACCAAGCTTAAAAACGAGATCATTGTTTACCATAAGTTCCTAAGTTAAAACCACTTATATAGGACAATTGTGTAATACTCCTTCTCCAATTCCTAAGTTGTATCTCTAGATTTTAAAGATTGTCATTCACCCGTAGGATCATTTGACTTATTTAATAATCTTTAGTCCAAAAATGAAGGCAAAACGGTGCAAACCCGACACTCAGAACCTAACCTCGTCCTAAAAAACGTTGTCACTAAAGTAAGGCCACATCAAGAATAATTTAACATGATTTGGGGAATAAATTCCCGGATCTGAAATTTGGCCAATAGTACTACTTATTAATTATTCCTCCAAAGTCATGTTGACTTATTGTGGAGTTTAGCAAATTCACATCATATACCCTTAGGCTCTTTAAGATGTAAAAATGCTCCTCATCTATTGTCCACACCCTAAGGCTCCTTGAACGATAAACAAAGGAATTGATTTTTGATCAATTTTTATTCAACACTTACCATGTCATACACCCTAAGACTCTAATGACAAAGTTCGTGCTACATGCCCCACATCCTAAGGCTCCTTGAGGTCATGTTTTAATCATATTCTTTCTTTATTTATGATATATATATTAGGCCAAATTCCGTGATCCCATGGTCTGAATACCTCCTACTTAGTGGTTATGAGCCACCTTAGTTGGAAGTCCACAACGCTAGAACCCTCAATGTGTTCATGCTTTAATTACAAGGAGATAAAAGATTTGGCTAAGAGCTAAGATATCGAATCTACACCGCAAAAATCCTCATTTATTAAGCAATTAAATATACAAACGGGAAGAAAGAGCCACAAAAACTCTTATAAGCAAGAATTAACCCTCAAACTTATTATCAACTCTATCATCTCTCGTTCTCCATAATTTAAAATCTCAAGGAATGAGACTCGTGGATGCTTAGTCTAATAAACCAGTTAAGGTCCATATGGTTAAGGATACTTGCTAGAGTAAACTTGGATAAGTAAACTCGAGTTGAGTCAAAATATTCACGACGGGCCTAATATATCAAAGACATCTAAACTTGTTAAAACCATTTTATTCATTTTTTTTGACTTTATTCTTTGAAATAGAAAATATAAATACGATGCGATGACAAAAGGAAAGAAACTAAAAGAAAATAAATGGAAAATACTACTAGGCCAAAATAGATCAAAAATTTGAAAAACGTTGAAAATTTTTAATTTTCCGGTTAAATGAGGTTAAATTCATGGAAAATCCCACTAAAATTCGATAGAAGTCCCCCCCACACTTAATATAAACATTGTCCTCAATGTTTAAGCATGTGGGAGAATAAACTCCCCTACACTTAGGACATTGAGTACGTTGTTTAAATCGAGCTAAGGAAGAGACAACTAAAGTGATTACATTTATTCGACTTATTTATATACATGTATGAATCACAATAGCAAAAACGAATCGAAGAAACCGGGTACACGGGATCACGGGTCGCGTCAAAAATACCAAAAATGGATCATGAAAGCACACATCCCTGCACAACATCACAACACAAACAACCTACTTGGCTCCCCTACACTTATTGGAAAAACATAATAAAAGGATAGATAATCGGGTTGCCTCCCGAGAAGCGCTTGTGTTTGTTAACCGAGTCACGAGCCTGACTCGTTCCCGAATTAAATGGTCCATGGGGAAGCCTCGAATGTAATATCAGGATCAAAGACCTTGTCCTCGTTCCCGGAGGACATTAATAAAGGAGAGGCATGAGGATAAGTCTTGAAGGGTAGAAAAGTCCTTTCAACATACGAAAAGTATGTGAAATCATGATCCACGAGAGGTGGGGTGGGTAAAGGAATCAAAATGTCATCCCCAAAAGACATATGATTATCACTGAGTGACAAAGCCGTAAAGTTGTTGATCATGGAATGGTCAATGTCACCCCCCGGGTCAAAGCACTCATCCTCGGTAATGGTTTCTAAAGGTTGGGATAAAAGGTGCTCGGGAGGGGGACTTGGGACAATATCTTCATGCAACAAATTATCAAAAAGAATATCGCCCTCTGTGTCATCATCATCAATACCCGGAGGTATTGAGAGAATGTCGATTTCCTCCATAGCTGTATCATTATTCTCAACTGAAGTAATAGACGGAGGTAAAGACTCAGAAATAGGAGCAGAATTCAACGCTTCAATTTTAGTAATAAGAAGATGAAATTTTAGTAATTTGTCGCGAAGAATAACGTCTTCCACCTCATTTACAAGACTAAGTTCAGTGGTGAACTTCTCTTATGTCGGAAAGAATAAATCAACATCGCCTACATCGCCCGGAGGAGAAGGAGAAATTTCAAAAGTGAAATTCTCATAGCATGGAGAAAAATCATCATCATTAAGAGCGACCTCGTCCGTAAGCTCAGCAAAAGTAGGGACATCACAAACCTCCTCAAATAAGTTGTCGAGACCAAATTCACTAATATCACTCGATGTATCACAATCCTTAGACGCATTTGGGATATTGATGTGATCGTGATAGTATATGTGATAATTAGATACGTTATAGGGTAAATTAGAAAATTACCTTTAGGAAAAAGTAATAGACTAAAATTACCAAAGACGAATTCAATTAAACACTTAGATGAACCAAGTTCGTTGTACACGAAGATCGAGTGAATTTGAGACGTTTTGTATCGATTTGGACAATTGATTCGAATTGGTTATCGGTTTTTAAAACTAAAATTAATTCTACCAATTTAAAACTAATTAATCCTAAGTGCATGAATCGTTACCCCGAATTATTAATCTAAAAACAATTTTATTTAAATTTAAAACAATTTTAAAATTTAAACTATTTAAATAAAATCAACTAAAAACTTATCTATGTAAGTAAAATTACTTTTACACTATTTTTAAAATCTATTAAAACACTATTTTACTTCTAAAAATTAATTAAATCTAATTTATTTAAAAACTAACTTTATTAAAATCTAATTATTTAAAAACTAATTAAATTTCTAAAATAAAACATTTTTATTATATTTTGATTTATTTATTATCTAAAAACTTTATAAAAGAAATATTATAAAATGAATTAAAATGAAAATTAAAGTAAATTAGGGTAGTTAATACTAAATAAAATCTGACAGCTCTAATTAAGAGCCTATATTAAATTCCTAATTCGTAATTAATCCAAAAAGAGTGGTTAGACGAGTTGATTGAGGTGCTGGACATATAAGCTGGGGGTCTCGAGTTCGAGCCCCATGAGTGACAGTTTTTTGAGGTTTGTTTATTTTTGGAACAGTAAACCATATATGCTATAAAATAGGAAGATAAAACTTGACTCAAAAGTCAAGTAACAACAATCAGATAAAATAGTGATGCAACAGTAAATGAAAAAGATGGTTTATATTAAGCAAGAGAAACAGTTAAGAATCAAATTCAAACGTTGATAAAATAAAACCCATAATCACTAAACAGATTACCAGTTAAACTCGACTATCTAGATCTAAATACCCCAAACTCCAAGCCTGCTAGCAAAAATCAAAAATACCCAACCAAAACAGTAGCTAAACAAAATAAAGCACCATCAACCTAAAACCTATTTAAATATCAGCAAACAGATAAAATCTAAACAGTCAAAATGAAAACTCAGTTAAACAAATCCTAAACTTAAATTCAGGCAGTAAATAAGATTAAACAACTTATCAGCAAAATAAGACTAAAATCAGTAAATGATACTGAACAAATAACCCATGATTAAACCAAATGATCCATCAGACAAAAACAACTTCTAAAACTCAGCAATCAAATATCAAGTTAACACACGATTATGCAGATCTCAAAAATTTCACACATCATTCATTTAAATAAATCAGCTATGAAGGAAAACTGATAAAGCTCTCAAACCAACAGATCAAAACTCAGATTAAATCAGATTAATCATTAGTTTGAACCAAAACCATTATTTAAAAATCATATTCATAAACTAACTTAAGTTGAAACAGATTATCTCATAACTCGAATTAAACTATCACAAAAACAGCAATGCTTAATCAAATATCAGAGTTAACAAAACATGTAAAATAAACAGGAAATTAAAAGAACTTAAAACCTATTGACGAAATCCTTTGGGACGAAGTGCAACGCTGAGCTGACTTTAGAACTTAAACGGAACCACCGTGCACCAAAAACATCACCATCGAGCTATGACTCGAACCAACAATCAATCGTTCCAACAATATTGTTTATATTCAACCAGTGGGGTTAAATATTCTTTTTCCCAATCTCATTCCAATATTCATATAAACTATTAACATCAGCTTATATAAACATTCACTTTTATAATTTTTAGCTTAGAGATTAAACTTGTAAATATTATAACAGAAAATAAAAGGGACACGAGATTAATTAAAAATTAGAAAATTTCATTAAATTCAATTCAAATCATTACAAAATTGATAAAAGGAAAAATTCCAATTATTTAATCTAAACTATCATTATAACAGTATGAAAAAGAAAGGGATGCCTACTGAATAAGTTGAGGGGGTATTTATAGCTAAGGTAGAGGTGTTGGTTGTTGATGAAGAACAATTTTTTGCCCTTAGATCTTCTTATTCTTCTTCTCTCTCTTGTCAGTTTTGATCATACGGTGGATATTCGCACACTAGCACACGAATTGCCAACGTGGCAATCCCTTGTGCTAGTTGTGCTAGTTCAAGGCTGATATGGCATCTTTCTATTGGTGGAATGGGGGTTAATTGCTGTCACAACCACTCATAAGGTGCCACGTTGAACACTTCTCTCCATCTTCAAGTCCGAATAAATTGGGGATTCATTTACCAACGCGTGAATCACACGCTCCAAATGAAACCCCCAATTTTTATTGGTGAATTTTATTAATAGGGATAATAAGGGTTTGGAGGTTACAGGTTTTTAGGGTGAGGGAGATGAGAAAGATGGGTAAAAGCATAGGGAGTATCGAAAGTTTTTTTTTGTGGAGTGTGTGAGTGCGTTTGGTAGGTTATGATAAATGAATGTTAACCAACTTATAACTGATATTGAAAAACAATCCCAAATCGTCCCAATGTTTAACAATAAACATGGGCTTGCAGCCCCTGACTTTGCCTTCCACGTCTTATAATTCTTGGCTAATGGGATTTTGTCTAAAAACAGTCATCCGTCCCAAATTGTTTGTGAAAATGGGCCTTGAATCCAAAAATTCTTATAACTTGTTTCCGTATTGGGCTTTTGGGCCCAATACCCAAATGTGGTACCCACAAGCCCAATAAACTTTATCCAAGATTTAATCCACTAAAACTGTAAAACCCGTATTTAATTATTCGAAATATTAAATACGCAATCTTATTCATTTAAAAACTATATGCAAACATGTCGGGAAAATAATGATCACGAAAGTACATATGTTAACACAAAGATAGTTACGTTTAGAAACTAAAATTAAAACGAAGGTACGTGGATTAAATTAAGTTTAAAAAAAACAAAAAATATATTTATGGAAAGTTATGTAGCCGGTTTATAAAAAAAAAGAAAAAAAAGGGAAATAAAGGCTTTAGGCCGGTTATAGAAGAAAAGAGAAATATTTTGGGCTAAGCCCACTTTGTAAAAAGAAAATAAACGGGGCATATCCCCTTTGGTGTTAATCAGACGCAGCGAACAAAAAAAAAGGGGATTTAGGGTTTCCATGGGTGTGGCCGATGGTTGAAGACAGAAAACACAGGAGAAAAAGATTTTTGATCCAAAAATTGTTTCGACTTATGTGCTCATCCTTAATCACGTGATATTGGTAATTCTTTTCCTTCCTTTTTCGTGTTTATCAGGAATACATGATTAATCAAGAAACAAATGATTATTGATGTCATGTACATGTTATAAGCATTTAAAATCAGTCGGGTTTTATGGTTTGCACGAAAACCGAGAGTTGTATTAACTCTCGGCGGGTCTTGAGTGTACACAGCCGAGACCTATATGGTCTCGGTGGGTTTTCCGTTGGTGATCAGGCTGAAACAAACCCCAAACAGGGGTATCGGGTGCTAAGGGGGTGTTTGTTTATACGTACAGTGGGTAAAAGTTAACAGCAAGGGGGCGTTTGGGATTAATATAACAAGGGGTGTGTTTGGATTTGAAAACAGTGTGAACAAATAGCAAGCAATGGGAACAAATAGCAACCAGTGGGAATAATGGGTATATTGAAATAACTTTAGCGACAGTTTTAGCGACAGTTTTCTGTCGCAAAGCTGTTATATATATGCAGTTTTTAAAAGGGACAGTTTTAGCGACAGTTTTAGTGACACAGAATTCTGTCACTAATTCTTGTTGACAGATTTTGTATCATATGTTGATTTGTTAGTGCGACCGAGATGGGCTCGGTAGGCTCGGGACATTATTATAAATAATAAAATAAATATTTTTATATTATACCTTTTTAAATTAAATTGTTTTATCAACGTTTAAAATATATTTTAAATGTATTAATTTAATATAGTTCCTTAATATTTAAAAGGGTATAATTTTATTAAATAAATTAAATTATTTTGGGAACTTCTAAATTAAGAAACTTTTTATTTTAGTGGGATATTTAAGGTAGTATTACTATAGCGTCAGAAATACGTTGTACCATAATTAATAGTAGAAAATAATACATTAAAATGAATTAATATAAGTTCAGATTTATCAGTTGGTATACGAACAGAATTTCAGAATCAAAATAAAATGAATAAATAAGAAGCCAATAAGATCAGTAAAATTCCATAAACGAATATCAGTTAACTTATTCGCGTCCTTTATTCATGTAGCACGCGTGAAGCCCGAGTAGTATTCGTTCAGTCTTCCATTCAGTCAGTTACTGGACACGAGGTACGGATTTTCCGTCCTTTCAGTAAGGACTTCCTTTCTATGCATGATTAGGATTTCCCGTCTTCAGCCAAATGTTTTTCCCCAGTATATGTTTAAGTTTTTCAGTAATCATATTAATAACTAAATAAATTGCCTGAGCATTATATACACGCACGACCAGTTTATGTACTAGTTACAGAGGTACCGTAACCACGACACTAGAGGCACCGGTGTCGTGACTCACATGCAGGAGAGTGATATCCTGCATCGTTCCACTCAGCTCAGCTTGGCCATTTTATCAGTATTATTAGTGGGGCGTATGGATGCATCCTAGGCTTATATGTGTTACAAGTTATCAGGTGAATGTGGTGTGTGCTCTACATCCTTCACATTGGAGCTGATCCCTCCACCCAGCACAGTTATTTAGAGGTCACCCCTCTACAGCATGACGAGGTCACCCCTCCAGTTATTCATGCACAGTTGTTACAGCACGTGACCTATATAAGCTCTGGCAAATAAAATACAGTAAATGCATGTTTTCAGAATTAATAGTTATATTTCAGTATCAGTATATATGAACCAGGTTTCTCAGATTTTATGCAGAGTTCTACTACATGTTACATTCAGTCTTACAGCTTCAGTATTCTATCGCCTGTTTCATTCAGTATATTCTTATCATGCTTTATATCCGTTCACTGAGCGTTATGCTCAGCCGTAGTTCCTTTCATGTTCTTACGGCAGGTACACCAGGACGCCCTTAGGATTCTGAGAGCATGTGCATTTGGATGGAAGCTATCCAGACTTCTTACTTTATGCATTTCTTACATTATTCTGCTTATTTGGACATTGTTTAGTCCTTTCCTTCAGTATTTTTACTTTTCATGTTTTGGGCTTATGTTTGGATTACCGATGTTCGATTCCGGTATTCCTTTATGGTCGGTTAATGTTTTAGGACATTTACCTTATGCTTGATGACGCCATAAATACACGTAACGGTCCACTTATCCAAGTGGGGTGTTACAATTATGGTATCAGAGAGCAAGTTCGACCTGTAGGCTCTAAAACTTGACCTGTGACTAGTGGGTAGTCACCAGGAACTTCCTAGAATTTGGCGTTGTTATCTTTCATGTTTCTCATGGATTATTCAGTCAGTTTTCTTCATTTATCAGTCAGTTTTCTTAAAGTTTTGACTAAGTAAAAGGTTGGTACATAACTAGCCATATTTAGTCGCATGTACTTTTTAGCGAATTTTTCGTTTTGGTGAGCTGACCATAGGCGTTCACCCTTGCCGTTCAGATTTTGTATTGGTAAACTGACCCATAGGCGTTTACCCTTACTCACGCCAGATTCATGTTTTCAGTCAAATATTACTTAGTGAACCAGCCATAAATGTTCACCATCTTTCAGGTCCAATTTTCATGCTTTTCAGTCGAATGATGTTTTGTGAACCGATCCATAGTTGCTCACCTTTGTCATATCAGGACATTTCATAAACTTTGACAAGTATGGATTGGACTACATGCAACCATATTTACTTCTAGATTGTAAATTTGCTATACGTGACAGTCCTCATGAAATTTTGACAAGTATGGATCGAACCAGAATCGGCCATACTTAGTCACATGTTTTCTTCTTTGAATTCTGTGGATTGAACTATAGCCATCCACACCAGTTGTTGTTAAACCTCAGTTGATCATACGCTTATGTCCTTTGTAACAATCCAATTTTCACAATCTCAAGTTGATGTCGCCTTCAGGCGGGTTCAATTTCATGTTCCCTTGCAAGGATTATGTTTTTAGCAGCGTGATAATGTTTTATGCTAAGACACAGAAGGGTTACAGTAAAATCCTGTTTCCAAAATAATCATGTTCGATCTTCTTCAATCATGTCTTCATGCTGACCATTGTTGAAATTCCATTTAGTTATATTCTTGAAACTCTATAAACCAGCAATAAATCGACGCAGGAATTATCAGCCTATCATGTTAACCATTTCAGTTCAGTTTACTACCGTTTAAATCAATTTATTCCTTGATGATGTCAGACAAGCGACACCAGTATCGATCATCCCATAAAGAATTTCCACCAGTACCATGTATAGTATTCCATATGTACCCCATGTACAGTGTCTCAGATATGCTCAATGTGTAGTATCCATTTTGTACTTCATGTACAGTAGTCCAGGTGTACTCCAGGTACCCTAATCCATGGGTATTGTTAATTGATCCTCAATCATCTCAGGCGTTTCCACTTGTCGATATTTTACCAGATGTTGATGCTGCTCGTGAGTTGAATATTTTGTTAGATGCTGATGCCGCTAACACTTTGAAGACCTCACAAATGCTGATGCTGCTGATACTTTGGAGATTTCTCAAGATGTTGATGCTGTTTATACTATGAAGACTCTGCAGAACAAGGACGAAAACTATAAATTTTAAATTTCTGACAAGAATAAACTTTTACCATCTGACACTACCATTCTATTACAGGCTTTTAATTTCTTAGCTAGACGTCACACTTCACTCAACTAACCGTTCATTCAGTAGAGTGGGAACCGGAACTCAGCCGGCCACTCAACAGAATAGTTACACGAATCACGGTCATGATGATGACCGTCTTAAAGTGACAGACAAAGCAGTAGTGACAACCATCGTACTTATAATTAATCAGTCAGTAACCATCGGAACTCCAGAACTGACATGACCAGAAATACAGAGGTCAGCAGTCTAACCGGTCTGTTAATCCTATCAATTACCAAAAATTTTCAGCCTTGTCCAGATTCATCCACTAAAACACATGTCAAGACATCAGTCAAGACATAGGTCTCAGGTATCATTTCGGAAGGCACATATCAGGACACCAGTCGTGGTACACGTCATACGAATCTTTCCTCAAAATACGAGTCAGAACTCATAACTCCAGTATGTTTCTAAACCAGACCCTCAGAAATTCAGGGTACCCTTTAGAAAGGGGTATACCCGTTCTATTATGCCACGCATGAATCAGATCATTAAAGTTCAGTCACCACCACTAGAGTATTATTCAGGTTAAACACGCAGTATTCATTCAGTGAGATTACAGACGAACACATTTAGTAAAAAAGTCGCCATGTTTACTTCACGTGTTCCTATGTCAGCTTTATCTTAAATCAGGTAGTTACCTGCCTCTCAGCCAGAAAGGACTCCACAGTATCACTCATATTTATTAAGGTTTTCCTTTCAGTTAACGACGAGATCCGTCTTACTATATTCAAAATATATTCATTATATTTCCTGCCAGGAAAATCAGTACAAATTATTTCTGCCTTACAAGCGCGTGACTTATCAATCCATAGCTACGAAGACTTTCTAGCCACCAGTTATAATCTACTTCCGAAGTTCGTTAAATTTATGATCAACAGATTTCTTCAAGCATTTCCAGAAGTAATTCCAGAAGGTTTTCCAGAAATTCATTCCTGACTACAAGACATAATTTAACATCGAGTTAGTCTCAAGAACGGAACCTGTCTTCAAAACTCTTTATTGCAAGGCTTAAGCTAAGTTAAAGAGTTGCAACATTTGCTGCAATAGTTACCGGAAAGAGGACTTATTCACCCTAGCGCACCACCAGGAAGTGCACCGTTTATGTCTATCAAGAAGAGGGCCGGTATCATGAGATCATGTATCGACCACTAAATTTTTACCAGATCACCATTCTTAATCAATGTTCATTCCATAAATAGCAGGTTTATCTGACCTGCTATGATGTCTTGAACATTTTCCAGAACAAATTTCCGATCACGCTACCATCAGTGGTGAGAGAAAGAACATGACGTTTCCAGATTGCTGTTGCACATATTACAGTCTCTCTAAAAATTTTGATCTTATACTTCTGAGCTCTCTAACGCTCCAGTTAGATTATGAAATTATGAATAAATTTTTTTTATGACTCTCATACAATATTATTAGTATATTCATTGATCACATTCTGATATGCCTAATGCTAGAAAAGAACACGAGACTCATTTTCTCACAGTTGCACAGAATCTTCAATAGGAGTTATTTTGATACACAACTTTCCACGTATAAATCTCAGTTGAACAAAGTGGCATTTTTGAGCCACCATATTTCAGCAGGAAGAAATTTTAGACAATCCTGCGCAGGTGAAGGCCATCACCTGATGGTCCCGACTGACGCCTGTGAAAGAAGTATAATTTTCTAGAACTCAATTAACTACTACGGCAAAAATTACTGACAGTTCTCACTAAAATCCTTCCATGACTATTCAGCCAGATTTCCATCAGAACGTCCCATAATCCCAGGTAGAATTTGGATAGAAGTACTATCACAGATTGATGCAACTATGTTTATGTCTAGATGCCTGACATACCACAGGTTCCAGATAGAACGCCGTCATGCTAGAAAGTTATTACCACCAGTAGAAATTCTGGACCGAAAGGAGACAAGACACCATGGAGATTGTAATCAGTTTACTACAGACCCAGAAAAAGTATAATACTATCTAAGTCACTGTCGACCATGTAATCAACCTACGCGTTTTCTTTCATCCGAAATGAGTACGCAGTAGCAAATCTTCAGGAATTTCAGCAATAAATCTTACGATTTCACGGTATCCCATCAACAATCATGTCAGATAGAACTTTCACATTCTCGAATTTCGATCATGGTTATGTTCACGATCACGTTGACGTTCACCTTCACGCTTACGTCTCACGTTCACATTATAATGTTGTTTCAGTCCATATTTAAGCTATCTCATGGTTTAAGCTCACATTAGCGTTCATAACATTGCTCACGTTCAAGTTCGTGTGCCATTTCACGATACACGTTTCTCAGTTTATTACCGAATACGGTTAGCTTGAGAAATCAGACTCAAGTTTAGCACAGCTATTCCATAACCAGGCAGACGTTTCACATCTCAGGCAGTATCGTTTGGCATTCATTCCTCAGTCAACATACGTTCATGATATGTTCTAGTATCACGTTCACAGTATGATTCACGTATCACATTCATGATATATTCCATGCAAGCGCTCCTCATATAATTATGAACCACGTTCACAATTGCTCACCTAGCACATTCACAATTGTTCACGTAGTTCGTCCCTATATGTTTTCAATATCTTGCTCAGAGATATAAATGTTATCTTCTCAAGATAATTGTACGTACCGTTTCATGTATACTACATGCTACAGCTCATTTCATTCTATCAGATTCAGAAAATCCATCTTAAGTATGGAACCATAAACTATTCAGCATCATCAGGACGGGGTCATCAGGACCAAGATTGTTATTATGCTTAGACCTTCTAAGAAATCGTTTCGAGCGGGAATCCACTCGAAACGGAGGAGTCCATCTGGATCTCTCATTCCTTTTCCTCTAATAAATCCAGTTAAGTCTTTTCAGTCATGTCACGTTCCATGTTCTCTCCAGCCATGTCACGTTACATGATCATTTCATTCATGTCACTTTTATACTTATCAACAATATTAGGTCTTAATTAGAAGACAAATCATCTCCAGTTTATTTTCTTTCAGTTTACGTGTTCTTCCAGTTCTTATAACTTCATCAGCTTATTATCTTTAATTCGGGGACGAATTATTCTTTTTAGAGGGGAAGAATTGTAAAACCCGGTATAGTCGTTTCTTTAATTCGGGGACGAATTATTCTTTTAGAGGGGAAGAATTGTAAAACCCGTATTTAATTATTCGAAATATTAAATACACAATCTTATTCATTTAAAAACTATATGCAAACATGTCGGGAAAATAATGATCACGAAAGTACATATGTTAACACAAAGATAGTTACGTTTAGAAACTAAAATTAAAACCAAGGTACGTGGATTAAATTAAGTTTAAAAAAACAAAAAATATATTTATGGAAAGTTATGTAGCCGGTTTAAAAAAAAAAAAAGGGAAATAAAGGCTTTAGGCCGGTTATAGAAGAAAAGAGAAAGATTTTGGGCTAAGCCCACTTTGTAAAAAGAAAATAAACGGGGCATATCCCCTTTGGTGTTAATCAGACGCAGCGAACAAAAAAAAGGGGATTTAGGGTTTCCATGGGTGTGGCCGATGGTTGAAGACAGAAAACACAGGAGAAAAAGATTTTTGATCCAAAAAATTGTTTCGACTTATGTGCTCATCCTTAATCACGTGATATTGGTAATTCTTTTCCTTCCTTTTTCGTGTTTATCAGGAATACATGATTAATCAAGAAACAAATGATTATTGATGTCATGTACATGTTATAAGCATTTAAAATCAGTCGGGTTTTATGTTTTGCACAAAAACCGAGAGTTATATTAACTCTCGGTGGGTCTTGAGTGTACACAGCCGAGACCTATATGGTCTCGGTGGTTTTTCCTTTGGTGATCAGGCTGAAACAAACCCCAAACAGGGGTATCGGGTGCTAAGGGGGTGTTTGTTTATACGTACAGTGGGTAAAAGTTAACAGCAGGGGGGCGTTTGGGATTAATATAACAAGGGGTGTGTTTGGATTTGAAAACAGTGTGAACAAATAGCAAGCAGTGGGAACAAATAGCAACCAGTGGGAATAATGGGACTATAAATGGGTATATTGAAATAACTTTAGCGACAGTTTTAGCGACAGTTTTCTGTCGCAAAACTGTTATATATATGCAGTTTTTAAAAGGGACAGTTTTAGCGACAGTTTTAGTGACACAGAATTCTGTCACTAATTCTTGTTGACAGATTTTGTATCATATGTTGATTTGTTAGTGCGACCGAGATGGGCTCGGTAGGCTCGGGACATTATTATAAATAATAAAATAAATATTTTTATATTATACCTTTTTAAATTAAATTGTTTTATCAATGTTTAAAATATATTTTAAATGTATTAATTTAATATAGTTCCTTAATATTTAAAAGGGTATAATTTTATTAAATAAATTAAATTATTTTGGGAACTTCTAAATTAAGAAACTTTTTATTTTAGCAGGATATTTAAGGTAGTATTACTATAGCGTCAGAAATACGTTGTACCATAATTAATAGTAGAAAATAATACATTAAAATGAATTAATATAAGTTCAGATTTATCAGTTGGTATACGAACAGAATTTCAGAATCAAAATAAAATGAATAAATAAGAAGCCAATAAGATCAGTAAAATTCCATAAACGAATATCAGTTAACTTATTCGCGTCCTTTATTCATGTAGCACGCGTGAAGCCCGAGTAGTATTCGTTCAGTCTTCCATTCAGTCAGTTACTGGACACGAGGTACGGATTTTCCGTCCTTTCAGTAAGGACTTCCTTTCTATGCATGATTAGGATTTCCCGTCTTCAGCCAAATGTTTTTCCCCAGTATATGTTTAAGTTTTTCAGTAATCATATTAATAACTAAATAAATTGCCTGAGCATTATATACAAGCACGACCAGTTTATGTACTAGTTACAGAGGTACCGTAACCACGACACTAGAGGCACCGGTGTCGTGACTCACATGCAGGAGAGTGATATCCTGCATCGTTCCACTCAGCTCAGCTTGGCCATTTTATCAGTATTATTAGTGGGGCGTATGAATGCATCCTAGGCTTATATGTGTTACAAGTTATCAGGTGAATGTGGTGTGTGCTCTACATCCTTCACATTGGAGCTGATCCCTCCACCCAACACAGTTATTTAGAGGTCACCCCTCTACAGCATGACGAGGTCACCCCTCCAGTTATTCATGCACGGTTGTTACAGCACGTGACCTATATAAGCTATGGCAAATAAAATACAGTAAATGCATGTTTTCAGAATTAATAGTTATATTTCAGTATCAGTATATATGAACCAGGTTTCTCAGATTTTATGCAGAGTTCTACTACATGTTACATATCAGTCTTACAGCTTCAGTATTCTATCGCCTGTTTCATTCAGTATATTCTTATCATGCTTTATATCCGTTCACTGAGCGTTATGCTCAGCCGTAGTTCCTTTCATGTTCTAACGACAGGTACACCAGGACGCCCTTAGGATTCTGAAAGCATGTGCATTTGGATGGAAGCTATCCAGACTTCTTACTTTATGAATTTCTTACATTATTCTGCTTATTTGGACATTGTTTAGTCCTTTCCTTCAGTATTTTTACTTTTCATGTTTTGGGCTTATGTTTGGATTACCGATGTTCGATTCCGGTATTCCTTTATGGTCGGTTAATGTTTTAGGACATTTACCTTATGCTTGATGACACGCCATAAATACACGTAACGGTCCACTTATCCAAGTGGGGTGTTACAAAAACGGACTTGTTTTGGCTTCCTCGATCTTTTCTTCAAACTTGTGTCGGGTTTTGTCGGTTTTCGTGAACTTTGGTACCTACACACATCAAACAACAAAACAAGCATATACAAGGCAATATTTGAACATTTCATGCATTTTAAACTCGTTTTAAGATACAAATGATATGAGTAATTACACTCATATCAAACTCCCCCTTGCTAAGCAATTGCCGTGTCCTCACGCAATGATAAAATAAAACACTAACTACACCATTATTCAACTTTTGACACTTTATTTTGCAAAGACATAATGTATTGCTTTCATTATTTGAAAAATAACTTTTAGGATCATAACTCAAATAGATTCATCTTCCCCTACTTTTCACTTTTCCATGCCAAGTGTAAAAACAAGATCATTGTCAATCATAAGCCCCAAAATTAAACCAACTTATACAAGTAATTTGTGTTAAACTCAATCTCCTATTATTC
Organism: Glebionis coronaria; assembly: GCA_025667525.1. Classification (NCBI taxonomy): domain Eukaryota; kingdom Viridiplantae; phylum Streptophyta; class Magnoliopsida; order Asterales; family Asteraceae; genus Glebionis; species Glebionis coronaria. Next base: position 286,318 of record JANFOE010000183.1, read on the forward strand.
CTAACTGTATCTCTAGATTTTTTTTGTCATTCACCCAAAGGCTCATTTGACTTTATTAGATAATTATTAGTCCAAAAATGAAGGCAAAAACGGTGTAAACTCAACACTCAAAACCTAACCTCGACTTTAAAAACCGTTGTCACTAAAGAAAGCCCACGTCAAGGATAACTTAACACGATTTGAGGGATAAATCCCCGGATCCGAAATTTGGCTAATAGGACTACTTAAAAGCAACAATAAAAACCTCCAAAGTCAATTATGACCTTATTAATGGAGTTAGCAACAATCACATCATAACACCTTGTGGCTCTTTAAGATACAATTGTGCTCCTTATTTAAAATCCACACCCGAAGGCTCCTTGGACAAAAATAAGGGAATTGACATTCACCATCCCACCTTATGGCTCATGATGATGAAGCAATTTTTATTCAACACGTCCCCTTGCCATAAACCCTAAGGCTCTAATGACAAGGTTAGTGCTACATGACTCCCACCCGAAGGCTCCTAGAGAACATGTTTTTATTTATTCTTCTTATTAATATGATATTTATAGTAAGCCAAATTTCCGTAATCCCATGATCAAAAGTCCATGACGCTGACACCCTTAATGTGTTCTCACTTTAATTACAAGGGAAGAAAAAGAAGGAGTTACGAGTTAAGATATTAAGCCTAAACCGCTAAAAACTTCATTTATTAAGCAATTATTATTCAAGCGTGGAAAATAAATACGAGGAGATTAAATCAAACACAAAAATACTTGCACAAAGAATAATTAATTTTAGAAACTTATGATTAAACTCTATCATCTCTTGTTCTCCATATTGTAAAATTTCAAAAATATGAAATCAATGGATACTTGGCCTATTAAATCAAAGTTTTGCGTTTTCAAGTCATCTATAGGATCTTGCATCTTCTTATACTTTTTCAAGTTTTAGAATTTGCGTTTTAAAGTTCCCTTGATAAACGACTTTCTAGGATCAATTATAGGAACTTGCGAAAAGTTCTTGTTCTTAACCCGTATGAATTAAGACTTTCGCGTTTTAAAGCTCCCTATATAAAAGCCTAGCAAAACTTAATTTAAACATGTTAAGGAAGAGCTAAGATAAAAACCAAGTCGAGTCAAAAACTATTTTTATTTTCACCAACGGAAAGCCTACATTTGTGTCAAAAGCACTTATTTTCTTTATTAAAACTTCAAAATAACATTAAAAATTTAAATTTTTTATGAAAATGAGAAAAACAATTACGTTTAGACACGACAAAAGCAATTGCAAGCGATTATATCGATTGATCCCCCCATGCTAAAACCAAACATTGTCCTCAATGTTTCTTAGCTCAAGAGTAACACCCCTTGATAAAACACGAAGAGTCTAATGCAAAATCCTAACATGGAAAGAGCACGCAAATCTATAAGTCGTTTATTAATTATGTCTCAAGATAAAACGTTAGTCGATAAAAATCAAAGGATAGAGAGTGTGCCCCTTTTTGGCAATCAAAGAATGGAAGATCAAGTGGACCGGCAAAAACCGAACACGAGAATCTTCAATGATTAGGGTCATACCTAAGATTCACAACAACAAAACACGAGCACGAGCTTGAAAGATCAAGCCTTATTAGTGTTAGAAAATAGATAGAAGATAGAATGTATGGGACTCCCCCACAAGGCACCTCGTTTTTGTTCACCGAGTCATGAGCTCGACTCGATCCCCGCATTCATTGGTCCTTAGGGAAAATGGTGAAAACCGGCGTAATGGAATAAAATGCAACATGAAGCACGCTGCCGGGGATCTTGTGTACGATTCGCCTTTGTGAGATTTGTTGATCGTTGATTTGAAGACCCTTTCCGTCCTCGGAAAGTTTTGTTATTTTTCTATTATATAGTATGTATCGTTTTTCGTATTTTGTGTGATTACTATATTGTATTACGTAGAACAATAAATTTACCTACTTTCAAATAAGGCCTTAGTTGGGATTTCATCACCTAGCTATTGTATTCGAACCCAAAACAAAAAAAAGGCAAAATAGATAAATACTAATAAGAAGTTTGAACTCGATTTATACAAACTATAAGATGGGTATAAGGCGACGAGCTATAAAAGGCCGTCTAAGGAAAAAGGTTTTTAAGTGCTTATGTGATAATTAGATACGTTATAGGGTAAATTAGAAAATTACCTTTAGGAAAAAGTAATAGACTAAAATTACCAAAGACGGATTCAATTAAACACTTAGATGAACCAAGTTCGTTGTACACGAAGATCGAGTGAATCTGAGACGTTTTGTATCGATTTGGACAATTGATTCGAATTGGTTATCGGTTTTTAAAACTAAAATTAATTCTACCAATTTAAAACTAATTAATCCTAAGTACATGAATCGTTACCCCGAATTATTAATCTAAAAACAATTTTATTTAAAATTAAAACTATTTTAAAATTTAAACTATTTGAATAAAATCAACTAAAAACTTATCTATGTAAGTAAAATTACTTTTACACTATTTTTAAAATCTATTAAAAAACTATTTTACTTCTAAAAATTATTTAAATATAATTTATTTAAAAACTAACTTTATTAAAATCTAATTATTTAAAAACTAATTAAATTTCTAAAATAAAACATTTTTTTTATTATATTTTGATTTATTTATTATCTAAAAACTTTATAAAAGAAATATTATAAAATGAATTAAAATGAAATTAAAGTAAATTAGGGTAGTTAATACTAAATAAAATCTGACAGCTCTAATTAAGAGCCTATATTAAATTCCTAATTCATAATTAATCCAAAAAGAGTGGTTAGACGAGTTGGTTGAGGTGCTGGACATATAAGCTGGGGGTCTCGAGTTCGAGCCCCATGAGTGACAGTTTTTCGAGATTAGTTTATTTTTGGAACAGTAAACCATATATGCTATAAAATAGGAAGATAAAACTTGACTCAAAAGTCAAGTAACAACAATCAGTGATGCAACAGTAAATGAAAAAGATGGTTTATATTAAGCAAGAGAAACAGTTAAGAACCAAATTCAAACGTTGATAAAATAAAACCCATAATCACTAAACAGATTACCCGTTAAACTCGACTATCTAGATCTAAATACCCCAAAATCCAAGCCTGCTAGCAAAAACCAAAAATACCCAAACTCCAGCTAAACAAAATAAAGCACCATCAACCTAAAACCTATTTAAATATCAGCAAACAGATAAAATCTAAACAGTCAAAATGAAAACTCAGTTGAACAAATCCTAAACTTAAATTCAGGCAGTAAATAAGATTAAACAACTTATCAGCAGACTAAGACTAAAATCAGTAAATGATACTGAACAAATAACCCATGATTAAACCAAATGATCCATCAGACAAAAACAACTTCTAAAACTCAGCAATCAAATATCAAGTTAACACACGATTATGCAGATCTCAAAAATTTCACACATCATTCATTTAAATAAATCAGCTATGAAGGAAAACTGATAAAGCTCTCAAACCAACAGATCAAAACTCAGATTAAATCAGATTAATCATCAGTTTGAACCAAAACCATTATTTAAAAATCAGATTCATAAACTAACTTAAGCTGAAACAGATTATCTCATAACTCAAATTAAACTATCACAAAAAACATCAATGCTTAATAAAATATCAGAGTTAACAAAACATGTAAAATAAACAGGAAATTAAAAGAACTTAAAACCTATTGACGAAATCCTTTGGGACGAAGTGAAGCGCTGAGCTGACTTTAGAACTTAAACGGAACCACCATGCACCAAAAACATCACCATCGAGCTATGACTCGAACCAACAATCAATCGTTCCAACAAAATTGTTTATATTCAACCAGTGGGGTTAAATATTCTTTTTCCCAATCTCATTCCAATATTCATATAAGCTATTAACATCAGCTTATATAAACATTCACTTTTATAATTTTTAGCTTAGAGATTAAACTTGCAAATATTATAACAAAAAATAAAAAGGACACGAGATTAATTAAAAATCAGAAACTTTCATTAAATTCAATTCAAATCATTACAAAATTGATAAAAGGAAAAATTACAATTATTTAATCTAAACTATCATTATAACAGTATGAAAAAGAAAGGGATGCCTACTGAATAAATTGAGGGGGTATTTATAGCTGAGGTAGAGGTGTTGGTTGTTGATGAAGAACAATTTTTGGCCCTTATATCTTCTTATTCTTCTTCTCTCTCTTGTCAGTTTTGATCATACGGTGGATATTCGCACACTAGCACACGGATTGCCAACGTGTCAATCCCTTGTGCTAGTTGTGCTAGTTCAAGGCTGATATGGCATCTTTCTATTGGTGGAATGGGGGTTAATTGCTATCACAGCCACTCATAAGGTGCCACGTCGAACACTTCTCTCCATCTTCAAGTCCGAATAAATTGGGGATTTATTTACCAACGCGTGAATCACACGCTCCAAATGAAACCCCCAATTTTTATTGGTGAATTTTATTAATAGGGATAATTAGGGTTTGGAGGTTACAGGTTTTTAGGGTGAGGGAGATGAGAAAGATGGGTAAAATCATAGGGAGTATCAAAAGTTTTTTTTTTGTAGAGTGTGTGAGTGCGTTTGGTAGGTTATGATAAATGAATGTCGACCAACTTATAACTGATATTGAAAAACAATCCCAAATTGTCCTAATGTTTAACAATAAACATGGGCTTGCAGCCCATGACTTTGCCTCCCACGTCTTATAATTCTTGGCTAATGGGCTTTTGTCTAAAAATAGTCATCCGTCCCAAATTGTTTGTGAAAATAGGCCTTGAATCCAAAAATTCTTATAACTTGCTTCCTTATTGGGCTTTTGGGCCCAATACCCAAATGTGGGACCCACAAGCCTAATAAACTTTATCCAAGATTTAATCCACTAAAACGGACTTGTTTTGGCTTCCTCGATCTTTTCTTCAAACTTGTGTCGGTTTTTGTCGGTTTTCGTAAACTTTGGTACCTACACACATCAAACAACAAAACAAGCATATACAAGGCAATATTTGAACATTTCATGCATTTTAAACTCGTTTTAAGATACAAATGATATGTGTAATTACACTCATATCAGATATCAAGAGTGGGAGTAGTAATCTCAGAAGATGGGTTGAGATCATAGATATCATCCTCGTCATCATCATAATAGTAGTATGGACGCACAAGAGGAGGAGTATAATCACTAAGATTATATACTTGCTCTTTTTGCTGTCGCTTTTCCTCCTCCCATGCTTCTTTTAGTTGAACCACGGCTTCTTGAAGTTGCAAAATAAGGGCGTGTGTTTCGTCATTCGGATTCAAAGAAGGTTGATGATCGAGGGTGTATTGTGGGGGCTCAAAATTATGAAAACCGTATTATAGCACGGATGTGGCCCATCATAAATCATCGGTTGAAAATAATTAGAACACGGATTTGGCTCATAATAATTCATCGGCTGACAAGAAAAGGTATCGTGAGGGCCCCCATAATTGTTGCAACACGGGTATTGAGAGAAACCCGGTGCATTTTGTGAATATGGATCGTCAAATATGGGAGAGGGTGAAATAGTGTCATTAGAAGGGAAGAATGAATTGATCGAATTGCACGATAGACAACGGCCAAATTCGTAATTAGGGATATCCATTCCACACCGTTCGCATGAACACCATTGACAGGATTGACTACCAGAAGATGGTCTTCCACACCCTACACAGTCAACAAACGAACCCATTAAACACAATAGATAAGCAAGAAGAATATTTTTGGTGCAAAAATTTCGAAAAAGAAATGCTTTTTATGATTTTTAATTGTTTTTGGGATTTTTGAATTTTTTCTTTGGATTTTTGAAAATTTTTGGCAAGAAAAATAACGTTAAAAAGTGAACGGATCCCAAAATCCAACGCGTCTCTCACAGAAAACCGTTAATCTTCACGAAAAGATCCGACAGCGACGCCAATTTAATATCCGAATTTTGCAATTCTTTTAAAATCTATTTATCGTTCCTCGACTCACTCGAATTGATTTCCAATTTTAACGTAATATTAATTGTTCTTGGTTAATAAAACTTTGTTTGGTATTTTAAAACTAAAAACCATTTAATTAAAAACTATTTAATCTAATTAAAAAGGAAATGTTTAATTAAAACTACTTTTTCACTATTAAAAATCTTAATTAAAACTAATTCAACTATTTTAAAATCTATTTAAAATTGTAGACTAATTTAATTAACTAAAACTTAACTATTTAAAATTTATAAACTAACTTAGACTATTTAAAATAAAATTATTTAAACAAATTTAAAAACTATTTTAAATTTAAAAAAAACTTAAAACTAATTTTATATAAAACTAAACTAATTAAAACTAATTTTAAAACTAACTTTAAAAACAATATAAACTTCTAAAAGTAGTAAAATATTTATTTTGTTTGTTGTTTTTTTTCTTTTTTTTAAAACTTTATAAAAATAAATTTACTAAAACTTTTTAATGAAAATTAATTAAATAAAAAAAACTTGTAATTAAATCTATTAAATAATCTGACAGCCTTAAGTAAAATAACTACATAAACTACTCTGTTTAACTTATGACAAAAACAAGTAGCTAGTTGAGATGGTTAACACGTTGGGGTTATAAATGGCAGGTCACCGGTTCGAGTCTGATATGAGTGTTTTTACTCATATCATTTATAGCTTTAAACAATGAAAATATTGCTCAAAACATATCAAATATGCCTCGTATTTGTTTGTTTCTTGTTTAAATATGTGTAGGTACCAAGTTCGTGAAAACCGACGAAAACCGACACGAGATTGAGAAAAAGATCAACGAAGCCAAAATGGAGCTCGACTTTGAAGGATATAATTATTTATCGAGGAAACGGGCTAAGTGGGTCCCACATGGGTTTATTGGGCTTGAAAAGCTCATCAATGGATATTAAGTGAAATAATTTTGGACAATTCCATTTGAAGGCCCAAATTAAATAAAGGACGGATGGTATACATGTATTGGGCCTCAAGCCCAATTTGAGAAACGAAATGAAAAGATTTTTGTGATGGGCTTTAAGGTTTTGAATACACGATTACTTTTCACCAGTTTTCACCCCACTCATTTTCTTAATAAATATTGCACCCATTTTAATGCCACACGTTTCATACACATATTTAATAAAACATTCGATGATTTCAATGTATCATTTTCACCTCCTTTCTTCCCCATCACCCACCATAACCAGTAAATAAACACTATTCATGATAAACCCTAGTCCGGTAAAAGTAACAATTAATAGAGGGCTTTTGTTCAATCCACTCGTGTGAATGCACACAAGAGAGGAATTAAATCCCCAATTGATTCGGAAGAGAAGAGTGGGAAAGATGCTACGTGGCTAATTCTTATTGGAGAAGACACATCATTCCCCAAATCCACCAATCAAATGACTCAAAACTAGCACAAGAAGCACAGTTGCATGCCAGGGTGTCGATCCGTGTGACTTTGGAATCATCACAGCCATCCATTCGAAGAAAGAGAAAAAGATGAGAAGATCAAAGGCTGAAAGAAAGAAGGAATATCCCTCGAGAGATGCGAATATGCTCTCCCCAACCTCTCGGGTTCATCTATAAAACCCCCCCTCCATTCTCTTTATTTTTCATCCCTTTTCTAGTGTAATGTTGTAATGGTAGTTTGTAGTTAGGATTTATTTTCAAATATTGTAATGAATTTCTGAATTAATAAAATTTCAATTTTCGTTCGAAATCTGTTTTACTTAATTTCTGTTTTATTGTTTAAATGATTTGATAAAACTAGCTATTATAATCTATCGTTATCAGCTTTAATCGATTAAGCTTTTTCATAGCTTAAGTGATTAAGTTACACAGTTAAGGGAAACATCTTATCTAATTGATAAGGTAAGAAAAAGCAGGTTGAAGATCTCGGTTATAATCGTGTTTGATGATGATTTTATGGCGAGGTTTTAGTGCTGAGGGTCGGCGTTAGGCTTAGTTCAGATTGATAAAAAGTGGTGTTAGCTCGTGGCTCGTCGGCTACGGGCAGAAAGAACAAGCTCTAGAGAGCAATTTTCATCTCTCTGTTCTTGCTGAGGGATTCCAGGTTCTCCTGTTTTACTTTGTTTTTTTTTATATTAGCTTAGTTTGAATGTTAGTTTGAATGATAGGTTTGTTTAGCTTCTTGATCTAAATGTTTGATGCGTATGATAAGTCTGAGAGTTATATGAATTTGCTGTTGGGTTAATTCTATCCGAGTGGACTGTTTGGAATTGTTTTCATAGCTTTAACTGTATGATTCATACAGCCTGATTAGCTGCTGTATTTGTTGATTTGAATTTTCTGATTTTTTAAGTTATACTGCTGAATATGCTGCCGGATTGGTCGTTAGGCTGATATATTTTGTTATGACTGCTGATGAATTTGGGAATTTGTTTGTTCATTTAATTTTCTGAATCACTTGCTTGCTGTTTTTCTCATTCGATGTTTCTCGAGCGTTTTTTATGTGAGTTGATTAGATATTCCTAATAGTTGAATTATTTTACTGTTATTAATGTCATCCCATTATTTCTTGCATAACTGTATTAAGGTGTTGTAGGTTTGCGTTAATCGTGAATCTGTATTGCTATGCTCTGCGTTTAGTTGAAAGATTCGATCGTTATTGCTGTGATAGATTTAGTTTGATTGCTGTAGTAGTTAACTATAGCTGCTTATTAGATGTGTAAGTGTTTTTCTTAGTTAGATTTTACAATTTAGATGTTGACTGTTGCTCCAGTCTGTAGCTTTAAAATTTGGTAGTACTGAGTGGTTTGATTTTAGTAGTTTAACTTCTATTCGGACATAACAGTAATTACGGTCATTGATTGAGAATTTATATGTTTGTTTGCCTTAGACTGTGATTCTTATATTGCCTGCCTGAATTAGAGTTTAGGATTTGTTACTGAGTTACTGAATCTGTGATTATAATGTTCTTCTGTGTTGTTTATCTTAACTGTTTTATTCATTTTGAAATTTCGGAGTTTGATGTCATTCTGCACCTGTGTCAGTTAAAAGTTAGTTTGTATTGCCTGTAGCAAAGTCTGAATCAAATAAAAATAATACCAAAATATTGCGCTTTGCAGGTCTCGAACTCGAGACCTGCCTTTCACCAGTTAAACGCCATTACCAACTGGACTAAGCTCTCTATTTGGTTCATTAGTGAACTGTATGCTTAATAAACGTTTTGTTATCTCTGTATTTTCAGTTTAAATATGTACACTTTACTTAAATTTGTCAAGTGTAAAGTCTTTTATTCATTAAAAATATTAATTAAAAGTTTTTTTATTAGGATTCAATAGTTTAATAAATAAATAAATAAAAATAAAATATATATATAATTACTTTTAATTAAATAGTTTATTTTAATTAATAATTAGTTTGAATATAATAAATATAAAAAAAAATAAATAAAAAAAAATAAAAAATAAAAATGTTTTTATTCTAAAAGTTTAATTAGTTCAATTTTAATTAAGTGAAATTTTTAGAAAATAGACTTTAAATAGATTTTATATAGAATTGTTTTTAAGTAATTTTAAATAAAGTGATTAGTTTTAAAAGTTAATTAGATTCTTTTTACTTAGTTGTTATTCTGTCAAAATTAGTATAGGATTTGTTCTTGTAATTTACTTTAAATCTTGTAATACCCTTTGATGATTAATAAAAATTAGTTTAATCTTTCACAAGTGTCTCGTTTTTTTTTACTGCTTTCATTTTATGAATAATTTCTATTACTGATTTGCATGATAACATTCAAGATATTATACTTAAACTAATTAATAGTTTTGGTGTAATATTATAAGTAAAACTGGATCAATTAAATTATCCCCACTGGATGATTTAAGTTTATAAATTAGTTTGGAACGATTGTGGAAACTGGTTGATTTGTTCGACGTTCGAATGGTGATTCGAGATGATGGTTCGTATGGAGGATATTGGCGGTTTTTATTCTGGTTCTAAGGAAGCTCAGCGCTTTCCTTCGACTCAAAGGATATCTTCAAAAAGGTGCATTTTCTTTTACTTGTATTGTTTATGAAATTAATTTGATAAGTTTGCTACTTAGGTTTGATTTGTTTAACTGTTTAAAGTCTCTGTTAGATAGGTTTAAGTCTGCTAAATGTTTCGATTTATGTTATCTGTTTAATTAACTGAGTTAGTGAATCTATTTCGATATTGAACTGTAATTGATCTTTGGGTAGATCGTTGATGAATCTGACTTTGATTATAACCTCAATGCTGATGTGAATTTTAAGATTCGCTGACTGATTTGAGTGATACTTGGATTTGATTTTGTGGACTATGTTAGTGTATAGTCTATAGAATCAAGTGTAGGTTTCAGATTGCCTTGAGCTTGATTTCATGATAATGTTTTCATAGATAGGAATTAGTCTCTTCTTGTTTATAAATCTGCTTGAGTAAAAGGACATGGGTTTGTGGAACTGTCAACAGCCATGACGTGTTCTACTGTTCCGAGTATGCTGCTTTGAGATTGCATAGCTGCTGTAATAGCTATACAGTTAGGTTAAGTTGCTTTGAGTTGGAATAGAGTTCGATTACTTTTGCTGTGGGGGTGCTTTGGTATGATTCTCGATTTTAACTATTTTAATAATGATTTTATATTGTTGCTGTGCTCTCATTTGTAATATGATCTGCTGCGTTTTCTACTATTAGTATAATCTAGTTGGGTAATTTGTTTAGATTGGTTTTGCTATTAGTTTGATTTAGCAGTCCTTGATAAGCTTTGGTTTTGAGTTGATTTTCTGTTTAGATTTGAGGCTGTTGATTGTTTATTCTGGTTGCCATAATTGTAGTTGGTTTTTATCTTTTCTTTGAAATGTTATAGGAATTGAGTGTTTAATTTGGATTGACTGTTTTTACTGATTTGTTGTCTGGTTAATTCTTTGTTTCTTTAGTTCTACTGATTTGTTGTTCAAGCAAAAAGCTTATCAGATCCTACTTATCTGATAAGTATCAAAAGCTGATTCCTATCAGTTTATTAATAAGCATCAAATAATCACTCCTGTGATCTCTTTTCATTATTCTGTCCAAATAGAATTTAATCAAAAAAATATGTCAACCATGGGATTCGAACTCGAGCCCCTCCGTTTGTTTGTCCAGCGTGATTGCCAGTTGGGCTAATTACCCTTTTTGTTTTTGTTTCTTGTCATCTATTTATTATAGTGTAGTTTAGCAGTTTTTCTTTTGTAACGTTTTATTTACTATACGTTTATTTTTGTTTACAATTTTTAATCAAAATTTTAAATAAAGTAATCTCTTTAAAAATGAGTAGTTTATAAAATAAATAAAATAAATTAAAAAAAAAAAAAATAAAAAAAATAAAAAAATGTTTTTATTTAGATAAGTTTAATTAGTTCAATTTTAATTAAGTGAAATTTTTAGAAAATAGACTTTAAATAGATTTTATATAGAATTGTTTTTAAGTAATTTTAAATAAAGTGATTAGTTTTAAAAGTTAATTAGATTTATAAATTAGTTTAAAAGTTTTTGAATTATTCTTAAGTAATCTTTTGTTAAGTTTTTATAATTAGCGGGTTTAACGGTTCATGCACTTAGGATTATTTTTAAATAGCTTAAAATTCGTAGATTTTAATTGTAGTTTTAAAAATCAACGACTCATTCAAATCAATTGTCCAAATCAAAACGAAACGTCTCAAATTCATAAGATCTTTGTGTACAACGAACTCGACTCACTCACGTGTTTAATCGTATCCGTCTTTGACTTATTTTTGGTTAATTACTTTTTCCTAAAGGTAATTACCTAAATTTGTCCTATAACGTATATGTGTTAATCCACGACACATCAAAAATTTTGGCGCCGCTGCCAGGGATCTTGTGTACGATTCGCTTTTGTGGAGATTTGTTGATCGTGGATTTGAAGACCCTTTCCGTGCTCGGAAAGTTTTGTTATTTTCTTATTATGTATCGATTTTATGAAAAATACCAAAAATAATCTTCTTCTTGTCTAATTTCTTTTCTTCAATCCTCTTAATTCTCGTCTTTTAAAATGGACTCATTTTCATTCTCCTCTAAGGATCATGTTGATGTTCCTAAGGCACAATCTTCAATTGAAGAGCCTTTGATTCCTAGCTTCACACCGAGTGAGGTTAGTGATTATTCGTTGGATAAGTTCATCGATGAACTTTTTGCTATCCTTGATCCACTTCCACGGGGAAGTGAAGACGTTTCCGATCTCGAGATCGAACGTGATTCTTGTGTTTTACCTACCATTCTCGAGGAATTCGCCGATGAATTGCCTTCGAATGAGAATGATGATCTAGTATCCGAGTGTGACACACTCGATACTTTGTCGGAAATTTCTTGTGATGACGAGAATGATGACACTTTTGTGACTTACTCAAATCCTCTATTTGAAGCTTCATTGAACAATAATCCATTGTTTAAAGAGGATTTTGAGAACATCATACCTCCTACATCTCACAACCTTTGTGATGATGATCTTCTTATGAAGGAGGTTGATGAGGTTTGTGATGATGATCACACCTCTTGTTATGATGAGTATGTCGACTCGGATGGAGAAATTTACATTATTCCCAATCTCCCTCCCACTCGCGTTGATCTTAATGTGCGGGTTTTTCATGTGACTCATATTGAGTACCATGACCCCTTTGTTCACGTTCCTAAGAGTGAAAAAGTCGACAAAGTCATGCAAGTTGAAACCACTATGGTTGAGATTTTTTTACCACCATTACCATGTGCTTCATATGATTTAGGATTAGCATGGGGGGACGACACCTTGTTGTCTATTCCTTTCTCCACCGAGGACGAGGTATTCGATCCCGGAATTGTCGATTTAGGGAAATCTCGGCCTTTCACCGATGCAATAATTGAAAGACTTTTTAATCATCTTGGTGCGAGTTTATCTCGTGGAGCATGCTACATCCATACCATTCGTTGTGACTACCATCTCTTATTAGAGATTCGTGTTAGAGTTTTATCCTCTCGTTTGTCATCCGACAACGAGGATGAGATCTTTGACCCCGGCATCGTGCTTTGTGTTGGTTTTTACTCCAATATGCCGGTTTGCACCATCTTTCCCTAAGGACCAATGAATGCGGGGATCGAGTCGAGCTCATGACTCGGTGAACAAAAACGAGTATTTTCTATCTTCTCTCTATTTTTCTAACACCTAATAAGGCTTGATCTTTCAAGCTCGTGCTCGTGTTTTGTTGTGTTGTGATCTTAGGTACGACCCTTATATTTGAAGACTCTCGTGTTCGGTTTTTGCCGGTCCACTTGATCTTCCATTCTTTGAATGCCAAAAAGGGGCACACTTTCTACCCTTGATTTTATTAACTAACGTTTTATCTTGAGGCATAATTAATAAACGGCTTATAGATTTGCGTGCTCTTTCCATGCTAGGAAATTGCATTAGACTCTTCGTGTTTTAGCAAGGGGGTGTTAGTCTTGAGCTAAGAAACATTGAGGACAATGTTTGGTTTTAGCATGGGGGAGTCAATCGATATAATCGCTTGCTATTGCTTTTGTCGTGTCCAAACGTATTGTTTTTCTCATTTTCAATAAAATTTTAAAACTTTTTAGTGTTATTTTTAAGTTTTAATAAAGAAAATAAGTGTTTTTGACACGAATGTAGTTTTCAATAAGAATAGTTTTTGACTCGACTTGGTTTTTAACCTTAGCTTTTTCTTAACGTATTTGAATTAAGTTTTGCTAGGCTATTATATAGGGAGCTTTAAAACGCGAAGGTCTTAATTCATATGAGTTAAGGACAAGAACTTTTCGCAAGCTCCTATAATTGATCCTAGAAAGTCGTTTATCAAGGGAACTTTAAAACGCAAATTCTAAAACTTGCAAAAGTATAAGAAGTTGCAAGATCCTATAGATGACTTGAAAACCCAAAACTTTGATTTAATAGGCTAAGTATCCATTGATTTCATTCTTGGAATTTTACAATATGGAGAACAAGAGATGATAGAGCCATTTATAAGTTCGGTATTCTTTCGGGAATTTATGTGAGTTAATTATGAGCCTATTCTCCCACCACTTGTTAATAAATTTAATTGCAATAAATAATGTTGAACGATTTGAAAAGTTACTTAGCTTCTAGCCCAAGATCGTTTAGAAGTTGCTCGGTATGGATTAGAGTTCATAGCCAAGGCATAACTTATTGAAGCGGGATGCGAAGATTGGCGAGTCCAAAAAGGTCCTAACAAGACATGAGGGCTATGTTTTATTGCTAAAGATCTCAAGTGATGTGAAGATTCATTATTCAAAAATCAATATGAAGGATCGAGACACACGACGAAAAGCAAAATACTCCCAAAAAGTCATGGAGAAGTCTATCCAAAAAGACCAAAATAAGGTATGAGGATAAATGAAGCCAAGTCCAAAAAGGAGGCGAATCGTTGTTAATCAAAATCCCAAGTAAAGATTGGAGAAAAATGAAGAAGTCGTGGTCCAAGTATGAATCTCTCAAAACTTCAAGTGAAGAAATATTATGAAGAGAAGACCATTATTTCAAGAACGTCTCTCAAGGTTGGAAGTATTAAGTCATTGCCAAATATCGATCCGAGAAAGGTCTCAAATCGCGAAACAAGTTATGCCAAGATATGAACTTTATGAAGTCCCGAGAAGCAGTTTTAAAAGATTTTGTCCTTTAGCTAACTATTGATTAAATCGTTCACTTTATTTTCGGCTTAATAAATTATCGAAATAAGTCAACAATGCATCCTCGTGATCATTCAAGACAACAATAAAATATAAGAGATACACTTAGGAATAAGGGAGTCTAAGTGATTAATTGGCCCACATGAGTTCGTGTTAGTTTACCAACTTATAATAACAATGATCTTGTTTTTGCACTTGGCATGAAAAAGTGAAAAGTCGGGGACGATGAATCTATTTGAGCTTTTATGATCCTTAATGTTATTGCAAAATAAATTGTCAAAAGTTGAATAATAGTGTAGTTCATAGTTTTATTTTATCATTGCGTGAGGACACGGCAATTGCTTAGCATGGGGGAATTTGATATGAGTGTTTTTACTCATATCATTTATAGCTTTAAACAATGAAAATATTGCTCAAAACATATCAAATATGCCTCGTATTTGTTTGTTTCTTGTTTAAATGTGTGTAGGTACCAAGTTCGTGAAAACCGACGAAAACCGACACGAGATTGAGAAAAAGATCAACGAAGCCAAAATGGAGCTCGACTTTGAAGGATATAATTATTTATCGAGGAAACGGGCTAAGTGGGTCCCACATGGGTTTATTGGGCTTGAAAAGCCCATCAATGGATATTAAGTGAAATAATTTTGGACAATTCCATTTGAAGGCCCAAATTAAATAAAGGACGGATGGTATACATGTATTGGGCCTCAAGCCCAATTTGAGAAACGAAATGAAAAGATTTTTGTGATGGGCTTTAAGGTTTTGAATACACGATTACTTTTCACCAGTTTTCACCCCACTCATTTTCTTAATAAATAATGCACCCATTTTAATGCCACACGTTTCATACACATATTTAATAAAACATTCGATGATTTCAATGTATCATTTTCACCTCCTTTCTTCCCCATCACCCACCATAACCAGTAAATAAACACTATTCATGATAAACCCTAGTCCGGTAAAAGTAACAATTAATAGAGGGCTTTTGTTCAATCCACTCGTGTGAATGCACACAAGAGAGGAATTAAATCCCCAATTGATTCGGAAGAGAAGAGTGGGAAAGATGCTACGTGGCTAATTCTTATTGGAGAAGACACATCATTCCCCAAATCCACCAATCAAATGACTCAAAACTAGCACAAGAAGCACAGTTGCATGCCAGGGTGTCGATCCGTGTGACTTTGGAATCATCACAACCATCCATTCGAAGAAAGAGAAAAAGATGAGAAGATCAAAGGCTGAAAGAAAGAAGGAATATCCCTCGAGAGATGCGAATATGCTCTCCCCAACCTCTCGGGTTCATCTATAAAACCCCCCCTCCATTCTATTTATTTTTCATCCCTTTTCTAGTGTAATGTTGTAATGGTAGTTTGTAGTTAGGATTTATTTTCAAATATTGTAATGAATTTCTGAATTAATAAAATTTCAATTTTCGTTCGAAATCTGTTTTACTTAATTTCTGTTTTATTGTTTAAATGATTTGATAAAACTAGCTATTATAATCTATCGTTATCAGCTTTAATCGGTTAAGCTTTTTCATAGCTTAAGTGATTAAGTTACACAGTTAAGGGAAACATCTTATCTAATTGATAAGGTAAGAAAAAGCAGGTTGAAGATCTCGGTTATAATCGTGTTTGATGATGATTTTATGGCGAGGTTTTAGTGCCGAGGGTCGGCGTTAGGCTTAGTTCAGATTGATAAAAAGTGGTGTTAGCTCGTGGCTCGTCGGCTACGGGCAGAAAGAACAAGCTCTAGAGAGCAATTTTCATCTCTCTGTTCTTGCTGAGGGATTCCAGGTTCTCCTGTTTTACTTTGTTTTTTTTTTATATTAGCTTAGTTTGAATGTTAGTTTGAATGATAGGTTTGTTTAGCTTCTTGATCTAAATGTTTGATGCGTATGATAAGTCTGAGAGTTATATGAATTTGCTGTTGGGTTAATTCTATCCGAGTGGACTGTTTGGAATTGTTTTCATAGCTTTAACTGTATGATTCATACAGCCTGATTAGCTGCTGTATTTGTTGATTTGAATTTTCTGATTTTTTAAGTTATACTGCTGAATATGCTGCCGGATTGGTCGTTAGGCTGATATATTTTGTTATGACTGCTGATGAATTTGGGAATTTGTTTGTTCATTTAATTTTCTGAATCACTTGCTTGCTGTTTTTCTCATTCGATGTTTCTCGAGCGTTTTTTATGTGAGTTGATTAGATATTCCTAATAGTTGAATTATTTTACTGTTATTAATGTCATCCCATTATTTCTTGCATAACTGTATTAAGGTGTTGTAGGTTTGCGTTAATCGTGAATTTGTATTGCTATGCTCTGCGTTTAGTTGAAAGATTCGATCGTTATTGCTGTGATAGATTTAGTTTGATTGCTGTAGTAGTTAACTATAGCTGCTTATTAGATGTGTAAGTGTTTTTCTTAGTTAGATTTTACAATTTAGATGTTGACTGTTGCTCCAGTCTGTAGCTTTAAAATTTGGTAGTACTGAGTGGTTTGATTTTAGTAGCTTAACTTCTATTCGGACATAACAGTAATTAAGGTCATTGATTGAGAATTTATATATTTGTTTGCCTTAGACTGTGATTCTTATATTGCCTGCCTGAATTAGAGTTTAGGATTTGTTACTGAGTTACTGAATCTGTGATTATAATGTTCTTCTGTGTTGTTTATCTTAACTGTTTTATTCATTTTGAAATTTTCGGAGTTTGATGTCATTCTGCACCTGTGTCAGTTAAAAGTTAGTTTGTATTGCCTGTAGCAAAGTCTGAATCAAATAAAAATAATACCAAAATATTGCGCTTTGCAGGTCTCGAACTCGAGACCTGCCTTTCACCAGTTAAACGCCATTACCAACTGGACTAAGCTCTCTATTTGGTTCATTAGTGAACTGTATGCTTAATAAACGTTTTGTTATCTCTGTATTTTCAGTTTAAATACGTACACTTTACTTAAATTTGTCAAGTGTAAAGTCTTTTATTCATTAAAAATATTAATTAAAAGTTTTTTTATTAGGATTCAATAGTTTAATAAATAAATAAATAAAAATAAAATATATATATAATTACTTTTAATTAAATAGTTTATTTTAATTAATAATTAGTTTGAATATAATAAATATAAAAAAAAATAAATAAAAAAAATAAAAAAAATAAAAATGTTTTTATTCTAAAAGTTTAATTAGTTTATTAGATTTTTATAAAAAGTAGATTTAAATAAATTAGTTTTTTAAATAGATTTGTTTTAAAGTAATTTTTAATAAAGTAAGTTAGTTTTAAATAGTTTAATTAGATTCTTAAATAGATTAAAAGGTTATTAAATAGATTTATTTTATAGATTTTTTAAATAGATTAAATTTTAAATAGTGTTAATTTTTAATAGTAAGTAATTGTATTTAGAGTTAAATATAGCGGGGTTTACGATTCATGCATTTTAGGTTAACTTTAAATAGCTTAAAATTCGTAGACTTAATTTTAGTTTTAAAAACCGACGACACATTCAAATCAATTGTCCAAATCAAAACGAAACGTCTCAAATTCACTCGATCTTCGTGTACAACGAACTTGGTTCACTCACGTGTTTAATCGTATCCGTCTTTGACTTATTTTTGGTTAATTACTTTTTCCTAAAGGTAATTACCTAAATTTGTCCTATAACGTATATGTGTTAATCCACGACACATCAGAGTCCCTGCGTGGACGATTTTGGCTATTTTTTTTGGAATTAGATTTTTGACAGTTTAAAATCTATCAGACCAAGTGAGTCTGATAGCTTATATAAGCAGCTAAATAAGAACCAAAACAGCAAAAGCAAGACTAGAATCAATTAAACTAGTAATAAGCAAATAAGCCTAATTAATCAGCAAATCTAAACACGAATAATATCAGTACACTGCTAACTCAAATTCAGCAAAAAGAACTTAAATATCAGCAAATAAAAACCAAATAAACTAGCAGATTTAATTAAGTACCAAAACAGCTTAATTCTAGCAGACCTATTCAGCAGATTACTAGCAAATAACAAACCTAATTTAATACCAGGATCTAACTCAGCTTAAAAAAACTTGCAATTAGAATTCGCATCAAACAAATTAATCCAAAGTTTCAGTAATCAGTTTCAACCAGAATCTTATTTAAACTCTCACTTAATATATTTATTTAAAAAGATTTTACTGAAATAAATTGAGTCTCAAATTCAGTTTAAATAATCTACTCAGAAACATCAGTTGATTTAACCCATACTAAAATCCAAATAGAAGAACTAGACAAAATAATAAACAGATTCAATAAAGCCTAATTATAATTTCCTCAAACCCTAAACCACTAAGCACCTAACACCAAAACAGATTTATTCAAAGGAGATGTTAACAAAATGAATACTAAATAGAATCGTACCTATTGTAGAAATCCTTTGAGAAGAAGCAACAGCGTTGAGCTGGCTTTTGAACCGAATCTAACTCCTCCTTTCAACCAAACATCACCATCGAACCAAATTGATTTGAACAAACAGTAATTTTGATCTAACCAGTGGGTTAGACTTTATATTCCGATCTTACTTAATTATTTAATTTTGTAAGTGATTAAAAATAAATAATAACAAAGCAGTAATAACAAATTTATAAGACGAAATAGAAATTTTTATTAATTCAAAATAAACATTTCAACTTTATAAATGAAAATTACATTAATCCTATTTCTAATTTAAAATAAAAATAGTAAATAAAGAAAAAATGGAATATAAATTACAGGAAATATGGGGGTATTTATAGCCAACCCCCATGGCTTGCCGATGAAGATTTGTTGAGGGGAAAACTCATCCTGACCCTTAAATCCTTCTTTTTCTTCTTTCTCTTTGATCCAATGGTGGAAAATCGTTTACCTATCACATGGATTGCCACCGTGGATGGGTTTGTGTTTCTTGTGCTTCTTCAATGAGGATCTGGCATGATTTGATTGGAGGGATGGTGATGGTGATGTGTATACACCAATCACATGAAGGGAAGGGTGCCAAGTTTGATTGAGGACCACCATCTTCCTAGTCCAAAAAAGATGGGATTTAATTCCCATACGTGATTTACACGCGCTGTTAATTGTGAAAAGCCCCAATATTATTTTGTGGCTAGGGTTTGGGTTAATAGGGGAAAAGCTGTGTTTTGTTTCTTGTTTTCATCGAAGGAGAGAGAGAGAGAGGGAGGATAACGGAAGTTTTGTGGTGTGTGGGTAAAAACAAAACTTGTGTGTGAGTTTGACTGAATGAGAAGTGAAAAGTATTTACTTTTCACCGTCCCATGTTTAACTTGACTTATTGGGCTATGTAAACCCAAAATACACCCGTCTCTAGTTTTTCTTTTGTAAATGGGCTTGGAGCCCATTACACTCCATCCGTCTCTTCATAGTAAAGTTATTGGGCCTTAATGGGCTAATCTACCAAAGACATATAACATTAGTTTCCTTATTGGGCTTTTGGGCCCATTAATCAAATGTGGGACCCACAAAGCCCAATAACTTTGATAAATTAAATCCCCGAATGAAACGACTTGATTTTTGGCTTTTTGGTCTTTTCTTCAAACTCCGTGTCGATTTTGCCGGTTTTCGTGATCTTCAGTACACTTTTGGTTCTTTGACTTTGTCTTTGTCTCTTTCTTGGACTTTTCTTCAACAATTGACCGTGAAATCCCGTGTTTTCTTTCCTTTTGATCTTTTGTACCTATTTGACACAAAAACACAAAACTACAAAACCACGCGTAATTCCGACTTTTACGATATTAAACACATGATTAGGTCTTGTTTTTCCTTGATTTTAGTGGTAAAAGGATAAGTGTTTACACACTTATTAATTATCATATATGATATATCATTTATCACGTATGATATATAAAATAACATACATGATATCATTTATCATTTATCATTTATCATTTATCATATATCATATATCGTTTATCATATATGATGTAGCATAGACAAAAGTCTTAGAGTCAGGCTATGCCTTCGACATTTTGCCGAAGGCATAACAAGCCGATAAAAATACGAAAAACATAATTAGAAATAGAAGCATTAGTCATTCATCATTATTGATGTATGCTTGTCTTAATGGTGGTTCTGGCGCAGAAAAATCATCAAGAAAAACAAGACAAAAGACAGGCAGACAAACTCGAGAATAGTTAATAAGTAAACTTATACCACTAAAAAATGTAGTATCATATTTGATCAAAACTTCTACTGTAGAGAAAAAATTGAAAAGGAAAAAAATCTTTAAAATATGTAGCTAAACCTAAAGCTAATGCACAAGAAGAAGATGCTGCTGTTACTAAAGCTAAAAAAAAGAAGAAGTTGCTGCTAACATTAAAGTCAACAAGAAGCAGCAGAGGCGAAAGCCGAAGCAGTAAAACAAGCTCCTGAAGTAAAAGCAATAAAAAAGACTGCTAAGCAGGAAGCATTAAGGGAAGTATCTTTACAAGAACAATGTAAAATAACTTCATATAAATGTTATTGATTATAAAAAAATTGATAAATTATATGTTTTGTGATAATGTGTAGAAAAGAAAAACGATGATGATGAAACTTGAAGTGACGAAGATGATAACGAATCACAAGAAGATAAAGGCACCAGTGATGAAGAAGAAAGCTCTGAGGACGAGGTTGTAAACACACAAGACTTAGAATATCAGCCTGATAACAAAGAAGAAAACGAAGAATCTCAGCCTGATGATGATGAGAATGAAGAGGAAAATGAAAGTGATGATAACCATGATGAAATAACAATGATAATATGAATAAAAAGACAATGATGATGAGAATGAAGAATAAAAAGAGATACAGACGATGAGGCTGAGGAAACTGATGGTTCAGAAGACGATGAAGACCTAGAAGATGTTATGAACAAAATACCAAATATCAAATTCATAACCCGTCAAAACTAACAAAATATACACTATTACAATCATTATCAGATATGATATACCAAAATATCATGGAAAATAAAAACATTTAATAAAGTACATATACTACCAAATAATAACCATCACAAAAATATTGACACATGAAACAAAAGAACGGATGAAGAAAATACATAGATGAGGATATAAAGAGTAAAGAAGAAGAGAAAACAAGAGAAACAAGAGGTAGACATGAAGAAGAAAGAGGAGCAAGTAAAAAAGAAGAAAGCAAACTTTCCTTATAAAAAGAACATAAGGCAAAAGAATAAAAAAACAAAAAGAGGAAGGCTGAAACAGCCAAGAATGAAGAAATTCAAAACAAAAAGGTAAAGAGAAAAGACCACCTACAAAGGAAAAGATAAAACAATCGGGAAAGGAAAAAAACAACCCTGAAAGATTCACAAGAGGGGATGCTAAAAAAGAAGCTGAGATGGAAAATAATATAAAGAACAGTGAGGAAGAGGACTCAAATAAAGGAAGGTGGTGTTTGTTTCATTAAGATGTTTTAGGTCTGAATCTGACTACCACATCTTACTGGTAAGAGGTGGTTATAATGTCTGAATCTGAATGAAATAATATTGTTTGTTTTTTATAATTGTCTGAATGGTTTTTTATGACCTATTTTTTAAAATTATGTAGCAATAAATAATGAATATTTAGAGAAAGAAAAATCTATTTTGAATTCACAAACTCACACAGTGTCGGTTTACATGTTCGTGTTACGGTTAAGAATCTTTCTTGATTTCACGTAAACTACCTTTGTAGGTCGACTCGACACTAATAAAATATTAACACGACACAAAATGCGTACAATAATCCTATAACCAAAAAATTACCTAGTATAATTTTTTCAAAAATAATGACTACAACAAAAAAATATTATGACACTGTTCAAAATTTTAAGCCCAACAACATTAAAACTATAAAATATATCTTTCTTAATTATTGGCTATTTACTTGGTCCAAAAATATCAATATGTACTTGGCCCAAAAATATCATTTGAGTTAAGTCCAGCGTCCAACTAGCAACTAAATCCTAGACCTAAGTACATATATTATTATTCACGCCTCTTTTACACAGACTAAAATATTGACATTATCTTCTTCTCTTTCACCTAACCTTTAAGAACCATAATATCCATGTCAATTAAATGTCAAATTCGAACCACATATAACTTCTAGCTTATCTTCCATTTAAAGGGACACAAGGTCAGTTAATATGAACACTTTTGAGTCAAAATAGTTAAAACGGTTCAAAAGGGTTCACAGGTTTAAATGAGTTATTCATGTGACCTTGTATCCTTTTTTTCTTCAATGATTGTGTGAAATTTAAAGGGTTTGGATTTGGCGAGTTTGAAGGGTGGAGAGGTAAGCGGAGGTGGATTAAGATTTAAGCGAGAGTCAGACTCGATCTCCACCTCTGATCGAGTCAGAGGTTTATTATGTTTCCATGTCTGGCTCTGAAGAAAAAAACAAACAACAAAAATGTCTGACCGCGTCTGACCGGTCAGATTCAGACATCATTCAGACATTTTTTACAAAAACAAACACACCCGAAGTAAAAGTGAAGAGAAGGAACAAGAGGAGTCCAACAATTTTTTTTGAAAAGAAGTAAAAAACAACATCAAGATGAAGAAGACGACATCAAAGGGACACAAGGAAAAAAACTGAAAGTGTTAAGGAAGTAATAGAGGACGAATCAGATGAAGAACACGAGACATAGAAGATGAGGGTGATAAAAAGAAGAAGTAATAAGAGGAGGACGTGGGGAAAAATCTCAAGAAGGGAAAAGGCCCATCCTAACAAAAATAAAAGAAGACATACCCCACATGCAGCACACGATCATCGTCGAAAGCATTGTTTGATGCCGTGGGCGAATTATCAGATGAAATAAAAAATGCCTAAACGATATTGGTTTCGAGCGGTGCATACAATTCCTAATATCAGAACTACCACAAAGCATGACATACCATGCGATAGAAAAATTCCAACCATAAAATTTTGAGTTGAGACTTGGAAAGGGGTCGATAAAGGTGACGGGGGAAAAACATCATGAAATGCTCGGTATACCAATAGGAAAGCTGAATCTAAATGAAATGGAAGAACGAGATCCGGAGGATCCTTTCATACAAGATTGAAAAAACAAATACATGCATTTGGGCAAAACAACACCTGTAATCGCTTCCAAAATAGAAAGTACAATAGAAGAAGATTTTATGTTCAAGATGAACTCTGTCACCCTATTTAGAAGCACGATGGGAACGCTAGACAACAGTGGTAAAGTGTCATTGAAGATGCTGAAGAGGATCAAGGAGGTTGACGACATCAACGACATAGACCGGTGTGCCTACATTATTGACTGCTTGAAGACAAGCAAGAACAATTGGGATGCAGTCAAGAGTGGTACAAACTACTAGTATGGGTCACCAATATTTTTATGTGTAAGTTGTCTATTAAATTTCAAATTGATTTTATATTCTTATAGTATTTTATTTTATTTTTTATCTAACGAGGTTATTTTTTTAATCTAGCTATTGTACTTGGACTCCATAATTTTCTAAGACCTTCATGTGCTACGTCATAGACCGACACTGAAAAGTTGAAAGACTCCGATAACGAGAAATATGATAGGTATGGAAATGGCGAACCAATGCTAGGGAAAACTAGATCACCATGAAGAGTTAAATCCACAAGAGATGCAAAAGGGAATTGATGTCTATAAAGGGTTGGACATATATAAAGAACCATTCAAAGATAGGAAACCAGAAAACCATGAGGTAACAAAGTTTTTAACATTTCTCATGCTTAAACTGAACTTGATTTCATAGTCTTAAATGATAGTCTTGAAAAAAAATCAAGTTTGATACTAGGAAAAAATATGCAATCGCATGCATTATCATGCATGATAATATAAAAAAATCTCAAATTGAATGAATGATCAAATATGATACTTTGAATTATCAACTTTGATAATCTAGGTGTATGTCACACCATTAAAAACATCAAAAAATAAAAACACAAGAGTCAAAGACTATTTAAAAATTAATTTGCTTAAATTGAACTTGTTTTGATAATAAAAAAAATCACAGTTTAGGAAAATCAAGTTTGATACTAGGAAAAAATAAGAAATATTATGCATTATTATACTTGATAATAAAAAGTATCTCAAACATGATACTTTGAAGTATCAAATTTAATAGTCTACACATACATAAAAACTAACACTACCATACTTGTAACACCCCACTTGGATAAGTGGATCGTTACTTAGTAATTATGGCGTGTCATCCAAGAATGCAAGGTAAATGTCTAAAACATTAAATGACCATATAGGAAACCGGAAACAAACATCGGTTCCAAACATAAGCTTCACACACAATGCATAGTAAAGAAATGAATGAAAGGACTAAATAATGTCCATCAAAGTAAAAGTATGTAAATGCATTAAAGAAGTGAAGACAAGAGAGCCCACATCCAAATGCACGTACTCTTGGAGAACCTAGCTTTGCCCTTTAGTACCTGCCGTATTGAGACATAGAAAGAAATACGACTGAGCAATACGCTCAGTGCACGGATATATGACAATGAAATGTAAAGCATAAACATAAGCAGGAAATGAAATGAAGTACAACGGAATAAGTGTAAGTCCTGGAAAACCTGGTGTAAGTTTATAAACTGTTTTATATTCTAAAAAGACTTATGTTTATTTTATACTCAAAACTGTATTTTAAATATTCCCGGAGCCCATATAGGCCATGAAGTATCTACGTGCATGAATACTTAGAGGGGTGACCTCATCATGCAATTAGAGGGGTTACCTCTAATTAATATAGTCTGGGTTAGAGGGATCAGTTCCATGTAACGGATGCAAAGCACACACCGCAGTTACCATGTAATTTTGCTAAATTTGTCCTAGGATGCATCCATTCACCCCACATGATAATAATACAATAGGCCAGATAACTGAAAGGGACGTCACAAGTAATCACTCTCACCGCGGAAGAGTCAGAACACCGGTGCCTCCAATGTTATGGTTATGGTACCTCCATAACTAGGTGGAACTAGCATGCATGTATATAGCTCAGGCAAAATCTAAAATATTAATCATATAATTATTGTTTAGTTAAGTAAACTACTGGAGCAAACATATGGCTGCAAACGGGGAATCCTAAGTATAGGAAGAGAGTGTCCTTACTGAAGGACGAAATATCCGTACCTTATGTCTTGTAAATGAAGATGAAAACGAAAGTGGAAGATCACTCCGACTTCACGATATCTACATAATAAAGGGACATGAATAAGTTGTCTATTTAACTTATATTTACTGGTTCTTAGTTCACTTGGCATGTTCATTACTTATTATACTTGTTCTTGTTTTATCATGTGATTCTTAGTGTTGCATGTGTTATTGATTAGTTTATTTCATGTTTTATGTGTTATAGTACTTGTTATAACATAATGAGTAACTTTCTAAAAATAGCAGGTTTCTATATATAGTAACTTTCTAAAAATAGCAAGTTTCCATAATTAGTAAGTTTCCAAAAAAAAAAGTTTCCATATTTAGTATGTTTCCATAAACAGCATGTTTCCATATTTAATATGTTTCCATAAATAGCATGTTACGAGATTTAATATATTTCCATAAATAACATGTTTCCATATTTAGTGTATTTCCATAATTAATAATAAGCTTATTAAATAAGTAAAATGATATAAGCTATAGTTTTAATAAGCATATTATATGTCATGATTAATTATATAGTAAAGTTTAATTATATTTAATACTTAGTCTTTACATATGATTATTAATTAATAATAATAATACATGATATCATAAGTATTTATTAATTAATAATATTACATGATTTAATAACTAAACTTTACCTTAAAATGAATATAAAATAATTAAGCTAAGTTTTCTTAATTAAGTAAGTGTACATGAATAATTATCTTAAAAATTATTTTATCCTAAAGTTTATTTAAATAAAATGGACATAACTTATACCATGTTTTTTATTTAAATATATTATAACATAAGTCTTGGTTATTAATTAATTTAATTTAACCATGTATTAATTTTAAATAAATTAATTAATAAAAATACATAACATGTTTTAGTAAAACTTAGCCAAACACGCCCCTTGGTGTGTTTGGTCTTAACCGAGCCCCATCAAGACCCCACCGAGACAATGGGAGGTCTCAAATTCGCCTCGAAACAACACAACACCACAGCTGTATGGCTTTGGCTTGCGACCGACCACTATAGCAGCCACCGGCAACACAACCGGTGCCACTGCTGGTCCCATGTTCACCCCGGCCTTAGCCGGGTCCCCCTGCTGCGCACATAATTCCCACCAAGACCCATAGAGGTCTCGGTTCCCATTGGTTTCCCAACAGTCCCCACCGTTGGTGCTTGCGGCTACCAAGGAAAACCACACGCCGACCCCTTATGGGGAACGGCTGTGTGATCTGAACACCACCGAGACCATGTTTGGTCTCAATTTGCGTGCAACCTGAACAAAACCAGACCAAACCCTTAATTCTTGTTTAAATATTATTGATTTCATGTTTGTAATACTTGTTTTTAATGAGCCAATAACATAGAAAATAAATAAAAGAAAGAGATTTGAGAGATACCAAATGCGTATGATTAAAGGATTTGGAACACGAACACAATAACGGTATTAATGAAAGATTAAAAAGCCAAAATTTGTCCTTGTGTGTTTGTTGATGACGCCACCAAAAGGAAAAGAAGAAGGGAGTTAGGGTTTTGTTATTTTCTTGAAAAGTGAATTATGAATCCTCTGGAGGTTGTTTTGTTTAAGGATTAGCAAAGCTTAATAGGTTGGGCCAAGGTCCTTACCTTTCTCTTCTTTTGGACGCCACATGCACACACACACACACACACACATACATATTCGTTTTATTTTCCGTGTTTATTTATTTATCATGTGTGTTCGTACTTTAGGTTCGTGTTTTATTTCTTGTAATGTTTTAAGTATTAGACGTAAATACTTATCGTGTATTAATAATAATATTAATATACGTAATACTTGCAATAATTAATTAATATACGTAATATTTGTATTAAATGTTCATGATTCGTGTCGTATATTAATTAACTGAAAAGTTTTAATTTAACCGTATTTTCATGCATTTAATATTCTAAGGTATTTTTAAAGCGGGTTTACAACTCTTCCCCTCTAAAAGAATAATTCGTCCTCGAATTAGAGATACGATAAGCTGGAAATGACATACCTGAATCTTAGCTGAAAACGAGGGTAAGAAGTCCGGATAGACTCCTCCGTTTCCCAAGTGGCTTCCCTCTCGGAATGGTCCCTCCAAAGGATTTTGACGAATGGAATCGCCTTTCTCCTCATGGCTCGATCCTAACAGTCAAGAACGGCTACGGATTCCTCAATATAGGATAGATCTCAGAAATCTGCTCGAATGGATACAAAACTATATGCAACAGATGGTAATTGTAACCTCTGAGTAAGGATATATGGAACACGTTATGTACATGAGATAGCTGAGGAGGTAACACTAGACGATATGATACTTCACCGCCACTTTCAAGAATTTCAAACGGTGTGATGAAACGAGGACTGAGCTTGCCCTTGAGTCCAAAACGCTTGACGCCACATGTTGGTGATACCTTAAGGAAACATGATCACGAAGCTGAAATTCTAAAGCTCTATGATGTTTATTAGCATAGCTCTTCTGATGAGCACGAGCTTCCTGCAGCTTCGCCTTGGCGATGGCAACCTTCTCATTTGTTACCTCTATCATTTCTGGTCCTTTAATGACTCGTCTCCAACTTGATCCCAGTAGATTGGAGCACTACACTTTTTGCCATAAAGCATCTTGAAAGGTGCACACTTAATACTCGCGTACCAACTATTGTTGAAGGCAAAGTCAACCAAGCAAATGTAATCATCCCAACTTCCCGTCCATTCCAATGCACAAACTCTCAGCATGTCTTCTAAGGTCTGAATGAAATGCTCTGATTGACCATCGGCCTAAGGATGAAAGGCTGTGCTAAGCTTAAGTCTGGTGCCCCAAGATTTCTACAAACCTCTCTAGATGTTAGACGTGAAACGAGGATCTCTGTCGGATATGATGTCTGATGGAGTACAATGCAGTCGCATGATCTCCTGAAGGAATATATCTGCCAATTTGCTAACTGAGAAATCTATGCGAATTGGAAGAAATTGAGCTGACTTGGTTAAACGATCGACTATGACCCATATTTCATCATGCTTCCTCTGAGTCAACGGAAGTACGGTGACGAAATCCATGGAGATTTTGTCCCCCTTCCATTCGGGAATCTCTAACGGTTGTAGTATACCACTAGCCCGCTGATGTTCGATCTTAACCTGCTGGCAGGTTAGACATTTGGAAACGAAAGTAGCAACATCCTGCTTAATGCCACTCCACCAAAAATACTGTTTGAGATCATGGTACAATTTGGTGGATCCTGGATTAATGGAGAATGGAGAGCCGTGAGCTTCAGTTAGTAATGCTTCTTTGAGTGTCTGATCATCCGGAACACATAACCTGGTTCCCTGCCATACGATGCCATCTTCGTCTACACGAAATTCTATCTGCCGATCAAGGTTCTGAATAGTAGCCCAAATCTCACCATCATCCTTCTCAGCTGCCATGATCTGAGATATTAAGTCTGGTTCAATTCTCAGATTAGCCCAGTTTCCATGCTGTCCACGTACTAAGAACTTAATGTCTAACCGCTCTAGGTCATGTATGATATCTTCTTCTAACTTGATACCAACAATCATGCCTGAATTCCTGTTGAGAGCATCTGCCACTGCATTCGCCTTACGGGGATGGTACTGAAGATTGATGTCATAGTCCTTGAGTAATTCCAACCATCTTCTCTGCCTCATATTTAGCTCTTGCTGAGTGAATATGTACTTGAGGCTCTTGTGATCAGTGAAGATGTCACATGATTCACCATATAGATAGTGCCTCCAGATTTTAAGTGCAAAGACAAATACTGCTAATTCCAGATCATGGGTAGGATAATTCTCCTCATAAGGCATTAGCTAAAGTGATGCGTATGCAATCGCTTTCTCATGTTGCATGAGTACACAGCTGAGTCCTTTACCCGAAGCATCGTTATAAATATGAAATCCACACGTGCCAGATGAGAGAGTAAGAATAGGTGCATATACTAACCGCTACTTAAGTTCTTCAAAGCTCTTCTCCCGCTCATCATTACAGACGAATTTCTCTCCCTTACGCATCAGCTTGGTCAAAGGCAAGGCTAGCCTTGAAAAAGTCTCCACAAATCGGCGATAATAACCAGCTAAGCCCAGAAAACTACGAACTTCAGTTGCAGACGTCGGTCTTGGCCATTTAGTGATAGCTTCAACCTTCACAGGATCCATGGTGATCCCTTCTGCGGAGACAATGTGGCCCAGAAATGCCACCTTGTTTAACCAAAATATGCACTTAGAGAACTTGTCATACAATTGCTTCTGGCGAAGAATCTGTAGCACAATATGAAGATGTTCTTCATGTTCTTCCGTGGATTTAGAGAAGATGAGAATGTCATCGATGAACACGATGACAAATTTGTCAAGAAATTCATGGAAGACGCGGTTCATTAAGTCCATGAATATCGTTGGAGCATTAGTGAGTCCGAAAGGCATGACTACCAACTCATAGTGGCCATATCTTGTGCGAAAAGCAGTCTTAAGACTATCCTGCTCCTTCACTCACAGCTGGTGATAATCGGATCGTTGATCAATCTTGGAGAAGTGCTTGGCACCTTGCAGTTGGTCGAAAAGATCATCGATAAGTGGAAATGGATAACGATTCCTAATCGTGATCTTATTCAGCTCATGACAGTCAATGCATAAACGCATGCTGCCATCCTTCTTCTTGACGAAAAGTACCGGTGCACCCCATGGTGATACACTCGGACGAATGAAACCTCGCTTCTGTAACTCCTGTAGCTGGTATTTTAACTCCTTGAGCTCTATGGGAGCCATGCGATAGGAGCCTTGGAGATTGGTTGAGCTCCTGGGATGAGTTTAATACGAAGCTCTACTTCGCGGATAGGTGGTATACCCGAAAGTTCTTCTAGAAATACATCGAGGAATTTAGAAACAACTGGTTGATATTGGATCGACGGAGCTTCGGCAGTAATATCTTGAACCGTAGCTAAGAAGCCCTCACAGACATGAGCTAGTAAAGCACGGGCTTGTAAGGCGGAAATGATTTGCACAGACTTGCCTGGTATGAAACCATTATGAATGTGCTCTAGATCTTAAACATCGCCAAATATCACTCGATAAGTGATATTGTAGTTTTTGTGTATATACAAGTCTTAGGAAAGACGAGTATAAGTGCGGTAAGTATTAATCGACACAATTTAGGAAAACCGTGAAGACGAATAAATTCCAAGTTCGTTCTCGAAGGAGGTGTGTGTATTAATGTGCCAATATATAAAATAACAATGTTTGGATTAGTGACGGTTTTGGATACAAGAGAGAAAAAATAAAAGACGAGTTACGACTACGTTTAAACTACGACGAATTAACGTAAAACGCGAACGTAAATACGTAAAACGCGACAAAATTAAAAACAAAACCTAAAAATTAATTAAAAGTTTAAACTAAGTCTTAAATAATATAAGTAAGAATAAAAATCCAACAAATATATTTTTAAACCTTTTATTAATTAAATATTCAATTTTCAATGCTAATTAAAGCCCTAAAATTAAATATAATTAACAAAATGTCCAAAATATTAATTTATTGAACTAATAACTAACTTATATTATTTAAAGACTAAAAAGTATTTTTCCTAAATTTTCAAAACTATTTTTCTATTTTTAAATCACTAAAAACTATTTTTAAACTAAAATAATCATAAAAAATAATAAAATAATGCCAAAATTAATTTAACAATTTTAAAAATCCTAAATTACACTAATGAACAGTAGAAAATTGAAAAAGTTTGACAAAAGTAAAAATTTGCACTAAAAGACAAAACAGTTTAATATTAAAACCCTAATTAAACTAATTTAATTATAAAAAAATAATTAAAAAGTGAACAGTAAAATATTTTTTTAACTAAAAATCTTAAATTAATTTTCTAAATCTAAGAAAAATTTTAAAACTCAAAAATGTTGATTTTCTACACTAAATGCCAAAACAGAATAGTAAAAAGTTAATTAAAAATAGCAATTTAATCTAAAAATTATAAAATGAACAGTAACTTAAAAATTAAATAAACTGAAAAATCAGAAATTAAAAAAAGAAAAATAATGCAAAAAGTTTTAAACCCTAATTCCTATATTAGTCCACAAAAGACAAAAAAGTTGGAAACTGACAATGACACTTAGCTGTTTTTGTTTTTTAGCTAAACAGGGGGAACTAAACAACTAGCACGGGAAACTTTTTCCCACTGCTTATGCAGAAAAACGGGTCTAGGTTGATTTGAGCTTGATTTCAAGCTCAATTCTTGGATTCTCTTGGAAACAAAGGCACCCCCACACTCAGTGGAGTGTGGGGAGTCAGTTTAAACACAAAAAGGAACAAGTTCAAAGCAAAAATCACACTCAAATTACCCTAAAAAGTTACTGTATGTTTAATAAGGGGGTCTGATGAACAGTGCTGATGCAATTGGCAATAAGATGAATTTCAGAGCTCAAATACTTGCACCAAAATAAACCAACTCACATATAACTAATAACAAACCCTAAGTTGATCTAAACCCTACTGATTAACAAGATTATAAGGCAAATATTACTTCTAAACAAGCAGATATGATGCATTTCTGAATTTGGCTATGTTTTACCAAATAAATGGACATGCAAACTTCTGATTCATTGCTAACAAGAACAAACAATACCTAAGTTATCTAAAGGACCAGAAAAGGCACAAGTATGAATAGAGTTTACCCTACCAAGTGTCACCCAAGGCAGTTGAAAAACTAGTCCCAAACACCCTTTAAAGTTCAGAAAGTTGAAAATTAACAAACCAATTACACCTAAACCTAAATTATCAAGATTGAACAACACTCAAACAAGCATAAGAAGCATAAACTGATATAGTCAACAACTAAGAATAACATCTAAACAGCAAATCCTTAAAAACCAAAATTTCACAAGTCAAACAAGCATGAAGGGTTCAAGCCTAGGGATTACCTTGTGGGACCCACATCTGGGCCCCACTATGGCTGTAATGCCATCTCCATACAAGCTCGGGCTTGTGCTGGCTAATAGGTCTGCTGATGTAGAGATGATGGTGAGTGGATTGTTTCAAATCCACCACCCAATATCTTGTAAAGGAACCTGAAAAGAATACAGCAAACCAAGAAAATAACCAAGGAGCTTATGCACAAGCTTGTTTTTCAAGCAAGCTTGTGTATAAGCTTCTTGAAAAGTAACTGAACAGTAGACAAAAAAAAATGACCAAGACTTTTAAAAATCTTTAAGAAATCTGAACTTTTGAAAACCCTACTTGGAATCCTTTGGAATGAACTGAAATTATCAAACTAATGACAACAAGTTCAAGCACAAGAGTCCACTTTCACTTTCTCTTATGCTTGAACCGAGTTTCTGAAAAACCTTAGATCCTTTTGAACCAAATTCAATCAATAAATCTTAAACTATCCTTCATGAAAGTAAACTTTAAACTAAGAGAGATATAAAAAAGGAACTCAGATATGGATTGCAAAGGTTTTTAAACAATACTCTAAATATTCATTGAACATAAAAAAATTACAAGCCAAAATCTGGAACAAACGTAAAGAGACACAGGTCATCTCTTTATATAGTACAAGATAGAAAATTCTAGAAAATAAATAAATAAGAAACCCTAATACATTCTATTCCAATTCTGCCCCTTGGTCAATCAGATTTTCAAAATGGGTCAAAACTGCCATCTTGTGTTCTGCTAAGGCATGTGATCTTTCCAGCTGTAATAAGCAATCCTAGGCGTTTGTTGAAGAGTAGTGACCAAGAAATCAATCTTGTTCGTTCATTTTGTCCCCTCCTTGGAATTCGTGGATAGTGACTGGTGCAGGGGAAGGGCTTGGGTAGCACATGGGTTAAGTGGGGACAAAAGAGAGAGTGGGTTTATGATGAAAACATGATTAATTAAAGATCTGGAGCTTTAATCATGTTAATTTGTGGATTAGGGATTTTAGGGTTTATGGAATAGTGGTGATTTTGATCGGTTGGGATAAAGAGGCAAAATGTTTAGCGCCTTTTGTAGTTAACTAATATAATTCAAAAGTTATATTAATTAAACGGTTTAGTTAAATGGGTGGGGTTAATGGTGAGGTGGCGGTTTGTAAGTGGTGGATTGAAGTGATGTGGCAGGTGAGGTGGCGTGGTAAGTTTAGAGTTGGGCAACTTTAGTCCCTAGCCTTCCATGTTCTTGTCACTTAATCTTTAACAGCTTTTTTTTCCATTTTCCTTTGTTAATAACTATGGCCATGTTGTCAAAAATGGCACAAGCAATTTCCAAACTTTGGATAAGGACCAATGGTGTAATAAATGAAATTTCCAAGGGCTAATCTTGAAATATCTTATCATTTTAGGGACCCATATGTAATATTGAGGATTTACAGGGGTATAAAATGACAAGTCTTCAATTCTTGAGGGACCAATCTTGCCAATCTTCAAACTTCAAGGACTTGACTGGAAAATCATGATTCGGGTCCGGTTCTTTGTGCGGCTTCGTTTCTCGTGTTCGTTTTTGCTTGATTCCTTTGATATTTTGGTGAATTCACGATATCCATACCTGAAATACACAATGAACAAACACAGGCATATATTGGGGTATTTTGATGATATTTTAAGCGTTTTAAGCCCGATTTGAACGATGAGACTATGTATAAATACAGTCTCATCACTCCCCCATACTAAACCATTGCCGTGTCCCCACGCAATTCTAGAATTAAGTATCATAGCACTTCCAAAATTCATTTTATGATGACTTTTATTGAAGACATAAATTTAAATAAACTACTAC
Organism: Glebionis coronaria; assembly: GCA_025667525.1. Classification (NCBI taxonomy): domain Eukaryota; kingdom Viridiplantae; phylum Streptophyta; class Magnoliopsida; order Asterales; family Asteraceae; genus Glebionis; species Glebionis coronaria. The sequence goes on from JANFOE010000183.1 coordinate 320,963, forward strand.
ATGTGTTTTAGACATAATGTATTGTTTTCATCACGAGAAAGTGACTTTTGGGATCATAGAACAAGAACACGTGAATGCTTCGTTAGAAATAATTTCGTCGTCCTCGATTTTCACCCAATTCCATGCTAAGCGTGTAACGAGATCATTGTTATTATAAGTTAGCAACACGAACACATCTCATGAGTGTTAATTACGAACCTAAACTCCCTTATTCCTACTTGGTATCTCTTATATTTTATTATGTCTTAATGATCACGAGGATACATCATTGACTTATGCGTGAATAGAGTTTTAACGGTGTAACCAAAATCATTAAATCAATAATTCATCCCAATAGACAACGATGTCAAAAAATTAAGTCAACAAGAGGGATCGATAAACACGATTTTATAACGGTTTTGAACATGAGACTTATTACCAAGACTTTTATACGCCCCCTAACGGAAGGGCCTTATTATCTTTGGTTTACCTCCATCTTTTATTCAACTTTGCCATGAAGCTTTTATTATGACTTCGGTCTTGCCTTGCCTTTTATTATCCGCCTCATCGGTGGTTTTATTAGCCAAAGACGTATATCCTCACGCTAAAGCGAATTTTGGATCTTTAAAGCTTCGAAGATTAAGGCTTGATTCACTTTCAATTTGGGCATAGATTTTTTGGCCTTGTGAGCTTCAAATTTTTGCTTAATTTAGGTGAGCACTTGAAATATTATTATTAGGTGAAGCTTTCGATTATTCGGGTGCCAATACTTCAAAACCGTGACGCTGGCAATACCTTAATGTTTTCCCAATTTAATTACATGGAAGCTACCAAAACAAATTAGAAACCAACAATAGTGACTAAACCGCCAAATCAATATTTATTAACAATTATTTATGCAAAAGCGTGGGGAGAATAAGCTAATAATTACTACACATAAGATCGTGACGATTACGAGACTTATAAATAACTCTATCATTTCTCGTCCTCATTTAAGAGACTTAGCCTAAAAAGTTAAGGAATCGAAGCTAAGTGCTCAACACGCACGGTCGAGTCAAAAATTACTCTCGTTCTCACCATCGGAAAACCTACATTCGTGTCTTAAACACTTATGAAAAACAAGAAAATTTTTAAAATTTGGCCATTTTTAGCCTTATTTTGCATAAAACGATAACAAAAAGATGAAAATTGGATTGCGTGGTGACGTAAGCAAGGTGAAGTATCTACTCACCCCCCCATACTAAAACTAAACATTGTCCTCAATGTTTCGAGTCTAGGGGTGTAAACACCCCCATACTAGAGACGAAGTCGAATGCTTAATCTCGAGCATGGAAAGGGTAAAACGAATAACCTAAAAGCCGTTTATGAGTTATGCTAATAAGATAAACGTTAGAACATAAAAGGATATCATCGGATATCGGAATCTCCAAAGGAAACGATCGAAGCTCGAGTGATCCGTAAAACGAACACGAGAGGCTTCAATGATGACGATGAACCTAATAAATCACAATCACAAACAACCACGGAACAAAGGTTGGAAGAGCACAAGTCCCCTTATTACGTTAACTAAGAAAGCAATAATATGTACAAGGATAAGCATGAGAATCCCCCACGAGGCACCTTGTTTTTGATAACCGAGTCAAAAGCTCGACTCGAATCCCCATAAATGTGATCATTTAGGGATAATCTTGGTATGGTCATTTTTGATGGGGCTTACATGATAAACAAGGCCCAAAAGTACATGGATTACTTTTAAAACCCGATATACGTATACCGGGGTCAAAGATAGCGTCTTCGTTTTCGGATGAAAGACGAAACAACGCTACTCCAACACAAACCCCAATGGGGTAGAAGAAAAGAGATAAGAAGTAGAAAGGTGGGGCAATGGGTAAGGCAAACTTATGAGCTACTCGAGGTAGACTCACACCAAGCAAATAGATTAGATTTCCATTTATTGCATCGGTGGAAGACCGAGATTTCCCTTTACAAGCAATTCCGGGATCGTAAATCTCGTCCTCGGTGGAGAAATGGGAAGGAACATTTGGGGCTTCCCCCACACTAAAACCACACCAACCATCGTCAAAAGGAGTAGACGAGGTGGTAGCACTCATAAAACGCGGTGATGACGGAGTTAAACTTGTAGAAAAATCTTTTAAAACATTTTTAAAATCTTTTCCTTTTTCATCGTTTGTAAACTCTCTATGAAAACCCGATTTGATAATGTCGAAAATATTTGGCGTGTCAAATTGAAAATTAGTCGCGCTAAAAATCCTCACATTTAAGTCTTTGGTGGGAGGGGGTGGTGGATTGTATAAGTTCTCAAAATGTTTGTCAATAAAGAACACCGCCCCCTCGGGGTCAACATACTCGTCATCCTCATGAAAGTCGATCTCATCGATTTCTTCATCAAAGATAGGCTTGTCAAACCAAGGTTTGTCATTCCCCTCCTTGAGTATCTTAGAAACTCTCTCGAAAAGATCACGATCAAGCACGAAACCATCATTCTTTTGTGGGGATCGTTGATAAGTTAGATCCTCACGAATGTGGTAAACGTCATTCTCAAATGAGGAGTGTTGATTAGGTAACTCCTCGAGAATTGGATTCTTAGTGGTCACATGAGTTGGTTCGTCGTCGAAAATAAGACGTTCCAACTCATCAAGTTCATCCTCGATTTTGGAAAGATCGACTTCACTCGTAGGTGGAAGTGAAGGCATAAGAGCTAGCTCTCGTTCAATGATTTCCTCAATCTCGGGATCAAACTCATAATCATCGTACTTCACATGTTTCTTCTTTGGAGAATCAAAAATTGCATGTGGATTTCGAAGTACGTGATCAATCTCGGCAAAATCGCCATCGTCATCGTCAAAGAAAGAGTCGATGTGAGCACTCACAACCATGGACTTACAAGTCAAATGACTATGCATAGGTGAATTTTCTAAGACGAGAGGATCGATTTCGATAAACCCTTTAGCCTCAACAGGTGTTGGGCTAGGCAAAGGAGGCACTTCGATGGAGTTAGAAGTTGAAGCCTCAAAGACGTGGTCCTTAGAAGGTGGTGAAGACGAGCCCATATTGGTCTTTGTCGTGATGGCACTAACGTCGCCCTTCAGAATTGGTGGTTCACTTGTTTCGCTAAAAACATCCCAAAGTGAGTTTTCATCCATAAATTTACACATACCATTTTGGATTAGGTACACGTATTCTTTATCATTAAAATCATCATCTTTAAAACCGTTTTTCTTAATTCTTTCAAAACATGCATCAAGCTTCATTCTTTCCGCTAAAGTAAACATTTTGAAATCATTAGAATTTGAATCATTAGGTTTTGAAACCTCGGTTTTTTCATTCTCATTAAACCCTTGGGATTTTCTAGCGAAAAAGTCTATTTTCTCATCCCCATATCTCATAGTAAGTCTCCCCTCGTGAACGTCGATTACGGTTCGAGCCGTCGATAAGAATGGTCGGCCTAAAATAATGGGACATTTAGGGTCACACTCGTAATCGGATATAACGAAATCCGCGGGAAAAACAAACTTTCCAATCCTAACATAGACATCCTCGGCTATTCCAATTGGTATAAGTGGAGTACAATTTGCAAGGTCGATTGTCATGTTCGTGGGGGTAAGCGAAGGCAATCTCATCAATTTCCAAAGAGAATGAGGCATGAGATTGATGCTAGCACCTAAATCGGCAAGGGCTAAACATCCCTCAATCTCGGAAAAATCACAAGGTAATAGAAATTGACCCGAATCCTTTTCCTTTCTCGGCATACGCCTTTTGGGTTTTTTAAGAAGGATCGATGCACAAGTTTCTTCAAGGGTTACTTTGGTAAGGTCGACAAAGCTCTCTTTTTGAACCGTGGATGGAATTTGAGGTACACGAGGGTGTGCACTCTTTTCCTTGGTCGCCACGTTCACCCCATCGACTTTAGAACAAGTAGACGTCTTAGAAGTCGAGGGTTGAGAGGGATAAACAACACGGAATCCTTCAAGGTTAGGGGTAATCACACGACCTTTCTCACGAGACGAGGCGGCTTTACATTGTTCTTTCGGATTTGCAACGGTGTCACTAGGTAACGAACTCGATGACGAACCCGAGGCTTTGTTCATAATAGCCGAAAACATCTTTTTTATATCAATTTGCCCTTGCTCAATCTTCGTGTTTTGCAATTTCAATGTATTAGAAAAGTCGTTTTTCAAAGTACCAATTTCTCCCTCTAATCGTCTCATATTAGCCTCATTCGTTTTCATGTAATTTTGAAAATCGTTTGACGAACTATTTTGATTAGAATTAAAGTTCCCTTGGTTTTGATTACTTCTTTGAAAATTGTTTTGATTCCCACTTGAAAAATTGTTGCCTTGATTGTTGTTGTTGCTTGAAAAATTCGAGTTTTGGTTATTGTCTCGATTTTGCCAAGTTATATTACGACCTTGATTCTAACCTCCTTGATTTTGATTCGAAAAATTTCCTTGTTGATTATTCCATGAAAATTGTTTTGATTTTGAAAATTGTTGCCTTGGTTATAATTGCCTTGTTATGATGGACCCGCGTTATTTTGATTTGAAAAATTGTTGTTTCCATTTAACGCACTCACATTTGACGTTTGGCCATCCGTAGCCGCACACTCGTAATAATTATGAGGTCCACCACAAAATGTACACGAAACCTCAACCGCTTTCACCGTAGCGGGAGCGTCTTTCTTTTGCATCCCAACGAGAAAAGACGTGAACACATTCGTTAACTTGTCGACTTTTGCATCAACTCTCTCAATGTCGCGATTAGAACTACTAACATTGGCGACATTGGCAACACTCGGTGCGTTGCGGAGTTGGTAAACCTTGGATCGGTTTTCGATAATTATCAATGCATCTTTCGGAGTCTTACACAAAAAGTTGCCACCGGCGGCGGAATTCAACGAGTCTTGTTCGTGAAAATTAATACCGTTGTAAAACGTATCGATTTGGTGCAACTCGGAAAAACCATGGTGAGGACATTGCCTAAGCAATTCCTTAAAGCGATCCCACGCGTCTCTAAAAGATTCATTCGGTTTTTGCTCAAATTTCGTAATCTCGTTTTTGAAAAACGTTGTCTTAGACGGTGGGAAAAAAATAATTAACGAACTTGGAAACGAGATCCTTCCACGTAACTATGGAATTAGGTGGCTCTTTCTCGTACCAATCCTTGGCGGCACCATCGAGCGAGTACGGAAAAAGCATAAGCTTGACGACATCGGTGTCGACGTTCTTAAACTTGCTCGTGGCCAAAAGACGATCAAAATTCCGAAAATGGTCGTGAGGATTATCGGCTTCACGACCTTGAAACTTCGTAGCTTGGATCAACGAAAGCATTTCGCTCTTAATCTCAAAATTCTCCGCTTCGATAGCGGGAATTACGATCGCGTCTCCATAACCCTCGGTGGGCGCTTGGAGCAATTCCATCATAGAACGATTGTCGGCCATCTCCTCTACGGTTTCTTCAACAACGACATTAGGAACGTCGGTTTCTAATTCTCGTCTACGTCGTCGATTCCTTCGATTACGATTGCATCGATTCGAAGCTTCGCTAGAATTGGAATAATCCTTCGATCGAGTGCGCATGCACTAAGCGTAGAATGGGTGGTAGCAAAGAAGATTCTTTTTGCGGTTTTTCGATTTTTCAATTTTTTTGGTTTTTGATTGGTTTTTTAATTTTTTTGGATTTTTGAATGTATTATGTAGACACAAATCTACAAATCTCTCCTCGAATCGAATTTCTCGATTAAAGGAGCCTCAAAGAATGAAAGCGATCACGTGGAGTGAACGTTCTCGATGACTTTAGAACGTTGGTGGAACACCAAAACGTTCAAGAGGGTTTAATCTTGAAAACACAAGGAAATATAATATACGTAGATAATACTTGGGCGGCAAACCCTCGATTAGCCCTCTTTCTCAAAACACGCACAAGCAAGCGGAGGAAACGAGGCGGCGCGAAGCACTTAAGAGCCTTTTTCCTTTAGGTCGTGAAATACAACCGCCTTATACCCACCTTATAATTTGTGTTAATCGAAATTAAGCCTCACGAAAGTATTTACCTATTTTGCCTTTAAACTTTTGCTTTGGATTCGAATACAATGATCGAGTGATGAAATCCCGAATCAAGGTTGCGTTTTCACGCTTTTGGAGTACTTGTATTTTTATTGTTCTTACGTAAATACAATATATTAATAATATTAACAATAAAACGAAAACCAATATATCTACAATATAGTAAAGATTGATTTGTGTTTAATTTAGGAAAATTAAACACGTTTCATTTGGATATTATAATATAGTAGAGAAAAATAACAAAAATGAGTATGTACGATATTCACGCTTTTCAAAAATGAAAAGCAAAAACGCACTACTCACACAAACACGATACTAATAATAATGGAACACTAAACACCTCCCCGGCAGCGGCGCCAAAAATGATATTGTAGTTTTTGTGTATATACAAGTCTTAGGAAAGACGAGTATAAGTGCGGTAAGTATTAATCGACACGATTTAGGAAAACCATGAAGACGAATAAATTCCAAGTTCGTTCTCGAAGGAGGTGTGTGTATTAATGTGCCAATATATAAAATAACAATGTTTGGATTAGTGACGGTTTTGGATACAAGAGAGAAAAAATAAAAGACGAGTTACGACTACGTTTAAACTACGACGAATTAACGTAAAACGCGAACGTAAATACGTAAAACGCGACAAAATTAAAAACAAAACCTAAAAATTAATTAAAAGTTTAAACTAAGTCTTAAATAATATAAATAAGAATAAAAATCCAACAAATATATTTTTAAACCTTTTATTAATTAAATATTCAATTTTTAATGCTAATTAAAGCCCTAAAATTAAATATGATTAACAAAATGTCCAAAATATTAATTTATTGAACTAATAACTAACTTATATTATTTAAAGACTAAAAAGTATTTTTCCTAAATTTTCAAAACTATTTTTCTATTTTTAAATCACTAAAAACTATTTTTAAACCAAAATAATCATAAAAAATAATAAAATAATGCCAAAATTAATTTAACAATTTTAAAAATCCTAAATTACACTAATGAACAGTAGAAAATTGAAAAAGTTTGAAAAAAGTAAAAATTTGCACTAAAAGACAAAACAGTTTAATATTAAAACCCTAATTAAACTAATTTAATTATAAAAAAATAATTAAAAAGTGAACAGTAAAATATTTTTTAACTAAAAATCTTAAATTAATTTTCTAAATCTAAGAAAAAATTTAAAACTGAAAAATGTTGATTTTCTACACTAAATGCCAAAACAGAATAGTAAAAAGTTAATTAAAAATAGCAATTTAATCTAAAAATTATAAAATGAACAGTAACTTAAAAATTAAATAAACTGAAAAATCAGAAATTAAAAAAAGAAAAATAATGCAAAAAGTTTTAAACCCTAATTCCTATATTAGTCCACAAAAGACAAAAAAGTTGGAAACTGACAATGACACTTAGCTGTTTTTGTTTTTTAGCTAAGCAGGGGGAACTAAACAACTAGCAGGGGAAATTTTTTCCCACTGCTTATGCAGAAAAACGGGTCTAGGTTGATTTGAGCTTGATTTCAAGCTCAATTCTTGGATTCTCTTGGAAACAAAGGCACCCCCACACTCAGTGGAGTGTGGGGAGTCAGTTTAAACACAAAAAGGAACAAGTTCAAAGCAAAAATCACACTCAAATTACCCTAAAAAGTTATTGTATGTTTAATAAGGGGGTCTGATGAACAGTGCTGATGCAATTGGCAATAAGATGAATTTCAGAGCTCAAATACTTGCACCAAACTAAACCAACTCACATATAACTAATAACAAACCCTAAGTTGATCTAAACCCTACTGATTAACAAGATTATAAGGCAAATATTACTTCTAAACAAGCAGATATGATGAGTTTCTGAATTTGGCTATGTTTTTACCAAATAAATGGACATGCAAACTTCTGATTCATTGCTAACAAGAACAAACAATACCTAAGTTATCTAAAGGACCAGAAAAGGCATAAGTATGAATAGAGTTTACCCTACCAAGTGTCACCCAAGGCAGTTGAAAAACTAGTCCCAAACACCCTTTAAAGTTCAGAAAGTTGAAAATTAACAAACCAATTACACCTAAACCTAAATTATCAAGATTGAACAACACTCAAACAAGCATAAGAAGCATAAACTGATATAGTCAACAACTAAGAATAACATCTAAACAACAAATCCTTAAAAACCAAAATTTCACAAGTCAAACAAGCATGAAGGGTTCAAGCCTAGGGATTACCTTGTGGGACCCACATCCGGGCCCCACTATGGCTGCAATGCCATCTCCATACAAGCTCGGGCTTGTGCTGACTAATAGGTCTGCTGATGTAGAGATGATGGTGAGTGGATTGTTTCAAATCCACCACCCAATATCTTGTAAAGGAACCTGAAAAGAATACAGCAAACCAAAAAAATAACCAAGGAGCTTATGCACAAGCTTGTTTGTCAAGCAAGCTTGTGTATAAGCTTCTTGAACAGTAACTGAACAGTAGACAAAAAAAAATGACCAAGACTTGTAAAAATCTTTAAGAAATCTGAACTTTTGAAAACCCTACTTGGAATCCTTTGGAATGAACTGAAATTATCAAACTAATGACAACAAGTTCAAGCACAAGAGTCCACTTTCACTTTCTCTTGTGCTTGAACTGAGTTTCTGAAAAACCTTAGATCCTTTTGAACCAAATTCAATCAATAAATCTTAAACTATCCTTCATGAAAGTAAACTTTAAACTAAGAAAGATATAAAAAGGAACTCAGATATGGATTGCAAAGGTTTTTAAACAATACTCTAAATATTCATTGAACATAAAAAAATTACAAGCCAAAATCTGGAACAAACGTAAAGAGACACAGGTCATCTCTTTATATAGTACAAGATAGAAAATTCTAGAAAATAAATAAATAAGAAACCCTAATACATTCTATTCCAATTCTGCCCCTTTGTCAATCAGATTTTCAAAATGGGTCAAAACTGCCATCTTGTGTTCTGCTAAGGCATGTGATCTTTCCAGCTGTAATAAGCAATCCTAGGCGTTTGTTGAAGAGTAGTGACCAAGAAATCAATCTTGTTCGTTCATTTTGTCCCCTCCTTGGAATTCGTGGATAGTGACTGGTTCAGGGGAAGGGCTTGGGTAGCACATGGGTTAAGTGTGGACAAAAGAGAGAGTGGGTTTATGATGAAAACATGATTAATTAAAGATCTGGAGCTTTAATCATGTTAATTTGTGGATTAGGGATTTCAGGGTTTATGGAATAGTGGTGATTTTGATCGGTTGGGATAAAGAGGCAAAATGTTTAGCGCCTTTTGTAGTTAACTAATATAATTCAAAAGTTATATTAATTAAACGGTTTAGTTAAATGGGTGGGGTTAATGGTGAGGTGGCGGTTTGTAAGTGGTGGATTGAAGTGATGTGGCAGGTGAGGTGGCGTGGTAAGTTTAGAGTTGGGCAGCTTTAGTCCCTAGCCTTCCATGTTCTTGTCACTTAATCTTTAACAGCTTTTTTTTCCATTTTCCTTTGTTAATAACTATGGCCATGTTGTCAAAAATGGCACAAGCAATTTCCAAACTTTGGATAAGGACCAATGGTGTAATAAATGAAATTTCCAAGGGCCAATCTTGAAATATCTTATCATTTTAGGGACCCATATGTAATATTGAGGATTTACAGGGGTATAAAATGACAAGTCTTCAATTCTTGAGGGACAGATCTTGCCAATCTTCAAACTTCAAGGACTTGACTGGAAAATCATGATTCGGGTCCGGTTCTTTGTGCGGCTTCGTTTCCCGTGTTCGTTTTTGCTTGATTCCTTTGATCTTTTGGTGAATTCATGATATCCATACCTGAAATACACAATGAACAAACACAGGCATATATTGGGGTATTTTGATGATATTTTAAGCGTTTTAAGCCCGATTTGGACGATGAGACTATGTATAAATACAGTCTCATCAATAAGTATGGCAATCGATGGTGGCATGGTGTTTAGCTAACCAGTCTATGCCTAAGATTAGATCAAAATCGCACATATCCAAAGAAAGTGCGTCTACCGGGAGAACCTTACCATCAAATTTTAGGGGAAGATCTTTGTACACATGGGTAATGCGCACAGAGTCTTGCATTGGCGTAGATATACTTAATATGTTCTCTAGTGGCACATGGATCTTATTAATACTAGTGGCATACGTAGTGGATATAACTGAATGAGTTACACCAGTATCGAATAAAATGCATGCAGCATTTCCGTACAGAAAGAGGATGCCAGTAATGGTACTTGAAGACTTATTCTCCTGATATCTGGTGGTAGTGTAGACACGACCTAAAGCTGACAGCTTAAAAAGAGCAGAACCAGAAGTACCCGTAGTCTCTCCCTTATTGCAGTCCTTCAACATGTGACCTGGTTGTCCACACTTAAAGCAAACGCCGACAGCCCGTCGGCATGGTCCATGATGTCTACGGCCACAAGTAGTGCAGATATGATGGGTCTAACCTCCAGGAGGTACCCTCGCTACCTGAGAGCCAGATGAAGACAAGTTGTTATGTTGTTGACCCTTAGCATTCTGGTCACGCCGACTCGTAGAGTTCCTGTTGTTGTTGGAATAGCTAGCATTGTTACGGTAATTGTCATTACCGTTATGCTTGTCTGATCCATATCGATCATTAGATTGACCATGCCCCTTTGTTGTTCGTCTGCTAAGTGGCCGGTTGGGACCGATCTCCACCCTTCTGCCTCTTGTCTCGACGAGCTGGCTCCTCATAGTCATCTATCTCATGGAGTATCTCCAAGCTACGTGCTGCATCTGCCACTTGTGACACATTAGTGAAAGTGGCACTAAGTAGCCGATCAGCAGTCGAGGAGTTGTTGGAAATACGTTTTACATATTAAGAAGGATCGGTCACTCCAACAATAGTCCATGTAATAGCTCGTAGTTTAGTTATTTACATTTATTAAACAAAGCCCAAAACCGAGCCCATAAATTGTATGGGCCGGCGGCATAATGTAAACCCAAGACCATCTCATGGGCTTAGGTATATAAACCATCTCCTTTGATGGAGAGGGTGGTGATTTCATTTTTAATTTACACATAGTTCTTAAACTTTCTCTCTCTAGAAGTGTGAAATCATCTATCTTTCTCTCTCTAAAACATAAACAAGATTTACATATCCTACAAATGGTATCAGAGCTGATTGTTTGTTGGTGGAAATCCTCTAGTTACAACAAGTTTTGACAAGTAGGCAGGGAGATGGTTTAGTACATCAGCTGACGTATCATTTGGAGTAAAGACTGGTGCTTGGATTGGTGGAAGTTCATTAGAGTAGAAAGCTTGTGCTTGTTGTGATTCTATTGGAAAATATCATTGCTGAGGAGTATAGCCTATTGGAGAAGTGTTGGCTTGTGATGGTGATGTCTGATATGGTGGTTGCTGTGGAAAAGATTGTTGATAAACACTTTGTTGAAATGCTTGCTGTGGCATCATTGGTGGTTGATAAGATGGTTATGGAATCTTATCAAATGCTACGACAAGTATGGAATCTTATGCTCAACATGATTTGGTCATGGTACCTAAACATATTATTGATCAAATCCATATGGCCCTCAGACAATCCGTAGATACCAATTCCATCCTAACTGCTGAGCTTGCGTTGCATAAAGAAAAGGTCAAAACTTTTGAAATGGTCCCTCAAGCAGAGAAAATAACATGTTCTGAATTTGACCAATTTCATTTTGAAAAGATTGAACACTTGAAAGAAATAGAATCATTAAAAGCTAATCTTTCCAATGAATTAAAATCAAAAGAGTCGGTTGTCAATGATTTTCAGAAACTTAAAATAGATTTCGAATCTCTCGAGTCTAAAAAGTTTGAATCAGAAATTAATGCTACCAAACTTCTTAAATTCAAGGAACAACAACTTTTAAAACAATATGCTTCCACAGAAAAGGTTCATCTTTTAACTAAATCATTTAAAGAACTTGAACTTAAGCGTCTTCAAAATTTACCACCTAATCCCGGTTATGCAAAACAAGCTCAGGAATATATTCCCGGTCTTTATGATATGACCATAATTGGCAAATCGAAAGAAGCACCTTATGTTCGTAGTTCTGAGGAGACACAGTCACTTACGAAAAAAACTCATTCTAAAATGTTTTCAAAATTCCATACGATTGATTATGATAAGCATAATAAAGATCAACTTTCTAAAAAGACACGTATTCGCTTACAAAAGGAATTAACTGAACTAACAGTTCTTGTACCCCTAAGTTTGTCAAATGAAAACCCTCCTAGTACGTCTCCTACACTTGTCAAAATGGATTTAACGAAGTTAATTCCACCGGTAAGTAAGGTGTCAGATAGCTTAAATGCTCTGCACCAACACATAGCCGATTTTGACAAGGTCATTTTGGAACGTACGACGACCACGGCCATAACGGAAGGTGAATGGAACGTTGAGCACACTAGAGGTGCGTTCCGAGACGAAATTGTTCCGTTTGTAAAGAATGTTAAAGCTTGTCTTAGTAATCTTGATCAAGATTTGCATTTGGAAATAGAAGAAGTTAAACGTGTTTTCAATGAAATGGATGATGCTTATGAAAACAGTTTACTTGAAATCGAACGGGTTTCACGCCAAAATGATCAGCTTCTGAAGCAAATGATGTCTCATGATATAGTTTCCGTCTGTGTGAACAAAAGTTTTGATAATGATTCTATTGTGCATAATGTTGAATCTGTGGATAATGTGGTAGATAGTACTTGTCACGAATCTGACGCCGAATTTTTAAAGCTTCAAGATTCATATTCTTCGCTTTCAAAACGTTTTGATGAGATTCAAACACATTGTATTTCGCTTGAATGCAAGCAACAATTTATTCAAGAAATCTTTGAAACGTCATTCGAAGGTGTTAATATCGATGATGCAAACTTTGAAAAGAATTTTTGATTGAATTTACAATCAAAACAGCGTCAGCCAAATGACAAAGTTGCTAAATCTTTGCTGATAGACATAGAGAAATCTAAGGAGCTTAACTGTGTGAACGTACTTGAGGCCGCTAAGAATTTTAAAATTGATCTAGATAATCGAGTTTCCAAGATTTTGTCCAAACTTGATAACTTAAAACAGAAAGATACACGACTCTTCGATTCAGTAAAGCGCATGTGTTAATAACACTACACAGAATCAATCATTGATTGAACAATTAAATCAGAAGTCGGTGGAAATATATGATTTGAGGGAAGAAATTTGTGATAAGAATCTGGTCTTGGCTGAGTTAAAGGAAACACTTCGTACTCTAAAAGGTAAGAATGTTGTGAATAACGCAGCCACTATCTCAGAATCGTCCTCTAGTGCAATCAAAAGGAACCTTATAGCCGTCACACCATTTAATAAAGGCTCTAGGACTAAACCATCTCAAACTTTGGTCACTAAAGATAACGCGGAATCAAAACCAGCTTCTAATATTCCCGTGTTGCCTTCTACAGGAGTAAGCACCACTACTAAGGCTCAAAGATCTAAGCTTAAAAGAAACAAGAAGAATGATAGTATCTTGCCCCCATCTAGTAGTCAAGTGAAGAAGAAAGTACAAGCCCATCCTAGGAATGTTATTTCTGTTTTGAATAAAAAGAATCATGTAGCTAAACCTAAAGGCTCTGCGGTTGTGCAACGTTCTAAACCTACTGTGAATTCTAATTTGAAATGTTGGAATTGCAATGAATGTATGTTTTCTAGTCGTCATGATTCTTGCCTTATTGACCATGTGAATGAGATGAATGCCCGGAAAAATGGATTAGAATGGAAACCGACTGAGAAAGTGTTAACCCAAATTGGTTGGTTGTGGCGTCCCACTGGTAGAACTTTCACTATAGTAGGAAATATGTGCCCTTTAACTAGGATCACTCCCACTGAAGCGAAGAAAGCGTGCCCTTTAACTAGGAGTACTAAGGCTACGAAAACACAAGCGTGTTCCTTAACTAGGAACACCAACACTACTGTAGGAACCAAGTGCCCTTTAAATAGGTCTACTCCCAATGTAGTGCCCGCTAATACTCCTAAACCTAAGAAAGTTGGAACAGTAAAACCTGTTAGTGCTAAAACTCACATTAGAAAACGCAGGAAATCTAAGGATCACACAAATGTTAGCACTTCTGATAATCTTATATCTCTATCTGCTAACACTCCGGAACCAATAGTTTCCAATGCATTGTCTACTGTTGTTATTGAAAACAGGTGGTCCAAATTGTTCTCTGGTATTTGGACTCTGGTTGCTCCAAGCATATGACCGGAGATCACTCTAAGCTCAGAGATTTCGTCAGCAAGTTTCTTGGTACGGTTCCATTTGGAAATGATCATATTGCAAAGATAATGGGTTATGATGAATATCATATTGGGAATGTTATAATTTCAAGAGTGTATTATGTGGAAGGTCTCAGTCACAACTTATTTTCTTTGGGACAATTTTGTGATGCAAACCTAGAAGTTGCTTTTCGAGAACATACCTGCTTCATTCGTAATTTGGAAGGGGTTGATTTATTGAAAGGTACTCGAGGGAATAATTTGTACACTATGTCTCTACAAGACATGATGGTCGCTTCTCCCATATGTCTTCTCTCCAAAGCATCGAAGACTAAGTCATGGTTATGGCATCGACGGTTATCTCATCTTAACTTTGACGCTATTAATCATTTGGCGCAAAACGAACTTGTTCGTGGTCTTCCTAAACTTTCATTTCACAAGGATCATTTGTGTTCCGCGTGTACAATGGTGAAAAGCACTAAGAAATCATACAAACCCAAGACTGAAGACACCAACCAAGAGAAACTTTATTTGTTGCATATGGATCTTTGTGGGCTAATGCGTGTTGAAAGTCTTAGTGGTAAAAAGTACATCCTCGTCATTGTCGATGATTACTCTCGGTTTACATGGGTGAAATATCTTACAACAAAAAATAAGGCACCTAAATTCATCATCGGATTTCTCAAGATGATTCAAGTGCGTTCAACACTACTGTCCGACGCATTCGTATAGATAATGGAACCGAATTTGTGAATCAGATCTTGCGTGATTATTATAAAGAAGTTGGCATATCTCATGAAACATCCGTTGCACGCACTCCACAACAAAACGGTGTCGTTGAAAGGCGAAATCGCACACTTATGGAAGCTGCTAGAACGATGTTAATTTACGCAAAGGCTCCATTGTTTTTATGGGCAGAAGCAGTATCTACAGCAGTGTACACCCAAAACCGTTCACTAATTCGTAAACGCCATGGTAAAACACCTTACGAGCTTCTACATGGAAAAGTACCATATTTATCATATCTTCATGTATTTGGTTCTCTTTGCTATCCAAATAACGATGGTGACAATTTGGGAAAACTTCAACCAAAGGCTGATATTGGTATTTTCATTGGTTACGCACCCGCAAAGAAGGCATACCGAATCTACAACCGTAAGTCTCGTAAAATCCTCGAAACTATGATTGTTGATTTTGATGAGCTGACAGCAATGGCTTCTGAGCAAAGCAGCTCTGAACCCGCACTTCATGAAATGGGACCCAGTAACATTAGTTCTGGTCTTGTCCCAAACAACCCTACTTCATCATTTATACCACCTACTAGGAATGAATGGGGTACGTTGTTTCAATCGTTCTTTGATGAATTCTTTACTCCTCCAAGTATTGTTGCTCCAGAACATGAGGTAATAGCTCCGGTAACCGAAGTCTTCGCTCCAGCAACCGAAGCACAATCTGATACGTCAATTTGTCAAGATATACCATCAACTAGTAATTCTCAACCAACACCCGAATCAACTACCCATGTCATGCCTATTGATGATGAAGAGGATGATGATGATCACGATTTGGAATTCGCTCAAATGTGTGAACTTCCATTCTTTGGTGTACCAATTCCCGCCCCTAATCAAGCCGGGTCGTCCACCTCAGAGGAAGCTCCTACTACGATTTACTCCAATTCACGGATTCGTGAACATGACAGCAAGTGGACAAAGGATCATCCTATAGATTCTATTATTGGTGACCCTAATCGTCCTGTATCCACACGAAGTCAGTTACAAGAAAATGCAATGTTTTGTCATTTTGATGCTTTTCTCACTGAAGTTGAACCTAAGACATGACAAGAAGCTTTTACTCAATCCTGTTGGATAGAAGCTATGCAAGAAGAACTTAATGAATTTATACGTCTTGAAGTATGGGAACTTGTCCGATGCCCGGATCAAGTGAAATTACTCACTTTGAAATGGGTTTACAAGGTGAATCTCGATGAGTTAGGCGGAATATTGAAGAACAAAGCTCGTCTAGTAGCTCGTGGATACACGCAATTATTAGGCATCGACTTTATGGAATCCTTTGCACCTGTTGCCCGTTTGGAAGCTATTAGACTATTCATCGCTTATGCAGCCCATATGAATATGATCGTCTTTCAAATGGATGTAAAGACGGCATTTCTGAATGGTGAAATCAAGGAAGGGGTCTATGTTCAACAGCCAGATGGTTTTGTGAATCCTAAATATCCTAATCATGTGTACAAGCTTAAGAAGTCTCTCTATGGGTTGAAGCAAGCTCCACGCGCATGGTATGATATTTTCTCACAATTTCTCTTTACGCAAGGCTTCGCTAAAGGCAAGGTGGATCCCACGCTGTTCATTCAGAAACGAGGTAAAGATATGATTATGGTACAAATATATGTTGATGATATTATATTTGCAGCCTCGACCCAAACATTATCCGACAAATTTGGGAAACTCATGTATTCCAAGTTTAAGATGTCAATGATGGGCAAGGTATCATTCTTCTTAGGTCTTCAGATATCTCAGAGTCCCAGAGGCATCTTTATCAATCAATCCAAGTATGCCCTTGAATTGCTTAAGATATATAAGATGGAATCTTGCGACCCCGTGGATACTCCAATGGTGGAACGAACAAAGCTTGATGCAGATCCACATGGAGTTGCCGTTGATCCGACACTTTATCGTGGAATGATCGGTACTCTTCTGTATATCACAGCTAGTCGACCTGATCTTCAGTTTGCTATATGTATGTGTGCTCGGTATCAAACTCGACCTACTGAGCTACACTTGGCCACTGTGAAACGGATCTTTCGATATCTTAAAGGAACCATTAATCGGGGACTTTGGTACTCGAAGGACTCTTCGATACTTATGGCATATGCAGATGCGGATCACGCGGGTTGTCAAGATACAAGGCGTAGTACGAGTGGAACTTTGCAACTACTAGGAGATCGACTAATCAATTGGGCATCAAAAAGGCAGAAAAGCGCTGCAATTTCAAGTACGGAAGCAGAATACATAGCTATGTCCGGTTGCTATGCTCAAATTCTTTGGATGAGATCGCAATTAACCGACTATGGTCTAGGTTTCAACAAAATTCCGATGTACTGTGACAACAAGAGTGCAATTGCCTTATGCTGCAACAATGTTCAATTCTCCCGGTCGAAGCATATGGACATTCGCTACCATTTCATCAAGGAGCAAGTGGAAAATGGAGTAATCGAGCTTTACTTTGTCCGATCTGAGTATCAATTGGCGTATATTTTCACGAAGGCTTTAGATCGAGCTCGAATGGAATTTTTGTCCGACAAGCTAGGAATGAGAACTTTCTCGCCTGAGACTCTAAAGGAACTAGCAGATGAAGCGAAAGAATAGTCGTGGTAAACTATTCTCCGTATCCTTGGTGATCATTTGTATATGTTGTTTATATTCTTATCCACAAAAGCAAAATACAAAAATATAAAACCATATAAAAACCATAAAAATTGAAAAATCTAGGAAAATCCAAAAATATTTTTACTTTATTTTTCAAAGGCATGTATTTTGGTACGATAATATTTACGGCCTTAGAAATGTTGATTAATATCGACACGGCGCCATAAATAGAGTTCGTACAAAAGTTGTAAATATTTCATAAAACATGCCCTTATGGCTTGTAGTTATTTGAGACTTGTTAGCCCTATATTTTATATAGTCGAACAAGAATGTAATAGGTCATCTTAGTCGTTAAAGGTCTTTTATTGTAATAGGTTAGTCGGGAAAACCGGGCTTGGACTTTAAGCTAATATTGTATAAGTTAGGGGCGTAAGCCCAAAACAAAGCCAAGCCCGACCCATGTTACTTAACCCACGGCTCAACAAAGCCTAGGGTATATATACCCTCTTCCATGTGTGGAAGAGGGTGTTGGTTCATTTTACTTTCTCTCTCTAGTAAAGATAAACCTTCCAAATTCTCTCTTGTTTCTCTCTCTACTTTTCTTCTCTTTCTCTCTCTAAATATCTCTTCTAAATCTTGTGTTATGGATTGAATGGGATTAACATTAGGTATCAAGAGCCTATAGTGGATAGGTGATTGAAGATTCGTGTGTGGTGTTCTTGATTTTTCGTGGCCTTTTTGATCTATATCTCACGTCCAAAATTTCTTTTTGTGTTTTTTATGGTCTTTTCTTGATACAAATCATCTACATACTAGTATTAGTGATTTGGGTATCTTGGTTTTGGCTAAAACACAAATCTTTTGGATCAAAAGTTGCGAAATTTCTTGTTTTTCTTCATTCCGAAATTCAAGCTGGTTTCACCATCGGAAAGTACAAGTGTGTGGGATTTGATCGCAATAATCTAAGGATTCTACTTTGCGATCACTGTATTGCGATACCTTATTCCGATCTGGATATTTCGATCGTACATTGCGATCTGGGATTCCGACGGGTTTAAGGGATCTTTGAGTCGTTACTCTGCCAATTTTGTTTCAGCCATATTCCGATCTGAACATTCCGACGGCACATTGCGATCTGAACATTCCGATCTGAGCATTCCGATTTGACATTCCGATCTGGACATTCCGATCTGGACATTCCGATTTGGTCATTTCGATTTGACATTCCGATCTGAGCATTCCGATTTGACATTCCGATCTGGACATTCCGACATGTATTCCGATGGACATTCCGATGGATATTTTGTTTGAGTAATTTTTAGACTTAGCTACTATCTAGACTAGTTTCGGAGCATAGTTTACACGAAGATTAAAAAAAAAGAGTTAAAATTTTTAGGTCAAGTAAAATCAAATTTTTTCCCTACTAGTTTTGGCTATTTCTAACTCAAATTCAAAATTTGGTGATACAAAATTTTTCGGCTTACCGTTTTGTCAGACTGAGAGATTTTTTTTTTGAATTTTCGGAATTTCAATTTTAACCACACATCATCACAACAAATCCACTAAGATCTGCAATTCATCCACAAGTATTCACCATGTCTAACAACAACATCAACATTGCAACTACTAATCAAATTCGTTTTGAACAAGGTGGCAACGGTAATCCACCTGTGCTCACTGCCGGTTGCTACGTTCAATGGAGATCTGGTTTCTCAGATTTCTCTACGGAAAAGAAAACCGAACTGCTCTTCGTCACTGCCTTGAGAATCCACCTCCAGTTTTTGAGTTCAGACCAATCACAACACAGGCAGAGGATGGAACTTCATCAACTATACGAGCTATGGAGGATTTTGACACATGTTCTGCTGAGAAAAAGAAACTCCTCCAAGCTGAAGCTGATGCTGTAAACTTCATACTCACTGGAATTGATAACGATATCTATTCCACAGTTGACACATGTCCTAATGCTAAGGAAATGTGGAATGCAATTCATCGATTGAAGCAAGGTGAGTCGATCAATGTTCAAGATCTCGAGACTAATATACTTTGGGAGTTTGGAAAATTCACATCTGAAGATGGTGAATCCATTGACTCATATTACTCGAGATTCTACAAAATGATGAATGAGCTTGTCAGAAATCAGTGCACCATCTCCAATCATCATGCCAATGTTCAGTTTCTACTTCAACTAAAACCGGAATGGCAAAGGTTTGTGACTTTGGTTAAACAAAGGGAAAATATCAAGACCATCTCCTATCACAAACTTTATGATATCTTAAAACAACATCAGAATGAAGTGAATGAACTAAGGGCTGAAAAGGCAGAACGGTCTACTAATTCTATTGCTTTTGTGGCTGCTACTTCAAAAAAACCCGTTCCTCGTCAACAACCACCTACTGATTCCTCAAAGTCATCAAGCTCATCCACCAAACCTCTAGCTGCTGCTAAACACAAAGCAAAAGCAATTGTCCCCACTCCACCTCCAAAGTATGACACCGAGTCAGATGGAGACAGTGATGATGAACAAACTTCAAGGGACAAGAAGATTGAAGAACTCGTGTCTTTACTCACCACAACTTATAAGAAGATCTACAAACCTACCAACAACAACATCAGATCATCATCCAATGCTAGATATAAGGAAGTTGATCATGCACCTAGGTATGATTGTGATGCTAGGTATGATAATCAGAGGATGTTGAATCAAGTTGGGGCTAGAGATACTGTAGGCACTCCGGTTGTGCAGAAGACTGGGATTCAATGCTTCAACTGCAAGGGTTTTGGGCACATGGCTAGGGAATGCAAGAAGCCAAAACGGGTTAAGGACTTAGGGTATCACAAGGAAAAGATGCTGCTGTGTAAGAAAGAAGAAGTAGGAATTCCACTCACAGCAGATGAAGTTGACTGGCGTGATGACACTGATGATGAAGCCGATGATCAAGAGTTAGAGGCACATTATGTGTACATGGCAAAGATTCAAGAAGTGATCCCAGAGACTGATGATAATTCTGGACCCATCTATGATTCTGAGCCACTTGAAAAGGTACCATCACATGATAACTATAATGTGTTTGCTAATGAACGACGACATCCTGAGCAACCCGAAAGCATCAATGACACATATGTAATGGACACGGAGGATAGCAATATCTCTACGGATTCACAGCATATGTGTAATGATGACGGAAAAGCTGTTCAGGATACTGACTCGGATGAGGACCGTGATTTGCTTGCGTCTATTATTGATTCTTTAAAACATGAAATTGAGGAAAACAAAGAGGCTAATAAACGTTTGAAGCAAGCAAACACATCCTTAGCCGAGGAGATAGACAGGCTTAAAGAGTGTGATTATGTAAAAGAAGCTGATCGACGGGTTGCAATAGCTAATGGTTTGGTATATGAACGTAAGGTGCTCAACGAACAATATTGTTCTGAAGTAACACACGAAATTCATATGTCAAAACAGAAGATATCGGAACTTGAAAAACAACTGCTGCTACATAAACTCCAAATTACTGAATTAGAGTCGGTTAACAAAGAACAAACTGAGCTTTATAAAACTCGTGAAGAAAAGGATATTGAAAAAATTCTTGCTTTGGAAAAGAGAGTCGACACGTTAAACAACATTGTTTACAAAACGGGTCAGTGTATTCAAACTATGAATATGCTCAATAGAAATATGAAAACGAGTTTTGTCAAGCCTGAATATCTCAAGAAAGCTCAAAGTACCAAGCCTGCTCTTTATGATATCGGTTGTTATGTTGATAATCTTGCTCTTATGCTCTCCCCTGACTGCGACGAAATCATTCGTCAACAAGAAGAAAGTCGATCAAACTTAAGTGATTTAATAAACCTTTTTGATTCTGATAATTATATTAAGTTTGTTCCTCAAACAGAACTTTCCAAAGAACAAAATATGTACAATAGTGTTCCACCACCAAGTGATGAACCCAAAAGAAAGTTTCTTTAAAAAGGAGTTTCAAAAAGCAATCAATTTTGTTAGAAAAGCAAATTTCGGATGAAAAACGTAAATGGGATGAGAAAAGCAAAAGTGTTCAGCAATTTGAGTTTATAAAACAAGGGGTTTTAAATTTGTACAAAGGTGTCGTCGACTATGAAAAAGTTTCTAGGGATACCATTTGGAATATTAAACCTAACCCACAAGTAGAAGTCGTCATTCAACAATGTATTGTTCCAACCATTGATGATCTTTCAAAAAATGTGGAAATGTTTTATAATGCTCTCACTGAGGAAATGTTAACTGATTTAAGCTATGTCAAATCTCTTGAAGATGAAGTTGATTTTCTTCAAATTAAATTAAAGACACAAGAACACCAACTTTCTAACGAAATTGATCGACTTTCTAAGGAATACTTTTATGCTGACCATATGAATGCTATACTTGGTGTGTATACCGATCTTGATCAATATTGTCATGTAGCATGTCTAGTGTCAGAATTGGACGAGAAATGTCGCAATCTTGAAGTAGAGCTTTCGAAACAAATTCAGTCATACAACAAACTTTCGAAAAGTTTTTCTCAACTTGAGAAACACTCCATTTCTCTTGAACTTGCTTCACAAAAAGGTGAAAAATCTCATAATCATAAAAAGTGTCAAGAAATGTCAGCTTCTTCGTTTCGTCTACTAAATGAAAAAGATTTCGAAATAAATGATTTGAAAGCTCAGCTAAAAGAAAGGGACATAGCCATAAGTGAGTTACAGAAACTCATTGAGAAAATGAAAGGAAAGTCTGTTTTGGGTAAAACATCCGCCGTTCGTCAACCGAATGCGGTTAAATGCCCTAAATCATCTATTTTGGGACAATCCCCACAGACTTTGCCTAAGATAGGAAATGATAAGAGTACCAATGTGATAGCACCTGGAATGTATAAGATGAACACTAAGCCCACTCAGACTGGAACATCGAGGTTACCTCAGAATATTAAAAAAACTAATCAACGTATGTCTTCTTCTACAGGAGTAATCCCCACTACTAGCGTTAGCGGACCACAGCTTAAGAGCGATAGAATGCATGATAAGGTCATGCCTAACAATAGTCAAGGAAAGAAGTTGGAAGTAGAAGACCACCGTTGGAATTTTAAGTTTTCTAAGAATAAAACGTCTATAACTGCATGTAATGACAGTTTAAATGCTAAGACCTCGAATGTTGAATTTGTTTGTGTTGAATGTGGCAAATGTGTTCGTACTTTCAATCATGATGCTTGTGCTCTTAATTATAATGGCGTGAATACTAGAAAAAGGAAGCCTATTCGTATGCCCACTAGTACTAGTGAACCCACAAGAACTTCGAACCAATCCACTGAGCAACTACTTAAGAAACTAAGTGCGTTAGAATCCACTACTCTACGTAAACAAAGCAGGTTAAAGAAGCTTTATGAGAACATGATTAGGACATGTACACGGAGGTATTCAAGATTTACACCACCCGGATACAAATGGGTACCTAAGACAACCCCCATTCTAATTGGGTCTATGAATGTTAGCTTGCCTTTAGAATCTAGGTCCACTACTATTTTGTAACCCGTTTCTATCAAGGGCTCCCATTTGTCAAATGCTACATTGTCTTCTAATTCTTCTGTAGCTCGTCGAAATCATCCTATTCATAATGGACTCCGCGTGCACAAAGCACATGACGGGCAATCTCAAGCTTCTCATTAACTTCGTGGAGAAGTTTTTGGGTACGGTACGGTTTGGAAATGATCAATTTGCACCGATACTCGGATATGGAGACGTGGTTCAAGGGAATATCACTATAAAACGGGTTTATTACATCGAGGGACTGAATCACAATTTATTCTCGGTTGGTCAATTTTGTGATGCGAATTTGGAAGTGGCTTTTCGGAAATCTACTTGCTATGTTAGAGACTACGATGGGAATGACCTTCTTACAGGTTCTCGTGGTTCTGATCTCTACACAGTAACTCTTCAAGACACATCTTCAACAAATCCAATTTGCTTAATGGCTAAAGCTTCATCATCTCAAGCATGGTTATGGCATCAACGATTGTCACATCTCAACTTTGACACCATCAACTTGCTTTCGAAGAATGATATTGTGACCGGTCTTCCTAAGTTGAAATTCGTCAAAGACCATCTTTGTTCTTCTTGTGAGTTGGGGAAAGCAAAACGGATGTCTTTCAAAACAAAGACTACCCCTAGCTCAAAAGGACGATTGGAACTTCTACACATGGATTTATGTGGTCCCATGCGTGTAGAGAGTATTAACGGGAAAAAGTATATTCTAGTGATTGTTGATGATTACTCTAGATACACATGGACTTTCTTCTTAAGGTCCAAAGATGAAACACCAGAGGTTCTCAAAAACTTTCTCAAGATGATACAACGCAATCATCAAGCTCAAGTCTTAACCGTAAGAACGGATAGGGGTACTGAATTTTTGAACAAGAACTTGCAATCTTACTTTCAAGAAGAAGGCATCGAACATCAAACGTCCATTGCTCGAACTCCTAAACAAAACGGCGTTGTCGAAAGACAGAACCGTACTTTGGTTGAGGCTGCTCGAACAATGCTTTCTGCTTCAAAATTACCGCTATTCTTCTGGGCTGAAGCAATTGTAACTGCCTGTTATACTCAGAATCGTTCTCTCGTCATCCCTAGACATGAAAAGACACCTTAACACATCAAAAATAGCAGGAAACCTACTGTCAAATTCTTTCATGTATTTGGATCTTTATGCTACATCCTTAAAGACGTTGAGAATCTCGACAAGATGAAAGAAAAAGGTGATGCATGTATTTTTGTAGGGTATGCTACATTGTCGAAAGGATATCGAGTCTATAACAAGAGAACAAAGATTATTGTCGAAACAATTCATGTGAACTTTGACGAATTGCTACAAATGGTACTTGATCACAACAACTCAAGTCCCGCACCTCAATGTCCAGCAATGGCACCTACACACAACAGTGTACGTCCCGTGCAAGAATGTCAACAAAGTACTCCTACAGCAGACTCGACGGATACGACACAAATGAGTGAGTTGGTTCATTTATATGATCTAATGTTTGATGAATATTACTATGGAAACAATCAAGTTGTGTCAAAGCCTTCCGCTGTCAATACTTCTGATGCACCCGAACAAAATCAACAAGACACAACTGCCTCTACTTCAGCAACCATTGCTCAAGAGACAATTCCATCGGTTACTCAAAAAACTCAAGAAACAATCATACAACCAACATCACCAACCGTCAATGTTGAAGGAGGAAACAACAATCAAGCAGTCGATGCACAACCTGACGAAGAAGAATTTATCAACCCGTTCGGTACACCGGTACGCGAAGTCGGAGAGTCTTCTACTCAACATGTTGATCCGTCCAACATGCATACATTCTACCAACCATATCCATCCACTCACCATTGGACACGTGATCATCCATTGGAGCAAGTCATTGGAAATCCTTCACAGCCGGTTCGAACACGCAGACAACTCGAAACCGATGGCGATGTGGGTATGTATGCACTCACCGTGAGTTCAACTGTACCTACAAACATCAAACAAGCCATGACTGATCATGCGTGGATTGAATCAATGCAAGACGAAATTCATCAGTTTGAATGCCTAAATGTTTGGGAACTTGTTGACCGACCCTATGGAATGTCAATTTTAGATTTCAAATGGACCTGGAAAAACAAACTGGATGAAGAACAAACCATCATCAAAAACAAATCTCGTCTTGTGGTTAAGGGATACCGTCAACAAGAAGGCATAGACTACGATGAATCATTCGCTCCAGTCGCTCGTTTGGAAGCAGTCAGGATATTCCTTGCTTATGCTGCACATAAGGGCTTCACGGTTTTTCAGATGGACGTTAAAACTGCTTTTCTCAACGGTCATTTGAAGGAAGAAGTGTATGTGAATTGGCCGGAAGGATTCATCGATCCTCATCATCCTGACAAAGTCTATCGTCTCAAGAAGGCTGTATATGGACTTAAACAAGCTCCAAGGGCATGGTACGAAGAACTTTCAAACTTCTTGGTGTCCAAAGGATTCTCCAAAGGTTCTATTGATCCTACTCTCTTTACTAATAAATATGGGGATGACATAATGCTGGTGCAAGTTTATGTTGATGACATTATTTTTGGTTCTACGAACCCAAAACTTTCAAAACGTTTTGAAAAATTAATGCACAACATATTTGAAATGTAAATGATGGGGGAGCTAAAATTCTTTTTAGGCCTCCAGATTCATCAATCCCCACGTGGTATCTTCATTAACCAAGCTAAGTATGCTCAAGAGATACTTAAAAAGCATGGTATGACCTCATGTGCTCGCATTGGTACACCATTGTCGACCACATCCCTAGACGCTGACTTGTACTTATATCCCGTAGATCAAACGCGATATCGTAGTATGATCGGGTCACTTATGTACCTTACAGCCAGCAGGCCTGATATTCATCATGCCACATGCTATTGTGCACGATATCAAGCCAGACCTACTCAAAAGCACCTCAAAGAGGTTAAACGGATCTTTCGGTACCTTAAGAATACCATTCACATGGGACTCTGGTATCCGAGGGAAACCAGTTTTCATCTAACGTCTTTTTCAGATTCTGATCACGCAGGTTGTCTTGATAGTCGTAAAAGCACTTCTGGTAGCATACAATTTCTAGGGGAAGACAAGCTTGTCAGCTGGTCGTCAAAGAAGAAGGATTGCACTTCGCTCTCATCAGCTGAAGCAGAATATGTGGCTCTATCCGCGTGCTGTGCTCAAGTCCTTTGGATGAGAACTCAACTCACGTTCTACTTTGATAAAATACCTATGTATTGTGACTCAAAGTCATCCATAGCCATATCTTGCAATCTGGTTCAGCACTCCCACACCAAGCACATCGATGTTAGATATCACTTCATCAAGGAACAAGTGGAACGCGACATCGTGGAATTATACTTTGTCAGAACTGAGTACCAGCTGGCAGACTTGTTTACAAAAGCTCTATCGAAAGATAGGTTTGCGTATCTCGTTGGCCGTCTTGGTATGAAGTATATGACTCCAGAAGACTTGGAGGTTTTGGCAAATGAAGCTGCTTGATATTCTCTCATAATGACTTCTAAGCGCATCACAGTGATAGGTGTGGAAACACCCATCCTTTTTACCACTTAATTACAATAATAACCGGGCCAAAACGTATATTTTATGTCATTTATGTCGGAATTATGCGTGGTTTGTGTTTTTGTTGTGATTTAGGACGAAAAGGTGAAAAGTGGAGAAAACACGGCTTTCACGGGCTTTTATCGAAGAAAAAGACGAAAGACGAAGTCGAAAGATCAAGAGTGCAAAAAGAACGGAAGTCCAAGACCAATTCTGAAGATTTATCGACGAAAAAGTCAAAAGACGGAAGTTTACTAAAAAGCCGAAAAACTCAAGTCTAATTTATTGAAGATTACAAGGCGAGTTTGAAGAAATCCCAAGAAAAGTCCAAGTATTAAGAAGATTAACTAAAGATTAAGAAGATCAAGGACTTAAGTGTGAAATTAAGGAAAAGAAGAAAGAGGGAGGAAGCTTCCTAAGCTCCTCCCTAATCTCCCTATAAATAGTTTTAGTGTTTTCATTTTTTAGTTGTTGGAGGCCTGACAAGCCTTTCTTCCCCATTCTTCATTTTCTTGTTCTTTACTCTTATGCATCTTAATCTCCATGTAATGCACCTTTAATTTTCTTTTAATTCCAAGTAAGTTTACATTTAATTGTTGTTAATCTTTACTTTATTGTTAATCTCCTTCTTCCTTTCTTGCTTAACTTGTTCTTAATCTTTGTGTTCATATTCTTGAGTTTTCTTATTTTCAATCAAGTAGGTTTTGATTGATTTGGCTTTATTTGTTAGTTTTGATGATTTATTTTGATTGATTATTGTTAATTGATGTTTGTTGGTTGTTTTGGTTTAATCTTTTTGGTTTGTTTTGATTAGATTCGCTCAAATTCGTGCTTTATTCTTCATTCCCTGAATCTCGTTACTGTTACTGTTCTTTCCCAGACTTTCCGAATAAGCTTCTTAGTTTTCCCCCTATGCGGAATATCTCTTTTATTCCGAATAGCATGTTTTAATTCTTTCTTATGTGGAATATCAGTTATTCCGAATAGGAGTTCTATGCGGAATGTTTATTTATTCCGAATAGGGCTTCCTATGCGGAATGATTGATTATTCCGTATAAGAGCTATTTTCCGCATAGGGTCTATCTTTCCGCATAGAACCAGATTTTCCGCATAGATGTGTTTTTCCGAATAGGCATGTTTTTTTTCCGAATAGAGTGTTTTTCCATTTTTTATTCCGAATAGGCACTTTTATTCCGAGTAACCAATTTATTCCGCATAGCTTTTAATTATTCCGCATAGAGTCATTTTCCTTATATTCCGCATAGTCTTATTTTATTACGAATAGAGTTTTCAGTCTTAGTTTTTAAACTTTACTTTTTCCCGCCTTTTTCTTTATTTGCACTTTTACTCGCTTTCCTTTTATTTCAAGTTTTAATTTGAGTCATTTACTTTAATTGCCTTTAATCTTTCATTGTCGTTTCTTTTTACCGTCTTTACTTTACCTTTAATTGTTTCAAGTCTTTATTTTTAATTAGTTTTAGACAACGACAACCCTTTTATTTGATTCACCAAGAACAACTAATCTCGCACAATTAACCAGAGATCAATTCGAGAAGATACCGAGAAAACGAACTTTAATTGATACAAAATCTCTTACATTAAAATGGCGCCGCTGCCGGGGATAACTTATGAAGCGGGGCGCGAAGATTGGCGAATCCGAAAAGGCCCTAAAAAGGCATGAGGATCCCATTTTATTGCTGAAGATCCAAAGTGATGTGAAAAGCATTATTCCCAAAATCAATATGAAGGATCAAGACTCACGACGAAAAGCAATCAACTCCCATAAAGATCATGGAGAAGTCTATCCGAAAAGACCCTAACAAGGTATGAGGATAAATAGATCCAAGTCCGAAAAGGAGGCGGATCGTTGTATCTCAAAATCCCAATTAGAGATTGAAGAATAATCATGAAGTCGTGGTCAACAAAGTTGGAGTACCCCTCAAAAGTCTCCAAGTGAAGAAACTCTATTATGATGAGAAGACCATTATCTCAAGAACGTCTCTCGAAGATATGAAGTATGAAGTACATGTCAAATATCGGCCCGAGAAAGGTCTCAAATCGTGAACCAAGTTATGCCAAGATATGAACTTTTTGATATCCCGAGAAGCAGTTTTAAGAGATTTTGTCCTTTAGCTAACTATTAATCAGATCGTCCCACTTTGCTTTCAGCTTAAATAAATTATCGAAATAAGTCAACAATGCATCCTCGTGATCATTCAAGACATCAATAAAACATAAGAGATACCCATAGGAATAAGGGAGTTTAAGTGATTAATTGAACCGCATGAGTAAATGTTTGCTATGCTAACTTGTACTAACAATGATCTTGTTTTTAAGCTTGGCATGGGGAACGTGAAACTTGAGGGTGATAAACATTCATGACACACAATCCCTAATGTAAGTCTTAGATTTCTTTACATGTTTCTTCCTGGTTGCATCTTGTTATTTTCTATCTTTTTGATTTTCCTTAGTTGTTTAATAAAGGCCAAGGTAGGTTGATTATGATGGAAAGTGTAAACCTTGCTTTATCACTAAGCATTGCATGAGGGCATTGCAATGGTTAAGTGTAGGGGATTTGATAGGTGTGGAAACACCCATCCTTTTTACCACTTAATTACAATAATAACCGGGCCAAAACGTATATTTTATGTCAGTTATGTCGGAATTATGCGTGGTTTGTGTTTTTGTTGTGATTTAGGACGAAAAGGTGAAAAGTGGAGAAAACACGGCTTTCACGGGCTTTTATCGAAGAAAAAGACGAAAGACGAAGTCGAAAGATCAAGAGTGCAAAAAGAACGGAAGTCCAAGACCAATTCTGAAGATTTATCGAAGAAAAAGTCAAAAGACGGAAGTTTACTAAAAAGCCGAAAAACTCAAGTCTAATTTATTGAAGATTACAAGGCGAGTTTGAAGAAATCCCAAGAAAAGTCCAAGTATTAAGAATATTAACTAAAGATTAAGAAGATCAAGGACTTAAGTGTGCAATTAGGGAAAAGAAGAAAGAGGGAGGAAGCTTCCTAAGCTCCTCCCTAATCTCCCTATAAATAGTTTTAGTGTTTTCATTTTTTAGTTGTTGGAGGCCTGACAAGCCTTTCTTCCCCATTCTTCATTTTCTTGTTCTTTACTCTTATGCATCTTAATCTCCATGTAATGCACCTTTAATTTTCTTTTAATTCCAAGTAAGTTTACATTTAATTGTTGTTAATCTTTACTTTATTGTTAATCTCCTTCTTCCTTTCTTGCTTAACTTGTTCTTAATCTTTGTGTTCATATTCTTGAGTTTTCTTATTTTCAATCAAGTGGGTTTTGATTGATTTGGCTTTATTTGTTAGTTTTGATGATTTATTTTGATTGATTATTGTTAATTGATGTTTGTTGGTTGTTTTGGTTTAATCTTTTTGGTTTGTTTTGATTAGATTCGCTCAAATTCGTGCTTTATTCTTCATTCCCTGAATCTCGTTACTGTTACTGTTCTTTCCCAGACTTTTCGAATAAGCTTCTTAGTTTTCCCCCTATGCGGAATATTTCTTTTATTCCGAATAGCATGTTTTAATTCTTTCTTATGCGGAATATCAGTTATTCCGAATAGGAGTTCTATGCGGAATGTTTATTTATTCCGAATAGGGCTTCCTATGCGGAATGATTGATTATTCCGTATAAGAGCTATTTTCCGCATAGGGTCTATCTTTCCGCATAGAACCAGATTTTCCGCATAGATGTGTTTTTCCGAATAGGCATGTTTTTTTTTCCGAATAGAGTGTTTTTCCATTTTTTATTCCGAATAGGCACTTTTATTCCGAGTAACCAATTTATTCCGCATAGCTTTTAATTATTCCGCATAGAGTCATTTTCCTTATATTCCGCATAGTCTTATTTTATTACGAATAGAGTTTTCAGTCTTAGTTTTTAAACTTTACTTTTTCCCGCCTTTTTCTTTATTTGCACTTTTACTCGCTTTCCTTTTATTTCAAGTTTTAATTTGAGTCATTTACTTTAATTGCCTTTAATCTTTCATTGTCGTTTCTTTTTACCGTCTTTACTTTACCTTTAATTGTTTCAAGTCTTTATTTTTAATTAGTTTTAGACAACGACAACCCTTTTATTTGATTCACCAAGAACAACTAATCTCGCACAATTAACCAGAGATCAATTCGAGAAGATACCGAGAAAACGAACTTTTATTGATACAAAATCTCTTACATTAAAATGGCGCCGCTGCCGGCTCTTTTCGTGAAGATTGAAGGTTTTTTTGTGAGTGACGCGTTGGATTTTGGGACCCGTTCACTTGTGAACGTTATTTTTCGTGTCCAAAAATTTTCAAAAATCCAAAAACATTTGAAAAATTATAAAAAGCATTTCTTTTTCAAAGTTTTGCACCAAAAATATTCTTCTTGCTTATCTATCTTTCTCTATGGATTTTTATGTCAATTGCGTCGGGTGCGGGAGACGATTGTACGGGAACGATTCTTGTCAATGGTGTACATGTGAGCGGTGCGGAAACGATATTAAAGATACGCAATTAATACCAGGATTTTTTCCTTTGTGCCACTCACTTAATTCTTCCTTTTT
Organism: Glebionis coronaria; assembly: GCA_025667525.1. Classification (NCBI taxonomy): domain Eukaryota; kingdom Viridiplantae; phylum Streptophyta; class Magnoliopsida; order Asterales; family Asteraceae; genus Glebionis; species Glebionis coronaria. Next base: position 352,380 of record JANFOE010000183.1, read on the forward strand.
GAACCCACCTACTCTTTCCCCGTGCATCTATTGTGGAAACGATTCTCATTGGCATGTTTCGTGCCCGGTTCAATACTCGTACGATTACGGGCAAGAACCGGGGTATAATTATGACAATGGAAATAACTATCCACAAGACGCACCCGACTTTTCTCCTTACCCTTCTTGCCAAACTTGTGGGGGTCCTCATGATTCTTCTTATTGTCAACCAATGAATTATTATGAGCAAAATCTGTGTCCTCAATTTTCTTCACCAATGGATTATTATGAACCAAACCCGGTTTCTAATTCTTCTCCACCGATGAACTACTATGAGCCACAACCATGCTATAATTCAGGTTTTCAACATTTTGAACCCCCACAACACATCATCGATCCTCAACCCTCCTTCGAACAATTGAGCTCCAATGAACAACAGGACAATCTGGTTAAGCAGCTTCAACAAATTCAAGAATCTTGGATCAAGTTCATCGAAAAATATCAAGAGGATCAACGACAGGAGCAAATATCGAATATCGAGACTTATACTCCTCCTCCGGTGTCTCCATACTATTACGATGATGATGACGATGAGCCTACTATTTCTTGGAAGGATCTTACTGCTCAATGTCCTAGTGCTATTGTCATCCCTCCTCTAAATATCCCAATCGTGTCTAAGGAGTGTGATACATTGAATGAGCTTAGTGATGTTGGTCTTGATAACGTGTTTGATGATGAGGTTTGTGACATACCGACTGCTATGGAGCCTAAGGACGACGTTGCTCTTATAGAAGAGGTCGATCCTAATGATGACGATTCTTCTCTCTGCTATGAGAATTTCACTTTTGAAGTTTCTCAATCTCCACCGGGAGATGCGGGTGATGACGCTTTATTTTCTCCGGTTTACGAGACGTTCATCGATGAACATGATCGTGTGGATGAGGTGGAAGACGTACTTCTTCGCGATAGATTACGGAAAGTGCACCTTCTTATTGATCAAATCGAAGCGTTGACTTCTCCTTCTCCTTCCGAGTCTTTGCCTCCCTCTATTCCTCCCGTTGAAGATAATGACCCATTGCTGGAAGAAATTGACATTCACTCCATACCACCAGGTAATGATGACGATGATTTGGAGGGGGACATTATTTTTGCTAATTTGCTACAGGAAAATATTGTCCTAAGTCCCCCTCCCGAGCACCTTTCATCCTCCCCTTTAGCCACTATCTCGGAGGATGAGTGCTTTGATCCGGGAGGTGACATTGATTATGCTATGATTGATAACAATACGGCTTTGCCGTTTGCTCAGCATTCATTATCTTCGGGGGAGGACAATGTGCTTACCTTACCCAACCCACCTCCCGTGGATCTTGAATTCACATACTATACGTATGTTGAAAGGACCTTTCTCCCATTCAAGACTTATCCCCCCGCCTCTCCTTTGTTGATGTCAATCGGGAACGAGGACAAGGTCTTTGATCCCGGTATCACATTCGAGGCTTCCCCATGGACCATTTAATTCGGGGACGAGTCAGGCTCGTGACTCGGTTAATATAAACAAGCGCTTTTTGGGAGGCAACCCATTTATCTATCTATTTTCATCATAAGTGTAGGGGGGAGCCCCGTTGGTGTTTCTTGTTCTCTTTCTTATCATATGCAGGGATTAGAGCTTCAAAGACACACTCTTGATGACTTTTGACGAACCGTGATTCCGTGTTCCCTTCTTCCCGGTTCTATCCTAAACTCTTTTCGATTCACTATTTTATATTTCTCAATATTAAAATAGGAATCTCTTTAGTTGTCTTTTCCTTAACGCGATTTAAACAAAGTGCACAATGTCCTAAGTGTAGGGGAGTTTACTCCCACATGCTTAAACATTGAGGACAATGTTTATATTAAGTGTAGGGGGGACTTCTATCGAAGTTAAGTGGTCTTTTCCTTGTATTTGTCCTCATTTTAACCAGAAACTCAATTTTTCGACATTTTTCAAAATTTTTAATCTATTTTGACCTAGTTGTAGTTCCCATTATTTTTGCTATTCTTCTCTTATTTTAATAAAATGGTTTTAGCAAGTTTAGATATCTTAGATATATTAGGCCCGTTGTGAATATTTTGACTCAACCCGAGTTTACTTATCCAAGTTCACTCTAGCTAGTATCCTTAACCATGTAGACCTTAATTGGTTTATTAGGCTAAGCATCCACGAGTCTCATTCCTTGAGATTTTAAATTGTGGAGAACGAGAAATGATAGAGTTGGTTACAAGTTTGGTATTCTCTCATTAACTTATGTGAGTTAATTATGATCTTTTTCTCCCATCACTTGCTAATAATTTATCTGCAATAAGTAAGGTCGTATGATTTGAAAGGTTACTTAGCTTCTAGCCCAAGATCGTTTAAAAGTTGCTCGGTAATGATAAGAGTTCATAGCCAAGGCATAACTTATGAAGCGGGGCGCGAAGATTGGTGTTAGAAATACGTTTTAACGTATATTAGAAGTATCGGTCACTCCACAATATGATTTATGTTGTAATAGCTCGTAGTTAGTAATTAGTTATTAGTTGCTTATTAACTTAAGTAAGAACCGGTCCATGGGCTTGTCATGGACCGGCCCAAGCCCAATGTTAGGCTTGGAGTATAAATACCCCTTTCCACCATGGAAAGGGGTTGGTTGTTGTTCCATTTGCATTTTCATAGTAATAAAATCATACACATTTTCTCTCACTTTCTCTCTCTAGTTTCTCTCACTAGAAAACATCAACCCACTTCATAGATTCATAGGTTATCAATATTCTACATTTGGTATCAAGAGCTATGGGGTGATTTAAGGTAAGGATTGTGTTGCTTTTTTAGTTTTTGAATCAATTAGTGATCTTTAGAAAAAATCAATCTTGAATCTTGTTGTTTTTGGTGTTTTTGTTATTGGGATTGATTGATAAGGATTGGGTTTAGCTTATTTTGGTAAAAATCATAAAACTTTTTGTGGTTTTGGATCAAAAATCGGGGTTAAAAGCTTCTTTTTAAGTCTCGGAAACATTTTTTCCAGAATTTTCCGAATAGGGATTCCGAATAGAAGTATTTTCAGTATAGAAGGTTTATTCCGAATAGGGATTCCGAATAGGAGAAATATTCAGAATAGAAGAAGTTTCCGCATAGACTTTCCGAATAGAAGAAATCTTTCCGAATAGCAGAAATCTTTCCGAATAGCAGAAATCTTTCCGAATAGCAGAAATCTTTCCGAATAGCAAAAAACTTTCCGAATAGCCTATAATTTTCCGAATAGCCAGATTTTTCCGAATAGCCAAAATTTTTCCGCATAGGAGAAATATTCCGAATATCTTTCCGAATTGCCCATCATTCCGAATAGGAGGTTTTTTCCGAATAAGCCAAATTGCCAGATATTCCGAATTGAAGAAAATATTCCGCATAAGGGGTTTTCCACATAAGGGTTATTCAGCATAGAGTTTATTCCGAATAGGGTATTTTCAGCATAGGATTATTCCGAATAGGTGTTATTCCGAATAGGGTTTATTTTAATTTTGGGTTATTCCGTATAAGCAAGTTCATGGGGTATTTGAGTTTTTTCAACGATCATTAGTGGATTTAATCTTGAGTTCAACCAACACAACACAAATTCTCAACCTTTCTTCACTGCTCGATCAACCGATAATCTTTGAGTCTGTTAAGTGATCACAATGAATCCAAGTTCTTTAATGCCTCAGATGACATCTCTTACGGATATCTCGATCATAACAGGGACTGATAGTCGTCCACCGATGCTTATTAAAGAGGTGTTTGAAGCATGGCAGGGCCGTATGATGCAATACTTGAAGGGCAAACCAACATACGGAAGGCTTATGGTCAAATCGATTTTGAATGGTCCACTCGACTATGGTACCATTGTGGCAAATAACGTGTCTCGACCAAGAGAATATAAAGAACTCACATCGGCACAACAACTCATTGCTGATGCTGATGAAAAGGCTCTACAGACACTTCTCCAAGCCCTTCCGCATGATATTTATCGTATGGTTAGTCAATATACGGTTGCCAAAGATTTGTGGGAACGTCTAAAGGTGTTGTTACAAGGTACGTCTCTCACCAAACAGGAAAGGGAGTGTCAGCTGTATGATCTGTTTGATAGATTCACGTACAGCCCAGGAGAAACACTACACGATTATTACTTCAGATTCACCACTCTAATGAATGATCTGAATGTATACAATCTGGTGATTGCTCCATTCCAGGTTAACACCAAGTTCTTGAATACTTTACCTCAAGCTGAATGGGGTGAGTATATTACCGATGTGAAGTTAACCCGGGATTTGCATAAGTGCAACTTAGATCAAATCTATGCTTTTCTTCAGCAGCATGAGAAGCATGTGATTATGCACCGTTCTCCTCGTGGTATGTACCCAGATTCCTTAGCTTTGATGGCGAATCAACCAAGCTTGTCACACAACAACACACCTTATATCTTGGGACATCAAGCTTATCATCCATCACCTTACATGACACCAACTTTCCCACAATACTCGATTCTACCGCAACCACCCACCTCACATCAGCAACAATATCGGTTCAATGCACCTTCACCACAGTATGCTTCACAACTTCATCCAGCAAATGTTGCACCTTATGCTCAGCCTTCATATTCTTCTTATCAAGAGAATGCAGCATATCCAACAAGCTACCCTGATCAAATGAGTATTCCTTCTACTGATTATGCAGCTCATCCAGATCAAGCACTGTATTGTGATGATGAGGAAGTCCCCGTTCCTATATTCCAACAAGGAGCTGACCCAGTTGAAGTGCTAACTACTATGTCTGCATATCTCACAAGAACTTTAAGTAAACGAGGATACAGAGGATCAGCTCCTACCAACAATCAGTTGAGGAATTCATCCAATTCTCGCCAACAAGCTACTATTGAGAATGGCAGGGTCATGGTTCAGCCAATTCAACCATATCAGGGGAGATCTTCCACTTCAACCAATGCTCGCACGATTAATCCTGCTCCTGCTCCAATGGTCAACAATCCTCCACGGGCTAATACAGGCAAGTTGAGAATGATTACATGCTACAACTGCAAGGAAGAGGGTCATATATCCAGGGATTGTAAGAAACCCAAGAGGAGAAGGGATGGACAGTGGTTTGCAGAAAAGATCTATCTGGTAAATGCTCAGGCGCAAGGAAGGGAACTTGATGAAGAGGAGCTTGCATTTCTTGCTGACCCAGGGATTGCTGAACAAGACGTTGTCACTACGCAGAATGCAGCTTACCAAGCCGATGATCTTGATGCGTATGACTCTGACTGTGATGACTTTCAATCTGCAAAGGCTGCTCTCATGGCAACTATCTCCAGCTTAGGGCCAGAAAAGAGATCTGAGGTACTTATTAATACCACCGATAATACCACTGATGCTAGTATTCAACCACATCAAGTTGTGCAAGAGAGTGCTGATTCGAATGAATCTTCGGTGGTGAGTCCTTCAAACGAGGAGACAAACAATGATAGCAATATCAATGTGAGTCCCCAGACTTTGAGTGAATCACAACCGGGACCCAGTTCACATACGCCTACTCCTGCTCAACAAGATTTGGTCATGGTTCCTGCTACATTACTTAGCCAAATGAATGCTGCACTCTTAGAAACCTTAGCTAAGAATAAGAATTTGTCTGATGAGCTTGCCTTAAGCAATGAGAAAGTTCAAACCTTGGAATTAGTGCCCTCGTCTAGTGTTCTAACTAATCTCGAATATGATCACTTTAGAAACAAACAAATGGGTCACTTGCAAGAAATAGAAAACTTAAGAGCAAATCTGTCTAATGAACTTCAAGAAAAAGAGTTAGTGGTCACTAATTTTCAAAAACTTCAAACGGATTACGAATCACTAGAGTCTAAGAAGAATGAAATGGAGATTAATGCCACTAATAAGATTAGAAGTCTAGATTACTTGCTGTTAAGACAATACGCTGCTTCACAACTAGTTCACTTATTTGATGCTTCATTTAGAGAATTTAACTTATCACGTCAAAAAGGCCTTCCCCCTAATCCACGATATGCAAAACAAGCTTTAAGACATAGTCCTAGACTTTATAATGCAACTCAATTAGGATTGGCCTTAGAACCGATTGTTTTTCCTGGTGATCGAACAAGTAAGGAACTAGTTGATGAGGATCGGTCATACAATTCTGCAAAATATCCCGAGTGTGATTATTTTAAATTGAATAAGGAGCTTGCAAAAACGGATTTTAGAATTCGCTTCCATATGGACAAAGATCTCATAACAGCACCAACCTACATATTAGATGAAGAAAACCCTAGTACGTTTCCTACACTTGTCAATATGGAAGGTCGTAAGGAAATTCCAAAGGATCTTCCACCTGTTAGCACTGTATGGTTAAACTTGCAAGAGATTAATCAATACTTTACTAATTTTGACAAGGTCATTTTGGAACGTACGACTTCAAATGGCCTAAACGCCGGAGAATGGGCTTTCGAACATATGAACGAGGTGTTTAAAACTGAGATCAATCCGTTTGTCGAAAGTCTAAAAGGAATTTTTGCATCTCTTAAGGAAAATCTTGTTTTTGAAATTGGTGAAGTTCAAAAAGTGTTTTATGAAATGGACACCGCTTACGAACTACAACTAGTTGAAAAAGAAAAGATTTTAACCGAATATGACCGATTCTTGTCTGCAGTAATCTCGTGTGATGTGCTTACTACTGTAAATGTTAATTATTCGAATGAGCTTACATCCACTATGATTAATTGTGATGCTGTGAATATTTGTAATGATATTTGTGATGATGTTTGTGATATCTCTGTAAATGTTGCTGATACTGTAAATGAGGTAGAAAATCAGTCTTGTCACGAATCTAACGCTGAGTTTTTTAAGCTACAAGATTCTTACAATTTACTTTCAAAACGCTTTAATCAACTAGAACAACATTGTATATCTTTAGAATTAAAACAACAAACTCAAAATGAGAATCTTTTGATATCAAACGTTTGTGAAAACGGTGTTGAGAATAGTGACAAGATGATTGCAATTGTTAAAACATTAGAGGAAGAGATAATGAGATTGAAGAGAGATATGTCATCAAATGAAACACTCAAAATGGAACTAGCGGCTGCAGAGTCTAAAAACCAAGTCTTAGAAATTAGACTTTCGTCTGTTCTAGGGGAGATGGATCGGACAAGACAGGGATTATCCGCGCTTTATGGTTCACTAGAAGAACGCTTCGCTTTTAATGCGGCACAACAACAATCTTTTGTTTAACAACTGAACCAAAAGTGCGAGGAAATCTCTGATTTGAACATCCTGCTCATAGACAAAAATATGGTTTTGGCTGAGTTAAAGGAGACACTTCTTCTCACCCGACAAGAAGTTGTTGATAACTTAGCTACCGACTCTGCACCGTCCACTAGTGCTCCAACAACCAAGTCAGTAGTGCTTTACAAGAATCCGCTTCACAAGAGAAACCCGGTTACCTATGATGATTATATGAGGAATGCCATTAAGCATGTCGATCTTCTTAGGGATATTATAGACGATCTTTATGCCTTAGATCCCTCAAGTAGCGACTATTATTCGGCTCATGAATATGTTAAGCGAGTTCAATATTGCCTAGCATATTTGCAATATATAGGTACACCAGGTTCTGCACTACTTAATAATAGGCCCATTGCTGTCACTCCATTTAATAAGACTCCAGGAGTGAAACCGTCATTGGCACAATCAAGTAAGACACCTTTAAAATCTGTTGCTAATGTTCCCACTTTGCCTTCTACAGGATTAAAAGAGACTACTAAGGCTAAAGGATCGCCACTCAAGAAAGCTAAGATCAAGCCCTCCACTAGTAGTGCCACAAAGAAGAAAGTAGAAGTCCACAATAGGAATGCTAGTCCAGTTTTAAATAAAAAGAATCATGTTAAGACTAAAAGCTCTGCGCCTGTGCAGCAGCCTAAACCATTCGTGAATTCTAATTTAAATTGTTGGAATTGTAATGAATGTATGTTTTCCCAGCGTCATGATTTGTGTCTGATTGATCACGTTAATGAAATGAATGCTATTAAGAATGGTCTTGAATGGAAGCCAACGGGTAGAACTCGTGCCCAAGTTGGCTGGCAATGGCGTCCCACTGGTAGGACCTTTACACTAGATGGTAAAATGTGCCCTTTAACTAGGAATGCATCCATTGAGGTTAGGTCTGAGCGTCCTTTAGTTAGGAACACTCGCACTCAAGTATGGAAACAGCGCCCTTTAATTAGGTCAGCCCCCACTATAGTGCCTATCAGTGAAGAAATACCTCAGGATTTGAGCCAACTAGAATCTACACCACCAATTAAGAAGAAGAAGGCTAGGAAATCTAAGAAACCTAGAGTTAGCAAATCTAAGATTATTAAATCTGTACCTGCTAATAACAAGGAACACTCAGATTCCGATACCTCTACATTGTCTTTGTGTGGTGATATTTTCAGGTGGTCCAAATCATCCTGTGGTATTTGGACTCCGGTTGTTCAAAACATATGACCGGAAATCGCTCGATGCTCCGAAATTTCGTCAGCAAGTTTCTTGGTACGGTTAAATTCGGGAATGATCATATAGCAAAGATTATGGGGTATGGTGAATATCAGATTGGAAACGTGACGATTTCTAGGGTATACTATGTAGAAGGTCTTGGTCATAACTTATTCTCAGTAGGACAGTTTTGTGATTCCAACCTTGAGGTTGCTTTTCGACAACACACTTGTTTCATCCGCAACTTGGAAGGAAAAGATTTGTTAAAGGGATCTCGTGGTGCAAATCTTTATACGTTGTCTCTACAAGATATGATGGCCGCCTCTCCAGTATGTCTTCTCTCTAAAGCATCTAAGACCAAGTCATGGTTATGGCATCGCAGATTATCTCATCTTAATTTTGATGCTATTAATCATCTGGCTAAAAACGAGTTAGTTCGTGGTCTTCCAAAGCTTAAATTTCACAAGGACCATTTATGCTCCGCGTGTTCAAGGGGGAAAAGCACCAAGAAATCTTACAAACCCAAAGCTGAAGACACTAATCAAGAAAAACTTCATCTTTTGCATATGGATCTTTGTGGACCGATGAGAACTGAAAGTGTGAGCGGTAAGAAATTCATTCTGGTAATTGTGGATGATTTCTCAAGGTTTACATGGGTTAGATTTCTACGTACAAAGGATGAAGCACCGAAGGCTATCATCACTTTTCTGAAGTTCATTCAGGTACGTTTGAATACCACTGTCCGCCGTATTCGTACAGACAATGGTACAGAGTTCGTCAACCAGACTCTTCGTGATTATTATAAAGGAGTTGGTATATCACATGAAACATCCGCTGCACGCACTCCACAAAAAAACGGTGTCGTTGAAAGACGGAATCGTACACTTATGGAAGCTGCTAGGACCATGCTTATTTATGCGAACGCTCCATTGTTCTTGTGGGCAGAGGCTATTTCTACTGCATGTTTCACCCAAAACCGTTCTATCCTTCGGAAACGCCATGGAAAAACACCTTATGAGCTTTTACATGACCGTAAACCCGATGTTTCATTTTTCCATGTGTTTGGTGCTCTGTGTTATCCAAACATCAATAGTGAGAACTTGGGTAAGCTTCAACCGAAAGCCGATATAGGTATTTTCATTGGTTACTCACCGTCCAAAAGAGCATACCGAATCTATAACCGTCGTCTTGGCAAGATTGTAGAAACTATGGACGCAGATTTCGACGAGCTGACAGCGATGGCTTCTGAGCAACACAGCTCTGAACCCGCGCTTCATGAGATGGGAACCTGTGCTATAAGTTCCGGATTAGTTCCCAACAATCCTACTTCTACATCATTTTTACCACCATCAAGGCCCGAGTGGGATAAACTGTTTCAACCGTTGTTTGATGAATTCTTCGATCCCCCGACTGATGAAGTTCCAGCACCTGTAGTAATTGCTCCAATACCTGAAGTGGTTGCTCAAGCTAATGAACCTTTATCTAATGCATCTACAATTCACATTGAACCGGATGCACCTTCACCAAGTGATTCTCAAACTACACCTGAATCATCACCCCTACTTGTGCCTAATGATGTGGAAGAGGATTCTACTGATCACGACTTGGAATATGCTCACTTGCAAGAGCTTCCTTTCTTTGGTGTAGCGATCCCTGAAAACCCTTCAGCCGCGTCTACCTCAGAAGAAGCTCCTTCTATTGTTCACTCCAGACCACCTAGGATTGAAAACCATAGCACTAAATGGACAAAAGATCACCCAATTAGGAATGTTATTGGAGATCTAGATCGACCAGTCTCTACACGCCATCAATTACAAGAGAGTGCACTTTATTGCTACTTTGATGCATTTCTCTCTGAAGTTGAACCTAAAAATTGGCAGCAGGCTATGACCCAATCATCTTGGATTAAAGCTATGCAGGAGGAACTAAATGAATTCCAACGACTTGAAGTATGGGAATTGGTTCCTCGCCCTGACAAGGTTAACATCCTTACTTTGTTATGGGTTTATAAGGTTAAACTTGATGAGATGGGTGCGGTATTGAAGAATAAGGCTAGATTGGTCGCTAGAGGATATAAACAAGCCTTGGGTATAGACTTTGAAGAATCTTTTGCTCCTGTGGCTAGATTGGAGGCGATTAGACTATTCCTTGCGTTTGGTGCTCATATGAACATGATCGTCTATCAAATGGATGTGAAGACGGCATTTTTGAACGGTGAACTAAGGGAAGAGGTTTATGTTAGTCAACCGGATGGGTTCGTCAGTACGGAGTCTCCTAATCATGTGTACAAGCTTAAGAAGGCTCTCTATGGGTTGAAACAAGCTCCACGCGCGTGGTATGATCTCCTGTCAACATATCTCATGTCGGAAGGCTTCTCCAAAGGCAAAGTGGACCCCACTCTATTCACTCTCAAGGAAGGCAACGACATGATTCTGGTACAAATTTATGTTGATGATATAATTTTTGCTGCCACTAACATAGAATTGTCAAACCGATTTGAGAAGATAATGTCCACACGCTTTCAGATGTCGATGATGGGAAAAATTTCATTTTTCTTAGGATTACAGATTTCTCAGAATCCCAGAGGCATCTTTATTAATCAATCCAAATATGCTCTAGAATCACTTAAGAAATATAACTTTGAAAATTGTGACCCCGTGGACACTCCAATGGTGGAGAAATCCAAGTTAGATGAAGATAGGAATGGGATTATTGTCGATCTAAAACTTTACCGTGGGATGATCGGCACCCTTCTATATCTGACTGCTAGCAGGCCTGATTTGCAATTTGCTGTATGCATGTGTGCCCGGTATCAGGCTCGGCCTACCGAAAAGCACCTACATGTAGTTAAAAGGATCTTTCGGTATCTAAAAGGAACACTTCATCGTGGTCTATGGTATCCGAAAGATTCCTCGATTGCTTTAATATCATACGCAGATGCCGATCATGCTGGATGTCAAGACACGAGGCGTAGCACTTCTGGATCTGTGCAACTCCTTGGAGATAGATTGATCAGTTGGTCTTCAAAAAGGCAGAAAAGCGCTGCAATATCAAGCACGGAGGCTGAATACATCGCCATGTCCGGTTGTTGTGCTCAAGTCCTTTGGATGAGATCACAATTAACTGACTACGGTCTTGGATTTAACAAAATCCCGATGTATTGTGACAACAAGAGCGCCATTGCCCTTTGCTGCAACTATGTTCAACACTCCCGGGCCAAGCACATAGACATTCGCTACCATTTCATTAAGGAGCAGGTGGAGAACGGAGTGATCGAGCTGTATTTTGTCACTACTGAGTACCAGCTGGCGGATATGTTCACCAAAGCCTTAGATCGAGGACGAATCGAGTTTTTGATCGACAAGCTTGGCATGAAATCATTCACTCCAGCGACTCTCAAAGAGTTGGCAGAAGAATCAGCTGAATAGTCGTGGTAAACTATTCAGAGTATCCTTTGTTCGTGATCATGTATATTATCGTAAATATATAAAACACAAAAAGAAAATATAAAAATATAAAACCAAGAAAAACCATAAAAAATATAAAACCTATAAAAACCATAAAAATGATAAAATCAAGAAAAACCAAAAATATTTTTCGTTTAAAACGGGCATGTCTTTTAGTACGGTAATATTTACGGCCTTAGAAATGTCGATTAATATTGACACGGTGCCATAAATAGAGTCCGTATAAAAGTTGTAATGTTTTAAAACATGCCCATTATGGCTTGTAGTTATTTCTGACTACAACCCGGTTTTCATATTAAAGTCACGTATTTCCTTGGAAAACGTTGGCTCAGAACGGGAATTAATTTTCTCGGGCGTGATTTACAAGCCAAATCATGCAAAGGGATCAAGTTTACTTTACAACTTGATCTAACACAAATTTGTGTACGTCTCAGTGCATTAATTTGTTAAAATAAGAGAAATCTTATTGACACCACGAATCAAATTTTTTCAAGATATCAATTGGGAAATGTTTTTCATCATCATGTGCCTCGTTAAACAATGACTACAGCTCTTTAAATAGAAAACGGGTCATCGTTTAAGGGGGAGAAAATGTTTCATCATCTTTCACATCAAAAAGATCTTCAAAAGTTTTCAAGGAAACAAACAAAGCTTAATGGTTAATGGTTGGATTGCTTTAGCATTTGTATTGTTGTTGCTTATAAGTTTGTCGTGGATAGTGTTGTGCTTGTGTTAAGATAAGTTAATCACTAAGGCTCGGGTAGTTAACATAAGATAGGGTCAAAGTGACAAGTATTAAAACTTGGTAAACAAAAGAATATTGAATGAAGCAAAAAGAAAAGATGAGGGGGCAAAGTTGACAATATGTCTAACTTGTGGAAAATTTGACCTAGTCAAAACCTCCCCCCCCGTTTCTTCTATTCTTTCACTGTTTACTCTATCATTTGCCGCCATTGATTCAAACACACTCGAAACACACGAAATCAAAAACAAACACCTAAAAAATCCAACATCTTCTAGATCAGTTCTTCAAAAAGGTAATCAATCGGTTTAATCATTCATTCAAATCAAGTTATTTATCTGTTTTTGTGGAAAATCAAACTCTATTAATTAAAATCAATCGATTGCAATTACTGCTTAATTAGGGATTATTAATTTGGGGGTTTTGCTTGGGTTATATTCGGAATTGATCTATTTGCCCAGATTTGTCCTTTAGAACACTTGAATCACACGATTGCATGTTTAATTAGAAAATATAAGTGTTGAAAACTTTCCGCTTAAGAACGACTTTCCGAATAAACAGTTTCATTCCGAATAGAAAGAACTTTCCGCATAGAAGCTGTTTTTCCGCATAGACAAAAGTTTTCCGCATAGGCCAAATCTTTCCGCATAGAGAAGTTTTTTCCGAATAAAGACTTTATTCCGCATAGGGCAAATGTTCCGAATAGGGGATTCTTTCCGCATAGGACCAAATGTTCCGAATAAAGACTTTATTCCGCATAGGGCAAATGTTCCGAATAGGGAATTTATTCCGCCTAGGCCAAATGTTCCGAATGGGGAATTTATTCCGCATAGGTTCAATGTTCCGAATAGGATGTTATTCCGCATAGGAAATGTTCCGAATAGAGTATTTTATTCCGAATAGGATCAATGTTCCGAATAGCATTTTTATTCAGAATAGGGATGTTTTTCCGCATAGGCTATATGTTCCGAATAGACTTATGTTCCGCATAGGACTTATATTCAGTATAGACCTATTATTCCGAATTGAGTGATTATTCCGAATAGAGGATGTTTGAATGGTTTCAAAGCTTAAGGGATTATGTCATATGTTTAATGCTTAGGTTTAAAGTCATAATGATATTCATACTTGTTTGTATCAACCTTTGTGTTTTATCTTAAGCAGAGACGATGACTAATCCTACCGTACAACAACTACAAGACAACAGAGCCGCCGCCATTGCTGAAGCCAAGACTCTAAAGTTTATTCCAAACAACTACCGTCTGAAGGAGGTATCTCACTCTACCCATAATGGCTTTAAGGTAGGTACAGCCATGCTTGATAAATCTCATTTCAAGCATGCGCTAAGGAGAAGTGCTTTAGTGCCATATGAATATCTTTACGAGTTCTGGGCTACCAAAGAGAGGACGTCCAACAAAATCACCTTTTCCTTGGACAACAAGCAGCAGACGCTTACTGTGTCAGACTTCAGGAAGATCTTTGGATTTCGACCGATTCTCAAAGGTCTACCATCATACTCACCCAACCCAACCAAGGACCAGATCATGGAGATGTTCACCGCCATTGGATGTCTTGATATACGAACCCCGTCTGAGTTTACTACTGCCAAAGTTGGTCAACCATGGAAAGCTATTTTTGGGATTCTAAGCCGATGTTTAACACCCAAAACAACTGGGTATGATGCTGTTCGTCCACCAATCATCAAGATGTTTTATGGTATGTTTAAAGGTATGGGTATTGATTATGCATCACTGCTGTGGGAGGAGTTTACTTTTCAACTCTTCACAAACACAAAGGGTAAGGTTAAAAGCTACCAGTACCCTAGGGTTATTAAGTTGATCATACATTACTTTATGGAAAACGATGCATCCATTAACAAGCGTGCAGGTAGTCGTCAACACACGATTGATGATGATGATTTGGTAGACTTAAGGCAGGAGACTCATTCGAATACGGTTATTCCTGGTCCTATTCCCAGTCATCTTCTAACCGATGAGATTATAGCATCTGAAGCTTATAAGAACTTGCTAACAGAAATTGAGAATCAACGAGCAAGTATTCTAGCAGGTGAAGACTCATCTACCACGGTTAAGAGCAAAGGTAAAAGGAAGCAAACAGATTTACCTGAACCCAAAACCAAGAAGAAGAAGACAAAGGGTAAGAAAGGAAAGGGTAAAGCTGATGAGATGCGTCTACGTGACGAAGAAAACATTGTTGATCCTGCTCTTGATAAGACTGAGAAACAAATGATGAAGATAGCTATTCAACGGAGCAGGAAAGATACTGGCGGTAGTGGTTCAGGTGTAAGGGTAGACGTTGAGGATGAGTACATGGAACCCGATGATGTTGATGAGTTTGGGTCACCTGAACATTATTCCACTTCAAAGGAGCCATCAATCCCTATTTCAGCAAGTATGGAAAAGGAGTCGGTTGCTCCTACGATCACGATGTCAACACAACCTTTAGCAACTCAACTTCAACCAACTCAACCCTTACCAACCAAACCGGTTTCAACACCTTTTCCTCCACCACCAATAAAGCCCATCCTCAGTACCGCAGTTACAACCGAGCCTATTCCATCAACCCAAAGCAGCTCTGCAACATCTGCAATGGCCGCATTGGTAATGGCCGAGATGTTGGATAAACATGTGGATACTAACAAGAGAGAAATGGATGAACTTCGTCAAGAGTTAAATAGAAGAGCTCAAAGTGAAGAAGCATCAAGGAAAGCTCAAGAAGAGTTGATTGCCAAGTTCGCTGCAGACATGGAATTTACACGTAAAACTCATGTAGAAGAACTTGCTCGGGTTAAAAAGGCTGAAGCTGATAGGCATAAAGCACGAATTACGAGACTTAAAGCTATTAAGGATGAACTCAAAGAGCAAAAAGCAGCTATTGAAGCTTCTATTGAGCAGAGAGTGAAAGACTCCATTGAATCCTTAATGCCTAAACTGCGTGATGATTTGAAGACGCTTGCTGCTGACAACTTAATGATCAAATCATCCAATCCTTCAGAAGCCGCCTACAAGATCGCTTATGACTTGACGGATTTTGAACTTAAGAAGATCCTCAAAGCTCGAATGAAGGAACTTGGATCGTTTGATAAATCGAGGAATCAACGGGCTCTCTTCAAATCCCTGAATGACGCTATCATGGAGGATGATAGGTTGTTCAAGACGTTTGGAAGTGTGGTACCCTACCACATTCTCCCTGAAGAAGAAAGAGAAGAGAGCGACGAAGAAGAGGGTACTGGTGGAGAGGAGGAAGAAGAAGAAGAAGAAGAAGAAGAAGATAAGAATGAGGATGATGATGAGGATGATGAGGATGAGAATAATGATGATGATGAGGATGATAATGATAAGGATGATGATAATGATGATGAAGATGATGATCATGATGAGGATGAGGATGATGATGATGAGGATGAGGATGATGATGATAATGATGGTAATGATGGTGGTGATGGTCACCAGGAGAGTGTTAAGGGGAGCAATGCGGATAAAGGTGAACAGCCTGAGAAAGGGGATAAGGGTGCCAGCTCAAAGAAACCTGTTAAGTCGGGCACCAAATCCAAGAAAGATGCAGCACCAAAGGAAAAGTCTACATCCACGGAATCCAGACGATCGAAGTGGCGCCATGATGTGAATGCCACTACAGGGTCATCTATTCATGGTACATTTATCCATGCATCAATACCTGTTACCACTAATCCCGTTAGTTCTATTGTTGTTGCCCCTGTGATTGCAGAATCGGTAACCGAACCTGAAGCTGCACAACATTCACCCGTCCATGACACTGCTGAAATGCCTGAATCAGAACAAGCAGATGTTCACGTCTCCACTCCTCAGCAACAAAACCCTCAATCTACTATTCCTGAACCAAGCACAAGGAACTGGGAGGACACGTTGGAGATCGACGAGACTGCTCCACCACAGGCTTGGATCACGGCAGCGGCGCAGTATGATCCGATCACCGACGCCGACAAAGATGTCTTGTATCTTCGTATCCGAAGTCCGATTGACTTATGTGCATTTCTTGCTCATGAGTATAACACTTCGGTTACTCCATCTTTGGTGAAGAAAGTACTGAAGGATAAAAGACTTCGCGCCAAAACCCGGTTGACCCAAATGGAGTTCGAATATTATGCTGAGGAGATCCTGAAGGCTCTGAATACCGTTCAACGGGCAGGTCTTCATGAATCAGAAAGAGCTCCACCTCCAATGGATCCTACTCAAGATAATCAGATTGCTCTTGACTTCTTCGTCACCAATGATCTGGTGTATCTACTGAAGGGGTCATCAAAGTACGCAACCTCCCTGACCTTGCTGAAAGCTGCCAACTGGGGGACAATACCCTTTATCGAGGAAAAGGTAAACCGACTCTGGGTCCCTAAGATAAATCGTAATTATGATATGTATGCTGTCATAGGTGCATCTCATTGGGACGAACGAGTCCGAAGGGCGTACAGGGGTTGCTGCTTGGTCAATTCTGGAAGCAATGTTAGATCCGACATCCGCATCTCCAGCATTTTAGGGATGAAAACTGAAGCCAAGAATGGCTATTATCATGTGAGGGAGATTCGTTTGAAAAGGGAGGATGACAGGGAATACAAAATCCAGCAGGGAGATTTTTCCATCATTCGCCTTGAGGATATCGAAGATATGCTGCTTCTGATGACCAGAGATCAACTCACACATATTCCTCGTGAAGACCTCATTGCATTGAATACAGCACTTCGTATGTTCACAAGAAGCATTGTGATCAAGACACGAGTTGAAGATCTTCAGTTGGGAGTCGAAAGCTATCAAAGGAAGCTCAACCTAACTCGTCCAGTGAATAAAGTGCTACCTCAACATGTAGAAAGATGTCCCTATACCGGCATTTCAGTCCCGAATTACGGCATCTTCTACTTGAACAGTCGAGGTTTAATGAAGTTTATGAGGGTGGGTGAGCTCCATAAGTACAGTGATGGGACTCTTCTACAAGTCAGAGGAAAGTTGGAGCATCTGAACTCGGGTGGGACGTTGCCAGAAATGACGGAGGATTGGCATCCGGGTTACCGGCAGATGGCGAAGTACGTGATCAAGAAGATCGATCAGAAGCTCCGTGAACGTAGATTGATGAGGAGCTTGGAAAGATTTGTGGGTGGTAGACCATATGGAGTGCACTACAGGACACTGCAACGATCCATCTAATGGGTCGTACATTTCAGGTCACTCTATTTTGGTACTATTTGTGAATATGTATATTTGTGAATAATGTGCTTTAATGGCTTGTTGTAGTGTCAAGGTATGATAATTTTTTCAAGAATTTCTCACGAGATTCTAAATCTTTCAAAATATATCATACTAAAGCACTACAACTATCCCTTATTAATTTAAGGGGGAGCAATAACTTGTTCTATGGCCAAAATCGATTTCATTTTTACCCAAAGACCGGTTAATCCATTCAATATCCCAAATATTAATGGTTAACATTTTGGATAAGGGGAGAAAATGGGATTAAGGAGACCTAAGTGATACTTGGCTAAAAGATGAAAAAAAGACTTAACGATATTCCAACTTAATATGTGCTAAGCACGTGTTAAGGGGGAGCGTTTTTGATGAACAAAACACCTAAGGTACAAAACTTTTGATTTTAATATCACAAGTACCTTATGTGATTTTCAATGATTTTTCATGGTGGCAATTCCTTCCAAAACACGCTTAATTCACGACGAATGTGGTGACAAAAGGGTGGTAGGAATAGGTTTAGTCCAATGATTCATCAGAGCCGATGGAATCTTCCCAAGGACAATTCCCTAGATAGAATTAGAAGTCCTAGGAAAGATGGAGAAAGAATGTGAACGTAGCTGAATGCCGACCAAGTACTTAAGCTAGCACTGGAACAATCACAACAAGGTGCTAGTGATGACGTATTGGTAAGCATTGAAGGGGTTGAAGAATGAAAAAGAAATGTAAAGATAAAGGGTGTAAAGAAAGAAGCCCTCCTTACAACTTTAGGCAGAAACCGGGTCAATACATATGCTATTGAGGTCATTTTTGCTAATGATTCTCGGTATTGAAGAAAGACATCATGGACCCAGTGATGCAATGCACAACCCTTCCCAGCTAACTCAAATATCTCTCAAAAGGTATTTGTTTTAATCACACGGAGATCAACACGTTATCTATTGGTTTATTCACTCCGAATAGACTGGTATTGAAAAGGTGGCACTCCTCTCCAGCCATCGCTCACTAAATCAAAACGCACAATCGAGTCTAGAGCCAAGAGATCATCAAAAGTCTCATTAGGACACTTTTCATTTATTCCTTGCTTTCTCACACACTATGAAAAGTAAGAGATTTTCATGAGTCCTACGCAATATTCCTGTAATATTGCCAGAACATCCGAGTAATACGCAAGTATACAATGAAGATGGAAATCCTGCTTGAGCCAACATCAAACAAGCTCATGGTAGGTTACACGTGCGGTTCTTTTAGAACCAATCTTGTGAAAAACTGGAAGGTAACAGTGGTTTAATTCTTAATTGAACTTAAACTCGTTCCAGGCCTCTTCGCATTATCATATGATCTTGCCAGAACACTCAGAGTGACTCTTTATTGACCACAGTGACGAGTGGAAATCCTTCTAGTGTCAACATCAAACAGCACTTGGTAGGTGACGTGCAAGATTCTTTATGAATTGAGCTCGTGACAACTGGAAAGCAACGATGGTGAAAATCTTAATTGAAATTCACTTGTTCCAGGTTTCATGAATTGACGGCTTTTAATCACAAGGATAATTTATCCAAGTGATTCACTCTTTATGTTCGCAGTCAGCTTTGGACGGTCGAATAAAGAGAACGGGTTTACCCGCGAAATCCTGTCAGGAAGTTACTTAATTGAAACTATCCGTCACGGGTACGATATCTAATATCGTCCAACGGTCTTCACCGACCGGAGGTAAAATGCTACCGAATTAGAATAAAATGTTCAAAGCCATTTTATTCGTGTCGTTGCTGTGTACCTGTTAAAGACGGTGGCGTTGCTGTGTACCTATTGAAGACGGTGGCGTTGCTGTGTACCAGTGAAGATGGTGGTGTTGCGGTGTACCTATAAAAGTCGTTCCCACATGCTTATGTCTTTTGCAACAAAGTTCAGCAAAAATTCAAGAAAGTACAAGATGAAGTCTTCCGCTGTACCAAACTCTGAAGCTTTCGAGAATTCAACAAAAAGACGTAAGTGTGTGGAACATGAAGTCACGAGGAGGCAAAGTTCACAAGAAAGGCAAAGATCGCACGTGAAAGGCCAAAGAACAATGCTCTCAAGTCAAAGCCAAAAAGATCAAATCAACATATTCACAACAAAAGAAAGAAAATAAGAAAAGACTACGAGCTAAAGAACGAAGACTTAGTATAGTATGCTAGGTTTAGAACTTTGTAACGTGGAGTGACCTCCCTTAGGGGAGATTGTTAGAAATACGTTTTAACGTATATTAGAAGTATCGGTCACTCCACAATATGATTTATGTTGTAATAGCTCGTAGTTAGTAATTAGTTATTAGTTGCTTATTAACTTAAGTAAGAACCGGTCCATGGGCTTGTCATGGACCGACCCAAGCCCAATGTTAGGCTTGGAGTATAAATACCCCTTTCCACCATGGAAAGGGGTTGGTTGTTGTTCCATTTGCATTTTCATAGTAATAAAATCATACACATTTTCTCTCACTTTCTCTCTCTAGTTTCTCTCACTAGAAAACATCAACCCACTTCATAGATTCATAGGTTATCAATATTCTACAATTGGCGAATCCGAAAAGGCCCTAACAAGGCATGAGGATCCCATTTTATTGCTGAAGATCCAAAGTGATGTGAAAAGCATTATTCCCAAAATCAATATGAAGGATCAAGACTCACGATGAAAAGCAATCAACTCCCATAAAGATCATGGAGAAGTCTATCCGAAAAGACCCTAACAAGGTATGAGGATAAATAGATCCAAGTCCGAAAAGGAGGCGGATCGTTGTATCTCAAAATCCCAATTAGAGATTGAAGAATAATCATGAAGTCGTGGTCAACAAAGTTGGAGTACCCCTCAAAAGTCTCCAAATGAAGAAACTCTATTATGATGAGAAGACCATTATCTCAAGAACGTCTCTCGAAGATATGAAGTATGAAGTACATGTCAAATATCGGCCCGAGAAAGGTCTCAAATCGTGAACCAAGTTATGCCAAGATATGAACTTTTTGATATCCCGAGAAGCAGTTTTAAGAGATTTTGTCCTTTTGCTAACTATTGATCAAATCGTCCCACTTTGCTTTCAGCTTAAATAAATTATCGAAATAAGTCAACAATGCATCCTCGTGATCATTCAAGACATCAATAAAAGATAAGAGATACCCATAGGAATAAGGGAGTTTAAGTGATTAATTGAACCGCATGAGTAAATGTTTGCTATGCTAACTTGTACTAACAATGATCTTGTTTTTAAGCTTGGCATGGGGAACGTGAAACTTGAGGGTGATAAACATTCATGACACACAAGCCCTAATGTAAGTCTTAGATTTCTTTACATGTTTCTTCCTGGTTGCATCTTGTTATTTTCTATCTTTTTGGTTTTCCTTAGTTGTTTAATAAAGGCCAAGGTAGGTTGATTATGATGGAAAGTGTAAACCTTGCTTTATCACTAAGCATTGCATGAGGGCATTGCAATGGTTAAGTGTAGGGGATTTGATAGGTGTGGAAACACCCATCCTTTTTACCACTTAATTACAATAATAACCGGGCCAAAACGTATATTTTATGTCATTTATGTCAGAATTATGCGTGGTTTGTGTTTTTGTTGTGATTTAGGACGAAAAGGTGAAAAGTGGATAAAACACGGCTTTCACGGGCTTTTATCGAAGAAAAAGACGAAAGACGAAGTCGAAAGATCAAGAGTGCAAAAAGAACGGAAGTCCAAGACCAATTCTGAAGATTTATCGAAGAAAAAGTCAAAAGACGGAAGTTTACTAAAAAGCCGAAAAACTCAAGTCTAATTTATTGAAGATTACAAGGCGAGTTTGAAGAAATCCCAAGAAAAGTCCAAGTATTAAGAATATTAACTAAAGATTAAGAAGATCAAGGACTTAAGTGTGCAATTAAGGAAAAGAAGAAAGAGGGAGGAAGCTTCCTAAGCTCCTCCCTAATCTCCCTATAAATAGTTTTAGTGTTTTCATTTTTTAGTTGTTGGAGGCCTGACAAGCCTTTCTTCCCCATTCTTCATTTTCTTGTTCTTTACTCTTATGCATCTTAATCTCCATGTAATGCACCTTTAATTTTCTTTTAATTCCAAGTAAGTTTACATTTAATTGTTGTTAATCTTTACTTTATTGTTAATCTCCTTCTTCCTTTCTTGCTTAACTTGTTCTTAATCTCTGTGTTCATATTCTTGAGTTTTCTTATTTTCAATCAAGTGGGTTTTGATTGATTTGGCTTTATTTGTTAGTTTTGATGATTTATTTTGATTGATTATTGTTAATTGATGTTTGTTGGTTGTTTTGGTTTAATCTTTTTGGTTTGTTTTGATTAGATTCACTCAAATTCGTGCTTTATTCTTCATTCCCTGAATCTCGTTATTGTTACTGTTCTTTCCCAGACTTTTCGAATAAGCTTCTTAGTTTTCCCCCTATGCGGAATATCTCTTTTATTCCGAATAGCATGTTTTAATTCTTTCTTATGCGGAATATCAGTTATTCCGAATAGGAGTTCTATGCGGAATGTTTATTTATTCCGAATAGGGCTTCCTATGCGGAATGATTGATTATTCCGTATAAGAGCTATTTTCCGCATAGGGTCTATCTTTCCGCATAGAACCAGATTTTCCGCATAGATGTGTTTTTCCGAATAGGCATGTTTTTTTTTCCGAATAGAGTGTTTTTCCATTTTTTATTCCGAATAGGCACTTTTATTCCGAGTAACCAATTTATTCCGCATAGCTTTTAATTATTCCGCATAGAGTCATTTTCCTTATATTCCGCATAGTCTTATTTTATTACGAATAGAGTTTTCAGTCTTAGTTTTTAAACTTTACTTTTTCCCGCCTTTTTCTTTATTTGCACTTTTACTCGCTTTCCTTTTATTTCAAGTTTTAATTTGAGTCATTTACTTTAATTGCCTTTAATCTTTCATTGTCGTTTCTTTTTACCGTGTTTACTTTACCTTTAATTGTTTCAAGTCTTTATTTTTAATTAGTTTTAGACAACGACAACCCTTTTATTTGATTCACCAAGAACAACTAATCTCGCACAATTAACCAGAGATCAATTCGAGAAGATACCGAGAAAACGAACTTTAATTGATACAAAATCTCTTACATTACACAGCTTAGGACTCGGATCTCAACTAAGGAAAGTTTATCTCGGACGATAACTTATCCTTCTTAACGGGAAATTAATTTTTCTCGGTCATGAGCTTCTCATAAAAACATTCAAAGTTTTTAAGTTCATGAAAAACGACTTCTAAGTAAATGTCAGCTTAGAACTCGTACTTCCACTTAAGGAAAGTATATCACGGATGATAACTTATCCCTCACAACGGGAAATTAATTTTTCTCGGTCATGAGCTAGTCACAAAATATTCAAAGTTTTGAGCTCATGTAAATCGGAATTTATTTTAAAACTGTTGAACACAATTTTTCAAGAATTTCTCAAAAGATTTTTCTAAATCTTTCAAAACTGTGTGTTCAACACTCCCTTCCTCATATATGGTTTTCATTTCTCAAAATTGTCATATGTTATTTTGATCAATTTTTGAGGGGGAGCGTTTTAAAATCAAGCCTTTTAATGTTGTTGGGTACATCTCTAAAATTGTCATATTTTATGTATCCAACACATTCCGAAAATGATATTAAATCTGTCTTATATTTTATCAGTAAAGGAATCTCAACTCCGTACCTCAACATATTTTGTGGTGTCGTTTTTCTATAATTATGTCAAATTTTGTCTCAAGACACACATATATTGTTGAGGGGGAGCGACACGACTGAAAATGTTCCATGATTCATGCTTGCACACATGTTTCTCTCCCGTCGATTTTTTGGAAAATGTCATATTTTAATCAATTGGTATCTCTAATATTATATTTTTATATTAGAGATAGGGGAGAAAATGTGATTAAAATGTAATATATCGCAACATGTGATCTTAAAGACTCAAGTGCAACTCTTTCCTTCACATGCTAAACTATTTCGTATATCGATGCATGTGTGTAGGGGGAGCTTTTCGAAAACATAAAACTTTCAAAGTGTTAAAAGTTTTGATTTCTATCAACCACTTTGAATGGTTTTCAATGGTTTTATGGTTACGATCTTTACCCAAAACAACCTACTATCCACGAAGGAACGATGGAGTCAAAAGGTGGTTTAGGATGGGAAACTAAGTCCTATGATCCAACCAGAACCGGAGGGATCTACCCAAGGACATTCCATAGATAGAAATAGTTGTCCTTAGGAAAGATGGAGTGGAATGAAGCTGAATGCGGACCAATTACTTAAGTTAGCACTAGAACAATCACAACAAGGTGCTAATGATGACGTATTGGTAAGCATTGAAGGAGTTGAATATTCTATGCAACTTAGGTAGAAACCGGGTTAACACATCTTTTGAAGACAAGTGTCATGGACCCAGTGATGCGATGCACAACCCTTCCCTAGCCATTCGAGTTTCTCTCAAAAGAAACTTGTCTCATTGTCACGGAGATCAACACGTATCTATTGACTTTCTCACTCCGAGTCAGTTAATATTGAAAAGGTGGCAGTCTACTCCAGCCTCCGAATACCAAAATGCACTTATTGAGTCTAGATCCAAACGAGATCTATCTATCATATCATTAGGACACAATCGATTCCTACGCATTATCCTTGTGATATTGCCAGAACATCTGAGTGATACGATTCACAATGAAGATGGAAATCCTGCTTGAGCCAGCATCAAACAAGCTCATGGTAGATAACTTGTGCGATTCTACACGAATCAAACTTGTGAAAACTGGAAAGCAACTAAGTTTGGATTCTTAATTGATTCAAACTTGATTCCAGGTTTCTTCGCAAAATCTGTGTGATCTTGCCAGAATATTCAGAGTGACACTCCCTAGTACTCACAGTGACGAATGGAAATCCTTCCAGTGTCAACATCAAACAGCACTGCGGTAGGTGACTAGCAAGATTCTCTATGAATCAAGCTTGTGACAAACTGGAAAGCAACAATGGTGCGATTCTTTTAGAATCAAACTTGTTCCAGGAAATCTGAATTGACGACTCTAATCAGACGGATAATTTATCCTTATGATTCACTCTTTACGTTCGCAGTCTGCTTTGAGACGGTCGAGTAAAGAGAACTGGCTACTACCGCCAGGAAACCCTGTCAAGGAGGTTCTTAATCGAATCTACCCGATCACAGGTACGGTATCTGATACCGTCTAACGGTCTTCACCGACCGGAGGTAAAATGCTACCGAGTTAGGATGAAATGTTCAAAGCCATTTTATCCGTGTCTATATATGTTGCTTCATATCAAGAAGGTGGCGTAGCTGTGTACTAACCGATGTCGATTCAGAAGTCACAAGAGCACAAGATGGCGATAATCAAGATACCTAAGAATGTAAGAATGTAATAGGTCATCTTAGTCACAAGGAACACAGATGAAGATCTCAAGCTCTCAAAGTCAAATAACAAAGGGTCAAGATAAAGATCACGAAAGCATGAAGGAACAAAGCTGTTACAAACAAGATCAAGACCAAGATACAAGACCAAAGCAGGAAGATCTCCTCTACAAGAATGTATTCACTCAATCATCTTATGCTTTTTAAGCTCTTTAAGATGACCGATACATTGGGGGAGATTGTTAGCCCTATATTTTATATAGTCGAACAAGAATGTAATAGGTCATCTTAGTCGTTAAAGGTCTTTTATTGTAATAGGTTAGTCGGGAAAATCGGGCTTGGACTTTAAGCTAATATTGTATAAGTTAGGGGCGTAAGCCCAAAACAAAGCCAAGCCCGACCCATGTTACTTAACCCACGGCCCAACAAAGCCTAGGGTATATATACCCTCTTCCATGTGTGGAAGAGGGTGTTGGTTCATTTTACTTTCTCTCTCTAGTAAAGATAAACCTTCCAAATTCTCTCTTGTTTCTCTCTCTACTTTTCTTCTCTTTCTCTCTCTAAATATCTCTTCTAAATCTTGTGTTATGGATTGAATGGGATTAACAAGACTGCAACCCGGTTTTCACATTAAAGTCAAGTATTTCTTATGCAAGCTTTGGCAATCAACGGGAATTAATTTTCTCGGGCAAGGTTTACTTTAAAACCTTGTAAGAGATCAAGTTTACTTTATAACTTGGTCTAACACAAATCTATGTACGCCTCAGTGCATTTATTTGTTAAAACAAGAGAAGTCTTGTTTTTATGAAGCTATCATCTCTACAACCATAGCAATCTACAATTGGTATCTACATACTCGACGATGCGACTACTCAACCGACAACTACAGCTCTTTAGATAGAACACGGGTAAAAAATTGAGGGGGAGAAATTGTCCAACATTCAGAATCTTTGATGCCGAAAGTGCCAAGCTCACTAATTGGTGTCAAGACAAACAATACCAATCGTACATGTGGTGTCAAGAGATGACTTCAGACGTGACGAGGCGACCAACATATGCTGACAAGAACCATTTGATCTTATCATATGATGTTCTCATCAATCAGGTCCAACCTTGTCAATTCTTTTTAATATGGTGAATATGTGATCATGTTATAAATCGATATCATATCTCATAAATTTTGTATCATGAAGATAAAACGGACTCGCATTTTTCTTCCCAAAGCCTTTGTTAAAACTTCATTAAATCAATTGATATTAAAAATATCGATTGGGTTAATATTTTTAATATGGGGGAGAAAATGTGATTTAATATGGGAAATTATCAAAAATGGTTTGACTTAACGTGATGGCTCATCCCGACATATGCGAAATGTCTTCGAATATCGAGGCATATGTTAAGGGGGAGCAAAATGGATTTTCTATATCAAAATGGATTTTCATGGTGACATATACTTACCCAAAACCCATTTATTTCACGACGATGAAGATTGTGGTGACATAAGGATGGTAGGATAGGTTAAGTCCTATGATTCTTCCAGAACCGGAGGAATCATCCCAAGGACATTCCATAGCTTGAAATAGTAGTCCTTAGGAAAGATGGAGAAAGATTGTGAATGTAGCTGAATGCCGACCAAGTACTTAAGTTAGCACTGGAACAATCACAACAAGGTGCTAGTTATGACGTATTGGTAAGCATTGAAGGTGTTGAAGAATTGTAAAGATAAAGGGTGTAAAGAAAGAAGCCCTCCTTACAACCTTAGGCAGAAACCGGGTCAGTACATATGCTATTGAGGTCATTTTTAATGATTCTTGATATTGAAGATAGACATCATGGACCTAGTGATACAATGCACAACCCATCCCAGCTAACTCAGATATCTCTTAAAAGATATTTTTTTTAATCACACGGAGACAACGCATTATCTATTGATTTATTCACTCTGAATAAATTGGTATTGAAAAGGTAGCCTCTCCAGCCTCCGATCACTAAAATCCAAAGTGCACGATCGAGTCTAGAGCCATTTGAGATCATCAAATATCACATTAGGACACACTTTCATATTTCCTTGCTTCTTCACACACTGTGAAAAGTAAGAAAGATTTTAAGAGTCCTACGCAAAATCTTCATGATCTTGCCTGAACATCCGAGTAATACGAAAGTATTTACAATGAAGATGGAAATCCTTCTTGAGCGAATATCAAAAAGCTCATGGTAGGTGACTTCTGCGATTCTTTATGAATCAAACTTGTGATAACTGGAAAGCAATAGTGGTTTAATTCTTAAATGAATTTAAGCACGTTCCAGGCCTCTACGCAATATCTTAGTGATCTTGCCAGAACACTCAGAGTGATACCTTAGTGTTCACAATGATGAGTGGAAATCCTTCTAGGGTTAACCTCAAACAGCACTTGGTAGGTAACTTGCAAGATTCTATACGAATCAAGCTCGTGACAACTAGAAAGCAACGATGATGCGGTTCTTAATTGAATTTCACTTGTTCCAAGAACATGAATTGACGGCTTCAAATCATGCGGATATTATTATCCAAATGATTCACTCTTTATGTTCGCAGTCAGATTTGGACGGTGAAATAAAGAGAACGGGTTTACCCGTGAAATCTTGTCAAGGAGGTTCTTAATTGAAACTACCTGCCACAAGTACGATATTTTATATCGTCCAACGGTCTTCACCGACCGGAGGTAAAATGCTACCGAATTAGAATGAAATGTTCAAAGCCATTTCGTTCGTGTCTACTTATGTTGCGGCATTTGAAGACGGTGGCGTTGTGGAATCCAAGAAGAAGTCGTCCCCGCATGCTTATACTTTATGCACTTAATATTTCATCTGATTCAAGAAAGCCTAAAAGTTAAGTCTTCCGCTGTATCGAACTCTGAAGCTTTCAAGAATTAAGAAGGTATAAGTATGTGGGACATGAAGTCACGAAGAGGCGAAGATCACAAGTGATGGATGCACAAGATCAAGGCAAGAGATTAATGCTCAAGATTGATATCAATGATCATATCAGCATGTTCACCAGAAAATAAAAAGAAAAGAAAGACGAAGACTACGAGCTCAAGACAAGCATAGTATGCTAGGTTTATCTTATTGTTGTAACTTGGGTAACGCCCTTGTTTGGAGTGACCTCCCTTAGGGGGAGATTGTTGGAAATACGTTTTACGTATTAAGAAGGATCGGTCACTCCAACAATAGTCCATGTAATAGCTCGTAGTTTAGTTATTTACATTTATTAAACAAAGCCCAAAACCGAGCCCATGAACTGTATGGGCCGGTGGCCTAATGTAAACCCAAGCCCATCTCATGGGCTTGGGTATATAAACCCTCTCCTTTGATGGAGAGGGTGGTGATTTCATTTTTAATTTACACATAGTTCTTAAACTTTCCCTCTCTAGAAGTGTGAAATCATCTATCTTTCTCTCTCTAAAACATAAGCAAGATTTACATATCCTACAGGAGTGAAGAGCCCAACGAAAGTGCTTCGTTTGCTCCTTAGCTGTGCCTGTAGTAGCGCCCAGAAATCCTGCTAACCTAAGGAATCTCTGCATAAACTCCATGCTGTTCTCACCAGTTTTCTAACGAATAACATGGTATTCCCTCTTAAGCCGCTTCTGCTCAGCTGTAGGAAAGAACTGATTGTAGAATAGTTCCTTGAATTGATCCCATGTCAAAGCATCCAACCATACATCACCTCTATTTTTCAGCTTGTATGCTCTCCACCAAGCTACTGCATCGCCTTCGAACTTATAGCAAGCCAACCTTGCCTTGTAGATTCCATCACATCCCATAGCATCGGAGATTTTCTCCATGTGTGAGATCCAATTTTCTGCATCAGATGGGACCTTAGATTTCTCAAATGCCCTAGGCTTTTGTTTGTTAAATCTCTCCAGCCACGTGTGTAGAGTAACAGGTGGTGAAGGAGGAGGATTGTTCTGATTCGGGATGTTCTGATATTCAGCCCGGATCTGATTCCTGATCTGTGGGAGCATAGCTTGCAGAGCTGCAGCCAGTTCCTACTCAGTTCGTGTTTTGACTATCTGACAGTTTAAAAGAGGAAATGAAATGATTAATCTGATTAGAAACATATGATAAAATAAGAAATGCATGAAGAGTTTATAAAGGCATAGCAAAGGAAAACAATCATTGGCAATGGTGGACGCCTATGGGTCGGTCCACAAAACAAAATTTTCATGAGCAAGGGTGAACGCCTATGGGTCGGTTCACAAAATAAAATTAGAATGAAAAGAACATGCGACTAAATATGACCAATCCTATACCAACCATTACTTAGTCAAAAATTTAACAGAAAACAATGATGCATGAAATGAAATGAATAAAATTTGTTGTCAGTTTAGGAAGACTCTGGTGACTACCCACTAGTCACAGGTCAATTTTAAGAGCCTACAGGTCAAAACCTTGACTCTGATAACATAATTGTAACACCCCACTTGGATAAGTGGACCGTTACTTAGTAATTATGGCGTGTCATCAAAGCATGCTAGGTAAATGTCTAAAACATTAAATGACCATAAAGGAAACTGGAAACAAACATCGGTTCCAAACATAAGCTCCACACATAATGCATAGTAAAGAAATGTATGAAAGGACTAAACAATGTCCAGCAAAGCAAAAGTATGTAAATGCATTAAAGAAGTGAAGACAAGGGAGCCCCCATCCAAATGCACGTACTCTTGGAGATCCTAGCTTTGCCCTTTAGTACTTGCTGTATTGGGACATAGAAAGAAATACGGCTGAGCAATACGCTCATTGTGCGGATATATGACAATGAAATGTAAAGCATAAACATAAGCAAGAAATGAAATGAAGTACAACAGAATAAGTGTAAGTCCTGGAAAACCTGGTGTAAGTTTATAAATTAGTTTATATTCTAAAAAGACTTACTTTTATTTTATACTGAAAACTGTATTTTAAATATGCTTGGGGCCCATATAGGTCATGAAGTATCAACGTGCATGAAGACTTAGAGGGGTGACCTCATCATGCAATAAGAGAGGTTGCCTCTAATTAATATAGTCTGGGTTTGAGGGATCAGATCCATGTAACGGATGCAAGGCACACATCGTAGTTACCATGTAATCTTGCTAAACCTGGTGTAAGTTTATAAACTAGTTTATATTCTAAAGACTTACTTTTATTTTATACTGAAATCTGTATTTTAAATATGCTTGGAGCCCATATAGGTCATGAAGTATCAACGTGCATGAATACTTAGAGGGGTTACCTCATCATGCAATTAGAGAGGTTGCCTCTAATTAATAAAGTTTGGGTTTGAGGGTTCAGATCCATGTAACAGATGTAAGGCACACACCGTAGTTACCATGTAATCTTGCTAAACTTGTCCTAGGATGCACCCATTCGCCCCACATGATAATAATAAAATAGGCCAAATAACTGAAGGGGACGCCGCGAGCACTCACTCTCACCGTAGAAGAGTCATAACACCGGTGCCTCTAGTCTTATGGTTATGGTACCTCCATAACTAGGTGGAACTGGCATGCATGTATATAGCTCAGGAAAAATCTTAAATATTAATTATATAATTACTGTTTAGATAAGTAAACTACTGGGGAAAACAAATGGCTGCACACGGGGAATCATAAGTATTGGAAAAGAGTGTCCTTACTGAAGGACGGAATATCCGTACCATATGTCTAGTAAATGAAGACAAAAACGAAAGTGGAAGATCACTCCGACTTCACCATAACTACATAATAAAAGGGACATGAATAAGTTGTTTGTTTAACTTATATTTTATGGTTCTTAGTTTACTTGGCGTGTTCATTACATACTATACTTGTTCCTGTTTTATCATGTGATTCTTAGTGTTTCATGTGTTATTGATTAGTGTATTTCATGTTTTATGTGTTATAGTACTTGTTATAACATAATGAGTAACTTTCTAAAAATAGCTGGTTTCTATAGTAACTTTCCAAAAATAGCAAGTTCCTATAATTAGTAAGTTTCTAAAAATAGAAAGTTTCCATATTTAGTATGTTTCCATAAATAGCATGTTTCCATATTTAGTATGTTTCCATAAATAGCATGTTACCAGATTTAATATATTTCCATAAATAGCTTGTTTCCATATTTAGTGTATTTCCATAATTAATATTAAGCTTATTAAATAAGTAAAATGATATAAGCTATAGTTTTAATAAGCATATTATATGTCATGATTAATTATATAGTAAAGTTTAATTATATTTAATACTTAGTCCTTACATATGATTATTAATTAATAATAATAATACATGATATCATAAGTATTTATTAATTAATAATATTAGATGATTTAATAATTAAACTTTACCTTAAAATGAGTAGAATATAATTAAGCTTATTTTTTTAATTAATTAAGTGTACATGGATAATTATCTTAATAATTATTTATCCTAAAGTTTATTTAAATAAAATGGACATAACTTATACCATGGTTTTTATTTAAATAAATTATAACATAAGCCTCGGTTATTAATTAATTTAATTTAACCATGTATTAATTTAAAATAAATTAATTAATAAAAATACATAACATGTTTTAGTAAAACTTAGCCAGACACACCCCTTGGTGTGTTTGGTCTTAACCGAGCCCCATCAAGACCCCACCGAGACCATGGGAGGTCTCGGCTTCACCTCGAAATAACACAACACCACAACCGTATGGATGTGGCTTGCAGCCGACCATCACAACAGCCACCGACAACACAACCGGTGCCACTGCTGGTCCCATGTTCACCCCGGCCTCAGTCTAGTCCCCCTGCGGCGCATATAATTCCCACCAAGACCCATAGAGGTCTCGGTTCCCACTGGTTGCCCAGCAGTCCCCATCGTGGGGCTGTTGGTGCTTGCGGCTGCCAAGGAAAAGCATAAGCCGACCTCTTGTGGGGTGCGTCTATGTGATCCGAACACCACCGAGACCATGTTTGGTATCGGTTTGCGTGCAACCCAAACAAAACCAAACCAAAACCTTAATTCTCGTTTAAATATTATTGATTTCATGTTTTTATTACTTGTTTTTGATGATCCAATAACATAGAAAATAAATAAAAGAAAGAGAATTAACAGATACCAAATGCGTATGAAGGATTTGGAACACGAACACAATACCGT
Source organism: Glebionis coronaria (assembly GCA_025667525.1). Classification (NCBI taxonomy): domain Eukaryota; kingdom Viridiplantae; phylum Streptophyta; class Magnoliopsida; order Asterales; family Asteraceae; genus Glebionis; species Glebionis coronaria. Next base: position 384,859 of record JANFOE010000183.1, read on the forward strand.
TATTAATCAAAGATTTAAAAGCCAAAAATCGTCCTTGTGTGTTTGTTGATGCTGTAGCCAAACGGAGAAGAAGAAGGAAGTTAGGGTTTTGTTATTTTCTTGAAAAGTGAATTATGAATCCTGTGGAGGTTGTTTTGTTTAAGGATTAGCAAAGCTTAATGGGTTGGGCCAAGGCCCTTCCGTTTGTCTTCTTTTGGAAGCCACATGCACACACACACACACATACATATTCGTTTCATTTCTGTGTTTATTTATTAACCATGTATGTTCATATTTTAGGGTCGTGTTTTTAACACCCCCAAATTTACACGCAGCGGAATCCATCTTTGGGTGCTAAAAAATGACACAACAACACATAATTTATAAAGAACGACTCGAAAAGAGACGTTTTAGATTTATCGTTCCTAAAACATTTGTCAGAGTAGCGTAGTCCCAAGTAATCGTTACCAAAAGATAAGTTAAAACAACATATTGGTTTGTTTTAAAAATGGAACGATAAATAAATCAAAGAGTTTGAACAACAAAAACAGTGCACAACTTCATTCCCCGTGACCTCCAAGCTTCCACTTCTTGATTACCTGAAATACATGTGAGTAAAACAATGAGCAAAAATGCCGAGTGAATCTATAGGTTTATGAAATCAATTTGAACACAAACAAAGATTATAAGTTTGTGGCATGCTTATAAGCATCAAATAATAATTCGCATCAACAATAATAATTGTGTATAGCATAAATTGCAATAAGCTCATGGAACCGAGCCCTTAGACACTCCCATATCAGTCTAATAAGACGAGAGATTTATTAATTGTCGGTTACCTCAAGATTATTGGTACATTGCCGTATACCTGACTTCTCAATACAATATGTTCAAACAGCGTGGAGGTCGGGCCTAAGCTTCTATGACAAGTCCACAAAAACTGAACCGGGGCGGCTTCCCCCATAGATCTATTAATTGTACTAGCAGTTAACCCATCATAGGTTAATTAACGGTCTATAATTGAGGTTTTAACAAAGGCAATCACTTAATGCAATTTAAAGGCAACCACGGGTCCATTCATAGAGGGACAAAGCATACCATATAAATCTTGTGTTCTAAGTTTATAAAACATGTATTCCCCCTCGCGGGTTTAAAATCATTTAATAACTAGTATAAAGCGAGGCTATAGACTCACGTTGATAATGAAAGGCGGATTATCGGCTACGGGCGTGCTTCGGTCACGGAAACCTATATAAATAATAATCGGTCTTAGACTCTTGTCTAATGACTTTTATCAAAATAACAATATACATATGATGATTTTGTACATATGATGATGATCAAGTGGGTTTATATATCCTTGTTTACTCATTTTAGTGTTTACGTTTTGGTAACTTTTTACTAGTTTACTAGTTTTACCTACTTACCTATTTATGTCCAATAAGCTTAGTATAAGTTCTTTAACTTGTTTTAATCCATTTTATACCTATATTATCAGTATCTATACTTTCCATGTTGGGCCCAAATGGGTTAAGCCCAATAAGTCCTTTTTATAAGTGTTTAACTTATTTAGTCCAATTATTAGTCCAATATGCTTAGTTAGCTCGTTAATGTCCGTATGTCCTATAGTTCGGGTTTTATCGGTTTTTACTTGTATTAGTTACTTATATATCAGTATATGACTTTTAAAAACTTTACATTAGACGGGTTTGATCGTCTAAGTTTTAATTGGCGAAAAATGTTAATTTTACGGTAATAGCCGAAAAAGTCGTAAAAATCAAGTTTATAGTTTTTATTACTTATAAGTATTATTCCACTACCATTTATATAATTTATCCATTTAATTAACCTTTTACATATTTATATAAATAAGTTTCATAAGTTAGTGGGTTTTTATTTTACATTTTATACAATAAAATTTGAGTGCTTATATAATAATAATAAACATTAATTCTCAAAATCTGATTTTTATTTTCATGTTCACCATTTTTATCATATCTAGAGTCTACAATGAATTAGAAGCTCATTTTTGGGTGGCATGATCTTCATATTATGTGCTACATTTAACTCAGTTATAGCTACTGCTCATTTTAAGTTTATCTAGCCTTAACAGTCCCTACAAAACAGCTTATTCAGATTAGCACTCTCATCTTGTTTTGATCATATCTCATTCATTATAATGATTGCATTGCATGGAAAACTCTCACATGTGTGTAACATCTTGTACTTACTGTAAATGGACCATACCATGCAATTTTATCAGTTCAAGTTTTAGTTATATACTGTTTTTATACAGCCAACTAAATAAGCATGATTTTAGCCTCATTTCTTATAGTTATTAACCTTTTTAAGCATATTTATCAACACTTGATCCCCACACAACATTTTTATCATCATATATACATCATATACATATACAATAATAAATAAAATACATTTGTTCTTTACAAAAATAACAAGAGAAAATGGAGAGGATGATCTTCTTTACCAACCAAGTGTATTTCTTATTTTTGGAAGACAAGAACTTGATGAACACCAAAAGTAACTCCAAGATCATCAAACACCAAGAACAATAGTTGAGAAATCATCCCTAGAACACAAGCAAATCACCTCCAATGTTGTTAATATGGCCACCAAATGATCAAGGCTTCAAGATAACTCCATGATAGAGCTAGATAACAAGTATTTTGTGGCTAGAAAGATCAAGAAGGGGTGTTTTGTTCATCAAAGTGGACGGAAAGGTGGTGGTGTTGAGAGAGTTTTGGGGTTGTTTGCATGAGTGTAAAATGGTATGTGTGAGTAGCTAGTGGTTTTGTTGGTTTGAGTGGAAGGAGTAAGCTTAAGTGTTAAGCTAATGCTTACACTTGTAGCTAGTTAGTTAACATGATGCCACATCCTTAGATGTGGTGTCATGTGTGCCATCCCATGTTAGCTAGTGGGATGGGATAATGTATTTTGTACCACCTCACTAATTTACGGGTATTCTTCGATTCTAGTTTTCTCGATTTGCGTGCCCTCGGGTCGTTTTACGAAAAACTTTTTTATAAATTATGAATCAACGACACAAAACGAATGCAATAAAAATTGTCTCATAAAAAACGGAGTTCAAAAACATAAATACGTAATCCTAAGGTTTCCGGTTTAGTCGTAAGGGACGCTAAATTATGCACGTAATCCCAAATTTAAATCCGTAAATTGTGAGTTCGTCAACCAACACAAAGATAAGTTTCAAAATATTATACGAGAAAATATTTCACTACCTGAAAATGTTAGATTGTACTTTTAAAAGTTTAAACGCACACGAAAAATAATAATATAACGACTCGATACGTAATTGAAACGATATCGTCGAAAGTATTAAATATCGAAACTATCGATAATAAAATATAAAATTTTTGGCATCCGTCGGTATCGCGATAACTAGTAGTCCTCGCTGCTTGTCAAAATATTAAAATATAATATTTAATATCGGTTTCAACTTAAACCGTTAAATATAATAATATTTAACGTTATAAAATAATTCAAAATAATTGAAAATAGAATTAAATTATGACCTTAGTTTTACGGGTTTTACATCCTCACCACCTTAAGGGAGCGACGTCCCGGCGCTCAACTCGCCTCACTTTCGCCAACGCGCATTAAAGTCTCAATAAACATCGTCGTTGAATGTCATAAAGATATTACATAATATGTGTTCTACATGATCGGACGTCATCGGATGATGCCGTCTCAAGTTCTCACAACTTACGATCATTTGACTAGATCACATACCACATAAGTACATAAAAATAAAAGGTCGAACAATAACATCAAGTATAGATTTCCATCGTTAATCATCGAAAAAACCTTGAACGAACCCTTGATAATAACCACTTGATCTCCAGAGTCTTTCCACTTGCGGTGTCGGCTTCAACATACTCCTCGAGGTTGTAACGAATTTATTAACTCCATTCATTAAGAGATTCGGTCCTCCATCATTCCACAAGTACACGCATAAATCCTGGTGACACTTATCGTTTCTTCTTATACACTGCTTCCCGAGATTCATTTTAAACTCAGAATAAAATAGTGATCTTCAATACGAGGAACAGAACGAGATAAAAATGACTTCAATAAACGCATAAACGAACAAGATGTAGTAAAATGATTTAAGATTAACGATCGACGAGGGATCTCAATTCACGTAACCGTAAAACATAATTATTCACAATACTAGAAAAATGAGAGCGAAGAATGAATTAAATATTAACATTAAAATAACGTTTGTCACAATTATCCGTCTCAAATTTGGTATTACCTTAAGACTCAATTGAGGTACTTTCTTGATAAAGATGATATATTAAAAATAGAAGTTAAATAGCTTCATAATTTATTTTGGTTGTCTTAAGAAACTTTGAAAGAATGACATGAATTTTATAAATTAAACTCATATTGTTGGTTACAATTAGAAGATATAATTTCCAAATTAAATCATTATTAGGAATATAAATTAAACCGGTAATTTCATTACATTAAAAGTAAAGTATGATAAGTCAATTAGTTCAAAAGGTAGAACATAATTTTATTTTTAAACATTAGTTTTAGTTATACAAAATATGATGTATAAATTTGACCTTTTACTTGTAATGGTTATTTCGATAATTGAAAATCATTGGAAAATGTATAAAAGTTCTATAAAATTTTTATAATACTTTGTAGAAATACATACAGGTGTTTATTATTTCAAAATAACATGGGATATATTCGGGTTTCGAAATGTGACAAGATAACAAACGAATACGAATGAAAATAATAGTCAACAATTAATACGAAATCAATGGTACAAAAGAGAACGAAGCAAATGTCGTATGAATTCTTAAAGAGAATAATAAAATAAAGGCGTTGATGGTAAGACGATAATAAATAGTAAGATTAAACAAGTTGTCAATTTTGTTAGTGCGGTCGGTGGTTCACCATTATCAGCTCGTTAACTTAGCAGTGGTCGATACATGATCGGAAATAAGATCCATACAAAAATTTTAATAAAATAAAATTTCTAATAATCACTTGTAATTAAAACAAATCAAATGAACGATGTTAGTGTTTAAAGAGAGAGGTCAAAGCACGGTTCACAAGAGTGGGTTTCGAGACAAACGAGAGTGACGGACGTCATCCCGGATATACGGAAATCACTCTAGTGATAATTCATTATTCACGTGCGGAGACATTCCAAAGATCTACCCAGTCGCATAAAGAAGATTGGACGAGAAGGAAGGATAAAACATCGGGACTTTCAAGTCATTTATCAACAGTCAGTAATTAAACGAACGGTCAAAAGAAATCAGTTATAAGACAAAATGAAGTAACAAGTGGAAAAACGATTGTCGAGTAAAAACGTATTCGTAAGCGCGTAATTCATTCAAGAAAAGGTAAGAAAACGTATGCGGATGCATAGAAATTGCGCTACTTGCATAAGATATAAAGGTTTTCAAAACTTCTTTTCACTTTATTTCATTTTATTTATCTTTATCATAAATACAAGTAAAAAGTTGATTATTATCAAGATTTTAAGGTGACTACTATTCAGCCTAGCATGGCTCCTTCTAAATTAGACATAGGTGATCAGGCCATGTATAATTTAGGGCTAGCAATGCAGTGCGTCATTTCGTTGAAAAGTATTACGTTTCTTATGTTTATATAAACCATGCCATTTGTAAAATGGAATTTAAAAATAGTTTATAAATTTATAGGATACAAGTAATTTGTGAGATACTCAATAAGCAAATTTTAATGTTACAAAAAGTATTTTATAAGATCAAAGTAAACAATTTGTGAAAATAATCGTAAAACAATATCAGATTTATTAATAAGGTGACAGTATGACAACGTATAAAGTAGCCAAAGTTTTGCAAAAAGTGGCAAATAGTAGTGTTGGGAATAAATTATGGGTCAGTTCACTAGACGCTGATAAGAAGAATGTCAACGCTGATAAGAAGACATTGGACGCTGACAGCCAAGCGTTGACACAGAAGAAGTCAACGCTGACAGCCTTGAAGATTGACACTGATGGAATATCTTCATACGAATCTTTTTGTTTATTTGTTTCTTTATTTGTGTATGGTAAAGATAAGCTCGACATTGTATTTTCCATTATTATCTTCATACGAATCTTTTTGTTTATTTGTTTCTTTATTTGTGTATGGTAAAGATAAGCTCGACATTGTATTTTCCATTATTATCTTTACCTAGAATAGTTGATTCGTAGCTTATTGTACAAGACTTCTTGATCTATAAAAGAAGGTCTTTTAGGTTAAAGTTGATATATCAGTTTTCATAAGTATTCGCAAGTTAAACCTCTATCATTGTAATCAAGTACGATTATTCTAATACAAGTGAAAGTTTGTTTAACATCTTTGTGTTTTAGATCAAGTGTTAATTCCGCATAACACTTTGTTACTTTATTCATAAGCAAAGGTTTCTCTACGTGTAGTACTTGATCTAATCTCGTATACACAAAGCTTAATCGATCTAAGTTTGGGATCAACAAGTGGTATCAGAGCTTGTTGAGAAACTTTTGATCTTTAAGTAACGCAAGAACCCTAAAACACCAAAAACCCTAAAAACCCTAAAATTCTCAAAACCCTAAAAACATCATGTCTGGCACAGATCAGCCTGCTGCTTTGCTACAAAACAACTCCTCAAATCCTAGTATCAAAATTCCCATGTTTGATGCCAGGAACTTTGAGCTTTGGAAGTCCAATTTTGAGCAATATATAGCTATTCATGACTACACTCTTTGGGAGATTGTCGAATATGGGAACACATTCGACAAAGCACAAAAGATTGCTGCTGCTATTGCCACAAGGACAGCTGTTCCTAATTGTCCTGAAGCTGATAAGAAGGAAAAGCCTGGAGATGGGAGAGCTGTATCTGTTGAAGATATAGCCAAGAAGAGGGTGGACATGAAAATCTTGAACATCATGAAACACGCCCTAGGTCATGAGAATCAGCACAAGTACAAACGCTTTGAGTCTGCAAAAGAGCTTTGGGAAGCTCTTGAAGTAGCACATGGTGGCAATGCTGACACAAAAGAAGAAAAGAAGAAGCAACTCTTGCATGAGTATGCTGTCTTTAAAGCTCAACCCAATGAGAATCTCAGCAGTGTGAGAAGTAGACTTCTTGACATCACAAGTCAACTTTCCTTCATGGGAACACAGATTGATGACCCTGAATTGAATGCTACTTTTCTCAAAAGCCTTGGTGATGTATGGAAGATTGAGACAAGATCCATTCTTGTCAACAACACCCACAAGACCTCCAGGTTTGATGACATCTTCAACAAACTAAGACTGTTGGAGAATGAATGGCTTTTGGATAGTGATAATAAATCTTCCAGCAGTAATATGGCCTTCTTCTCACAAAGTGAAGGCCAATTTGATTCCATGAACTTCTATGGACATCCAGCCACTGGATCTCGAGGTGTCAGCGCTGGATGTCAGTCTGTCAGCGCTGGATCATATCCTGTCAACGCTTTATACTCAAGCGCTGACACACACAACTTTGGCGCTGATAGAATTAAACCTGCTGGTTTAGATCTAGATACTGTGTGTGCATTCATTGCTTCTTTGCCCAGTGATTCAAGGATTACATATGAAGATCTTGAGCAGATAAGCGATGAGCAATTGGAAGAGATGGATATCAAGTGGACTATGGCTCTTGTAAGTTTAAGAGCAAACAGGTTTAATAAAAGGTTCAAGAAGAAGATGACCTTTAATGCTAAGGATGTTGCTCGATTTGACAAGTCCAAGGTTGAGTGCTACAACTGTCATAGGATGGGGCACTTTATGAGGGAATGTAGATCTCCAAGAAGATCTGATGCTGGTAAGCCTTCAAGCCAAATGGTTAAGAGCCAAGATCCCAAGGCCATGGTTGCTGTTCAACAAATTGATGGTGTTGGAGGATGGGACTGGAGCTGGAACTTTATGGCTAAGGATGAGGAAGAGGACAGAGCTTTGGTTGCTGAAGTTAAAGAAGAGCATGTTGAATATGCTCTCATGGCACACTCCTCCTCTTCATCAGATAATGAGGTATATGATGATGCTTTCTGTTCTAAGGGTTGTCGTTTAAATACTGAAAAACTAAATCAAGAGATAGTAAAATTATTAGATGAGGCAAGTACTGAAAGATGCAAAGTATCTAATTATCAAATTGCTCTTACTCAAACAGAAAAGACAGTAGCTGAGTATAAGAAAATGGAGTTTGATTTAAAGGATCAAATAAATATCTTAAAACATGAGTTACATCAAAGTAAAGATATTCAAGATATAGTAAACAGGGTTAATCTTGATTTGATAGCTCAGTTAGAAGAGGCTAACAAAAATAAAGATAATGTGAGTCTTAAAATCCAGAGATTTGATAAGGCCACACAATCCCTAGGAGAGTGTGTTAGTAAACAAAGAGACTCCAAGGACATGAGTGGGATTGGGATGAAAGATTATACTGGTGTTCCACCACCAGCTGGGGATTTCTATGGTGTCCAATCAAAGGACTTATCTTGGACTGGCTTGCCAGAACTTCAAGAGAAGGAATTTATTCCTCCACCTAGAGTGACTTCCCCAGTTGAGGAATACAAGCAAAAACTGACTGACCTAGATGAGTGGAAGAAAGCTAACCACACCTTGTTTGTTAAGGGAGGGTTGTTGTGTGAAAGTCCAAATGAGCCCACACCAAACATGAGCAATAATATTGTGGAGTCCAATGATCCTAAACCCATTAAGATCACACACCCTACCACTGGCAAAGCTGTTGACCTTGGCCCACAAACTGTTAGAAAACCTAGTGTTAAGTATGCAGAGATGTATAGGAATACTAGGTCACCAAAAAGCCAAGTTAGTAACCATGGAACAGGCTTCTTTGCTTCTAGACCTAAGACTATGTCTAGAAAAGCTTGTTACACATGTGGTAGCTTCTCACATTTGGCATACAAATGTGTCAACACTTCCAATGTCAACGCTGATAGGAACCATTCCAGCGCTGACAAAAGTCAACATAGGTCAAACACTGTCAGACCCAATACCTTTGTGAACAAAAGTTCACAAGTAGTTAGACCAGCCCCATTCTTTTCTAGAGGGTCTAACACACAAGGCCTAAGACCATTTCAAAAGTCAAACACTTGGTCCAATAGGCAATGGGTTCCTGTAGCAAACCCCTAGGTTCAACGCTGATAAAGGCAATCGGGGCGCTGACAAGAGCAATTTCAGCGCTGACAGACACACTACCAAACCTAGGTATTTGCAACCACAGGGAAATAGGTCTAAAGCTTCTACTAGCTTAACATGGAGACCAAAACAAGACCAAAACTCTAATTCTACTGGTGTTTCTATGACATGCAACAGGTTTCATTATATTTCAAAAGCAATGTCAACACCACTTGGGGTTAACTGGGAATTTCATTCTAAAAGGGATGAAAATGGGGTTGTTATGAGAACCAAGTCTGTTCTTGTTGAACAACCAGATGAATCCAAGTCTTCCAAGGCTTGGGTTCCCAAAGAAAACTAATGTGTTTTCTTTATGTGCAGGGCATTCAGAAGAAGATCAATGATTATGGATACTGGGATAGTGGATGCTCAAGGCACATGACAGGAAAGGAAGACTATCTGACAAACTTCACTCCTATTCAAGATGGTGATAAGGTATACTTTGGAGGGGGCTACGGCACCATCACTGGAAAAGGAACCCTTGTCACCAACAATCTACGGTTTGAGAATGTCTTCTTGGTAAAAGAACTGGATTATAATTTGTTTAGTGTATCACAAGTGTGTGATAACAAAAATAAGGTTCTTTTCACAGATACTGAGTGCTTGGTGTTAAGCAAAGATTATAAGCTCCCTGAGGAAAAATTCATATATTTTAGAACACCAAGGCATAAAGACATATATAATGTGAATCTTAATGGAATTAAGGTAAATAATATAATGATGTCATGTCTTTATGCTAAAGCCTCAGTAGATGAAAGTAATCTTTGGCACAGGAGATTAGGGCACATAAACTTTAAGAATATCAATAGACTTGTGAGGCTTGGTTTAGTTGATGGTTTGCCTGAAAAGGCTTTCCACAATGACCACACTTGTGTTGCATGTCTTAAGGGCAAGCAGCACAAGGTCTCATTCAGGTCTAAACAGGTGCACTCTAGTTCTAAACCACTTCACTTATTGCATATGGACCTCTTTGGTCCAACTAATATAGAAAGTTTGAAGGGTAAATCATATTGTTTTGTTATCACTGATGATTATTCCAGGTTTACATGGACTTTCTTTTTAGCCAAGAAAAGTGAAACTGCCCAAAGTCTGATTAATTTCATTACCCAGATTGAAAAGAAGAATGGTAATGAGGTCAAAATTATTAGAAGTGACAATGGGGGTGAGTTTAGAAATCAATTGTTAGATGATTTTTGTGCCAAGAAAGGGATTACTAGGCAGTTTAGCATAGCTAGAACCCCACAGCAAAATGGGGTTGCTGAAAGGAAGAATAGAACCCTTATTGAAGCAGCCAGAACCATGTTGGCTGATGCCCACTTTCCTATAGCCTTTTGGGCTGAAGCTGTTAACACAGCTTGTTATGTTCAAAATAGGGCATTGGTCAACAAAATACATAATAAGACACCTTATGAATTACTTTGGGGAAGGAAGCCAAATATTGGCTTTCTCAAGCCTTTTGGTTGTCATGTAGTTGTTTTAGAAACTAGTGAAGCCCTAGGTAAATTTGATTCAAAAGGTGATGAAGGCTACTTCATGGGTTATTCAGTGCAGAGCAAAGGATATAGGGTTTACATTAAAAAGGAAAAACGTATACTTGAAAAAGTACATGTTAGGTTTTTAGAGAGTAAACCTAGTGATCCTGAAAGTGGTCCAAATTGGTTGTTTGACTTAGAACCTTTATCTAGAGCTTTAAATTATATGCCTGTTACTGATCCAGACATTGTGAAGGTAACTTCAAGTGTTTTGGAAAAGAGAATTGGTAATGTTTCAGGTATACAGGTTGCTAAGGAGGATGGACCACCAGCAGTTAAATCATCTCCCACACAAGAATATGTTACACTTCCTATATGGACAGATGAGTATTATGCTGCTGCTGCTGCTGCTAGAAAAGATAATGGTGGTTTTCAAGTACCACCAAATACAAACATGCATACTTCTTCAGGCGCTGACAAAGGGAAATCAAGCGCTGACAAGAGCAATTCAGACGCTGATGGATCAGACGCTGACACCAACAGTTCAAGCGTTGTTAGCCCAAGCGCTGACAAACAAGGTTCAGACTTTGACAACACCTTTGCACATCTTTTCTCTTCACATTTTGAACAAGGTGGACCTTCCAATGTCCATGAAGAGATACATGTTGATCAAAGAGAGTCTGATGAAGAAGATATTGGCAACATGGAGCGTGAAGTTGAGGACACCAGACTTTTTGAAGGAGGAGTTCTCACTTCCACAGCAAAGGATCACCCCACATCTCAGATCATTGGTGATGTTATGGCTCCAGTTCAGACAAGAAGATCCCATCAAAGTCTTGGTGGATTTATTGCCAATATACACAAGAAGGTTGATACCCCTCTTGTACAAGCATGTTTGTTTGCTTGTTTTCTGTCACAAGAAGAACCCAAGAAGATTTTTGATGCTCTCAAAGAACCTAGTTGGGTGGAAGCAATGCAGGATGAGCTTCACCAATTTGCTATACAAGATGTTTGGGAGCTGGTTGATTGTCCTAGATATGTGAGACCAATTGGGACAAGATGGGTTCTAAGAAACAAGAAAGATGAAAGAGGCATTGTGGTCAGAAACAAGGCACGTTTGGTAGCTCAGGGATATACACAAGAGGAAGGCATAGATTATGAAGAAGTTTTTGCTCCTGTTGCAAGAATTGAAGCTATCAGAATTTTCTTAGCTTATGCCTCTTGCATGAACTTCACTGTTTATCAAATGGATGTGAAGAGTGCTTTCCTCTATGGGACAATTGTTGAGGAAGTATATGTCATGCAACCTCCTGGTTTTGAAGATCCTGAGAATCCAGACAAGGTTTATAGAGTGAAGAAAGCTATGTATGGACTTCATCAAGCCCCAAGAGCATGGTATGGTACCTTGTCTACATATTTGGTGGACAATGGATTCAAGAGGGGCACCATAGATCAGACACTATTTACAAAGAAGAAAGGAAAACATGTGTTGCTAGTGCAGGTCTATGTTGATGACATCATTTTTGGGTCTACTGATCCAAAAATGAGTGAGGACTTTTCCAAGCTCATGACAGATAAATTCAAGATGAGTGCAATGGGTGAGATGAACTTCTTTCTAGGTTTACAAGTTCAGCAGAAAGAAGATGGTATCTTCATCTCCCAAGACAAGTATGTAGCTGAAATCTTGAAGAAATATGGTTTTTCTCCACATGAAAAGGATGCTTCCACTCCTATGGATAGGGAACATCCTTGGGGAAAAATTGGAGCTGGAAAGGATGTGGATGTTAGGCACTATAGATCAATGATTGGTTCATTGATGTATCTTACAGCCTCAAGACCTGACATCATGTTTGCTGTGTGTGCTTGTGCACGCCATCAAGTGACTCCCAAAGAATGTCACCTTTTTGCTGTGAAAAGAATTTTTAGGTACCTAAGATGTTATCCAGATCTTGGCTTGTGGTACCCAAAAGATTCTCCATTGGAACTTATTGCATATTCAGACAGTGATTATGGTGGTGACAAGTTTGATAGGAAATCCACAACTGGTGGATGTCAATTTCTTGGGAGCAGATTAATATCTTGGCAATGCAAGAAACAAACAGTGGTGGCAAACTCTACAACTGAAGCAGAATATGTGGCTGCAGCTGCTTGTTGTGGACAAGTCTTATGGATTCAGAACCAGCTGTTGGATTATGGGTATAATTTTATGCATACCAAGATTTTTGTAGACAATAACAGTACTTTATGCATTATTAAAAATCCTGTACATCATTCTAAAACCAAACACATAGAAATTAGACATCATTTTATAAGAGATTGCTTTGAGAAAGGTTTAAACAACCAGATAGGGTAGCCACAGAAGATAATGTGGCTGATTTATTAACTAAACCTTTTGATGCTGGAAGATTTCAATATTTGGTAACAAATATTGGAATGGTTAATCTCACTTAATATGTGTTTTTTGGAACCTTTTTGTAAAAGTATGTACAGGATAATGCATTGTTATTGGTCTTTGTGATGATTTAGATTTTTTTTTCCACTTTATTTTTCTAACACTGACAAAGGTAAATGTAACGCTGTCAAGTGTTATTTTGCCGTTGTTAAAGATATTATTGTCTAACGCTGACAGGAGTTCCTTCAACGCTGACAAGTGTTGTCGGGACGCTGTCAGCAACAAATGTTAGTTTTGTGGTTTTCATCTAAATGTGTAGGTGGTGGTAGCTTTATGCCATTGGATACAGAGTTGCTTATGGATCTTTGAAGAGCTATTTGGACATGTTTTTGTTTATGGATGATGGTTGGAATATTTATATTCCTATCTTGACATAAATTTTTAATGTTCATATATATTTTGAGAAACTCATGTATCATAGTTTGAGGGGAGGTTTAAGGAACCTTTAGGACTCTTGGGTATTCTTATAATACTCTCATCACAATTCTAGATTGTGTCCACAGGTGAGTATGGGTTAGTTTTACTAAACCATGAGGCACTGTAGCATGCAAAGTTGATAAACTATGCATGCTGCCAAGACATTTTTTTTTGCCTAGAATTGGTTGTGGTCTGATGGGAGACTTGGGAATAGTTTTGTTATGGGTTTACCTGGGAGTTACAAAGAATTTTATGAGATAACTTTGTTGGTAAGTATTTTGGTTAGCAAGGGACACTAGAGGACATTTGTGTCTATCTTGCTTAAGCAAGTGTGCATAAATGGACAGTGCTTGCCGCCCAGTAATTATTATCAACTTGTAAGATATTTCCCTTAGGATAAATTACTTTGTTAAGGTCTTTTTCTTTTTAAATATTTTTATTTTTAGACGCTGACAAGTTTTTCTCCAAACGCTGTTACGTCCAATCGTGACGCTGACAAGGCTTTAGGCAAACGCTGACAAGAAAATATAGCCGTTGGGCGCTGATGGGCTATTTTTGACCGTTGACACCTAGTGGGCCCTAACCAGTTGTTATTTTTGACTAATCTTTGGCCGTAATTTTGGGGAGTTGTTACTTTTAATTAATGCATGAGATAAGTTATATTTGATTCAATATTTTCATCATTGCTCTTTGAATATAACCGCCTCATTTTTTACCAATCAAAATCATGCATCTCTCCTATAAATTTGGTTAAACTTTTTATTCTGGGTATTCATATTTTCTTGTCTAACACTTTTCTCCTAGCTTTTTCCCATATCACATAACCTAAACAGCTTTCAACATGGCACCCAAGTTCAACTCAAAGAATTTAACATTGGAGTTCAAGAGCCAACATAATATGGTAGCTTACTTGACTGATGATCCTGATTTGTTCCCTCAGTATTCACAAATGGTGGCATTTTTAAATGCATCCTCCTTACGGTATGCACTTTCTCATACACCATTAGTCCCTGTCGCACACATTAGACAGTTTTGGAACACTGCTAGTTCCACAACAGCTAATGGAGTGACCACATTAACATCTACTGTTCATGGAAGAACATGGGTGGTCACTGAAGCCTTGGTTCGCCAAGCTTTGCGTCTTGATGACGCTGATGGTGTGACTACCCTTGCCATTGCAACAATAGAACACGGTCTTAGGGAATTGGGTTATCCTATTCCTGCTGATGTCACTTTAAATAAATATCATAAGCAGGAATTTCCCTCTGACTGGAAATATTTGATACATGTCCTTTTACAATGCTTAAGTCCAAAATGTACTTCTTTTAATGAAATAAACAGGTCAATTGCAAGTGCTTTGGTTTGTATAACACGTGGGCTTAAGTATAATTTTTCAAAAATGATTTTTGAAGGGATGTGTAAAAATAAGGGAAGTAAAATGACTTTGGCTTACCCTAGATTTTTGCAAATGGTCTTTGATTTACAAGAATATTGTTCTAGGGATCATGACACTTTTTATGAGATCCCTAAACAACAGAAAACCATTTTTGCTAAAATGAGCTCCACAAACAGATCCATACCTCTTACCCAACCCATGCTTGAAGTAATTCAGGCTGCTCAACCACAACCACAACCAGACCCTGAACCTCAACTTGAGCCTATTCATGAATCATTACCTTCACCAGAAAACATGGACATTGACCAACCCAGCGCTGACACTCAAAATGTTGGCGCTGACACAGCCAATCCCAACGCTGATACCATTCCTGAACAATCCCAAACACCCCTTAACCAACCAACACCCACACAATCTACTTCATCTTCCACCCCATTACAATCTAGGTTGAATAAACGCCAAAGGACTACTGGAGTGTTCTCCTCTAGTGGTCCTAGCCTTGTAGCAGAGAGAACCACCTCCACAAGTGTGGCTGGTGACATGGGTGAGGCTGGGGCTATTGACACAGGCTTAGATGCTGGTCAAGACAGTCCCAACATCATTAAGACCTCATCCATGCCCTATGATTCTATTTTGGGAGGTCAAATTCCCATTCTAGCTGAGGGCAGATTGGAAACTATGACTTTGACTGAATTGACGGCTGCTGTCATTAGCTTGCAAAAGCAAAATGTCAGCCTTGTACAAATTGTCAATAACCAGGGCCGTGAACTCCAAGTATTGAGGGAGCGGGTAACTGTTTTGGAGAATCCAAGTAGCAGGAGTCTAATGGAGGAATCTTCCAAAGGGGAGGATGAAGAGGATGAAGAGGATGAGCTGATTCATACAGCTAGTGAGAAGAGTTCAGAGAAGAGTTCACAATTTAGTGAATCTTTACAGGTTGCTGAAGCACTCACCAACTTGAAGAAGCACCCAGTTATTGATACATCCAAGGTGACACCATTAAACTTGGAAGGATCTTTCAAAGAAACATTGGGCGCTGATACAGGTTTGAACGCTGACACATCCAGCGCTGACAAAGGTAATCGTGGCGCTGATAGAGGTAACTTGAACGCTGATAAAGTTGCAGGTGGTGTTGATGTATTCCAGTCATCAACAATCATCAAAGATGTGTCCACACAGGTTCTTTCTTCTACTTTACCTACTATTGATCCAAGAGACAAAGGTAAAGGAAAATTGGTTGAAGAAGATGTTCCAAAGAAAGATGCAGCACAAATTGCATTTGATGAACAGTTGGCTGCACAACTTTTGGAAAGAGATTTGAAGAGGAGTGGTAGATCACCATTTGTTGCTACTTCTGAGAGTGAGGAAGAGAGTGGTGATGATAAAGAAGGTGATAGCTCAGATTCAAGTATTCAAATTATTGAAGATCCAGAAAGGCTTGAATATGGGGATGAGCTAGCAAAGGAAAGATTGAGTGATTTGAAGAATCAGATTGATTGGGACCTTCCTGAAATCACCAGAATGTACCATGCTTGGGAAGACAAGGTTATGGACAACCCAGGGATGAGTTTGTCAGATCAAATTTGGGGGTTGGAAGTTCTTCTTAGGGTACAAGATGACATAAAGGTGATTTTGAGGTTTAATGCTCAAGAGGTCAAGACTTGGCTCAAAAGAGATAGAAGGCAGTTATATTACAAGTTGCTTAGATTCCATCAACCTAGATGGACATATAAGAAGTTGCTGGCCTTATCTTTTGAGGAGTTAGAGTATAGGGCACATCCTATTTGGAGGAATGTGCAAGAAAATAATGTCTACCAGTTTCTTTCAGAAGAAAGGAAACAAGAGCTTGCTGAGGAAATGCAGATTCAAAAGGAAATGAGGATTGCTCAAAGACCAGTAAAGAAAGGAGATCCTTTTCAATTTCCCAAAGATATGGATGTGTATTTTCCAACTGAAGGTGTCATAAGGAAGCATCTCAAGCTTTCTCCATTGGAAGCTTCAGATTTGGTTAATGTAGTACCTCTAGATGACAGAAATCCAATCATCAGTTTTGATGAAGATGAGTGTGGATTTTGGAAGATTGGCAGGTTTGGAAAGGAGGTACATACTTTCACTTTAGTTATTTCTATATTTGCAAGCATAGACAGAGAAGACTTGGTGCATCTATGGAGATTAATAGAGGCCAAGTATACAGCTGAAGCACCTACTTCAGCAAATGGAATAAGACTTTGGAACACATTTTTGACTTTGTGTGGTCCATGAGAAGCAGATCCTGCCATATGGAAGGATCTTGAAGATGATCTCAGTAATCTTCATTGGAGGCTTTATTCTACTTGTGGTGTATTTCATTTGAGCTCTACAAAGTTTTCAGAATATTTACTTGTGGATGCTAACTATTTCTTGTCCAAAGAAGTGTTGGAGAAGATGCTAGAGACACCCTTGGAGATTGATTATACTAGTGACGTGGCCAAGGACTTGATTAGATATGTTTATCACCAACATAAGAAGTTTTTGCAAGATTCCTCCTAAGCCTTAAGTTTTTATTCAGAAACTTGATCATTGGAATAGATATCAAGTTTAGGGGAGGATTGTTGGGAATAAATTATGGGTCAGTTCACTAGACGCTGATAAGAAGAATGTCAACGCTGATAAGAAGACATTGGACGCTGACAACCAAGCGTTGACACAGAAGAAGTCAACGCTGACAGCCTTGAAGATTGACACTGATGGAATATCTTCATACGAATCTTTTTGTTTATTTGTTTCTTTATTTGTGTATGGTAAAGATAAGCTCGACATTGTATTTTCCATTATTATCTTCATACGAATCTTTTTGTTTATTTGTTTCTTTATTTGTGTATGGTAAAGATAAGCTCGACATTGTATTTTCCATTATTATCTTTACCTAGAATAGTTGATTCGTAGCTTATTGTACAAGACTTCTTGATCTATAAAAGAAGGTCTTTTAGGTTAAAGTTGATATATCAGTTTTCATAAGTATTCGCAAGTTAAACCTCTTTCATTGTAATCAAGTACGATTATTCTAATACAAGTGAAAGTTTGTTTAACATCTTTGTGTTTTAGATCAAGTGTTAATTCCGCATAACACTTTGTTACTTTATTCATAAGCAAAGGTTTCTCTACGTGTAGTACTTGATCTAATCTCGTATACACAAAGCTTAATCGATCTAAGTTTGGGATCAACAAGTAGCTCATAAAACAACCAATGAAATGGTTACAAGTTGTTAAGGTTTCAAAAGGTTATAAGGTTTAGACGAAAACGCCATGAGACACGTGATGAGAATATCGACGAAGAATGTGAAGTCAAAACTTCAAAACTCAACCCAAATCAGTTGAAGGTTAGAAGAAAACGAAAATAAAATAACATCGAATGACAAATGAGTCATATATATGAAAAGAATAAAACAATCCACATGTGTATTCTTTGTAAGATACTCGACACAACATGCTTTTAAGAAAGTATGTTATTCGTTTTTAAATTACACCATTAATCTGGTAATTGCTAATCCTATAATGTTTCTATTTTTAATCATTTTCACATGCAACTAGTATTAGTTAGTTGTAAAATAATATTCGTTAAAATTTTACGATCTCAAATGAACTCAAAACTTCTTAGAAACATTTAAAACTCATGTTCTGAATTTTCTATCAGATTTAACTTTTAAATATGAGCCGATTAATTGACCCGATAAACGACATCTCCAAGACTCAGAGTCTAAAGCATTTTGATGCAAAACCACGTTTCAGACGACTTTCTAGCTTTACCCGAGACCTGAAAACCAATGTAAAATGACCAAAATACCCCTGCAAGTTCTGTGCAGGTTTGACTATTTTATTTTAAAAACACAGGTTTTACTTTTAAGTTTTGACCTGTTTATACTGCCCCTACAGTTTCTGCATAAAGTGTATTTTTCGACACTTCTTAACGGCTCAAAATATATACATATATACACACATGTCTTGTGGATTTTACAACAACGAAAAAAGAAAAAAAAATAAATAATAAAAAAAAATAAATCTCGTAATGAGCATCAAATAATATATAGCATGATGAATGAAAGAAAATGCTTCAAGGTATTCAACACGAAATTTAGGAAGCAAAACGGTGAAAGACGTTCGTAATTTAGATTTCAAAATGCAATGTAGGCAAATCTCCTTGGTGCCACGATTGTCAAAAACACAAAACATAACAAGAAAAGAATGGAACATTAACATGCTACACTCCGGGAGCGAGAAGGTTAATGAAAAACAAATGATACAATTTTATATAAGTAAAATCGTATTCCAATTCTAGCGCCATAATCTAGACGATGATTTATAAAATGACGATGACGTTACCGAGATATAAGTGAACAATACACTTCGGAGTCGATACATATAAATGTCAATAAATAGCGGTTAGTCTATTCCAAGGACACATTGAGCTACACAATGGTCTAGAAATTACGTTAAAAGACGTCCAGGCACAAATAGCCGGAAGACGATTTGGATATCTACGTAGATATCTCAAAGGGTTAAATAATGAAAGTAACGCGCGCAGATGAAGGTATGTAAGGTCATAATATAAAATTTTTGCAATAAAAGCAATTTAAATACTTCAAAAATATATACAGAAAGATCTTGAAAATTCATTGTATTTATTTAAGTTAATCATTAATAAATGATAAACTTTTATCGAAAAGTTTAACGACATAAATATATATCGATAAAGGATTATAGTATTTATTTAGAAATACTTAGCAATAAGGCATACATAATAATGTATACTAAAGTTGTAATCCCAGAAGTAGCTTGAACCTGAAGTCACGCGAAATCATGTGCACCGACTCTTTGAAAAAAATAAAACCGACAGTTATAGTTTAGGTTTTTAGAAAAAGACCTAGTTCTCTATAACTCATGGCTCTGGTACCAATCTTTAACACCCCCAAATTTACACGCAGCGGAATCCATCTTTGGGTGCTAAACAATGATACAACAACACATAATTTATAAAGAACGACTCGAAAAGAGACGTTTTAGATTTATCGTTCCTAAAACATTTGTCAAAGTAGCGTAGTCCCAAGTAATCGTTACCAAAAGATAAGTTAAAACAACATATTGGTTTGTTTTAAAAATGGAACGATAAATAAATCAAAGAGTTTGAACAACAAAAGCAGTGCACAACTTCATTCCCCGTGACCTCCAAGCTTCCACTTCTTGATTACCTGAAATACATGTGAGTAAAACAATGAGCAAAAATGCCGAGTGAATCTATAGGTTTATGAAATCAATTTGAACACAAGCAAAGATTATAAGTTTGCGGCATGCTTATAAGCATCAAATAATAATTCGCATCAACAATAATAATTGTATATAGCATAAATTGCAATAAGCTCATTGAACCGAGCCCTTAGACACTCCCATGTCAGTCTAATAAGACGAGAGATTTATTAATTGTCGGTTACCTCCAGATTATTGGTACATTGCCGTATACCTGACTTCTCAATACAATATGTTCAAACAGTGTGGAGGTCGGGCCTAAGATTCTATGACAAGTCCGCAAAAACTGAACCTGGGCGGCTTCCCCCATAGATCTATTAATTGTACTAGCGGTTAACCCATCATAGGTTAATTAACGGTCCATAATTGAGGTTTTAACAAAGGCAATCACTTAATGCAATTTAAAGGCAACCACGGGTCCATTCATAGAGGGAAAAAGCATACCATATAAATCTTGTGTTCTAAGTTTATAAAACATGTATTCCCCCTCGCGGGTTTAAAATCATCTAATAACTAGTATAAAGCGAGGCTATAGACTCACGTTGATAATGAAAGGCGGATTATCGGCTACGGGCGTGCTTCGGTCACGGAAACCTATATAAATAATAATCGGTATTAGACTCTTGTCTAATGACTTTTATCAAAACAACAATATACATATGATGATTTTGTACATATGATGATGATCAAGTGGGTTTATATATCCTTGTTTACTCATTTTAGTGTTTACGTTTTGGTAACTTTTTACTAGTTTACTAGTTTTACCTACTTACCTATTTTAAGTCCAATAAGCTTAGTATAAGTTCTTTAACTTGTTTTAATCCATTTTATACCTATATTATCAGTATCTATACTTTCCATGTTGGGCCCAAATGGGTTAAGCCCAATAAGTCCTTTTTATAAGTGTTTAACTTATTTAGTCCAATTATTAGTCCAATATGCTTAGTTAGCTCGTTAATGTCCGTATGTCCTATAGTTCGGGTTTTATCGGTTTTTACTTGTATTAGTTACTTATATATCAGTATATGACTTTTAAAAACTTTACATTAGACGGGTTTGATCGTCTAAGTTTTAATTGGCGAAAAATGTTAATTTTACGGTAATAGCCGAAAAGTCGTAAAAATCAAGTTTATAGTTTTTATTACTTATAAGTATTATTCCACTACCATTTATATAATTTATCCATTTAATTAAACTTTTACATATTTATATAAATAAGTTTCATAAGTTAGTGGGTTTTTATTTTACATTTTATACAATAAAATTTGATTGCTTATATAATAATAATAAACATTAATTCTCAAAATCTGATTTTTATTTTCATGTTCACCATTTTTATCATATCTAGAGTTATACAATGAATTAGAAGCTCATTTTTTGGTGGCATGATCTTCATATTATGTGCTACATTTAACTCAGTTATAGCTACTGCTCATTTTAAGTTTATCTAGCCTTAACAATCCCTACAAAACAGCTTATTCATATTAGCACTCTCATCTTGTTTTGATCATATCTCATTCACTATAATGATTCCATTGCATGGCCAACTCTCACATGTGTATAACATCTTGTACTTACTGTAAATGGATCATACCATGCAATTTTATCAGTTCAAGTTTTAGTTATATACTGTTTTTATACAGCCAACTAAATAAGCATGATTTTAGCCTCATTTCTTATAGTTATTAACCTTTTTAAGCATATTTATCAACACTTGATCCCCACACAACATTTTTATCATCATATATACATCATATACATATACAATAATAAAGAAAATACATTTTTTCTTTACAAAAATAACAAGAGAAAATAGAGAGGATGATCTTCTTTACCAACCAAGTGTATTTCTTGTTTTTGGAAGACAAGAACTTGATGAACACCAAAAGTAACTCCAAGATCATCAAACACCAAGAACAATAGTTGAGAAATCAGCCCTAGGACACAAGCAAATCACCTCCAACGTTGTTAATATAGCCACCAAATGATCAAGGCTTCAAGATAACTCCATGATAGAGCTAGATAACAAGTATTTTGTGGCTAGAAAGATCAAGAAGGGGTGTTTTGTTCATCAAAGTGGACGACAAGGTGGTGGTGTTGAGAGAGTTTTGGGGTTGTTTGCATGAGTGTAAGATGGTATGTGTGAGTAGCTAGTGGTTTTGTTGGTTTGAGTGGAAGGAGTAAGCTTAAGTGTTAAGCTAATGCTTACACTTGTAGCTAGTTAGTTAACATGATGCCACATTGATAGGTGTGTAAACACCCATCTTTTCTACCACTTAATTACAATAATAACCGGACCAAAACGTGTATTTTATGTCTTTTATGTCGGAATTATGCGTGGTTTGTGTTTTTGTTGTGATTTAGGACGAAAAGGTGAAAAGTGGAGAAAACACGGGAATTCACGGGCATTTACGGACTTTTATTGAAGAAAAAGATGAAAGACGAAGTCAAGAAGTCAAGAGTACAAAAAGAACGAAAGTCCAAGACCAATTCTGAAGATTTATTGAAGAAAAAGTCAAAAGACGGAAGTTTATCAAAAGCCAAAGAATTCAAGTCTATTTTATTGAAGAATTTAAAGACGAGTTCAAAAGAAATCCCAAAGTCAAAAGTCCTTGAAGTTCAAGTTTAAAGAAGATTAGAAGAATAAAGGACTAATGGTGCAATTAATGAAGATTAAAGAAGGAAGGACCTAATCTTGTAATTAAGAGAAAAGGAAAGAGGGGAGGAAGCTTCCTTAATCCTCCCCTATAAATAGTCATTAGTTGTAATCATTTTCTCTTGTTGGCTAATAGTGACAATTAGTCTTCCATTTTCTTTACCTTGTCATTTAATTTTATGCACATTTAAATACTTGTCCAATTTAAATACCTTGTCTTGCACCTTAAATTCCTTTAATTTCAAGTAAGTTTTCATTTAATCTTTGTCAATCTTTACTTTATCTTGTTAATCTCTCATCTACCTTTCTAAATCTTTGATTTTTGTGTTTATGTTTGTGTTCATGTTCATGCTTTTATTTTGATCCAAAGTGATTTTTGATTATTGTGGTTAAAGTTGTTAGATTTCTTGATATTGATTGTTTGTTTATGATTAATTGATGTTTTGTTATTGGTTTTATTAAATCGTTTGGTTGATTTTGGTTAAATTTGTGTTAGATCGTCTTTACCTTGATTTCCTTGTTCTTCGGGAAAGTTGTTTGTGTTTCTGTATTACCAGGAAATCTTCCGAATCAAGAGAGGGAGTCTGTTCATTCGGAACTTCAAAGTTCCGAGTCAAGGGTTTCATCCGGAAGAATTTAGGATCAGCAAAACTTCCGAGTCAAGCTTTGTTCATCCGGAACATTCAAAGTTCCGGACGAAGGAAAAACTTCCGACTCAAGCTTTGTTCATTCGGAACTCAAAAGTTCCGGATCAATTGACTTCATTCGGAACTCAAAAAGTTCCGGATCAAGAAGATTCATTCGGAACTCAAAAGTTCCGGATCAACCAAAAAGTTCCGGACGACGGTCAAAGTTCCGAATCAGCCAGATCTTCCTAACCAAGTTCCGGGTCAATAAGTTACGAGTCAAGAGTGTTTCATCCGGAACATTAAAAGTTCCGGATCAACATCTTTTTGTTCATTCGGAACTTAAAAGTTCCGAAACAAGGGCTAAGTTCCGAATCAAGGTTGTTCATCCGGAAGTTTTGAACTTCCGAATCAAGGGTTCTGTAAGTTTCTTTTTGGTTTTCTTTTTAAATTTCTATCTTTTATTTTTAAAGCTTACTTTTCCCACCGTTTATTTTTAATTGCACTTTAAGTTTATTTGTCTAGCTTTATTTTAGCCTTGCCTTAGTTTAAGTTTTAGTTACGTTTTAAGTTTGCCTTAGATAGATTTAAGTTTGCGTCATTTACTTTAGTGCCCTTTAATTTCAGTCACATTTTAAATACTTGCACCATTACTTTAATTAGACTTAGATTTACTTTAAGAGCACCTTTACTTTAATTGTTCCGCACTTTTATTTAAAAACAACCAAAAATATTTGTTTCACCAAAGAACGACTGAGTCACATAGGGAACCTAGATCAATTCGTTAAGATATCGAGACTAGAGAACTTTAATTTTTATACGGGCAAAAGCCTTGTATTAACGACACATTTTTACTTTAATTTCACGCACTTTTACTTTAAAAGTTTCGCACTTTTATTTTAAAAAAACTACAACGACACATTTTTGTTCCACCAAAATAAAACTGAGTTACACATTAAACAAAAGTTTTTCAATTCGAAGAGATTGGTACAACGAATCTTTTTAACCTGAGTAAAATCTAGTTATCAAATGGCGCCGCTGCCGGCTCTTTTCGTAAAGATTAACGGTTTTCTGTGAGAGACGCGTTGCTTTTTGGGATCCGTTCACTTGTGAGCGTTATTTTTCTTGCCTAAAAAATTCAAAAAATCATAAAAATTAGAAATTGATAAAAAACCATAAAAATTAAAAATTTCAAAAATCCAAAAAGATTTTATCTTTATTGTGTATATATATTGTCTTTGTGTTTGGTTTTGTTTTCTTTTGCATTTTCAGGTGTATGCGTACTAGATCTTCTAATTATCAAGAGCCCGAGCCTCAAGAAGATTTAGCTATGTCAGGTGTCAACAACAACATTCCACCGCACCTTAATAATAATAATAACGACAATGTTCTTCCACAGCCCGATCTTCGGACCATGGAGGAACTTTGTCAACCTACAATGTTTGGACGAGGAGGACCGATTGCGCCGATGCAAATCAACGCTCCTGAGTTTTCGTTGAAGCACCACATGATTCAGCAAGTACAAACAAACCCTTTTAGAGGATTGCCTGATGATGATGCCAACAAACACCTCGACAAGTTCGTTACAATCACTCAAAGCATGAAGTTGCCTGGTGCCACAATGGATGTACTTCGCCTACAACTCTTCCCACATACTTTATCGCATCATGCCGAGAAATGGTTTGATCGTATCCCGAAGAATTCTATTCACACTTGGGATGATATGACTCAACGCTTTTTGTCGCGCTACTTTCCACCATCCATGGTCACGAGCCTTCGCTATCAGATCAACGGTTTCATGCAAGACCCTGATGAATCTCTTTTTGATGTTTGGGAGAGATATAATGTTTTGATCGATAGATGTCCAAACCACAACATGCTCCCTGTGACCTTAATCGATACTTTCTACAACGGATTGACTTTTCGAGATCGTGATACGATTAATGCAGCCGCCGGTGGCACATTCATGAAAAGGAGACCCGAGGAGTGTAGAGAGTTCATTGAGAACATGACTACTCACCACAAAAAATGGGATTCCTCTGCTTCTTCTAGGAACAACCCGAGAGTCAATGTTTCTTCCACCTCAGCAAACCCTGAGATGACCGAACTCACCCGCATGATGACCGAAATGAGCAAAAGTATTACGCTTCTCGCTTCAAACCAACAACAACAACAAGTTAAAGCGGTTGCTAATCCTTGTGAAACATGTGGCGGTCCTCACTCATACACCGATTGTCCTTCTACTCAAGGAAATCCAGAAAATGTGTATGCTGCTTACGGTAATTATTCACCGGAAAATTACCAAGCTAGACAACAAGGGGATAGAAATCTGCTGAGTTACCGATCCAACAATTACCTTTCACCCGGTTTTTCTCCTCAAAACCAAAACCCCGCCACCAACTACAATAGAAGCAACCAAATCCCACCAAGAGCTTCTAACCCTTATCAACCACCCACCCAACAAACCCCACCCATTAATTCCGATGTTGAAGCCATCATGAGAACTCAAGGTGAGCAAATCAAGAATCTACAAAGCCAAATAATCAATTTGAAAGGAGATATCCTGAAGCAAGGTAATGACATTAGAACCGAGGTTCGCGATAATA
This sequence comes from Glebionis coronaria, assembly GCA_025667525.1. Lineage (NCBI taxonomy): Eukaryota > Viridiplantae > Streptophyta > Magnoliopsida > Asterales > Asteraceae > Glebionis > Glebionis coronaria. The sequence goes on from JANFOE010000183.1 coordinate 410,979, forward strand.
TTCAATCCTCCTTCAGCACTCAAACGACTGAATTAAAGAATCTGTTGGCTAGTTTCTTGCCCGCCACTCAACCTACTACTTCAAGTTCTCTACCTTCAAACACCGTCACCAATCCGCGAGCTAATGTGAGTGCTATTACTACCCGTAGTGGAGTCACCATCGTAGGACCACCAATCCCACCCCCATTATCTACACCTCCTCCACCACCATGTATCCCTACTCCTCCTACACCTAGTAATAGTGCACCATTACCGTCTCCGCCTCGTCATGACGATGTATCTCGGAAGGATCCTTCAACATCTCAACCTTTACCAACTACACCTTCACCTTCCACCTATAAACCTAGAATCCCATACCCTTATCGCATAGGCAAGACCAATGAGCTAACCAAGAATGACTGTCAAGTATCGAAATATGTGAATATGCTATCTCAAATGACCATCAACATTAGCCTTGTTGAAGCACTTTGCCACATGCCGAAATTTGTCAAAGCATTCAAAGAATTGCTTAGCAAGAAGGAGAAGCTGATTGAACTCGCCAACACACGATTAAATGAAAACTGCTCTGCAGTTATTCATAAAGAACTTCCGAAAAAGCTTAGAGATCGCGGTCGTTTTATGTTGCCTTGCGTGTTCAACAAAACTGAAGAATTTACTGCCCTTGCTGATCTCGGGGCTAGTATTAATTTGATGCCACTAAGTGTTTGGAAAACACTATCATTGCCCGACCTCACTCCAACAAAGATGACTCTCGAATTTGCAAACCGCACTCTCGCTTACCCCGTTGGTATAGCCGAAGACGTGTTCATCAAAGTTGGCACATTTACTTTCCCGGTCGATTTGTCGTAGTTGATTATGAAATGGACCCTCGTATTCCTTTAATACTTGGTCGGCCATTTTTGAGAACCGGACGAGCTTTAGTGGATGTGGCCGAAGGCGAGTTAATCTTACGAGTCGGGGATGATTCAAAAGTTTTTAAAATGGGGAAGCTTACAGGCAAATCTTTTGGACGAGAATCAGTGAATATGATTAATGTGCTTGATGACTTTGTCGTCTACGACAATCCTCTATTCGACTCTTGCATTGATAATCCACTTTTTAACGATGATGTGGATGATTCTCGGTCCACTTTGGAACCTTCTCCCATTTATGATTCTCCACCGGTCTTCGATGCTTATGATGATGATGATTCTAGCTCAGATTCGGATGATTTTGATTGTACTTCTGAGTATCCCGATCTGACCTCTTTCGATGATTTTGATGAGGCAGATACTCTTTCGAGCGATTCTTCACATGCTGAAGATCCTCCTCCATCACTCGATCCTACTTTGGATGATTACTCATTTGAGGAAGATTTCTCTGAATTTCTCAACACTTACTTCCCTCATGAGAGTGATGCTCCTCCTTATGACTTTGAAGATTATCGTCTTGATCCTACTTTGGATTTGAAGCACATTCTTTCTAAGTAGAAGAAACCGGTCGACACCAACATCCGTTGCACATATGATTTGACACCTCTTTGTCCCCCTTCTGAGGACGAGGTTGTGCTTCTTTGCGGATCTTCTTCACACTCTGCTGAGCCTGAGTGTTATTTTCCCTTAAAGGAAAAGGTGTTCGACCCCGGTATTGAAGTGTTTAAGCCATCTCAGTATCCACCTGATGAAATAAAAGGAAATATCTTTGGACTTATTGAAGACATGCTTGCACCACTTCATCCTTACTTCCTCCGTGCTCCATCGCTGCTTAAGGGAACCGTGCCTACTCTTCTTTGGCTTGCCTTGTTCGCCTTAAGCTTGTGCTTATTGATGGACGAAAACTATGTCTTTGATAAGTGTAGGGGGACCCATGCATCTATCTTTTCGCTTTCTTTATCATAAGTGTAGGGGGGACCCTTTGGTTTGCTATCCCTCTCCTCACTTCTTAATCAGGGATTCGAGCTTCACTGATCCACTCTTGATGATTCTTGACGACCCGTGATTCCGTGTTCTACTTCTTCCCGGTTCTATCCTAAACTCTTTTCGATTCACTATTTTATATTTTCTCAATATTAAAATAGGAATCTCTTTAGTTGTCTTTTCCTTTGCGAGATTTAAACAAAGTGCACAATGTCTTAAGTGTAGGGGAGTTTACTCCCACATGCTTAATCATTGAGGACAATGTTTATCTTAAGTGTAGGGGGACTTCTATCGAAGTTAAGTGGTCTTTTCCTTGTATTTGTCCTCATTTTAACCGGAAAATCAATTTTTCGACATTTTTCAAAATTTTTGATCTATTTTGGCCTATTAGTTTTTACCTTTGCATAGTTATTTTCTTCCTTTGCTAGAATAATGTTTAATAAGTGGTTTTAATTTTCAAACATTGTGAATCTTTTGATTCAATCCGAGTTTACTCTAGCTAGTATCCTTAACGTGTTTAAGTCAAGTTTTGCTAGGCTTTTATATAGGGAGCTATAAAACGCGAAAGTCTTAACTCTCACGGGTTAAGAACAAGAACTTTTCGCAAGCTCCTATAATTGATCCTAGAGAGTTGTTTATCAAGGAAACTTTAAAATGCGATTTCTAAACTTGAAAAAGTCTAAGAATTTGCAAGATCCTATAGGCGACTCGAAAACCCAAAACTTTGATTTAATAGGCTAAGTATCCACGAGTCTCATTACTTGAGATTTTAAACTGTGGAGAACGAGAGATGATAGAGCCAATTATAAGTTCGGTATTCTTTCGTGAATTTATGTGAGTTAATTATCAGCCTATTCTCCCATCGCTTGCTAATAATTTATCTGCTAATAAATAAGGTTGTACGATTTGAAAAGTTACTTAGCTTCTAGCCCAAGATCGTTTAAAAGTTGCTCGGTATGGATTAGAGTTCATAGCCAAGGCATAACTTATTGAAGCGGGACGCGAAGATTGGCGAGTCCGAAAAGGCCCTAACAAGGCATGAGGGCTATGTTTTGTTGCTAAAGATCCAAAAGTGATGTGAAGAATCATTTATCAAAAATCAATATGAAGGATTGAGACACACGACGAAAAGCAAATACTCCCAAAAGTCATGGAGAAGTGTATCCGAAAAGACCCTAACAAGGTATGAGGATAAATAGATCCAAGTCATAAAAGGAGGCGGATCGTTGTATATCAAAGTCCAAAATAAAGATTGGAGAAAAATGAAGAAGTCGTGGTCCAAGTATGAATCTCTCAAAACTTCAAGTGAAGAAATTCCTATTATGAAGAGAAGACCATAATTTCATGAACGTCTCTCAAGGTTTGAAGTATGAAGTCGCTGCCAAATATCGGTCCGTGAAAGGTCTCAAATCGCGAAGCGAGTTATGCCAAGATATGAACTTTATGAGGTCCCGAGAAGTAGTTTTAAAAGATTTTGTCCTTTAGCTAACTATTGATTAAATCGTTCACTTTATTTTCAGACTAAATAATTATCGAAATAAGTCAAACAATGCATCCTCGTGATCATTCAAGACAACAATAAAATATAAGAGATACACCTAGGAATAAGGGAGTCTAAGTGAGTAATTGGCCCACATGAGTTCGTGTTAGTCTACTAACTTATAATAACAATGATCTCGTTTTTAAGCTTGGTTTGGAGAAAGTGAAAACTTGAGGATGATGATTATTCATGACATTTCCAAAACCCAAGGTATACTTTTGATTTCTTTACTTTGAATGTTTATTTTATTTCTTTAATAAAGGCCAACGTGGATTGATTATGATGGAAAGTGTAAACGTGCTTTGTAACTAATGCATTGCATGAGGACATTGCAATGGTCAAGTGTAGGGGATTTGATAGGTGTGTAAACACCCATATTTTCTACCACTTAATTACAATAATAACCGGACCAAAACGTGTATTTTATGTCTTTTATGTCGGAATTATGCGTGGTTTGTGTTTTTGTTGTGATTTAGGACGAAAAGGTGAAAAGTGGAGAAAACACGGGAATTCACGGGCATTTACGGACTTTTATTGAAGAAAAAGATGAAAGACGAAGTCAAGAAGTCAAGAGTACAAAAAGAACGGAAGTCCAAGACCAATTCTGAAGATTTATCGAAGAAAAAGTCAAAAGACGGAAGTTTATCAAAAGCCGAAGAATTCAAGTCTATTTTATTGAAGAATTTAAAGACGAGTTCAAAAGAAATCCCGAAGCCAAAAGTCCTTGAAGTTCAAGTTTAAAGAAGATTAGAAGAATAAAGGACTAATGGTGCAATTAATGAAGATTAAAGAAGGAAGGACCTAATCTTGTAATTAAGAGAAAAGGAAAGAGGGGAGGAAGCTTCCTTAATCCTCCCCTATAAATAGTCATTAGTTGTAATCATTTTCTCTTGTTGGCTAATAGTGACAATTAGTCTTCCATTTTCTTTACCTTGTCATTTAATTTTATGCACATTTAAATACTTGTCCAATTTAAATACCTTGTCTTGCACCTTAAATTCCTTTAATTTCAAGTAAGTTTTCATTTAATCTTTGTCAATCTTTACTTTATCTTGTTAATCTCTCATCTACCTTTCTAAATCTTTGATTTTTGTGTTTATGTTTATGTTCATGTTCATGCTTTTATTTTGATCCAAAGTGATTTTTGATTATTGTGGTTAAAGTTGTTAGATTTCTTGATATTGATTGTTTGTTTATGATTAACTGATGTTTTGTTATTGGTTTTATTAAATCGTTTGGTTGATTTTGGTTAAATTTGTGTTAGATCGTCTTTACCTTGATTTCCTTGTTCTTCGGGAAAGTTGTTTGTGTTTCTGTATTTCCAGGAAATCTTTCGAATCAAGAGAGGGAGTCTGTTCATTCAGAACTTCAAAGTTCCGAGTCAAGGGTTTCATCCGGAAGAATTTAGGATCAGCAAAACTTCCGAGTCAAGCTTTGTTCATCCGGAACATTCAAAGTTCCGGACGAAGGAAAAACTTCCGACTCAAGCTTTGTTCATTCGGAACTCAAAAGTTCCGGATCAATTGACTTCATTCGGAACTCAAAAAGTTCCGGATCAAGAAGATTCATTCGGAACTCAAAAGTTCCGGATCAACCAAAAAGTTCCGGGCGACGGTCAAAGTTCCGAATCAGCCAGATCTTCCGAACCAAGTTCCGGGTCAATAAGTTCCGAGTCAAGATTGTTTCATCCGGAACATTAAAATTTCCGGACCAACATCTTTTTGTTCATTCGGAACTTAAAAGTTCCGAATCAAGGGCTAAGTTCTGAATCAAGGTTGTTCATCTGGAAGTTTTGAACTTCCGAATCAAGGGTTCTGTAAGTTTCTTTTTGGTTTTCTTTTTAAATTTCTATCTTTTATTTTTAAAGCTTACTTTTCCCACCTTTTATTTTTAATTGCACTTTAAGTTTATTTGTCTAGCTTTATTTTAGCCTTGCCTTAGTTTAAGTTTTAGTTACGTTTTAAGTTTGCCTTAGATAGATTTAAGTTTGCGTCATTTACTTTAGTGCCCTTTAATTTCAGTCACGTTTTAAATACTTGCACCATTACTTTAATTAGACTTAGATTTAATTTAAGAGCACCTTTACTTTAATTGTTCCGCACTTTTATTTAAAAACAACCAAAAATACTTGTTTCACCAAAGAACGACTGAGTCACATAGGGAACCTAGATCAATTTGTTAAGATATCGAGACTAGAGACTAGAGCCTTGTATCCTTAGATGTGGTGTAATGTGTGCCATCCCATGTTAGCTAGTGGGGTGGGATAATGTATTTTGTCCCACCTCACTAATTTACGGGTATTCCTCGATTCTAGTTTTCTCGATTTGCGTGCCCTCGGGTCGTTTTACGAAATACGTTTTTATAAATTATGAATCAACGACACAAAACGAATCCAATAAAAATTGTCTCATCAAAAACGGAGTTCAAAAACGTAAATACGTAATCCTAAGGTTTCCGGTTTAGTCGTAAGGGACGCTAAATTATGCACGTAAGCCCAAATTTAAATCCGTAAATTGTGAGTTCATCAACCAACACAAAGATAAGTTTCAAAATATTATACGAGAAATATTTCACTACCAGAAAATGTTAGATTGTACTTTTTAAAAGTTTAAACGCACACGAAAAATAATAATATAACGACTCGATATGTAATTGAAACGATATCGTCGAAAGTATTAAATATCGAAACTATCGATAATAAAATATAAAATTTTTGGCATCTGTCGGTATCGCGATAACTAGTAGTCCTCGTTGCTCGTCAAAATATTAAAATATAATATTTAATATCGGTTTCAACTTAAACCGTTAAACATAATAATATTTAACGTTATAAAATACTTCAAAATAATTGAAAATAGAATTAAATTATGACCTTATTTTTACGGGTTTTACAGTGTTTTATTTCTTGTAATGTTTTAAGTATTATACGTAAATACTTATCGTGTATTAATAATAATATTAATTCACGTAATACTTGTAATAATTAATTAATACACGTAATATTCGTATTAAATGTTCATGATTCGTGTCGTATATTAATTAACTAAAAAGTTTTAGTTTAACCGTATTTTCATGCATTTAATGTTCTAAGGTATTTTTAAAGAGGGTATTACAATCCTTGATTTGCAGGCGTCCCTTGATAGAATAGTTGAGAAGCATTAGATAATCTACTATGTCAGAAGAGACCTTGTTTAAACCTTGAAAGAAGGAAGCTCAAAATTTAAAGAAGATCAATTAATGTAAGATTTATGCGATGAATACAAGACCCTGTTCAAGAGAAGGGTGAATGATGAAGTGGATGTAGATTTTATGCACTAGAATGATGACACCTCTATGAGTGAAGAAGAGGAAAACAAAGAACATGAAGAACCAAAAACAGAGGAACATCCTGAAGTAAAACATGAAAAAAATATTAGAGAGGAAGGTGTTGGTCCCTTGTAATCAGTGTTATACTTAATAATGATAAGTTTAAACCTAACTCATGGTAAAGTAATGTAATAAAACATAATTAGATAACAAACAAGACACAAAAGGTTTTTTCAACGTTTAACTCTTATTATTCAAAGAATTTTACCCTATTGCATGCGAAAATAACAATAGGGATTGAATAGATAATGTATGTTTTGGTGATCTCCTCACTAACGAATAAGATCAATCCTAACGATTAATATATCCGACGATTAAGTTAACATGAGTTTATAACTCAAGTGCTTTCTATCGTATTTGGAAGAGAGAATCTGTTTGTGAATGACTAAAGCATTGAATCCACAAACTTAATTCTCTCTTTTACAATGCATCCTCTTTATAGACTAGAAGGCTAGGTACGTGACAAAGAATTTCCATGTGCAATTCTTGTCTTTAACTGAGGTACAAGGTACAAACTTATCTTAACCTAAACTAGGTATGAGGACAAAGTCCATTACAATCTTAGTATCCTTGTATAACCTAAAAGAGTAAGTCACGATAAGTGTGTGTGTATTACATCTTATCTTCTTCAAACTTATCCCGCCTTTACTTCAGTCTTTAAGATGGCATTGTTCCTTCAGGGAGATCGTATGGGGCTTAATGAGTCTATTGCCACAACTCACTGAACCCATTACCTTCTTCTTCGTCTTAGGTACATCATTCATTGAGTTTCGCCTCACTGAATACTTGAGTCTTTCTCTTAGACTCAGGCTGAGCTCTTGAAGGCAACTCACTGAGTGACTATTCACTCAGTGACTTCATAATGTTCAATGGTAAACAATATACTTAGGCGTATTGATATTCAAATCCATCGGAGAGATCATCTTTTACAGAATTGGCCATCAGTGAGATCAATCTGTACAAAGCTGACCTAACACTCTCCCCCTATTTGGATATAAAATATACTTAAGTCTATTTTGTAATAAGTGAGTAAAGAGGCTTACTCTGCTTCCATTGCTTCCCTTTTCACTCTTAAGGAGCTCAACACTTTCTCTTTGTCAGGCCTTCTAATCATCTCTCTAATCTTGACTGTAAACCTTTTGTTATCCTCAGTCTGAAGTCCAACCATGACTAGGTAAATGAACAGTCCCTCAGTGGTGCACTTGTCAATGTCACTCATCATTTAATAGGCATAATCATTAAATTAGTCGATGAAGAAGAATCCACACTCAGGTTCTTCAATCACCAATTGTTCACAAAGGGGACATTTTTAGGTAGTGTCCTGTTGCATTCTAACTGAAGGATTTTTGTTTCAGGATCATATTCGATCCTTCTTCTCTTTTTTCCCTGAGTTCTGGTGGGATCTTGTTCAACCAAGGGAAGTTCCTTAGAGATGCACAATTGTTCCTTTACTTGCGTCAACCTCTCATATCTCTTGATGAGGGAGTTAAGTAACTCAGGTACACACTTATTCGATTTGGTCCTGAGGATTCTTCCCCTCTCATCTCGTTCACTAAGACTAAAATCTCCAAAAGAGAATTTCTTCATCACCTCAAAGTTTCTTTCATCGTTGTTTCTAAACACAAATATGGAGACTGGTTTAGTGTGAGGGATTATCTGAAGGTTAATGATGAGATCAACCTTCCTCCTTTGAGTAGTGATCCAGGTGTACCGATCAAACAACTTCTTTATTTGTAAGCTTTTTTGTTGTTGTTTCTATATCATAGCATCCTGAATGGTTTTGAGTTCTTCTTCCTGCTTTTTGATGAACTCTTGACCACCAGCCTTACTCAAGAGTTCCTTTGGATCACCACCAACTTCCTTTATAAATTCATTGGATACTTTGAGGATTTCAGGCCTAGTAGCTTCACTTGTCTTAGCCTTTCCAGCCTTCTCCATTCTATCCATGTACTACTGAATTTGTTCAGCTGTCAGTTTGTACATTTTTCTATTAATCTCATATAGGACTATAATGAGAGCATCAGGGTCAGGCCTCTTTTCCTTGAAGCCTTGACTAACTTTTTAGGTGGTGTCTCAGCTTCATCAGCTATCCCCTTGCTTTTATCTACTTTCAATACTGACGGTTCAGGGGTACATTCTTCTTTGACTGGTTTAATGAAGTTCATGTGGAGTTAGGTTAGGTATTTCAGGTTCATTGGTTTGTTGTTCAGTGACAACCATTTCTAATTTTCCCTTCACTTGTTCATCAGTTTCCATCTTCTCATGCTCCCCTCAGCTTGAGAGGGAGGTTCTTCCCAAGTTAAGAGTTTTGGTGCTTCATTCTTCCCCTTAAAAGTTGAAGGATTAGGCTGACTAATTCCAACTTTTGGCAGTGTAGAGGGTCCTGAGGGGGAGGAGTGGTGGTCCATTTAAATGCCTTGAACATCTCTGCTACCATCTCTTTTACAGACTGAGTGTTAGCTTTGATAATCTTCACATCAGCTTGAATGATTACCTGAGAGTGTTCCATTGTGGCTATCCTTGTCCTAAGGCTAGGGATATCAGAGTCCTTAAGGAATTGAGCAATCTCACAGAGATTTGCAGCATTTTGCATGTAACCTTTAGGCGCCTTGATAAGATGGAACTCTGCCTCAGGATCCATGTGAACATCCTCATAAATAACATCACATTTAGACTTAACAACTTGTAGTTCAGTCTTGTGAGCTGCCAACTGAGTGAAAACTACTAACAAGTTGTCATCCTTAAGTTGATCCAAGAGCAAACCAACTTTAGAATTGGACATAGTGGTGCTAGACACAAGTCCATCCAGAGTAGCTTTCAAGGATACATTGGCTTCAACCGTGGGAATTGCCTTGTTTAGAAAAATGATCAAATTTTTCTCCTGAGCCTCGTGGGTTGTATTCACCTCACTGATGAAATCCATTTGGTTGTCAAACAAGACTCTCAGTTCTTTCTTAGCCTCTTCAGAACGATCACCATACACCCTGAATGCATCAAGTATGGCTGTTTCCTTGGTAGATAGATCCTGATGTTTCAGAGAGACATCTTCCTTCAAATTCTCATAAATATGTTTGAAGATGCTCCTGAGGGTCTCATACATCACCTTCTTAGTGATAGGCTTGCTATCATCAAATTCAGAATCCGGAACCTCAATCTGATTCCCCAATGAAGAGGTATTAAGTTTTGCCTCATGGGAGGGCTCCTTATAGAGGGATGCCTTAGGGGAGGGCTTTTGTTAAGCCTTAGGGAGGGTGGAATGTCCGAGAATGGAGGGGACTAAGGCTTTTGGTTTGGTTGAGGAGGAACATGAGTTTCATCAGTTCCATATCATCTCCAGCCTGAACCATTTCATCATTGTCACTGAAACCTTGGAGTTCATCCTTAGACTCTTGGAACAATGTAACATAGTCCCCAAAGGTCAGTGACACTTTTTGTTTATCCAGCTCCACTTTCAAAAGAAGGCTTGACTTTATTGAGGTCACTCCCTGCCTCAAATCCTGTAGATTGGGTTTTATCCAACTGATGCTCAGAAGTAGTTTGTGATTGATCATGATTGAAAGTGGGATCCCTATCAACGAGTTGTCTTACCCGTGGGCTTCTCTCTAAGTCTTTGGGATCAATATTGGTTCCCTCAGGCAAAGACTTGGGATGAAGTGTGTCTTCATCAGGAGTGGTGGAAGTAGGATTCCTATCAGTGGGGTGTTTTACTAGTGGGCGTCCCTTTGAGTCCTGGGAATCAAGTTTGGTTCCCTCACGCAAACTCTTTTGTTGTAGTGTGCCTTCATCGGGAGTTGTGGAGGTGATAGGCCTATCAGCTGGGTGTTTTACTTAGGGACGTTCCTCTGAGTCTTTGGCCTTAGTTGTGTCCTCAAGCAAAGGTTGTGATGTACTAATGCCTTCGTCAGACTGGTGGTTAGGGAGTCCCGTAGCAGAGGGTTGTTTATGTCCCTCCACATCAAGAGGACCAGTAGGTTGGCCCGTTGACCCTGACTGTGATGTATCATGGCCTCCCATAAGATCTTTCCCTTGGGGTAGTTGAAGCTTGGTCTGAACAAGGGTGGTCTTTTTGGTCTTGGGATTTTTCTTACGTATCTCAAAAGCCCAGGGCCCTGTGCCTTTGGGTTATTCTTTGGAACAGTCAGAGTCTTCTTGTTCCCTTTCTTTAGAGAGAAAGGAATGGGAGACACTGAGATAGTCATGGTATATTACTGAGGGGGTGTAAGTAAAAGCATCAGCGTACACACACTTTTTAAGAAATTTTCAAATAGGTTTGTAGGCTGGTGTATTACGAGGGTGACTGAAATTACCCCCGTAATTGTTTCCTGATAAATAGACCCCCTCACTGATGAGATGTCTATCCTAAGGGGCATATGGAATAGCCATGGATAGTGCCATTTAAAAGATATGATGTTTTGAAATCTTAAAATGGAAAATGGCACTTGTGGTAATCAAACCAAGACTTGTTTCTTGTTATATAGCAACTGATGGTCACCAACTGAGATAGTGCAAGCTTTTGCGTGAATCAAAAGAGAGATGTACTCACTAAGTATCTTTGATCACTGACGCGTATACATTATAACAATAAAACGAGTGGATACTGTGATTACCTTTTTGGAGAAACCCTTTGCTTGAATCAAACTTTGAACACATACTTTGTTTGGATAGAAAATGTTTGCAGAAATTGCTAAAAACTTTTGTGAGTGTTTTTGTGAGAAATAGGGTATTTATACGCTCAGATTTGAACATATGATTATGTGAAATAATTTTGAATTATTTTCGCATCCAAGTGGTACCCCATTTTTCTCGGCAATTGTTCCGTTATAGCATACCAAACGCTTTTTGTAGAGATGAAGTGGGGTCATGTGCAGTTGAAAAGACAGTTTTGTAATGGAACAAGTTTGAAGAGGCAAGCAATAAATGCTTAGTGGGTAATTTTTGATAGTGGGCCCCCTTGACTAGTTAATGACAGTCAAACTAGGAATATTTCCAACCTAGGAAATTAAGTAAATAACTCCTTAGAGCATTTAGTTACTCATTTAATATGTCTTAGTGTCAAGGGGAAGGCCTATGGTATTTTCAGGGAGTAGATAAGAATATACACTATACTGAACAAAACATCATCAAGGAGCTTGATTAGTCGATGTTCAGCATACCAAGTTCAGCTTTTAGTCTAGTGAGCGTTGGTTCATCCAATGGTTTTGTGAAAATATCAGCTAGATGATATTCATTTGAAATGAAATGTAATTCAATATCACCTTTCATGATGTGATCCCTGAGGAAGTGATATCTTTTGTCTATGTGTTTTTTCCTAGAGTGTAGGACAGGGTTGTTTGATATGGAAATAGCGCTAGTGTTTCACAAAATATAGGAACTACCTTGTATTAAACATTGCAGTCCAAGAGTTGACTTTTCATCCAAAGGATGTTTGTACAACAACTAGCCGCTACTACATATTCAGCCTCATCAGAGGACATGGCTATTGATTGCTATTTCTTTACACTCCAACAGACTAGCTTGCCACCAAGAAATTGACATGCACCTAAGGTGCTTTCTATCCATGTTACAGCCAGCGTAGTCTGAGTCTGAGTATCCTTTAAGATCAAAGTCTAAGCAACGAGGATACCAAAGACCCAATGTTGGAGTACCCTTCAGGTACCTGAAGATTCGTTTAACAACAGTAAGATGTGATTCTTTAGGATCAACCTAATATCTTCCACATAAGATAGTTCAGAATTGGATATTATACCTGGTTGCTGTTAGGTACATTAATGCTCTAATCATTCCCCTGAATAAGGTTTGATTTACTCGTTTACCAGTTAGGTCAAGACCCAAGTTGTTTGGGGGAACCATAGGGGTCTTTATTGAAGCACACTCTGAGATGTCAAACTTCTTGAGTATTTCTCTGGTGTAATTTTCTTGACTGATTGGGATCCCTTTGTCCTCATGTTTGATTTATAGTCCAAGAAAGTATGTTAACTCACCCATTATACTCATTTCGAATTTCTTTGTCATTGATAGGTGTGAAAACACCCAACCTGTTACCACTTAATTATAATAATAACCAAGCCAAAACATGTATTTATGTCGTAAATGTCGGAATTACGTGTGGTTTGTGTTTTTATTGTGTTTTAGGACCAAAAGATGAAAAAGGAAGAAAACATGGGCTTTCACGGGCTTTTATCGATGAAAACGAGAAAAGACGAAGTCCAAAGATCAAGAATGCAAAAAGAACGGAAGTCCAAGGCCAATTCTGAAGATTTATCAAAGAAAAAGTCTAAAGACAGAAGTTTAATGAAGTCGAAGAACTCAAGTCTAATTATTGAAGAAATTATAAGACAAGTTCAATTTATATCGACAAATATCGAGACGACGTCGAGAAAGACAAAGAATTTAAATCAAGTCGAGACGAGAAAGAGAAAGAAAGAAGGAAGCAACACATGCACTCCCTACTTCCTATATATACCCTCCTAATGACACATTAGGAGGGTGTTAGTTAGTTATTAGTTAATCTTCATTTTTCTTTTGTAGCTTTAATTTTTAGAGAGAGAAAGTGTTTAACTTTCTCTCACTAGGAACTTCATCTTTCATCTTCCTTTCTTGTTTTAATCTAATCTTTACTTTTAAAAAGTTTAATCAAGTTTTGATCTTAATCTTCTTCTACCTTTCTTTATTTTGTTTATCTTTGATTTGTGATAATCGTTGATTTTGTTTCATCTTAGTGTTCATGTGATTAAAAGTTTATCTTTTTATTCATCTCTAAGTTTTAATACGAATTTAGCTTTGAGCTTGACATGCTTATTGGCTTATTTTGTATTAAGCTTATTTGTTTTTAAGTTTTATTAAAGGTTTTGATTTTTAAAGTTTGATTTAAAAAGTTGCTTATTTAGAGTTTTGTAAGTTTTATTCGTTCTTAATTAGTTCGTTTAATTATAGTGTGGTAAAGTTTCGGTTTGAGCTTATTGGAAAGTAGCTTATTTACTTGCTTATTTCGAATTAAAATCTGTCGGAAAAGGGTTTCCCTTTCTGACCGTACATTCCGATTAGGGCCCTTTATATTCCGATAGTATTTCGATCACTGGATCGGAAAAGGGTTTGTATTCCGATTACTATTCCGACCAGGATTCCGATTGGGATTCCGATAGTTTTATTTTAGCTTATTCCGACAGAAGAGCTTAATTGTTATTCCGATAGTTTTTCCTTTTATGCATTCTGATCATATTCCGACGGGTACATATTCCGATTGCATTCCGACCAACATTCCGACATTAGTATTTTTTTTATGCATTCCGATGGGATTCCGATGGAGTCCTAGTTTCTATTTTCTAGTTTTACTTTTAATTGTCAATTTAATCTTTCCCACCATTTTGCTTAGTGTTATTTTAATTGTCTTTAATTAGATTTATTTTTGAAGTTTTCATTTTTATTAAGTTTTCAAAATTTACCTTTTCGTCATTTATTTTTAAGTATTAATTTTTAGTTTTAAATTTCAAACTTCCACTTTTACTTAACGACATTTACATTTGCTTTTACATTTTCATTTATATTTACATTTCCATTTTACTTTAGTTTAAAATAGATAAACTTTTCCCCTTATATTCCACCAAGAACGACTGAGTCACACTTAAACCAATAGTCAATTCGAAAAGACTGGAATCAACGAACTTTTATATACTTGGTAAATCCTTGTATTAAATGGCGCCACTGCCGGCTCTTTTCGTTAATATTAACGGTTTTTAGTGAGAGACGCGTTGGATTTTGGGATCCGTTCACTTTTGAACGTTATTTTTCTTGCTTAAATTTTCAAAAATCCTAAAAAATATAAAATTTTCAAAAAACAAAAAAAATAGAAAAAACATTAAAACCAAAAATATTTCTTGTCTATCTTTCTTTTCCTTTTGTAGGTGTGCATGCGTACACGTACTCGTAAGAATAAAGCAACTCAATCCGAAGTCGAAACTTAACCTATTGTCACCATGGACAATCAACCAATGATCGAGCTTTTGCAATCGCACGTAGAGGGCAACACCGATGCTATTGTCATACCCGAGATTGGAGCCAACAACTTTGAGCTCAAATCCGGCTTCATTCAAATGGTCTCTACTCAACCATTCTTGGGGCGTACACTTGATGATCCTCACGACCATATCAAAAGGTTCCTTCAACTCAATAATACGGTCAATTTTAATGGGGTTTCACAAGAGGTAATTCGCTTGCAACTTTTTCCTTTCTCCTTAGAGGGACAAGCTCGGCATTGGCTTGACAAGGAACCGCCACAAAGTATTCTTACGTGGTCGGATTTAGAGACCAAATTCATCAACTACTTTTTCCCACCCTCACGTACTACCGCTTTGCTGAATGAAATCATTAACTTTGAACAAAAGTATGGTGAGACATTTAGTGAATCTTAGGACCGTTTTACGGAACTTTTAAGAAAGTGTTCACAGAATGGTTTTACAGAAGTGCATCAAATTAATACTTTTTACAATGGTTTAAGCATGAATGACCAAGATTCACTAAATAGTGCCTCAGGGGGTAATATTTTGGTTAAGTCTTCTAATGCCGCATGGGATATTATTGAGAATAAATCTAAAGTGCAAACAAAAAGTGTTCGGGCTAATGTGGCTAGTGCTAGCACTAGTGACACTGAAAGGAGACTTGATAAGCTTACTATGGTTGTTGAAGCACTTGCTTTACAAGCCGTTAACAATGCCAAAAACAACAATGCTATTAATATAACTTGTGAAACTTGTTGTGGGCCACACTCTTATGCTAATTGTGATAAAGCTTATGATCAATCTCACGGGGAAGTGTATGCTTACAACAACACCGAGAGAGTTCATTTCAAGCCTAATGTCGATGTTAATCACTTGTCTTACAACTCGACAAATTATTTGGCTCCACCCGGTTTTCAACAAAGACCACCACCACCTAACCAAAACAACCAAGGGCCTCCAAGAGCTAATTTTCAAGGTAATGCCAATGTGAGGGGCTTAAATGCAAATCATGGAAATCACCAAATGCAAAATCAAGGCTTTCCAAACCAAGGTTTTCAATCCTCAAACCACCTTATAACCAATACCCAAACCAAGGTTTTCAACAACAAGGGTTCAATTTACCTCATCCGCGAATGGACTTGGTTTTGCATAAATTGAATGAACATGAGAAAATCATGCAAGCAATGCAAGAATCTACTAGATAAATTCAAGACTCCACGGATAGGAAATTCGTTCAAATGTTACAAACCCTTCGCCCCCAAGGTGCTCTTCCTTCTAACACCGAACCAAACCCTAGAGCTAATGTGAGTGTTATTACTACGCGAAGTGGAGCAACTCTAGTAGGACCTTCTACCCCTCCTCCCGTTACTCCATCTACACCTCCTCCACCAACATTTATTCCTCCTACTTCCACACATAGTACTAGTTCTCCATTACCGTATCCACCTCTTACTAAAGAAATACCCAAGCAAAACCCTCCACCAACCCCACCTACCACCTCTAAACCTTCTACTTCTCAACCTTCAACATCTCAACCTTTACCTGCTACAATCACACCACCTAAACCCAACATCCCTTATCCTTCTCGGTTAGACAAGTGAAAATTGCTTACTAAAGAGGATGCTCAAGTCACTTCTTTTATGAAGATGATCTCTCAAATGAATTTCAACATTAGCCTCGTTGAAGCACTTGTCCAAATGCCGAAATTTGTCAAAGCATTCAAGGATGTTGATCCCAAACTTAGATCGATTTAGCTTTGTGTTATCGAGATTAGATCAAGTATAACACGTAGAGAAACTTTGTTGTATTGAACAATCTAAGTGTTATGCAGAATTTAACACTTAGAACAAAGAACAAAACAAGTAAACCAAACTTTCACTTTGATTAATAATATCAATGAATGATTACAATGAAAGTGTTATGAGATATGTAGAAGATTTGTGTGAAAGGGATGTGTCTTATGTCTAACCCTAAGGCCTCCTTTTATAGGTTTAAGGAGCCTTGTACAAAAATATAAGATCAACTATTTTAGGAAAAGACATAAGATAAACATAACTTATTGACTAAATCTTTTTAAACATTAAGAATATATTCTGAATTCTTATCTTCATATTTTGTCCACCAGCTTGAAGAATTCATCATTGGCAGATTTAGTCCTTGTCTTTGTCTTAAGATTCTTCTTGTCAACGTCTTGATAATTCTTATCAGCGTCTCATCTGTCAGCGCCTCGTTTACTCTTGTCAGCGTCCAATTTCCTCTTGTCAGCGTTCCAGTGACTTAGCTAATTTTATTCCCAACAAAGGAATTGCTTAACAAGAAGGAAAAGATGGCTGAGTTTGTCAACACACGCCTAAATGAAAACTGTTATGCATTTATTCTTAAAGAACTTCTGAAAAACTTGGAGATCCCGGTCGTTTTGTGTTGCTCTGCATTTTTAACAAAGATGAAGAATTTACTGTCTTAGCCGATCTCGGGGAAAGTATAAATTTGATGCCATTAAGTGTGTGGAAAAAGCTATCATTACCCGACCTTACACCGACAAAGATGACTCTTGAGCTAGCAAATCGCACTCTCGCTTACCCCGTTGGCATTGCCAAGATGTGTTTATTAAAGTTGGTACCTTCACTTTTCCGGTCGATTTTGTTGTTGTTGATTATGAAATGGACCCTCGTATTCCGTTAATACTTGGACGACCATTTTTGAGAACCGGAAAAGCTTTAGTCGATGTTGCCGAAGGTGAATTAATCTTAAGGGTCGGGAATGATGCTCAAGTTTTTAAGATGGGGAAGATTACAAGTAAGACAAATGGAAAAGCATCCGCGAAAATGATTAATGTACTTCCAGAAAAGCTTACTTCTACTTTGGAAAGTTTTTAGCTTGATGACTTTGTTGTATATGATAATCCTCTTCTCGAGTCTTCCCATGATAATCCACTTTTCCAAGACGATGTGGATGATTTTGATAATCCCCTACCAATTTATGATTCTCCACCAATCTATGATGATTATGATAAAGATTCTAGTTCCGATGGGGATGATTATGCTGCTTTTGTTTCAGAGTATCCAGACATGCCCACTTATGATGATTTTGATGATGTTGATTATCTCTCAAGTGATTCTTCTCATGATGACCTTAATACTACTTTTGATGAAGCTCCTCCACCAAACACTCTTGATACTTTGGACAATTACTCATTTGAGGAAGATTTCGCCACTTTCCTAAATACTTACTTCCCCAATGAGAATGATTCTCCTCCTTTGGACTTTGATGATGCTCTTTATCCTCCTTCGGATATGAAGAAACCTGTTTTATAGGAGAAGAAGCCGACTGACACCGATATCCACAGTACTTATGTCTTGACACCTCTCTATCCACCCTCTGAGGATGAGATTGTGCGATTTATGAGCGGATCTTCTTCAAGGTCTACTGAGCCTGAGTGTTATTTTCCCCTAAAGGAAAAGGTATTCGATCCCGGTATTGAAATTTTCAAGCCATCTCAATATCCATATGATGATATAAAAGGAAAGATTTTTGGAACTTATGGAGATATGCTTGCACCTCATCACCATTGCTACCACCGTGCTCAACAACTGCTTAAGGGAACCTTGCCTACTCTTCTTTGGCTTGCCTTGTTCGCCTTAAGCTTCTGCTATTTGATGGATGAAAACCATGTATTTGATCCCGGTGGATGTTCTTCCAGCTTCTTACCATGCTAATCAAGGTCGAGTCCGGCTCACGACTCCGTTAACAAAAACAAGCGCTTCTTGGGAGGCAACCCGCAGTATCTATCCTTTTATTCTGTTTTTATAATAAGTGTAGGGGGAGACCCTCGTGTGTGTTTGTTGTTTTCTTTCTTATCATGTGTAGGGATTCGCGCTATCAAAGATCCATTCTTGATGACTTTTGACGACCCGTGATCCCGTGTTCCCGTCTTCCCGATTCTATCCTAAACTCTTTTGATTCATTATTTTATCATTTATGATTGAAATAGGAATCACTTTAGTTGTCCTTTCCTTAGCAAGATTTAAACAACGTGCACAATGTCCTAAGTGTAGGGGAGTTTACTCCCACATGCTTAAACATTGAGGACAATGTTTATATCAAGTGTTCGAAGTTAAGTGGGCTTTTCCTTCTATTTGTCCTCATTTTAACCGGAAAATCCAATTTTTCGACATTTTTCAAATTTTTTAATCTATTTTGGCCTAGTTGTATAGTAGTATTTTCCTTTGCTATCATTATTTACTTTCTTTGCTAGAATAAATTTTAAATAAAGTGGTTTTAATTTTTCGAAGTCATGAATCTTTTGACTCAACCCGAGTTTACTTATCTAAGTTTACTCTAGCTAGTATCCTTAACGTGTTTAAGTTAAGTTTTGCTAGGATTTTATATAGGGAACTTTAAAACGCGAAAGTCTTAACTCTTACGGGTTAAGAACGAGAACTTTTCGCAAGTTCTTATAATTGATCCTAGAAAGTCGTTTATCAAGGGAACTTTAAAATGCGAATTCTAAACATGAAAAAGTCTAAGAAGTTGCAAGATCCTATAGATGACTTGAAAACCCAAAACTTTGATTTATTTGGCTAAGCATCCACGAGTCTCATTCCTTGAGATTTTAAATTGTGGAGAACGAGAGATGATAGAGTCAATTAGAAGTTTGGTATTCTTTCATAAATTTATGTGAGTTGATTATAAGCTTTTTCTCCCATCGCTTGTTAATAAATATATTTGCAATAAATAAGGTTATACGATTTGAAAAGTTACTTAGCTTCTAGCACAAGATCGTTTAAAAGTTGCTCGGTATTAATTAGAGTTCATAGCCAAGGCATAGCTTATTGAAGCGGGATGAGAAGATTGGCGAGTCCAAAAAGGTCCTAACAAGACACGAGGGCTACATTTTGTTGCTAAAGATCCAAAGTGATGTGAATAATCATTTATCAAAAATCAATATGAAGGATCGAGACACACGACGAAAAGCAAATACTCCCGTAAAGATCATGGAGAAATCTATCCAAAAAGGCCCTAACAAGGTATGAGGATAAATAGATCCAAGTCCTAAAAGGAGCCGGATCATTGTATATCAAAATCCAAAATAAAAAGATTGGAGAAAAATGAAGAAGTCGTGGTCCAAGTATGAAGAATCTCTCAAAAACTTCTATTGAAGAAATTCCTATCATGAAGAGAAGACCATAATTTCAAGAACGTTTCTCAATATTTGAAGTATGAAGTCATGCCAAATATCGGTCCGAGAAAGGTCTCAAATCGTGAAGCGAGTTATGCCAAGATATAAACTTTATGAGGTCCCGAGAAGCAGTTTTAAAAGATTTTGTCCTTTAGCTAACTATTGATTAAATCGTCCCATTTTATTTTTAGCCTTAATAACTATCAAAATAAGTCAACAATGCATCCTCGTGATGATTCAAGACAACAATAAATTATAAGAGATACACCTAGGAATAAGGGAGTCTAAGTGAATAATTGGGCCACATAAGTTTGTGTTAGTTTTTCTAACTTATAATAACAATGATCTCGTTTTTAAGCTTGGTATGGGGAACATGAAACTTCAGGATGATAATCATTCATGACATTCCAAAACCCTAAGGTAAGT
Source organism: Glebionis coronaria (assembly GCA_025667525.1). Classification (NCBI taxonomy): domain Eukaryota; kingdom Viridiplantae; phylum Streptophyta; class Magnoliopsida; order Asterales; family Asteraceae; genus Glebionis; species Glebionis coronaria. The sequence continues at coordinate 431,378 of JANFOE010000183.1, forward strand.
TTTTGATCTTTTTACTTGTTTTCTTCCTTTAAATATTTTGTCTCTTTAATAAAGGCCAATGTGGATTGATTGTGATGGAAAATGTAAAACTTTCTTTGTAATTAATGCATTGCATGAGGACATTGCAATGGTCAAGTGTAGGGGATTTGATAGGTGTGAAAACACCCATCCTGTTACCACTTAATTATAATAATAACCAAGCAAAAACGTGTATTTTATGTCGTAAATGTCGGAATTACGCGTGGTTTGTGTTTTTATTGTGTTTTAGGACCAAAAGATGAAAAAAGAAGAAAACATGGGCTTTCACGGGCTTTTATCGATGAAAACGAGAAAAGACGAAGTCAAAAGATCAAGAATGAAAAAAGAACGGAAGTCCAAGGCTAATTCTGAGGATTTGTCGAAGAAAAAGTCTAAAGGCGGAAGTTTAATGAAGTCGAAGAACTCAAGTCTAATTATTGAAGAAATTATAAGACAAGTTCTATTTATATCGATAAATCCTGAGATGACGGCGAGAAAGACAAAGAATTTAAATCAAGTCGAGACGAGAAAGATAAAGAAAGAAGGAAGCAACACATGCACTCCCACTTCCTATATATACCCTCCTAATGCCACATTAGGATGGTGTTAGTTAGTAATACTAGGTTTTGCTAGGTTAAAAAAGTTCGTTTCTCGGAATCTTTTCGAATTGATCTCTGGTTAATTGTGCGACTCAGTTGTTCTTGGTGAATCAAATAAAAGAGTTTTCGTTGTCTAAAACTAATTAAAAATAAAGACTTGAAACAATAAAAAAGATAAAGTAAAGACGGTAAAAAGAAACATCAATGAAAGATTAAAACTTGACGGTAAATAAATGACGAGAAAATTAAAGGCAATAAAAGTAAATAACTCAAACTGAAACTTAAACTAAAAGGAAAGCAAGTAAAAGTGCAAATAAAGAAAAAGGCGGGAAAAATAAAACTTGAAACTTAAAAATATAAAATTGAAAAAAACTGGAAACTCATTCGGAATAAAATTCTATCCGGAATAAAAGGCTATTCGGAATACTTGAACATTCCGAATGGAACACCCTATCCGGAATAACCTAATATCCCGAATAGAAGACTCTATCCGGAATAACCTAATATTCCGAATAGAAGACTCTATTCGGAATAATCAGATATTCCGAATAGGAGACTCAATTCGGAATAATCTAATATTCCGAATAGGAGACTCAATTCGGAATAATCTAATATTCCGAATAGAAGACTCTATTCGGAATAATCAGATATTCCGAATAGGAGACTCAATTCGGAATATTAGAGATATTCCGAATAGAAGAATCAGAAGGCAGTTCATCCGGAATGTCTAGGCAAGATACAGTAACTTGAACAAGAAACAGGGGATGAAGAACAACACACGAATTCGATCAAATCTAATCAAAACAAACCAAAATATTAATCCAAAACAACCACAAATGATCTACTAACAATAATTAATCAAAACAAATCATCAAAACTAACAAACAAAGCCAAATCAATCAAAACCCACTTGATCAAAACCATAAAAACTCAAGAACATGAACACAAAGATTAAGAACAAATCAAACAAGAAAGGTAGATGAGAGATTGACCAAGAAAAGTAAAGATTCAACCATAATTAAATGTGAACTTACTTGGAATTAAAAGGAATTTAAAGGTGCATAACATGAAGATTAAGGTGCAAGAAATTAAAAAGCAGGGAAATGAAAATGGGGGAAGGATGGGTTGTCAAGCCACCAACAACATGAAAAATGAAACTACCTAATATATATATAGGGGAATTAGGGAGGAGCTTAGGAAGCTTCCTCCCTCTTTCTTCTTTCTCTTAATTGCACCATTAGTCCTTAAGCCTTTTAATCTTCTCAAATCTTGGACTTTAATGACTTTTGGCTCGGGATTTCTTCGAACTCGTCTTGTAATTCTTCAATAAATCAGACTTGAGTTCTTCGGCTTTTGGTGAACTTCCGTCTTTTGACTTTTTCTTCGATAAATCTTTAGAATTGGTCTTGGACTTCCGTTCTTTTTCCACTCTTGATTCTTTCGACTTCATCTTTCGTCTTTTTCTTCGATAAAAGCCCATGAATGCCGTGTTTTCTCCACTTTTCACCTTTTCGTCCTAAATCACAACAAAAACACAAACCACGCATAATTCCGACATAAATGATATAAAATACACGTTTTGGCTCGGTTATTATTGTAATTAAGTGGTAAAAAGGATGGGTGTTTTCACACCTATAAAATCCCCTACACTTAACCATTGCAATGTCCTCATGCAATGCATTAGTTACAAAGCAAGTTTACATTTTTCTCATAATTAATCAACCTTGGCCTTTATTAACGAGATAGAAAATTATAAACATACAAAGTAAAGAAATCAAAAACATACATTTGGGTTTTGGAAATGTCGTGAATGATCATCATCCTCAAGTTTTCACTTTCTCCAAACCAAGCTTAAAAACGAGATCATTGTTATTATAAGTTAGTAAACTAACACGAACTCATGTGGGCCAATTATTCACTTAGACTCCCTTATTCCTAGGTGTATCTCTTATACTTTATTGTTGTCTTGAATGATCACGAGGATGCATTGTTGACTTATTTCGATAGTTATTTAGTACGAAAATAAAGTGAACAATTTAATCAATAGTTAGCTAAAGGAAAAAATCTTTTAAAACTGCTTCTCGGGACCTCATAAAGTTCATATCTTGGCATAACTCGCTTCGCGATTTGAGACCTTTCTCGGACCGATATTTGGCAGCGACTTCATACTTCAAACCTTGAGAGACGTTCATGAAATAATGGTATTCTCTTCATAATGGGATTTCTTCACTTGAAGTTTTGAGAGATTCATACTTGGACCACGACTTCTTCATTTTTCTCCAATCTTTATTTTGAACTTTGATATACAACGATCCGCCTCCTTTTTGACTTGGATCTATTCATCCTCATACCTTGCTAGGGTCTTTTCGGATACACTTCTCCATGACTTTTGGGGAGTTTTTGCTTTTCGTCGTGTGTCTCGATCCTTCACTAGGAACTTCATCTTTCATCTTTCTTTCTTGTTTTAATCTAATCTTTACTTTTAAAAAGTTTAATCTAGTTTTGATCTTAATCTTCTTCTACCTTTGTTTATTTTGTTTATCTTTGATTCGTGATAATCGTTGATTTTGTTTCATCTTAGTGTTTTCATGTGATTAAAAAGTTTATCTTTTTATTCATCTCTAAGTTTTAATACGAATTTATCTTTGAGCTTGACATGCTTATTGGCTTATTTTGTATTTAGCTTATTTGTTTTTAAGTTTTATTAAAGGTTTTGTATTTTTAAAGTTTGATTTAAAAAGTTGCTTATTTATAGTTTTGTAAGTTTTATTCGTTCTTAATTAGTTCGTTTAATTATAGTGTGGTAAAGTTTCGGTATGAGCTTATTGGAAAGTAGCTTATTTACTTGCTTACTTCGAATTGCAATCTGTCGGAAAAGGGTTTCCCTTTCCGATCGTACATTCCGATTAGGGCCCTTTTTATTCCGATCACTGGATCGGAAAAGGGTTTTGTATTCCGATTACTATTCCGACCAGGATTCCGATAGTTTTATTTTAGCTTATTCCGACAGAAGAGCTTAGTTGTTATTCCGATAGTTTTTTCTTTTATGCATTCCGATCATATTCCGACGGGTACATATTCCGATTGCATTCCGACCAACATTCCGACAGTAGTATTTTTTTATGCATTCCGATGGGATTCCGACCAGGCATTCCGATGGAGTCCTAGTTTCTATTTTCTAGTTTTACTTCTAATTATCAATTTAATCTTTCCCACCATTTTGCTTAGTATTATTTTAATTGTCTTTAATTAGATTTATTTTTGAAGTTTTCATTTTTATTAAGTTTTCAAAATTTACCTTTTCGTCATTTATTTTTAAGTATTAATTTTTAGTTTTAAATTTCAAACTTCCACTTTTACTTAACGACATTTACATTTTCTTTTGCATATTCATTTAAATTTACATTTCCATTTTACTTTAGTTTAAAATAGACAAACTTTTCCCCTTATATTCCACCAAGAACGACTGAGTCACACTTAAACTAATAGTCAATTCGAAAAGACTGGAATCAACGAACTTTTATATACTTGGTAAATCCTTCTATTAGTCATAAGTTTTCCAAACTTTCTACAAAGCTTATAGTCAATGGACCCAAATATGATGTCATCAACATATATTTGAACTAGCAAAACATCCTCTTTGGTTCTGAAGATAAAATATGTATTGCCCATCTTCCCCCCTGACAAATTTATTCATTATAAGGAAGGTAGAGAGAGTTTCATACCATGCCCTAGGTGCTTGTTTCAGACCATATAGGTCTTTGTCTAGTTTGTAGACATGGTTAGGAAACCCAGAGCTCTCAAAACCAGGAGGTTGATCTACCTAAACTTCTTCAGTGAGCTTGCCATTTAGGAAGGCGCCTTTCACATCCATTTGAAATACTTTGAAGTTCATGTATGTGGCATAGGCAAGGAAGATCCTGATGGCTTCCATTCTTGCTACAGGGGAAAAGGTCTCTTCATAGTCTATACCTTCTAATTGACCACACCCCTGAACAACATGCCTTGCCTTGTTTTTTATAACAGTTCCACTTTCACTAGTCTTGTTTTTGAACACCCATTTTGTGCCAATAGCGGATTTTCCCTTAGGGAGTGGAACTAGTTTCCAGACTTTGTTTCTGAGGAACTGATTAAGTTCTTCTTGTATAGACTCAACCCATCCAGGGTGTGTCAGGGCATCTGAAATCTTTTTAGGTTTAATTTTAGAGAGCAAATATGTGAACAGACATTCATGAGCTGAGGCTGCAGAAAGTTGAGTAGCTTGACTGTGTGTGAGCATCCCCTCAAACACATAACCAATTACACTCACGAGTTCTATGTGTTGTTGTCTTGACCATCTATACTGAGGACATGGGTTAGTACTTGTGGTTAGTTGATGTTTGTCAGGTATTTGTTCTTCAGTACTTAGTACTGGATGATTGGTTTCCACTGAAGGACGTTCGGTGGTGGTTAGGTCACATGATCCATTGACAGCCCCTTTAGTGTTTGAACTACTAGATAAATCATTTGATTCATCATCCTGAGTAGATGGGGTAATAACTTCAGGGACATGTTGATTTGTAATCAGATTTATTATTGACCTATTGTGAGGTGAGATGTGAATGATACATTAGCATCAGTCTGATACTGTCTTGAGGAATTGTTTTCATACTCATCAGGAGGGTATCTTGATGAGTCATTAATCCCTATATCTTCTACTGATTGATTTGTGAAGTTTATGACATCTATACTTTCATTAAATATGATATGAAAGGATTCCTCAATATGTTGTCTCCTTGTATTAAAGACCCTGAAGGCTTTGGAGACAAAGGAGTATCTAATAAAGTATCCATCATCAGCTTTTGCATCAAATTTGCCAAGATGATCCTTTTTATTATGAATAAACATAGGACATCTAAACACATGAAAGTAGCTGATATCTGGAATCCTTTTCCTGAATATTTCACAAGGAGTCTTATCATGTCTTTTGACAATTATACTTCTGTTCTGAGTGTAAAAAGCAATTTTTATTGCCTCAGCCTAAAAGTTTTTTGAAAGATTGAAGACATTGAGCATAGTACTTCTAGCTTCAACGAGAGTTCTATTCTTTCTTTCAGCCACACCGTTTTGTTCAGGTGTGTAAGGAGAAGAGAAGTTCTAATAAATTCCTTTCTCATTACAAAAACTCTCAAGCTCTTGGTTCCTGAATTCTGTTCCATTATCAGTTATGAGTCGCTTTACTTTGGTGTCATTTTGATTTTCTACTTGCCCGATAAAGGACATGATTTAGGAGCCTAACTCTTTTTCTTTAGGAAGTATACCCATGTGTATCTTTAAAATTCATCAACAATGAATAGGGTATACTTCTCATGATGTATGGACATTGGACTGATTGGTCCAAATAAATCCATATGGAGCAAGTGAAGACACTTCCTGATTGAGAAATCTTGCTTTGGCTTGAAGGAAGCTCTCGTGTGTTTACCTTTCTCACAAGTTGATCAAGGTTTATCTTTTAAATACACAAGAGATGGGCAAGCCAAGAACCTTGTTTTGTTTAGCAAGCTTATTAATGTATTTAAAATTGAGATGAGACAACCTCTTATGCCATAGCCAATTGCCTGTGTTTCAAGCTTTGGAAAAGAAGTAGGCTCATGAGTAAGTCACAGATGACATGTCTAGGACATATACATCGTTCCTTCTTGGAGCAGTCAACACAATTTCTTTGTTTGCATTAAATATTGTTCCTTTCTTATCATCGAACTGAATGATGTATTTGGCATCACACAGTTGGCTGATACTTATGAGATTATACTTTAAACAATTTACAAACACTACTTTTGAGAACACTATTCCACCACATTTAATTGAACCATATCCCTTAGTAACACAAGATGAGTTATCAACAAACACTGTTGATCCCAAACTTAGATCAGTTTAGCTTTGTACTAACGAGATTGAATCAAGTGTAGTACGTAGAGAAACTTTGTGTTTGAAACAATCTAAGTATTATGCGGTATTAATACTTAGAAGATAGAACAACTGAAAACCAAACTTTCAACTTTGATTATCAATAATCACGGCTTACAATACTATTGAAAGTGTTATTAAACAATAAACCCTAAGGCCTCCTTTTATACATGTAAGGAGCCTTGTACATAAAGCTATGTATCAACTATTCTAGAAAGATATCAAACAGATAAACATAAGAAATACAATATTCGAGTATATCTTCCTAACTTATACAAATGTGTTGACTTAACAGCTAATGACTTTTGACAGTGGCTTGATTTTCTCTTGTCGGCGTCTTGTTTGTCAGCGTCTTGATTACTCTTGTTAGCGTCTTGATTTCCTTTGTCAGCGGCTAGATAATTTGACTCCCAACAATCCTTCCCTAAACTTGATATTTACTCTAATCATGAAGTTTCTGAATAAAAACAAAATATAGAGAGGATTCCTACATATAAACCTATTCTTCTTTAATCTGTGAGTGAAGAAACTTCATAATATCAACACCCACTCCACTAGAATAATCCACGTTCAACTTAGTGCTCACCATCTTCTTCAATAGGTCTTGTGTTAGTGGATAATGTATATCCATCAACAAGTACTATGAAAACTTTGTTGTGCTAAGATGATATACACCAACTGCTGAGAACAAATGCCACTCCAAACCTGTCAAGTCATCAAGATCCAACCAAACTAGATCATCATCAACATGATCAAACATTCTCTTGAATGTTGACCTTATCTTTATTCCACCAGCAGTTGAAGGAGTTTCAGCTTCATACCTCTCCTTCAATAGACTCTAAAGAGTCTCCAAGTCTTCCCTATCCATGCTGCCAAATAGGGACATAAGAGATGAGAACATATGTACATTTTCCCCAAATCTTGTTACCTTCCAAAAACCTGTAGTTGGATCTTCCTTATATTTTATCACAGGGTTTCTAAAATCTAGGGGTACCACAATAGTAATGTCACCAACCTCTAAGGGTGAAAGTTCCAAGTTCTTCTTTAACATCCCTTCATAAAATCTTGGATCCAATAGATCAAATTCTAGAAACATGAACTTAGCTCCCTTGTTCACACGCCTTGGGACTTTTGAAGCCCTCTTAATCTTCAACTCTTCTTCTATTTCTTCTTATATTTCAGCAGAGAGTTGAAGGTGAGTGTTATGCTCACTGACATTGACCCAAATAGGATATGCCAAATATTCCAGCTGATCAAATGACAATGCATGTAACTTCCTATAGGTCCATTGTAGGTCTAAAGTTTCTTAAGATTAAGCAATGTATGATTTATCTAATGAGATGGATGAAAAGGAAGAACTAGAGATAGAAAGGTAGAGAGAGAAAGGAGAGGAATAAGAAGAAGGATGGAATGTATGAAAGTAACCAAGTGTTCAACCCCTCCTAACATGCTAGGATGGGGTATATATAGCCCACCCTACATGTGGGCTATATGGGCTATATCTTAATACATTGGATCAGGAGCCCAATACTTGTATCTATCTTGGAGTGACCGATCCTTTCTAAATACGTAAAAACGTATTTCCAACAATCTCCCCCTAAGGGAGGTCACTCCAAGTTACAATGTCCTAAATAGTCTATAGCTCGTGATTCTATGCTAACAATGATGTGACCGAGACATTCTTTGGAAAAACGTATTTCCAACAATCCTGTTTAGTGACCTCTAAGAAACATGTAGTACAACTCTCTCCTTGCTGTCTTTGACTTCTCTTTCACATTTGAAGCTTTATTCTTCAAAATCACCTTCAAGTCCTTTTAGACTCTCAACAAATTCTCCAACCCCTAAATCCTTATTGAAAGTGTGACTGAGGGATCATCCATAGCCATCTCCTCATAACTATGATACAAATTTTCTATCTGGGGCATCTCATAATCAATCATCAATGCCAACTCTTTCAATTTTTCTCTAGCATCTTCTCCCTCACCATACTCTAGCTGCTCTGGTTCATCATCCACCTCCATATCATCTGTAGAATCATGTGAACTTTCCTCATAACCAGCACCATTTCTTACACTCTCAGACTCTGAACTTTGTATTTGAGCCTTAATATCTCCCTTTTCTAATCCCCGCAGCTCTTGCTCATGTAATTGTTGAGCCAACAATGTATCAAATTTAACCTGTGTAGCATCCTTGGGGACCTGTGTTTCTACCAATATACTTTTACCCTTATCTAGTGGATCAATGAATAGTAAAGTGATTGGTACTTGAGTACACACCTCCTTAGTGCTCAAAGATTTGTCAGCGGCTGCAAAAGGAGTATCAGCTGATAGAATGGCCATGTCAGCGGCTGAACTCTTACCTACACTCTCCTGCAGCATCATTAACCCTGTGAAGGAAAATATTTTAGGAGTAACCAAAGAAGGATAAAAATCCTTGCTTTCCTTCATCCCTCTAAGAGTATCAACAATCTCCTTATCTCCTACTGAGCCTTCGCTAGAACTCTTATCACTCAAAACAAATGGCTTAGTAGGCTCATCCTCTCCTTTGTAAGAAGCCTCTCTATCCTCCCCTAAAGAATAAACCATAACTCACCTTCTCCTCTCCAAAACAAATATCCTCTAAAATATCCTCTCCCTCAATTAAATGAGTTCAAGGCCTTGTGAAGTGACAGTTTGTACAAGCTCTGTGTTTTGCTTTTGCAAGCTCACATAGATAGCCGTCAATTCCAATTGGGTCATAGGTTCCATACTGCGCTCAGTCACATTCAGGAAATCAATTCTCAATGGAGCTTCATGGGGCATGGATGTAGACTTAGTGACAGTGGTCCTGGCATGACCTGCTTTTAAGCTAGTGTCAAAGGGACCAAAGATGGAAGATTTACCTATGTCGAAGAAACTCAAGTCTATTAAACGAAGAAATTAAAAGACGAGTTGAATTTAATCGGCGACAAATCCCGAATCAGAATCGAAAACGTCCAGTTTTCTGAAAAGACGGGAAGACAAGAAGAACGGGAGAAAGCCCACTCACCAACCAAAGGCAAGGACTATATAAAGGGATTCCCTTCACACATTTGGACCAGTTTTTTGAGTTTTCAGTTTTCTTTTCTTTGTTTCGTAGGGAAGAAGCCAACACCACTAAGGTGTTGGTGATTTTGATTCTTGTTTTCACAAATCTTGTAGTTTTAATCTTTTCCTTTGATTGTTTAAACCTTAATCATCAATATAATCTTTCCATTTCATCTTGTTCATCTAGTTCTTGATTCAAAGTTTTAAAGTTCTTATTTAGTTGATTTTGATCTTCAAAAGTAAGTGGGTTTTGTGTTTTTAATGATTTGATATGTTGTTTATGGTTAGTAGATGATCATTGGTTAGTTTGGTTTAAACCTTTTTGTTTATTTGACTCATTTTGATCAAAATCGTCTTCCCCTATTTTTGCTTCTGTTACTGTTCTTCATTTCCCCAGTTATTCCGGATCAACATTGTCTATTCGGAATATCCTATATTCCGCATAAGCCATTTCTTCCGCATAGCCTTTTATTCCGCATAGCAATTTATTCCGGATAGAACCATTATTCCGGATAGCCATTTATTCCGGATAGCCATTTATTCCGGATAGCCATTTATTCCGAGTAGCACCTTTATTTCGGATAGCCATTTATTCCGGATAGCCATTTATTCCGAGTAGCACCTTTATTCCGGATCACCTATTTATTCCGCATAAGCCATTTATTCCGAATAGCCTATTTATTCCGCATGGAGCTTTTATTCCGGATAAACCTTGTATTCCGAATGAACTATTCTTATTGATTATTCCGGATAGAGCATTTCTTCAGTTATTCCGCATCAACATCATTATTCCGAATCAAGCTAGTTTTCAGTGAGGTTATTTTACTGCTTAATCGTTTAATTGTTAAATTTTAATTCAAGTCTTATTTCATTAACTGTTTTTGGTTTAAATCTTTATTTACTTCATTCATTTACCTTTTTAGTAGAATAGAAAACCAAACCCCCTATTTGTCAACAAGAACAATCATTCCACTTTGAGCTGTGATCAATTCGAGAAGATTCCGAGAACAAATCCTGAACCCATATAAAATCTCGTGTATCAAATGGCGCCGCTGCCGGCTCTTCTCGTTAAGATTACCAGTTTTTTGTGAGAACTTGGATTTTGGGATCCGTTCGCCGTGAACGTTAATTTTTCATAAAAAATTTCAAAAAATCCTAAAAAGTATAAAATTTTCAAAAATACAAAAAAATTAAAAAACAATAAAAACCAAAAATATTTCTTGTTTGCTTTGTTAGTTCTTTTGCAGGTGCATGCGTACACGATCAACGTCTTATCAAGAGCCCGAGCCTCTCGAAGACTTAGACATGGCCGGTGTACACAACAACAACAATAACTGATACAAGGCTTTTGCCCGTATAAAAATTAAAGTTCGTTGAAGTGGTCTAATCGAATTGATCTGGTTTAATGTGCGACTCAGCTGTTCTTTGGTGAAACAAAAGTGTGTCGTTGTAGTATTTAAAATAAAAGTGCAAAAACAATTAAAGTAAATGACTTTAAAGTAAATCTAAGTTCAATTAAAATAAATGGTGCAAGTATTTAAAAGCGAGGCTAAAATTAAAAGGCACTAAAAGTAAATAACGCAAACTTAAATCTAACTAAGGCAAACTTAAAACCCAACTAAAACTAAAGCTTAAACTAAGGCAAGACTAAAATAAATCTAAGGCAAATAAACTTAAAGTGCGACTAAGTAAAAAGGCGGGAAAATTAAAGCTCGAAATTAAGAAAATTAAAAACTGAAATGAAAGAAGCTGAAAATCACCCCTATGCTGAATATAGCCTTATGCGGAATATTTCCCTTATGCTGAATATTTCCCTTATGCTGAATATTTCCCTTATGCTGAATATTTCCCTTATGCTGAATATTTCCCTTATGCTGAATATTTCCCTTATGCTGAATATTCAGTATTCCGCATGGACCACCTGGTAAAACCTTGATTCAGAATACTGGGGAGATCAGCACCTGGGAAATACAGTAACAAACACCCCGAAGAACAAGGGAAAGAAATATAGCACGAATTTAATCAAAACAAAGCTAAATCAACCACAAGATTAAATCAAACAAACAAATAAACATCTATTAATCATAAGCAATCAATCCAAAACAACGAAACTCACAAAACTAATCAAGATAATCAAAACCCACTTTGATCAAAATAAGAACATAAGAACATGAACATGAACATAAACAATAAAAATCAAAGATTAAGAAAGGTAGAATGAGAGCTTAACAATAAAGATAAAGATTAACAAGAATTAAAAGAAAAACTTACTTGAAATTAAATGGTAATTAAGGTGCAAGACAGTATTTAAATTTGACAAGTATTTAAATGACAAGGTAATTAAAATTGGAAGAACTAATTGTCACTATTAGCCAACAAAAATGAAAAGATTAATCCTAATGACTATTTATAGGGGAGGATTAAGGGGTGCTTAGGAAGCTTCCTCCCCTCCTTCATTTTCTCTTAATTGCATCATTAGGCCCTTCCTTCTTAATCTCTTTGTTAATTGCACCATTAGTCCTTAAGCCTTTAAATCTTCTTTTATCTTGGACTTTAATGACTTTTGGCTCGGGATTTCTTTGAACTTGTCTTTTAATTCTTCAATAAAGTATACTTGAGTTCTTCGGCTTTAAGTAAACTTCCGTCTTTCGACTTTTTCTTCGAAAAATCTTCAGAATTGGTCTTGGACTTCCGTTCTTTTTGCACTCTTGACTTCTAGACTTCGTCTTTCATCTTTTTCTTCAATAAAAGCCCGTAAATGCCCGTGTTTTCTCCACTTTTCCCAATTTCGTCCTAAATCACAACAAAAACACAAACCACGCATAATTCCGACATAAAAGACATAAAATACACGTTTTGGCTCGGTTATTATTGTAATTAAGTGGTAAAAAGGATGGGTGTTTACACACCTATCAAATCCCCTACACTTGACCATTGCAATGTACTCATGCAATGCATTAGTTACAAAGCAAGATTTCATTTTTCATCATAATCAATCCATAGTGGCCTTAATTAAAGAGATAGAAAATTACAAACATTCAAAGTAAAGAAAATAAAGAAATCAAAATCATACCTTGGGTTTTGGAAATGTCATGAATAATCATCATTCTCAAGTTTTCACTTTCTCCAAACCAAGCTTAAAAACGAGATCATTGTTATTATAAGTTAGCAAACTAACACGAACTCATGTGGGCCAATTATTCACTTAGACTCCCTTATTCCTAGGTGTATCTCTTATATTTTATTGTTGTCTTGAATGATCCAAGGGATGTGATACAAGCTGTTTGGTATGATGAAAAAGTTCGAATTCTCGGAATCCTCTCGAATTGATCTCAGTTAAAAGTGGAATGATTTGTTCTTGGTGACAAAAAGTGGCTTTGGTTTTCTAATCTACTAAACAGAGAAATGACTAAAGATGATGTAAACTCAAAACAACCAATCAATGAAATAAATAATACTTGAAATGAATTAAGTCTGGAAAAATACCCTTACTGAAAAATAGTCTATGCGGAATGAAGTGCAAATCGGAAAGAAGATCCTATTCGGAATAAGTGAGCTTATGCGGAATAAAAAACACTATGCGGAAAATTCAGTCTATTCGGAAAGTTAAGCCCATTCGGAAAGCATGCCCAATTCGGAATAAATCCTTATGCGGAATAAAAGTTCTATGCGGAAAATCAGCTTATTCGGAAAAACCTGGCCTATGCGGAAAAAGGTACCCTATTCGGAAAAACTGGCTTATTCGGAAAATTGACTCTATGCGGAAAATGAACCTTGTGCGGAAAACTGGGCTATTCGGAATAAAATATCTCTATGCGGAAAAACATGGTCTATGCGGAATATCTGAGGTATTCCGAGTAAGAGAAAATTAACACCCCTATTCGGAATATCCAATATTCCGAATAAGGGAAATGAGAAATTGTCTATGCGGAAAATATGCTCTGTTCGGAAAGATCTGGTAACGAAGAACAGTAACAGCAACACCAAAACAGGGAAAACGATTTAAACCCAAAATCAAATCAAATACTTAAAAAGATTTTACCAAATCAAACACAAATCATTTAGATACCGTAAGGAACAAATCCCACCAATAAAAAAACACTAAATCAACAACTTTTTATAATCAAACTTGAATCAAATAAGAACTTAAAAACTTGCAATAAAAATGGAGATGAACAAGATGAATGAAAAGATGGAATTGATAGATTAATGGAAGAGTAACAAGGGTAATGATTAAGAGTTACAAGATTGAAAAAGAAAATGAAAAATCATCAAACACCCTAATGGTGTTTGTGATGAAGCTACGAACCAAAAGAACTGGAAAAAGAAAAATGAACTAACTCCCTAATTGTGTGAAGGAGGAATCTATTTATACTCCTAGTGGTTGGTTGGTGAGTGGGCTTTCTCCCTTTCTTCTTGTCTTCTCGTCTTTTCAGAAAAGTTGACGTTTTCGATTCTGATTCGGGATTTGTCGTCGATTAAATTCAACTCGTCTTTTAATTTCTTCGTTAAATAGACTTGAGTTTCTTCGACTTATGTAAATCTTCCGTCTTTGGTCCTTTTCTTCGATAAATCTTTGAATAGGCCCAGTGACTTCAAATCTTTTGCATCTCTTGGACAATAGACTTTATCTTGAGTCTTTTTCCTTGATAAAACCCGTGCGATCCCATGTTTTCTTTAATATTTATCCGGTTAGCTCTGAAAACACAATAAACACAAAAACCACGCATAATTCCAAACAAATGATATTAAATACGTGTTTTGGTCTCGTTTTAGCCCGAATTAAGTGGTAAAAGGATGGGTGTTTACACACCTATCAAATCCCCTACACTTAACCATTGCCATGCCCTCATGCAATGCTTAGTGATAAAGCAATTTTACAATTTTCTCATAATTAATCAACCTTGGCCTTATTCAAATACTACTAAATAAGAATCAAATTGCTAAGAGAAATAAAAACTTTAAGATAAACAAAAAGAATGGAAATAACTTGTAAAGAAATCAAGGACTTACATTAGGGCTTTGGTGTTGCGAAGATTTATCACCCTCAAGTTTCACGTTCCCCAAACTAAGCTTAGAAACGAGATCATTGTCATTATAAGTTAGTAAATCAAACACTTACACACATATCTTAATTAAATGCTTAAACTCCCTTTCTTAGGTGTATCTCTTATATTTTATTTTTGTCTTAGAATGATCATGAAGATGCATTTTTGGACTTATTTCGATAGTTTATTAAGGCTGAAAGCAAAGTAGGACGATTTGATCAATAGTTAGCTAAAGGACAAAATCTCTTAAAACTGCTTCTCGGGATATCAAAAAGTTCATATCTTGGCATAACTCGGTTCACGATTTGAGACCTTTCTCGGGCCGATATTTGGCATGTACTTCATACTTCATATCTTCGAGAAACGTTCTTGAGATAATGGTCTTCTCATCATAATAGAGTTTCTTCACTTGGAGACTTTTGAGGGGTACTCCAACTTTGTTGACCACGACTTCATGATTATTTCTTCAATCTCTAATTGGGATTTTGAGATACAACGATCCGCCTCCTTTTCGGACTTGGATCTATTTATCCTCATACCTTGTTAGGGTCTTTTCGGATAGACTTCTCCATGATCTTTATGGGAGTTGATTGCTTGTCGTCGTGAGTCTTGATCCTTCATATAGACTTTAGGAATAATGCTTTTCACATCACTTTGGATCTTCAGCAATAAAATTGAATCCTCATGCCTTGTTAGGGCCTTTTCGGACTCGCCAATCTTCGCGCCCCGCTTCATAAGGTATGCCTTGGCTATGAACTCTTATCATTACCGAGCAACTTTTAAACGATCTTGGGCTAGAAGCTAAGTAACTTTTCAAATCGTACGACCTTACTTATTGCAGATAAATTATTAGCAAGTGATGGGAGAATAGGCAAATAATTATACCAAGTGAGCTTGCGCAAGAATACCGACTTATAATTGACTCTATCATTTCTCGTCCTCCACAATTTAAAATCTCAAGTAATGAGACTCGTGGACACTTAGCCTAATAAACCAATTAAGGTCTACCTGGTTAAGGATACTAGCTAGAATAAACTTGAATAAGTCTATTCGGGTTGAGTCAAAATAAACGCAACGGGCCTAATAGATCTAAGATTTCTAAACCAGCTACACCACTTTATTAATAATTTTGACTTTATTGTGGGATATATACATATGAAAGCAACGATAAAAATTTAAAAGTTACTACCAAATGGCCAAAGTTAATAAAAAATTTGAAAAATGTTGAAAAATAGGATTTTCTGGTTAAATGAAGGCATTTTCATGGAAAAGTCCACTTAAAACTTCGATAGAAGTCTCCCCTACACTTAAGATAAACATTGTCCTCAATGTTTAAGCATGTGGGAAAAATCTCCCCTACACTTATGACATTGTGCACGTTGGTTAACTCAAGTTAAGGAAGAGACGACTAACATGATCAATTTCAAATGTGAATATGAAGAAAATTGAATCACGATAGTTGAGAGATAGAACCGGATTTCGGATAACACGGGAGCACGGTTCTTTCAAAGATTTCCAAGATTGCAGTTATCCCTGTAATCACATCACCATACAAACACAAACGACCAAAATAGGTCCCCCCCTACACTTAGGGGGTTAAAGGGATAGATACTCGGGCTGCCTCCCGAGGAGCGCTTGTTTTTGATAACCGAGTCACGAGCCTGACTCGACCCAAAATTAGTTCATGGGGAACGTGGTGAGGGAGTCTCCCCTACATTTGGTTGGTTCGTTTTCGTACACCCGAAAAGTTATCGTAGTCCCGACGAAGTGTGAATGGAAATCTGCGTTTATGTCTCTAGTTTGATGCTCAAATAAAAAGGTTTTAATTTTTAGATCTAATACTACTATGTATTTAATAATAAACTAGATTTTACTAATGAATAAATAGGCAAACTAACTAATCAACGAAATATATAAATAAAATGGCATGCTAGCTAATCCTAAACGAACAACTAATAAAAGACATACAAAAATAATATAAATTATACTAATACTAAATAAAGTAAAATGAGAAAAAGAGTAATACCCGGTTGATGAAATAAAATGAATGTAACCACCCAATCATATAAATTAGACTAATTGCAAAGTTTATTTCTTATTTAGACTTTATTTACTTAATAGATAATAAAGTGCTTAAACTTTATTCTCTAATAAGCTAATAAAATCTAACTAAGCTCCAAACTTAGAAAATAGCTAACTTATATATCCTGTAAGCACCTCGCCAAAATGGTGAATCGATATGCCGAAATCTAGTAGTTATTAGGTCACGGGCGAGGGGAGAATTTGAACTCACTCAAACGTTTCGGCTTAAATACTTGTATAGTTGTATAAGATAAACAAATATATGAACTTTAAAATAAATATTACTTAACTAAATTTAAAAACAAAACAGATATGAATACAAAATATACGTAGTTATGAAACTGATTAAAGTACTAGTAGACTTATCAAACTATTCATGTACTAGCATTCTTATATAAAAAACAATGAATTCATAATTCAACAAGACATGTTACCTAGTTTAGTGGTAAGGGATTATTGTATCTAAATGCTAGGTAATGCGTTCAAGACTTGACGTGGGCACATCTTATACACATTTTTTTTTATATTTTGTCAACAAAGCTTAAACTAGTAAGATGATTTGCTCCTAATTGTCATTGTTTCAAATCCCACGTCCCTCATTTTACTACTTTTTTTAGAATAGAAAATTGAACAAACAAAAGGCCTACCTATACTACTAATACTATGAATTGTAAATGAAAAGAAGAAACTGTAAAGAAAAGATGACACAAACAAGAAGCTTTAATAACTATCATCATTTTAAGATATCAAATCAAAACTACAATAATATCGAACATCAACCTGTAGTGAAGCTATTCGGAACCCGCAAACTTAAATTGAAAATCTCAAAAAGCACCGAATCTTTAAACATCAACATAAACCGAAACCCGAGTCAACCGAATATCAAAAACTACTTTATTTAACTAAATAGCGGATATAAAGTACAAAGATAAAATCAAAACTCAGATCAAGTATTTTTATAAACCTGAATCTATTACAAAAATAAGAAGATTTGAAAAATAGAATTAAAAAAAAATAGATCTATCCTAACATACCTTAAAAACGTTTCAGAAAAAAAATGAAAATAAAAGATGCGTTTTTCTTCCGCTTCCTATTCTCCTATCTACTAATTTTATATAAAATAAAGAAAAAAAAAATGAAAGTTAAGAAAAGAAGGAAAAAAGCTGCGCATTTATATTGAGATATAGATCTCATTTTCCCATTTTTTTTCATGGGCTTTCCTCCTGCGTTTTTTTCTATTGTTTTTTTTTTTTTTTTTTGGCCACTTTCAATTTTGCTTATATTGGGTGCTTTCTTTCTTTTGGGCCTGCGCCTTGCTTCATAACCGGGCCTGATGGGCTGTAGATGATATAAATCTGCTGGGCCTGAGCTGGGCTTGTCGGCTGCGTTGTTTGTTGTATAATAATGGGTCGGTTCGACCCATTTAATTGGTGTCGGGTCGGCCCAATAAAACACGAATGCACCGTCAAACTCGATTTTCCGTGCTCTTTCCATATCTCGTTCCCGTTTTTGGTCTTTTTCTTCGTTTTTGCTCCTTTTCTTTATTATTCGTACTTACAATAATAAATAGCAAATATAAACGATATATGCACTAAAAATACATTTTTGCTATTTATTATGCGAAAAATGAAGGGAAATTCTCACTAAATGCATGAATAATTACGTGTTTAACACACCCCTACACTTAAACACATTGCTTGCCCCCAAGCAACTATCATCACAAACGTTAAATCCAAAAACAATTTAAAAACTACTTTATTCGAATTTTTTTTTTTTTTTTTTTTTTTTTTTTTTATAAAAGAAAAATAAAAATTCATAGTGACCCGCCATGCTCGACTTTTTATTCAAGGTATAAGGATCATAGAACGGGAAACACGCAAACTGGGTATCGCCAGGGAATAAAGATCGTCATCCTCTTTTTATTACTCCCAACTAAGCTAAAATTCCTTGTGCAAACGTTTGGGCAAAATGCTAACACTACTTATACTAATAACCTATGTAAATATAACTTTTCACTCCTATAATTATACAAGACTAGGCAAGTGTGTTCATTTTCAATGTTTTGGTCATTCAAATCGACATTTGTTATGGTTGCTAATCATCTAAGTGGAATATTAGTCTCACCGAGTATCACGAGATTTAAGAATCAAAAATGGCCTTTCCCATGTAGCGGCTTTCTTCTCGGGACGCCCCAACCTCATCGGTTAAGTGCCCGGGCTTTTGACACCCCACGGAGAATAGTACCGGGATCGGCGGGATTTTGAAATCAAAAATCTTGAAATCACCGCTAAGCTAATAAAAGACACTTAGATGAAAAACAACGACGGTAATTAGAGAATGAAGATTCAAAGGAGAGATCACTCCATGTAGCGACTTTCTTCTCAGCTTGTCCTTTAGCAAAGCTTAGGAGGCTAGGTTTTTACACCCTCGAGAATAGTATCGGAGCTCACGGGACCTTTGACTTCTACATTCTCAATTACCGTCTAAACTCTTATAAAAAATTGACGAATTCTAGTTCAACTTCGGATTTAAATTTAAGAAAAAGCAAGTTTCTCACAATTATAATTAAAACAACAAAAACACTTATTCATTCACTCGACTCTTCTAACTCTATTGAACACTTTTTTTTTCTTTTTCTTTTTCTTTTTCTTCTTTTTTTTCAATTTTTTTTTTCATTTTTTTTTTTTCTTTTATATATATATATTTTTTTTGCATCATTTTTTTTTTCTCGACATATTTATTCACGCAACATTATTTCAAATTTTAAGAAAGTATGCTTTCACTCAAATTTAAATAAAAAGTTGAACTAGGACTCTATATCAAAATTGCATAAGAATTTATTTTTGCATAACAACACAATTTTTAACGTTCAAAGGCTTGAAAAAAAAACACACTTATTTAGTCTAGTTATAATCTAAGAGGAAAAGCCATAGGTTACTCATATAAGCTCTAAAGAGAACCAACTACTCCACGTTTAGCATTTTTATTTGCACAATTCCTAAAAGCTTAGTCTAAAAGTAAAGGGAGCAGCCAGATCAACACTCAGGCAGTGTCAGGATCCCCTTTGTTCTAGCCTACGGGACAAGTAAATCACGCACGGTAAAAAACGTTTTATTATTTTTAATAAAATAAAATAAAATAAAAACAGACATTTGATCAAAATAGGATGCAAGAGGGCAAACAAGTAGGCATGAATATGATCCATATGATATAAACCCCCCTACACTTAGAACCGAACATTGGCCTCAATGTTCAAAAGTGATAAGGTGCTACCCCTACACTTAAGAACACAAAAGGCTAATGCTAGAATTCCAAGTGTAAGAAGGAGACACAATCAAATATGTATGGATAAAGATGAGAACTGAGTACTCCCCTGATATATACATGAAGATCGATCGGAGACTGAATGAAGAAGATGATGGAAAACAGCAACATCAACCCTCTGAAAGTCTTCTCGATCCAAGGGAACCTGCACACAAAAACAAACACCAACAAGCACACATGGAGAGAAGCACGCGCCCCTACACTTATGTTAGAAAATAAATAAAAAGGATAGATCATCGGGTTGCCTCCCGAGAAGCGCTTGTTTTTGTTAACCGAGTCACGAGCCTGACTCGACCCCGAATTAAATGGTCCATGGGGAAGCAAGAGAATCACCACTGGCTCAAAACAGATATGCCAGGGTCAAAGATCTTATCCTCATTACCGGATGAGAATAAAGAAGAAGAATCCACAGTATAAGTGAAGAAAAGCAGAAGGATTCTTATAACATACGAGAAATAGGTATAAAGGCGATCCTTAAGAATACTCGTCTTCGCCAAGGGCGGGAGGGTGGGAGAAAAAGATATCAAAGTGTCACCCGAGGACACTTTATAGAAACTCAAGGCAAGAGTTGATGGGATAACCGGTAAAACATCACAAGAAATAGCAACATCAACGTCTCCTCCGGGATCAAAACACTCATCCTCATTTCCCGGTATGAAATGAGGAGAGTAAAAGCGATACATCACCCGCTTGGGTGTGCACGCGGTAGGACGGGGTGGCAACATAGTATGAGAAATATCAGAAGAAATATCGACCACCCGCGTCTCCTCTCCAGACCGAATCAAACGGAAGGTAGGGTCAAATCTCTCCACCTCCTCTACGATGGGAGGTGGCATGGCTAACAACGAATGCTCATCAATAGCAGGAGAGTCGGAGCTATCAATGTCCTCAATCCCCTCTTCAAAGAGAGGATTCACCTCACTAGAGATGTAGGCGTCATCAAAATCAAATAAAGGGTTCGAATAAATCTTGAAATTTTCCTTCTGAACGTCTTCATCGGATAGTGACTCGTCATCACTAGAAGTAAAATCATCATCGAGATCAAAGAGAGGATTAGAGAAAGCCAAAGAATCGTCTCCCAAGATGTCGGTGGGAGGTAATGAATCATCACGAGAAAGAGATTCACACTCATCGTCACTATCGGAAGCAACCGTAGGCTCACTTTGGATTGGAATAAGAATCTCATCACAAGGAATAGTGATAAGACCCTCATCCCCCATGATGAGAGAGGCATCGGTCTCCGTAGTGGAAGAATCAAGAATAGGAGTGGTAGAATCCTTAGGCTCGAGAGCCGGCAAGTCGAGAGAAGGAATTACAATTGCACTAGGACATTGAGCACAAAGATCATTCCAAGAAATAGTATTCTCATCGTCATCATCATCATCATAATAGTAATAACTCACAAGAGGAGGAGTATAATCACTAAGATTAGATACTTGCTCTTGTCGTTGTTGTTGTCGCTTTTCCTCCTCATTTGCTTCTTTTAGAAGAACAACGGCTTCTTGAAGTTGCAAAACAATGGCGTGTGTTTCGTCTTTCAAAGCATTGAGTTGTTGAATTCTCTGAGAGGATTGATGATTGATGGTAGGATGTGGGGGCTCACAGTTATGAAAACCAGAATTATAGCACGGATGTGGCTCATAGGAAGTCATTGGTTGAGAAGAATTAGAACACGGATTTGGTTCATAATAATCCATCGGTGAAGAAAAATGAGGAGACGGATTTGGCTCATAATAATTCATTGGCTGACAGTACGAAGTATCGTGAGGGCCCCCACAATAATTGCAACACGGGTATTGAGAAAAACCCGGTGCATGTTGCGGATAGGGATTGTCATAGACGGGAGGGGGTGAGAAAGTATTGTAAGAGGAGAAGTACGAATTTGTTGAATTGCAAAATGGACAAAATCCAAATTGTGTATTGTCGATATCAAAACCACACCGCTCACAAATACACCATTGACATGTTTGAAAACCATGCCATGGTCTCCCACACCGAACGCAAGACGAATTATAAATAAGAGGGGTAAAGAAAAGAATTAAACACAAAAGAGGATAAAGAAGAATATTTTTAAAACTTTTTTTTTTTAAATGATATATATATTAATACAGAAAATAAGATAAAAGAAGAAAATATTTTTGGTTTTTAAAAATTTTATATATTTTTTTTGGATTTTTTAATTTTTTTTTTTTTAAAATTTTTTTTTTTTTTTTTATATATACAAATACGAAAATAAACTTTCAAAACGAAAGGATCTTCAAGTCACCAACTAAAAACACAACGCAAACATCGCTACACACAAAGCCGGCAGCGGCGCCATTTGGTTGGTTCGTTTTCGTACACCCGAAAAGTTATCGTAGTCCCGACGAAGTGTGAACGGAAATCTGCGTTTATGTCTCTAGTTTGATGCTCAAATAAAAAGGTTTTAATTTTTAGATCTAATACTACTATGTATTTAATAATAAACTAGATTTTACTAATGAATAAATAGGCAAACTAACTAATCAACGAAATATATACATAAAATGGCATGCTAGCTAATCCTAAACGAACAACTAATAAAAGACATACAAAAATAATATAAATTATACTAATACTAAATAAAGTAAAATGAGAAAAAGAGTAATACCGGTTGATGAACTAAAATGAATGTAACCACCCAATCATATAAATTAGACTAATTGCAAAGTTTATTTCTTATTTAGACTTTATTTACTTAATAGATAATAAAGTGCTTAAACTTTATTCTCTAATAAGCTAATAAAATCTAACTAAGCTCCAAACTTAGAAAATAGCTAACTTATATATCCTGTAAGCACCTCGCCAAAATGGTGAATCGATATGCCGAAATCTAGTAGTTATTAGGTCACGGGCGAGGGGAGAATTTGAACTCACTCAAACGTTTCGGCTTAAATACTTGTATAGTTGTATAAGATAAACAAATATATGAACTTTAAAATAAATATTACTTAACTAAATTTAAAAACAAAACAGATATGAATACAAAATATACGTAGTTATGAAACTGATTAAAGTACTAGTAGACTTATCAAACTATTCATGTACTAGCATTCTTATATAAAAAACAATGAATTCATAATTCAACAAGACATGTTACCTACTTTAGTGGTAAGGGATTATTGTATCTAAATGCTAGGTAATGCGTTCAAGACTTGACGTGGGCACATCTTTTACACATTTTTTTTTTATATTTTGTCAACAAAGCTTAAACTAGTAAGATGATTTGCTCCTAATTGTCATTGTTTCAAATCCCACGTCCCTCATTTTACTACTTTTTTTAGAATAGAAAATTGAACAAACAAAAAGCCTACCTATACTACTAATACTATGAATTGTAAATGAAAAGAAGAAACTGTAAAGAAAAGATGACACAAACAAGAAGCTTTAATAACTATCATCATTTTAAGATATCAAATCAAAACTACAATAATATCGAACATCAACCTGTAGTGAAGCTATTCGGAACCCGCAAACTTAAATTGAAAATCTCAAAAAGCACCGAATCTTTAAACATCAACATAAACCGAAACCCGAGTCAACCGAATATCAAAAACTACTTTATTTAACTAAATAGCGGATATAAAGTACAAAGATAAAATCAAAACTCAGATCAAGTATTTTTATAAACCTGAATCTATTACAAAAATAAGAAGATTTGAAAAATAGAATTAAAAAAAAATAGATCTATCCTAACATACCTTAAAAACGTTTCAGAAAAAAAATGAAAATAAAAGATGCGTTTTTCTTCCGCTTCCTATTCTCCTATCTACTAATTTTATATAAAATAAAGAAAAAAAAAATGAAAGTTAAGAAAAGAAGGAAAAAAGCTGCGCATTTATATTGAGATATAGATCTCATTTTCCCATTTTTTTTCATGGGCTTTCCTCCTGCGTTTTTTTCTATTGTTTTTTTTTTTTTTTTGGCCACTTTCAATTTTGCTTATATTGGGTGCTTTCTTTCTTTTGGGCCTGCGCCTTGCTTCATAACCGGGCCTGATGGGCTGTAGATGATATAAATCTGCTGGGCCTGAGCTGGGCTTGTAGGCTGCGTTGTTTGTTGTATAATAATGGGTCGGTTCGACCCATTTAATTGGTGTCGGGTCGGCCCAATAAAACACGAATGCACCGTCAAACTCGATTTTCCGTGCTCTTTCCATATCTCGTGCCCGTTTTCGGTCTTTTTCTTCGTTTTTGCTCCTTTTCTTTATTATTCGTACTTACAATAATAAATAGCAAATATAAACGATATATGCACTAAAAATACATTTTTGCTATTTATTATGCGAAAAATGAAGGGAAATTCTCACTAAATGCATGAATAATTACGTGTTTAACAGGATGCATTGTTTGCCTTATTTCGATAGTTATTTAGGCCGAAAATAAAGTGAACAATTTAATCAATAGTTAGCTAAAGGACAAAATCTTTTAAAACTGCTTCTCGGGACCTCATAAAGTTCATATCTTGTTATAACTCGCTTCGCGATTTGAGACCTTTCTCGGACCGATATTTGGCAGCGACTTCATACTTCAAACCTTGAGAGACGTTCATGAAATAATGGCCTTCTCTTCGTAATGGAATTTCTTCACTTGAAGTTTTGAGAGATTCATACTTGGACCACGACTTCTTCATTTTTCTCCAATCTTTATTTTGGACTTTGATATACAACGATCCGCCTCCTTTTATGACTTGGATCTATTTATCCTCATACCTTGCTAGGGTCTTTTCGGATACACTTCTCCATGACTTCTGGGGAGTTTTTGCTTTTCGTCATGTGTCTCGATCCTTCATATTGATTTTCGATAAATGATTCTTCACATCACTTTTGGATCTTTAGCAACAAAATATAGCCCTCATGCCTTGTTAGGGCCTTTTCGGACTCGCCAATCTTCGCGTCCCGCTTCAATAAGTTATGCCTTGGCTATGAACTCTAATCCATACCGAGCAACTTTTAAACGATCTTGGGCTAGAAGCTAAGTAACTTTTCAAATCGTACAACCTTATTTATTGCAGATAAATTTATTAGCAGGCGATGGGAGAATAGGCTTATAATTAACTCACATAAATTCACGAAAGAATACCGAACCTATAATTGGCTCTATCATCTCTCGTTCTCCACAGTTTAAAATCTCAAGGAATGAGACTCGTGGATGCTTAGCCTATTAAATCAAAGTTTTGGGTTTTCGAGTCGCCTATAGCATCTTGCAAACTCTTAGACTTTTTCAAGTTTAGAAATCGCATTTTAAAGTTCCCTTGATAAACGACTCTCTAGGATCATTTATAGGAACTTGCGAAAAGTTCTTGTTCTTAACCCGTGAGAGTTAAGACTTTCGCGTTTTATAGCTCCCTATATAAAAGCCTAGCAAAACTTGACCTAAACTCGTTAAGGATACTAGCTAGAGTAAACTTAGATAAGTAAACTCGGGTTGAGTTTTCACAACGTTGAAAATTAAAACCACTTTATTAAAATTTTATTCTAGCAAAGAAAGAAAAATAACTATACAAAGGGAAAAACTAATAGGCCAAAATAGATCAAAAATTTTGAAAAATGTCAAAAATTTGATTTTCTGGTTAAAATAAGGACAAACAAGGAAAAGGCCACTTAACTTCGATAGAAGTCCCCCTACACTTAACATAAACATTGTACTCAATGTTTAAGCATGTGGGAGTAAACTCCCCTACACTTAGGACATTGTGCACGTTGTTTAAATCTCGCTAAGGAAAAGACAACTAAAGAGATTCCTATTTTAATTATTGAGAAAATATAAAATAGTGAATCGAAAAGAGTTTAGGATAGAACCGGGAAGAAGTGAACACGGAATCACGGGTCATCAAGAATCATCAAGAGTGGATCATTGAACGCTCGAATCCCTGATTAAGAGAGGAGAGGAGAGGAAATAGCAAACCAACGGGTCTCCCCTACACTTAGGATAAAGAAAGCAAAAAGATAGAAACATGGGTTGCCTCCCAAGAAGCGCTTGATTTTGTTAACCGAGTCGTGAGCCTGACTCGACCTTGATCATCATAGGAAGAAACATGAAACATATCCACCGGGATCAAAGACATAGTTTTCGTCCATCAAATAGCACAGGCTTAAGGCGAACAAGGCAAGCCAAAGAAGAGTAGGTAAGGTTCCCTTAAGCAGCGATGGAGCACGGTGGAAGCAAGGGTGAAGTGGTGCAAGCAGATTTCCATAAGTTCCAAAGATAATTCCTTTTATTTCATCTGGTGGATACTGAGATGGCTGCAGAATATCAATACCAGGGTCGAACACCTTTTCCTTTAAGGGAAAATAGCATTCAGGCTCAGCAGAGTGTGAAGAAGATCCGTGAAGAAGCACAACCTCGTCCTCAGAAGGGGGACAAAGAGGTGTTAACTCATACGTGCTGCGGATATTGGTGTCGACCGGTTTCTTCTCCTTTGAAAGAATGTG
Source organism: Glebionis coronaria (assembly GCA_025667525.1). Lineage (NCBI taxonomy): Eukaryota > Viridiplantae > Streptophyta > Magnoliopsida > Asterales > Asteraceae > Glebionis > Glebionis coronaria. Next base: position 457,911 of record JANFOE010000183.1, read on the forward strand.
CTTCAAATCCAAAGTAGGATCAAGACGATAATCTTCAAAATCATAAGGAGGAGCATCACTCTCATGAGGGAAGTAAGTGTTAAGAAATGTAGAGAAGTCTTCCTCAAATGAGTAATCGTCCAAAGTAGGATCGAGTGATGGCGGAGGATCTTCATTATGTGAAGAATCACTCGAAAGAGTATCAGCCTCATCGAAATCATCATATGTGGGCAGATCAGGATACTCAGAAGTAAGGTCATCATAATCATCCGAATCTGAGCTAGAATTATCATCATAAGCATCAAAGACCGGTGGAGAATCATAAATGGGAGAAGCGTCCAATTTGGAAAGAGAATCATCCACATCATCTTGAAAAAGTGGATTATCATTGCAAGACTCGAATAGAGGATTGTTGTAGACGACAAAATCATCAAGCACATTAATCATATTCACTGATTCTCGTCCATAGGATTTGCTTGCAAGCTTCCCCATTTTAAAAACTTGTGAATCATTCCCGACTCTTAAGATTAACTCGCCTTCGGCCACATCAACTAAAGCTCGTCCGGTTCTCAAGAATGGCCGACCAAGTATTAAAGGAATACGAGGGTCCATTTCATAATCAACAACGACAAAATCAACCGGGAAAGTAAATGTGCCAACTTTGATGAACACGTCTTCAGCTATACCAACGGGGTAAGCGAGAGTGCGATTTGCAAGTTCAAGAGTCATCTTCGTTGGAGTGAGGTCGGGTAATGAGAGTGTTTTCCAAACACTCAAAGGCATCAAATTAATACTGGCCCCGAGATCAGCAAGGGCAGTAAATTCTTAAGTTTTGTTGAAAACGCAAGGCAACACAAAACGACCGGGATCTCCAAGCTTTTCTGGAAGTTCTTTAAGAATAACTGCAGAGCAGTTTTCATTTAAGCATGTGTTGGCGAGTTCAATCAACTTTTCCTTCTTGTTAAGCAATTCCTTGAATGCTTTGACAAATTTCGGCATGTGGACAAGTGCTTCGAGAAAGCTAATGTTGAAGTTCATTTGAGAGATCATCTTCACATATCTCGACACTTTAGAGTCATCCTTGGTTAGCATTTTGGTCTTGCCTAAACGAGAGGGATATGGGATATTGGGTTTGGGTGGTGAAGGTGAAGGCGTAGCAGGTAAAGGTTGAGATGTTGAAGGTTCCTTCCTAGAGAAATCGTCATGGCGAGGCGGAGACGGTAATGGTGCACTAATAATAGGTGTAGGAGGAGTAGGGATAAATGGTGGTGGAGGAGGTGTAGATGATGGGGGTGGGATCGGTGGATCGACAATGGTAATTCCACTACGAGTAGTAATAGCACTCACATTTTCTCGCGGATTGGTGACGGTGTTTGAGGGTAGAGAACTCGAAGAAGAAGGTTGAGCGGCAGGCAAGAAACTAGCAAGCATATTCTTTAAATCATTGGTTTGATTGCTGAAGGAGGATTGAATATTATCTCGAAGCTCGGATCTAATCTCATTTCCTTGCTTTGTGATATCTCCTTTAAGATTGATAATTTGGCTCTGCAGATTCTTGATTTGCTCACCTTGGGTTCTCATAATGGCTTCAACATCGGGGTTAATGGGTGGGGTTTGTTGAGCGGGTGGGTGATAAGGATTAGAAGCTCTTGGTGGGATTTGGTTGCTTCTATTGTAGGTGTTGGCGGGATTTTGGTTTTGAGGAGAAAAACCGGGTGAAAGGTAGTTGTTGGACCGGTAACTCAGCAGATTTCTATCCCCTTGAGGTCGAGCTTGGTAATTTTCCGGTGAATAATTACCATAAGCTGCATACACATTTTCCGAATTTCCTTGAGTCGAAGGACAATCGGTGTATGAGTGAGGACCGCCGCATGTTTCATAAGGATTAGCAACCGCTTTAACTTGTTGTTGTTTTTGGTTTGAAGCAAGAAGCGTGATACTTTTGCTCATTTCAGTCATCATGCGGGTGAGTTCGGTCATATCAGGGTTTGCTGAGGTAGAAGAAACATTGACTCTCGGGCTGTTCCTTGAAGAAGCAGAGGAATCCCAGTTTTTGTGGTGAGTAGTTATGTTCTCAATAAGCTCTCTACACTCCTCGGGTCTCTTTTTCATGAATGTGCCACCGGCGACTGCATTAATCGTACCACGATCTCGAAAAGTCAAACCATTGTAGAAAGTATCAATTAAGGTCACAGGGAGCATGTTGTGGTTTAGACAACGATCAATCAAGACATTATATCTTTCCCAAGCATCAAAAAGAGATTCATCGGGTTCTTGCATGAAACCGCTGATTTTATTGCGAAGGCTTGTGACCATGGATGGTGGAAAGTAGCGCGACAAAAAGCGTTGAGTCATGTCATCCCAAGTGTGAATAGAATTCTTCAGGAGACGATCAAACCATTTCTCGGCATGATGTGATAAAGTATGTGGGAAGAGTTGTAGGCGAAGAACATCCATTGTGGCACCAGGCAACTTCATGCTTTGGGTGATTGTAATGAACTTGTCGAGGTGTTTGTTGGCATCATCATCAGGCAATCCACGGAATGGGTTAGTTTGCACTTGCTGAATCATGTGGTGCTTCAACGAAAACTCCGGAGCATTGATTTGCATCGGCGCAATCGGTCCTCCTCGGCCAAACATGGTAGGTTAACAAAGCTCCTCCATGGTCCGAAGATCGGGCTGTGGAAGAACATTGGTGTTATTGTTGAGGTGCGGTGGATTATTGTTGTTGACACCTGACATACTTAAATCTTCTTGAGTCTCGGGCTCTTGATAATTAGAAGATCTAGTACGCATACACCTGAAAATGCAAAAGAAAAAGAAACCAAACACAAAGACAATATATATACACGATAAAGATAGAATCTTTTTGGATTTTTGAAATTTTTAATTTTTATGGATTTTTATCAATTTTTTTATTTTTATGGTTTTTTGAATTTTTTATGCAAGAAAAATAACGCTCACAAGTGAACGGATCCCAAAAAGCAACGCGTCTTTCACAGAAAACCGTTAATCTTTACGAAAAGAGCCGGCAACGGCGCCATTTGATACAAGGCTTTTGCCCGTATAAAAATTAAAGTTCGTTGAAGTGGTCTAATCGAATTGATCTGGTTTAATGTGCGACTCAGCTGTTCTTTGGTGAAACAAAAGTGTGTCGTTGTAGTATTTAAAATAAAAGTGCAAAAACAATTAAAGTAAATGACTTTAAAGTAAATCTAAGTTTAATTAAAATAAATGGTGCAAGTATTTAAAAGCGAGGCTAAAATTAAAAGGCACTAAAAGTATATAACGCAAACTTAAATCTAACTAAGACAAACTTAAAACGCAACTAAAACTAAAGCTTAAGCTAAGGCAAGACTAAAATAAATCTAAGGCAAATAAACTTAAAGTGCGACTAAGTAAAAAGGCGGGAAAATTAAAGCTCGAAATTAAGAAAATTAAAAACTGAAATGAAAGAAGCTGAAAATCACCCCTATGCTGAATATAGCCTTATGCGGAATATTTCCCTTATGCTGAATATTTCCCTTATGCTAAATATTTCCCTTATGCTGAATATTTCCCTTATGCTGAATATTTCCCTTATGCTGAATATTTCCCTTATGCTGAATATTTCCCTTATGCTGAATATTCAGTATTCCGCATGGACCACCTGGTAAAACCTTGATTCAGAATACTGGGGAGATCAGCACCTGGGAAATACAGTAACAAACACCCCGAAGAACAAGGGAAAGAAATATAGCACGAATTTAATCAAAACAAAGCTAAATCAACCACAAGATTAAATCAAACAAACAAATAAACATCTATTAATCATAAGCAATCAATCCAAAACAACAAAACTCACAAAACTAATCAAGATAATCAAAACCCACTTTGATCAAAATAAGAACATAAGAACATGAACATGAACATAAACAATAAAAATCAAAGATTAAGAAAGGTAGAATGAGAGCTTAACAATAAAGATAAAGATTAACAAGAATTAAAAGAAAAACTTACTTGAAATTAAATGGTAATTAAGGTGCAAGACAGTATTTAAATTTGACAAGTATTTAAATGACAAGGTAATTAAAAGTGGAAGAACTAATTGTCACTATTAGCCAACAAAAATGAAAAGATTAATCCTAATGACTATTTATAGGGGATGATTAAGGGGTGCCTAGGAAGCTTCCTCCCCTCCTTCATTTTCTCTTAATTGCATCAGTAGGCCCTTCCTTCTTAATCTCTTTGTTAATTGCACCATTAGTCCTTAAGCCTTTAAATCTTCTTTTATCTTGGACTTTAATGACTTTTGGCTCGGGATTTCTTTGAACTTGTCTTTTAATTCTTCAATAAAGTAGACTTGAGTTCTTCGGCTTTAAGTAAACTTCTGTCTTTCGACTTTTTCTTCGATAAATCTTCAGAATTGGTCTTGGACTTCCGTTCTTTTTGCACTCTTGACTTCTAGACTTCGTCTTTCATCTTTTTCTTCAATAAAAGCCCGTAAATGCCCGTGTTTTCTCCACTTTTCACAATTTCGTCCTAAATCACAACAAAAACACAAACCACACATAATTCCGACATAAAAGACATAAAATACACGTTTTGGCTCGGTTATTATTGTAATTAAGTGGTAAAAAGGATGGGTGTTTACACATCTATCAATAACCCACCTCAAAACAATAACAACAATAACAATCCATCTCTCAACAACAATAATAACAACAACAATGAACCTCTACCAGACAATCGCCCTATGATTGAACTGTTACAAGAACATGTGGAGGGCAACAATGATCCAATTGTCATACCCGCGATTGCAGCCAACAACTTTGAGCTCAAATCCGGCTTTATTCAGATGGTCTCTGCTCAACCATTCTTGGGGCGTACCATTGATGATCCTCATGACCACATCAAGAGATTCTTGCAACTCACGAATACGGTCAAATTCAATGGTGTTCCACAAGAGGTAATCCGTTTACAACTTTTTCCCTTTTCTTTAGAGGGAAAAGCCCGGCATTGGCTTGCAAAGGAACCGCCACAAAGTATTCTGACGTGGACGGATTTGGAGACCAAATTCATAAATTACTTTTTCCCACCCTCTCGTACTACCGCTTTGCGGAATGAAATTTTCAATTTTGAACAAAAGTACGATGAGTCTTTTAGTGAATCTTGGGACCGTTTTAAAGACCTTTTGAGAAAGTGCCCACGACATGGTTTTACCAAAGTGCACCAAATTAATACTTTTTATAATCGTTTAAGCATGAATGACCAAGATTCACTAAACAGTGCCTCGGGGGGTAATATTTTGGTTAAGACTTCTAATGCCGCTTGGGATATCATTGAGAATAAGTCTCGTGTGCAAACCAAGAGTGTTCGGACCAATGCCGCTAGTGCTAGTACTAGTGACAACGACAAGCGACTTGACAAAATTACTACGCTTCTTGAATCGCTTGCCGCCCAAACCGCTAGCAACACCAACAACATCAACGCTAAAAACGCCCAAGTCAATGCTGTCAGCCAACCGTGTGAAATATGCGGGGGTCCTCACTCTTACACCACTTGTACCTCCACCCAAGAATACCCTTCTGAGAATGTTAATGCAGCATACGGTACCTATCCTCCGGCCACTTATCAAGCTCGTCCTCAAGGTGACCGTAACTTGCTTAGCTACCGCTCAAACAACTTTCTTTCCCCGCCCTGTTTTCCTCCTAACAACCCAAACCTGTTGGGAATAAATTTAGGCCAGAACACTTGAACGCTGACAAGAACAACTCAAGCGTTGACAAGAGCAAAGTGAGCGCTGACAGCATAAGCGTTGACAAGTTAAAGTCAAGCGTTGACAGATTGAAGACAAGCACTGATGGAAGATGTGAGCTACACGTTTATTATATTCTAGAATACTTCTAGTAAAGATAAACTCGACATTGTATTTTCTATTATTATCTTTACCTAGAATAGTTGATTCGTAGCTTATTGTACAAGACTTCTTGTTCTATAAAAGAAGATCTTTTAGGTTAAAGTTTAATATAAGTTTTCATAAGTATTCGCAAGTTAAACTCTTTCATTGTAATCAAGTTTGTTTATTCTAATACAAGTGAAAGTTTGTTTAACATCTTTGTGTTTTAGATCAAGTGTTAATTCCGCATAACACTTTTTTACTTTATTCATAAGCAAAGGTTTCTCTACGTGTAGTACTTGATCTAATCTCGTATACACAAAGCTTAATCGATCTAAGTTTGGGATCAACAAGTGGTATCAGAGCTTGTTGAGAAACTTTTGATCTTTAAGTAACGCAAGAACCCTAAAACACCAAAAACCCTAAAAACCCTAAAATTCTCAAAACCCTAAAAACATCATGTCTGGCACAGATCAACCTGCTTCTTTGCTACAAAACAATTCCTCAAACCCTAGTATCAAAATTCCTATGTTTGATGCCAGGAACTTTGAGCTTTGGAAGTCCAATTTTGAGCAATACATAGCTATTTTGACTACACTCTTTGGGAGATTATCGAATATGGGAACACATTCGATAAAGCAGCAAAGATTACTGCTGCAATTGCCACAAGGACAACTGTTCCTAATTGTCCTGAAGCTGATAAGGTGGAAAAGCCTGGAGATGGGAGAGCTGTAGCTGTTGAAGATATAGCCAAGAAGAGGGTGGACATGAAAATCTTGAACATCTTGAAACATGCCTTAGGTCATGAGAATCAGCACAAGTACAAACGCTTTGAGTCTGCAAAAGAGCTTTGGGAAGCTCTTGAAGTAGCACATGGTGGCAGTGCTGACACAAAAGAAGAAAAGAAGAAGCAACTCTTGCATGAGTATGCTGTCTTTAAAGCTCAACCCAATGAAAATCTCAGCAGTGTGAGAAGTAGACTTCTAGACATCACAAGTCAACTTTCCTTCATGGGAACACAGATTGATGACCCTGAATTGAATGCTACTTTTCTCAAAAGCCTTGGTGATGTATGGAAGATTGAGACAAGATCCATTCTTATCAATAACACCCACAAGACATCCAGGTTTGATGACATCTTCAACAAACTAAGACTGTTGGAGAATGAATGGCAATTGGATAATGATAATAAATCTTCCAGCAGCAACATGGCCTTCTTCTCACAAAGTGAAGGCCAATTTGATTCCATGAACTTCTATGGACATCCAGCCACTGGATCTCAATGTGTCAACGCTGGATCTCAGCCTGTCAGCGCTGGATCATATCCTGTCAACGCTTTGTACTCAAGCGCTGACACACACAATCATGGCGCTGATAGAATTAAGCCTGCTGGTTTTGATCTAGATACTGTGTGTGCATTCATTGCTTCTTTGCCCAGTGATTCAAGAATTACATATGAAGATCTTGAGCAGATAAGTGATGAACAATTGGAAGAGATGGACATCAAGTGGACTATGGCTCTTGTGAGTTTAAGAGCAAACATGTTTAATAAAAGGTTCAAGAAGAAGATGACCTTTAATGCTAAGGATGTTGCTGGATTTGACAAGTCCAAGGTTGAGTGCTACAACTGTCATAGGATGGGGCACTTTATGAGGGAATGTAGATCTCCAAGAAGATCTGATGCTGGGAAGCCTTCAAGTCAAATGATTAAGAGCCCAGATCCCAAGGCCATGGTTGCTGTTCAACAAATTGATGGAGTTGGAGAATGGGACTGGAGCTGGATGGCTAAGAATGAGGAAGAGGACAGAGCTTTGGTTGCTGAAGTTAAAGAAGAGCATGCTGAATATGCTCTCATGGCACACTCCTCCTCTTCATCAGATAATGAGGTATATGATGATGCTTTCTGTTCTAAGGGTTGTCGTTTAAATACTGAAAAATTAAAACAAGAGACAGTTAAGTTATTAGATGAGGCAAGTACTGAAAGATGCAAAGTATCTAATTATCAAATTGCTCTTACCCAAACAGAAAAGACAGTAGCTGAGTATAAGAAAATGGAGTTTGATTTAAAGGATCAAATAAATATCTTAAAACATGAGTTACATCAGAGTAAAGATGTTCAAGATATAGTAAATAGGGTTAATCTTGATTTGATAGCTCAGTTAGAGGAGGCTAACAAAAATAAAGATAATGTGAGTCTTAAAATCCAGAGATTTGATAAGGCCACACAATCCCTAGGAGAGTGTGTTAGTAAACAAAGAGACTCTAAGGATATGAGTGGGATTGGGATGAATAATTATACTGGTGTTCCACCACCAGCTGGGGATTTCTATGGTGTCCAATCAAAGGACTTATCTTGGACTGGCTTGCCAGAATGCCAAGAGGAGGAATTCATTCCTCCACCTAGAGTGACTTCCCCAGTTGAGGAATACAAGCAAAAACTGACTGACCTAGATGAGTGGAAGAAAGCTAACCACACCTTGTTTGTTAAGGGAGGGTTGTTGTGTGAAAGTCCAAATGAGCCCACACCAATCAAGAGCCTTGATCCTAAACCTATTAAGATCACACACCCTACCACTGGCAAAGCTATTGACCTTGGCCCACAAACTGTTAGAAAACCTAGTGTTAAATATGCAGAGATGTATAGGAATACTAGGTCACCAAAAAGCCAAGTTAGTAGTCATGGAACAGGCTTCTTTGCTTCTAGACCTAAGACTATGTCTAGAAAAGCTTGTTACACATGTGGTAGCTTCTCACATTTGGCATACAAATGTGTCAATGCTTCCAATGTCAACGCTGATAGGAACCATTTTAGCGCTGACAAAAGTCAACATAGGTCAAACACTGTCAGAACCAATACCTTTGTGAACAAAAGTTCACAAGTTGTTAGACCAGTCACATTCTTTTCTAGAGGGTCTAACACACAAAGCCTAAGACCTTTTCAAAAGTCAAACACTTGGTCAAATAGGCAATGGGTTCCTGTAGCAAACCCTAGGTTCAACGCTGATAAGAGCAATCGGGGCGCTGACAAGAGAAATTTCAGCGCTGACAGACACACTGCTAAACCTAGGTATTTGCAACCACAGGGAAATAGGTCTAAAGCTTCTACTAGCTTAACATGGAGACCAAAACAAGTCCAAAACCCTAATTCTACTGGTATTTCTATGACATGCAACAGGTTTCATTATATTTCAAAGGCATTGTCAACACCAATTGGGGTTAACTGGGAATTTCATTCAAACAGGGATGAAAATGGGGTTGTTATGAGAACCAAGTCTGTTCTTGTTGAACAACCAAATGAATCCAAGTCTTCCAAGGCTTGGGTTCCCAAAGAAAACTAATGTGTTTTCTTTATGTGCAGGGCATTCACAAGAAGATCAATGATTATGGATACTGGGATAGTGGATGCTCAAGGCACATGACAGGAAAGGAAGACTATCTGACCAATTTCTCTCCTATTCAAGATGGTGATAAGGTATACTTTGGAGGGGGCTATGGAACAATCACAGGAAAAGGAACCCTTGTCACCAACAATCTACGGTTTGAGAATGTCTTCTTGGTAAAAGAACTGGATTATAATTTGTTTAGTGTATCACAAGTGTGTGATAACAAAAATAAGGTTCTTTTCACAGATACTGAGTGCTTGGTGTTAAGCAAAGATTATAAGCTCCCTGAGGAAAAATTCATAGATTTTAGAACACCAAGGCATAAAGATATATATAATGTGAATCTTAATGGAATTAAGATAAATAATAAAATGTCATGTCTGTATGCTAAAGCCTCAGTAGATGAAAGTAATCTTTGGCACAGGAGATTAGGGCACATAAACTTTAAGAATATCAATAGACTTGTGAGGCTTGGTTTAGTTGATGGTTTGCCTGAAAAGGCTTTCCACAATGACCACTCTTGTGTTGCATGTCTTAAGGGCAAGCAGCACAAGGTCTCATTCAGGTCTAAACAGGTGCACTCTAGTTCTAAACCACTTCACTTATTGCATATGGACCTCTTTGGTCCAACTAATATAGAAAGTTTGAAGGGTAAATCATATTGTTTTGTTATCACTGATGATTATTCCAGGTTTACATGGACTTTCTTTTTAGCCAAGAAAAGTGAAATTGCCCAAAGTCTGATTAATTTCATTACCCAGATAGAGAAGAAGAATGGTAATGAGGTCAAAATTATTAGAAGTGACAATGGGGGTGAGTTTAGAAATCAGTTGTTAGATGATTTTTGTGCCAAGAAAGGGATTACTAGACAGTTTAGCATAGCTAGAACCCCACAGCAAAATGGGGTTGCTGAAAGGAAGAATAGGACCCTTATTGAAGCAGCCAGAACCATGTTGGCTGATGCCCACTTTCCTATAGCCTTTTGGGCTGAAGCTGTTAACACAGCTTGTTATGTTCAAAATAGGGCATTGGTCAACAAGATACATAATAAGACACCTTATGAATTACTTTGGGGAAGGAAGCCCAATATTGGCTTTCTCAAGCCTTTTGGTTGTCATGTAGTTGTTTTAGAAACTAGTGATGCCCTAAGTAAGTTTGATTCAAAAGGTGATGAAGGCTACTTCATGGGTTATTCAGTGCAGAGTAAAGGATATAGGGTTTACATTAAAAAGGAAAAACGTATACTTGAAAAAGTACATGTTAGGTTTTTAGAGAGAAAACCTAGTGATCCTGAGAGTGGTCCAAATTGGTTGTTTGACTTAGAACCTTTATCTAGAGCTTTAAATTATATGCCTGTTACTGATCCAGACATTGTGAAGGCAACTTCAAGTGTTTTGGAAAAGAGAATTGGTAATGTTTCAGGTATACAGGTTGCTAAGGAGGATGGACCACCAGCAGTTGAGTCATCTCCCACAAAAGAATATGTTTCACTTCCTATATGGACAGATGAGTATTATGCTGCTGCTACTGCTGCTAGAAAAGATAATGGTGGTGTTCAAATACCACCAAATACAAACATGCATGATTCTTCAGGCGCTGACAAAGGGAAATCAAGCGCTGACACGACCAATTCAGACGCTGATGGCTCCAACGCTGACAACAACAGTTCAAGCGTTGTTAGCCCAAGCGCTGACAAACAAGGATCAGACTTTGGAGACACCTTTACACAGCTTTTCTCTTCCCATTTTGAACAAGGTGGACCTTCCAATGTCCATGAAGAGATTTCTGTTGATCAAGAAGAATCTGAAGAAGATATTGGCAACATGGAGCGTGAAGTTGAGGACACCAGACTTTTTGAAGGAGGAGTTCTCACTTCCACAGCTAAGGATCACCCCACATCTCAAATCATTGGTGATGTTATGGCTCCAGTTCAGACAAGAAGATCCCATCAAGGTCTTGGTGGATTTATTGCCAATATACACAAGAAGGTTGATACCCCTCTTGTACAAGCATGTTTGTTTGCCTGTTTTCTGTCACAGGAAGAACCCAAGAAAATTTTTGATGCTCTCAAGGAACCAAGTTGGGTGGAAGCAATGCAGGATGAGCTTCACCAATTTGCTATACAAGATGTTTGGGAGCTGGTTGATTGTCCTAGATATGTGAGACCAATTGGGACAAGATGGGTTCTAAGGAACAAGAAAGATGAAAGAGGTATTGTGGTCAGAAACAAGGCACGTTTGGTAGCTCAGGGATATACACAAGAGGAAGGAATTGATTATGAAGAAGTTTTTGCACCAGTTGCAAGAATTGAAGCTATAAGAATTTTTCTAGCTTATGCCTCTTGTATGAATTTTACTGTTTACCAAATGGATGTGAAGAGTGCTTTCCTCTATGGAACAATTGTTGAGGAAGTATATGTCATGCAACCTCCTGGTTTTGAAGATCCTGAAAATCCAGACAAGGTTTATAGAGTGAAGAAAGCAATGTATGGACTTCATCAAGCCCCTAGAGCATGGTATGGTACCTTGTCTACATATCTGGTGGACAATGGATTCAAGAGGGGCACCATAGATCAGACACTATTTACAAAGAAGAAAGGAAAACATGTGTTGCTTGTGCAGGTCTATGTTGATGACATCATTTTTGGGTCTACTGATCCAAAAATGAGTGAGGATTTTTCCAAGCTCATGACAGATAAATTCAAGATGAGTGCAATGGGTGAGATGAACTTCTTTCTAGGTTTACAAGTTCAACAGAAAGAAGATGGTATCTTCATCTCCCAAGACAAGTATGTAGCTGAAATCTTGAAGAAATATGGTTTTTCTCCACATGAGAAGGAGGCTTCCACTCCTATGGATAGGCAACACCCTTGGGGAAAAATTGGAGCTGGAAAGGATGTGGATGTTAGGCACTATAGATCAATGATTGGATCATTGATGTATCTTACAGCCTCAAGACCTGACATCATGTTTGCTGTGTGTGCATGTGCACGCCATCAAGTGACTCCCAAAGAATGTCACCTTTTTGCTGTGAAGAGAATTTTTAGATACCTAAGGTGTTATCCAGATCTTGGATTATGGTATCCAAAAGATTCTCCATTGGACCTTATTGCATATTCAGACAGTGACTATGGTGGTGACAAGTTTGATAGGAAATCCACAACTGGTGGATGCCAATTTCTTGGGAGCAGATTAATATCTTGGCAATGCAAGAAACAAACAGTGGTGGCAAACTCTACAACTGAAGCAGAATATGTTGCAGCAGCTGCTTGTTGTGGACAAGTCTTATGGATTCAGAACCAGCTGTTGGATTATGGGTATAATTTTATGCATACCAAGATTTTTGTAGACAATAACAGTACTTTATGCATTATTAAAAATCCTGTACATCATTCTAAAACCAAACACATAGAAATTAGACATCATTTTATAAGAGATTGCTTTGAGAAAGGTTTAATACAACCAAATAGGGTAGACACAGAAGATAATGTGGCTGATTTATTAACTAAACCTTTTGATGCTGGAAGATTTCAATATTTGGTAACAAATATTGGAATGGTTAATCTCACTTAATATGTGTTTTGGAACCTTTTTGTAAAAGTATGTACAGGATAATGCATTGTTATTGGTCTTTGTGATGATTTAGATTTCCACTTTATTTTTCTAACACTGACAAAGGTAAATGTAACGCTGTCAAGTGTTATTTTGCCGTTGTTGGAGATATTATTGTCTAACGCTGACAAGAGTTCCTTCAACGCTGACAAGTGTTGTCGGGGCGCTGTCAGCAACAAATGTTAGTTTTTTGGTTTTCATCTAAATGTGTAGGTAGGTGGTAGCTTTATGCCATTGGATACAGAGTTGCTTATGGATCTTTGAAGAGCTATTTGGACATGTTTTGTTTATGGATGATGGTTGGAATATTTATATTCCTATCTTGACATAAATTTTTGATGTTCATATATATATTTTGAGAACTCATGTATCATAGTTTAAGGGGAGGTTTAAGGAACCTTTAGGACTCTTGGGTATTCTTACAATACTCTCATCACAATTCTAGATTGTGTCCACAGGTGAGTATGGGTTAGTTTTACTAAACCATGAGGCACTGTAGCATGCATAGTATATCAACTTTGCATGCTGCCAAGACATTTTTGGCCTAGAATTGGTTGTGGTCTGTTGGGAGGCTTGGGAATCATTTTGATATGGGATTTACCTGGGAGTAACAAGGATTTTATGAGGTAACTTGGTTGTTAAGAATTTTGGTTAGCAAGGGACACTAGAGGACTGTTATGTCTATCTTGCTTATGCAAGTGTGCATAACTGGACAGTGCTTGCCGCCCTATGATAATTATCAGCTTTTGGTTATCTTCTCTAGGATAAATTACTTGTTAAGGTCATTTTTCACTTTTTAAAACAATTTTATTTTTGGACGCTGACAAGATTTTTCCAAGCGTTGTTGTGACCAAAATGGACGCTGACATGGCTTTAGGCGAACGTTGACAAGATTATAGCCGTTGGGCGTTGATGGGTTATATTTGACCGTTGACATGGCTTTATGGAGGTGATGTATTCCAGTCATCATCTATCATCAAAGATGTTCCTACTCAGGTATTATCATCTACCCTACCAACAATTGAACCAACAGATAAGGGTAAGGGTAACTTGGTAGAAGAAATTGTTCCAAAGAATGCAGCTCAGGTTGAATTTGATAGAAGATTGGCTGAGCAAATGATGGGACAAGGTGAAAAGGTAAAGTCACCATTTGTTGTGACTTCTGAAGAAGAAAGTGATGGAGCTAGCTCAGATTCAAGTGTGATGATTGTTGAACCAGAAAGACTTGAGTATGGTGATGAGCTTGCTAGGGAAAAGCTGAGAGATTTAAAGTTGCAGATTGATTTTGATATGCCAGAGGTAGTTCAGATGTACAATTCTTGGGAAGAAAGCTGTATGGATAATCCAGACTTGACCATTTCAGATCAAATATGGGGTTTGGAAATTCTTCTTAGAGTTCAGAAGGATTGTAAGGTGATGTTGAAGTACAAGGCAAGCAACATTCTCTCTGAGTTGAAAAGGGATAGAAGGAAGCTCTACTTTATGATTGCTCAAATGTCATGGAGTTGGATGGACACATCAGAAGCTGAAGGCTTTGACATTTGATGAGCTGGAACATAGGGCTTATCCTATTTGGGTGAAAGTGCAAGAAGAAAACACTTTCAGACTTCTTTCAGATGAAAGAAAGGAGCAACTTGCAGAAGAAATGGAAATCAAGAAAGCTATGATAGTTCCTAGACCAGTAAAGAAGGGATTTATTCTTGAGTTTCCAAAAGATATGAATCAACTATATCCAAGTGAAGCAATCATTAGAAAGAGCCTCAAGCTCTCCCCATTAGAAGCTTCAGATATGGTGCATGTGTTACCACTAGATTCCAGGAATCCAATTGTAAGTTATGAGGAAGATGAATGTGGATTCTGGAAAATTGGAAGATTTGGCAAGGAGGTACACACTTTTACCACTCTCATATCTTTATTTGCAAGTTGTGACAGAGAAGACTTGGTGGACCTTTGGAGGTTGCTAGAGACCAAGTATGAGGCTGAAGCACCAACTTCAGCCAATGGAATAAAACTTTGGACCACATTCAAAAGAATGTGTGGGACAAAAGAAGAAGATCCTGAAATATGGAAGGATCTTGAAGATGACCTCAGTGGTCTTCAATGGAGGTTATATTCAGCTGCAGGTGTATACTATTTGAGTTCTACAAAGTTTGCTGAGTATTTACTTGTAGATGCTCAGTATTTCATATCCAAAGCTGTTTTGGAGAAGATGAAGGGCACCCAGTTGGAGATAGACTATACAAGTGACGTGGCAAAGAATTTGATCAGATTTATTTATCACCAATATGATAAGGTTTGTCAGACTTCTCCAAGTTCTTAATGTTTATTCAGAAACTTGATCATAAGAGTGGATATCAAGTTTAGGGGAGGATTGTTGGGAATAAATTTAGGCCAGAACACTTGAACGCTGACAAGAACAACTCAAGCGTTGACAAGAGCAAAGTGAGCGCTGACAGCATAAGCGTTGACAAGTTAAAGTCAAGCGTTGACAGATTGAAGACAAGCACTGATGGAAGATGTGAGCTACACGTTTATTATATTCTAGAATACTTCTAGTAAAGATAAACTCGACATTGTATTTTCTATTATTATCTTTACCTAGAATAGTTGATTCGTAGCTTATTGTACAAGACTTCTTGTTCTATAAAAGAAGATCTTTTAGGTTAAAGTTTAATATAAGTTTTCATAAGTATTCGCAAGTTAAACTCTTTCATTGTAATCAAGTTTGTTTATTCTAATACAAGTGAAAGTTTGTTTAACATCTTTGTGTTTTAGATCAAGTGTTAATTCCGCATAACACTTTGTTACTTTATTCATAAGCAAAGGTTTCTCTACGTGTAGTACTTGATCTAATCTCGTATACACAAAGCTTAATCGATCTAAGTTTGGGATCAACAAAACCAACAACAAAACCTAAATCGTCCTCCTCAACAACAACCTAGTGCACCATACCAACCACCTCACAAACAACCATATCCACCTCAACGAAACAACCAAGTTTACCAACAACCTGCTTATCAACCACCCGCTTACCATGCTCCTCCTCCCAACCAACCCACCGCATTACACCAAGATGTCGAAACCTACATGAGAATCAATAATGTGATCGTGGAAAATCTCCAGCGGGAAGTGCTCAACTTGAAAGCAGACATGGTGAAACAAGGGAACGATCTTCGAGCTGATATGAGAAACACTTTGGCAAGTCAAACGAATGACTTAAGGAACATGATGGCTAGTTTCTTCCAAGGTAATCAACCCTCTTCTTCGGGTACTCTTCCGAGTAACACCGTTGCGAATCCAAGAGGGGAGATGAAAGCAATCACCACTCGCAGTGGCAAAGGTACCAAGGAACCCGAGCTTCCTATACCTCCACCGGTGAGTGTGACTAAGGAAAATGAGTCACCTGCTCCTATTCCTCATTCTTCTACTTCCCCAATTTCTCCACCTCTACTTCTACCCCTCCTCCACCCAAGGATGTGAGTGATCCTATTCTCCCAAAGCCTTCCTCTTCTTCCGATATACCTTATCCATCAAGGTTGAAGAAAGAGAAGCTCAAAAGCAAGGACGATATTCAAGTTTTGAACATTCTCAAAATGTTTAAACAATTGAATTTCAACATCTCCTTCGCTGAGGCTCTCGCTCACATGCCAAATACGCAAAAATGTTCAAAGATCTTCTTAGCGACAAGGAGAAGCTTCTTGATATTGCTAACACCCAACTTAATGAGAATTGCTCTGCAGTGCTCTTAAGGAAATTGCCAACCAAGCTTGGTGATCCGGGTCGTTTCTTAATCCCTTGCAACTTCCCAGGAGTAGAGAATTGCATGGCCCTAGCCGATCTAGGTGCCAGTATTAATTTAATGCCTTTAAGCGTTTGGAAGCAATTATCTCTCCCTGAGCTAGTCCCCACCAAAATGACTTTGGAATTAGCTAACCGTACGGTTGCTTATCCAGTGGGGATAGCCGAAGACGTCTTTGTAGGAGTCGACAAATTCACTTTTCTTGCCGATTTCGTCTTCATTGACTACGATATGGACCCTCGTGTGCCATTAATCGTTGGTCGTCCATTTCGGAGGACCGGACGCACTCTCATCGATGTTGAAGCGGGTGAGCTTATCATGAGAGTGGGTGACGATAAAATTGTTTTCAACATGGGAAAGCTTTCTAAACAGCCTTATTCATACGAGAGTGTTAATTGTATCGACGTTCTTGATGAGGCTTGTGAAGAACACTTCAAAGATGCTTGTAAAAGTATTCCTACCTCTCCTCCCAATGTTGAGACCGTTTCCTCTATTGATTCATCACTATCTCTATTTGGAGAAAGTGATTTCCTTTGGAAAGATTTGGAAGCCACCATGGGAGATTTGAACTTAGAACATGACGATTCTCCCACCGATTGGGATGAAGATCTTTGCCTCATTTAGAACCTTCTCAAAGAAGACCATACTTCTCCACCATCTCTCAAGGCTATTGCTATCGATGCACCGACTTTGAATCCGCCTCCCATAAAAAATCCTCCGGATTTAGAACTTAAGGAGTTGCCGCCCCATCTTGAGTACGTGTTTCTTGACGAAAAGAAGAAGTCGCCCGTCATCATCGCGAAGGACTTAAAAGAAGAAGAAAAATCTCGCCTCATCGCCGTGCTTAAAGATCATAAGAAGGGAATTGCTTGGAAAATTTCCGACATCCACGGAATTGATCCAAACTTTTGTACTCACAAGATTCTCATGGAAGATGACTTTAAACCCGCAATCCAGAGCCAAAGAAGGGTTAATCCTCGCATTCATGACGTCATCAAACAAGAGGTTATCAAACTTCTTGATGCCGGCTTGATTTACCCTATTTCGGATTCGCCATGGGTAAGTCCCGTCCATTGTGTGCCCAAGAAGGGCGGAATAACCGTTGTTCCCAATGAACACAACGAGTTGATTCCCACTCGTCTCGTTACTGGGTGGAGAGTTTGTATCGACTATCGCAAGCTCAATGATGCCACGAGAAAAGATCATTTTCCTCTTCCTTTCATGGATCAAATGCTCGAGCGTCTAGCGGGTAATGACTATTACTGCTTCTTAGACGGTTTCTCCGGGTATCTTCAAATTCCCATCGATCCCAAAGACCAAGAAAAGACCACATTCACTTATCCCTACGGAACATTTGCTTACAAACGCATGCGTTTTGGTTTATGTAATGCTCCTGGGACGTTCCAAAGGTATATGATGGCTATCTTCCATGACATGGTTGAAGAAACTATAGAAGTATTCATGGATGATTTCTCGGTTTATGGAGATTCTTTCTCTGCTTTCATTGCCAATTTAGAACGTATGCTTAAGCGGTGTGAAGACACTCGCCTTGTTCTTAATTGGGAAAAATGCCATTTCATGGTAAAAGAGGGCATCGTGCTAGGACACAAAATCTCCAAAGCCGGTCTTGAAGTGGACCGTGCTAAATTCGATGTTATCGCTAAGTTGCCTCCACCTTCAATCGTGAAGGGTGTGAGAAGTTTCCTGGGTCATGCGGGCTTCTACTGTCGTTTCATCAAAGATTTTTCTAAAATCGCTCGCCCGATGACCCACCTCTTGGAAAAAGATACTCCTTTTATATTTTCCAAAGAGTGTATTGAAGCCTTCAACTCGCTTAAGGATAAGCTAACTAAGGCACCCGTCTTGGTTACCCCTAATTGGGAGCTTCCCTTTGAGTTGATGTGCGATTCTAGCGACTTTGCTATTGGAGCGGTTTTGGGCCAAAGAGTGAACAAACACTTCCAACCGATCCATTACGCTAGCAAGACAATGACGGGGGCTCAATTTCATTACACGACAACCGAAAAAGATCTTTTAGCTGTTGTTTATGCCTTTGAAAAGTTCCGCCCCTATCTTGTCCTTTCTACCACAATCGTTTATACCGATCATTCGGCGTTGAAGTACTTGTTAACTAAACAAGATTCCAAACCAAGACTTCTTCGCTGGGTTTTGCTACTTCAAGAATTTAAAATCGAAATTCGTGATAAGAATGGAGCTGAAAACCTAGCCGCGGATCATCTCAGCAGACTTGAGGATCCTTATCAATGGGAACATCCGAACAAAGAGATCAATGACTCTTTTCCTCTGGAGACCTTAATGTCTATCAACTCGACTTTTGATGAAACCCTGTGGTTTGCGGACATTGCAAACTACCTGGCGGGTGGAATTCTCATTGACGGGTTAACATCCCAACAAAAGAAAAAGTTCTTTAAAGACATTAAGACTTACTTTTGGGATGATCCGTATCTATTCAAACAATGTGCTGATTTGATTATTCGCTGATGTGTTGATGGACCAGAAACTTTAGACATTCTCGAAGCTTGCCACAAAGGACCCACCGGTGGTCACTTTGGTCCCAACTACACCGCCAAAAAAGTGTTTGACTCGGGATTTTATTGGCCCACCATTTATCGTGATGCTCACGAAATGGTTAAACATTGTGATGCTTTCCAAAAATAAGGCAAGATCACACATAAAGACGAGATGCCTCAGAATTTCATTCAAGAATGTGAAATCTTTGATGTTTGGGGTATCGACTTTATGGGGCCATTCCCTTCCTCTAAAGGAAACAAATACATCCTTGTAGCCGTTGACTACGTTTCTAAATGGGTTGAAGCCAAAGCTTTACCCACTAATGACGCAAGGGTGGTTTGTTACTTTTTGAAATCGCTGTTCGCTAGATTCGGTGTGCCTCGTGCCATTATTAGTGATCATGGGACTCATTTTTGCAACGACCAATTCGCAAGAGTCATGGCTAAGTATGGTGTCAATCATCGTCTTTCCACCGCCTACCACCCACAAACTAATGGCCAGGCTGAAATCTCTAACCGAGGATTAAAGCGAATTCTTGAAAGAACCGTGGGAGAGCATCGTGCCTCATGGGCTGATAAACTTGATGATGCTTTGTGGGCTTTTCGTACCGCATACAAGACTCCGATTGGTTGTACACCTTATCGTCTCGTGTACGGGAAAACGTGCCACCTCGTTATTGAGTTGGAGCACAAGGCTTACTGGGCCTTGAAGTGGGCTAATTTTGATATCAACAAAGCCGGTGACCTACGCAAGATCCAACTCAATGAGCTGAATGAACTCCGGAATGAGGCTTATGACAATTCTTTGATCTATAAGGAAAAGACTAAGCTCATTCACGACTCTAAGATTAAAAACCGAGAGTTCCAAGTTGGAGACAAAGTTTTACTCTTTAACTCTCGGTTTAAAATCTTTTCGGGCAAGCTGAAATCTCGTTGGTCCGGCCCATTCACCATTGCCCAAAATTTTCCATATGGTACTCTCGAGCTCGCTCAACCTAATGGACCTAATTTTAAGGTGAATGGCCAACGAGTGAAGTTGTACTTTGGCGAGGACATCTCTCATGAGATGATACCATCCCTCACCACGTTTCCCATGAACTAATTTTGGGTCGAGTCAGGCTCGTGACTCGGTTATAAAAAACAAGCGCTCCTCGGGAGGCAGCCCGAGTATCTATCCTTTTCCGTTCTAACCTCCTAAGTGTAGGGGGACCTCTATAGGTTCTTTGTGTTTGTGTGGTGATGTGATTACAAGGATGAATGCACTTTTGGAATCTTTGAAGAACCGTGCTCCCGTGTTATCCGAAATCCGGTTCTATCTCTCAACTATCGTGATTCAATTTTCTTCATACTCACATTTGAAATTGATCACGTTAGTCGTCTCTTCCTTAACTTGATTTAACCAACGTGCACAATGTCATAAGTGTAGGGGAGACTTTTCCCACATGCTTAAACATTGAGGACAATGTTTATCTTAAGTGTAGGGGGGACTTCTATCGAAGTTTTAAGTGGACTTTTCCATGAAAATGCCTTCATTTAACCGGAAATCATCTTTTTCAGCATTTTTCAAATTTTTAATTAACTTTGGCCATTTAGTCGTAATTTTTAAATTTTTATCGTTGCTTTCATATGTATATATCCCGCAATAAAGTCAAAAATATTAATAAAGTGGTGTAGCTAGTTTTGAAATCTTTGACATATTAGGCCCGTTGCGATTATTTTGACTCAACCCGAATAGACTTATCCAAGTTTATTCTAGCTAGTATCCTTAACCATGTAGACCTTAATTGGTTTATTAGGCTAAGCATCCACGAGTCTCATTACTTGAGATTTTAAATTGTGGAGAACGAGAAATGATAGAGTCAATTATAAGTCGGTATTCTTGCACAAGCTCACTTGGTGTAATTATCTGCCTATTCTCGCATCACTTGCTAATAATTTATCTGCAATAAGTAAGGTCGTACGATTTGAAAAGTTACTCAGCTTCTAGCCCAAGATCGTTTAAAAGTTGCTCGGTAATGATAAGAGTTCATAGCCAAGGCATAACTTATGAAGCGGGGCGCGAAGATTGGCGAGTCCGAAAAGGCCCTAACAAGGCATGAGGATTTAATCTTATTGCTAAAGATCCAAGGTGATGTGAAAAGCATTATTCCCAAAATCAATATGAAGGATCAAGACTCACGAAGAAAAGCAATCAACTCCCATAAAGATCATGGAGAAGTCTATCCGAAAAGACCCTAACAAGGTATGAGGATAAATAGATCCAAGTCCGAAAAGGAGGCAAATCGTTGTATCTCAAAATCCCAATTAGCGATTGAATAAATAATCATGAAGTCGTGGTCAACAAAGTTGGAGTACCCCTCAAAAGTCTCCAAGTGAAGAAACTCTATTAACGAAGAGAAGACCATTATCTCAAGAACGTCTCTCGAAGATATGAAGTATGAAGTACATGCCAAATATCGGCCCGAGAAAGGTCTCAAATCGTGAACCGAGTTATGCCAAGATATGAACTTTTTGATATCCCGAGAAGCAGTTTTAAGAGATTTTGTCCTTTAGCTAACTATTGATCAAATCGTCCTACTTTGCTTTCAGCCTAAATAAACTATCGAAATAAGTCCAAAAATGCATCTTCATGATCATTCTAAGACAAAAATAAAATATAAGAGATACACCTAGGAATAAGGGAGTTTAAGCATATAATTAAGCCATGTGTGTAAGTGTTTGATTTGCTAACTTATAATAACAATGATCTCGTTTTTAAGCTTAGTTTGGGGAACGTGAAACTTGAGGGTGATAAATCTTCGCAGCACCAAAGCCCTAATGCAAGTCCTTGATCTCCTTGCAAGTTATTTCCATATAGCTATTTTCAAGTGAAAATGGTTTTCTATCCTTTTGTTTACTTTAAAGTTTTAATTTCTCTTAGTACTTTAATTTTTGTTCAGTAGTATTTTAATAAGGCCAAGGTTGATTGATTATGAGAAGAGTGTAAAATTGCTTTATCACTAAGCATTGCATGAGGTCATGGCAATGGTTAAGTGTAGGGGATTTGATAGGTGTGAAAACACCCATCCTTTTACCACTTATAACTGGCTAAAACGAGACCAAAACGCGCATTTAATATCATTTGTTTGGAATTATGCGTGGTTTTTGTGTTTTCAGAGTCAACCGGATTAATATTGAAGAAAACATGGGATTGCACTGGATTTATCGAAGAAACAGACTCAAGACGAAGTCTATTTTCCAAGAGATGCAAAAGATTTGAAGTCACTGGGCCTTTTTGAAGATTTATCGAAGAAAAGGACCAAAGATGGAAGATTTACCTATGTCGAAGAAACTCAAGTCTATTAAACGAAGAAATTAAAAGACGAGTTGAATTTAATCGGCTACAAATCCCGAATCAGAATCGAAAACGTCCACTTTTCTGAAAAGACGATAAGACAAGAAGAACGGGAGAAAGCCCACTCACCAACCAAAGGCAAGGACTATATAAAGGGATTCCCTTCACACATTTGGACCAGTTTTTTGAGTTTTCAGTTTTCTTTTCTTTGTTTCGTAGGGAAGAAGCCAACACCACTAAGGTGTTGGTGATTTTGATTCTTGTTTTCACAAATCTTGTAGTTTTAATCTTTTCCTTTGATTGTTTAAACCTTAATCATCAATATAATCTTTCCATTTCATCTTGTTCATCTAGTTCTTGATTCAAAGTTTAAAAGTTCTTATTTAGTTGATTTTGATCTTCAAAAGTAAATGGGTTTTGTGTTTTTAATGATTTGATATGTTGTTTATGGTTAGTAGATGATCATTGGTTAGTTTGGTTTAAACCTGTTTGTTTATTTGACTTATTTATATCAAAATCGTCTTCCCCTGTTTTTGCTTCTGTTACTGTTCTTCATTTCCCCAGTTATTCCGGATCAACATTGTCTATTCGGAATATCCTATATTCCGCATAAGCCATTTCTTCCGCATAGCCTTTTATTCCGCATAGCAATTTATTCCGGATAGAACCATTATTCCGGATAGCCATTTATTCCGGATAGCCGTTTATTCCGGATAGCAATTTATTCCGAGTAGCACCTTGATATGAGCTTAAACTCATATCCTTTTAACAACAAATAACCCTAAAACATGAAGCAAAATACCAATTTATCTTGCAAAAACAGTGTTATGTGGTATGTTTGTGTTTGTGTACACTTGTGTAGGTAAAAAGATACATTTTCAAGCAAACAAAGAGAAATCAAGCTCAAATGGATGAAAAAGACAAAGAAGGATCAAAAGTGACAAGACTTTGAAGTATAAGGACCTATCTTGACAAGTTGTCAAAGTTGAAGGACTAAAGTGCAAATATTGTAAGAAGTCAAGATTCAAGTCAAACTTGGTCAACTCTCAAGTCAACTCAGTCAAAAGACCATTTTGTTCAAGAATGAAAGTTGAAGGACCAAATATGTCAAAAGAATGAAGCTCCTAGCTTAAAACAACAATCTGCCAAGTATGAGGACTAATTCTGCCAATATTGGAAAGATATTCAAGTTTTGATCCATGTGACAAAGGATGGGCCAATGAGAAGAGAGGAAACAAAGCACACGGATCACCAACTAGTGCATTTATTACCCACTCACAGCCGCCATTCATTAATACCCAATCACAACAGTGTGATCCGTGTGATCAATTTCTAGCCAATTACATGCTGACACGTGGCGTCTTCTTCATCAAAATTTTTTACCAGGATCGCGTTTGAGCTACAAGCCATTTCATGGAAAGATTTCAACACCAAAATTTATCATTTTGAAGAGACGAACACAATGGTACAAGTCAATTAACATATCATCCACTCAATCAAGAAACCCCAAATCCTTGTTCATACCTGCAAAAGCAATTGTGCAGAATTGTACACGTGGCAAGCTGGGATTGGTCCTGACACGTCACCAACCCCAACAAACTCCTCCTTCATGCCTATAAATAGATGATAGGACTTCATTTGTAAAGAGTAGCTTAATTTTGTAAAAACACATAGTTCTCAAATTTCTTTCCCTTTCCTCCATTTTTACCCTAGCTACTCAAGAGTCTGACAAACTCTTGAGTTAGTTAGTTAGTTACTTACCTTCCAACAACTTTGTAATCGTTTTTCATTGAATAAAATTCAAATCTTCCATTTCCCGCCAAAACTATTCTTCCTATTACTGTTCATTACCTGCTGATCTTGGATACTTGAGTTGTTGCTTTGTGTTTGTTATGATCATAGATTGATCATAACTGACATTGAAGGAGTTTGTTAGCTGTTCTTGAAGAATTCAGTTCATTCCATAGTTTTTGAAGATTTCAAGCATGATGATGATTCATGTTGATTTGTTAGCAGTTCTTGTTGATTGATTGATTACCTAGTGATAAGGTGGTGGTTATCACTAGGTTAAGAGAGCTCAGCGCTCCTCTTCTTCTCAGTGGTTAACTCCAATAGGTTTTAAAGCTCTTGTTTTTGTTCCACTGAAAAAGTCATATGCATGCTATTTTTCCTAGAGTAATCTTGATGACTGCATGATAAAAGTTGTTTGAAGTTGTTGATTGTTTGATCTTTTTGTGTTTGTAGTGTGATTCTGTTACTTGTTCTTTGATTTTGATTAAGTTCTAGCTTACTGCATTAATTCAGTCATTTTAAGCCTTGTACCTTGTTTGAAGTTCTAGTTGTGTTAATCGATTGCATTTAGCTCTTACACATATCATTTTGATCACTGATTCTAGCTTGCTATAGAATTCCATTTAGTTCCACTTCAAAATCAAATAGTCTTCATAAATTTTCATACAAATCAATTAAAGGAGTGTTTGGGATTAGCTTAAATAGAGTTTTCAAGAATTGAGTTTTGGTTTGTTAGAGTTCATTTGCAGTTAAAACGTGTTTTTCAAGTGTTACAAGTCATTTACAAGTCAAAAATATAGTCAAACAGGCAAATGGCATGAAAAATATTTGGGTTGATTTCATTCAGTTTTGGTTTTTAGAACTTGTGATTTTGATTTGATCAGTACTCATTCAATACTTGATGAAATTGCACCAAATTTGCTCTCAGTCATAGCTTATATCATAGAGATTCAGATTCCAAGAGCATTTTCTACAGTTTACAATAAGCAGTTAGTAATAAGCATAATTCAGAAAAGCCAACTTAAGTCAAGTTTCTGTAAATGAAAGCTGGAAATTTGTATCTCCTTATTCTCTTCATAAACATGTCCATTTTTCTTCACAAATCCTCTTAAGTCATTGAGTTACATGATTTTTGAGAGAATCAGCTTTTTGAAAAATAAGCTGGTCAACAATAAGCCCATTTTTAGCTTAATTCAGATTCTCAGCTTATTTCTTGATGAAAAATGTTCTAGTTTGATTTCCCGTTCATTAATTGGATAGCTTAATCAGTTTCATTAAGAAAATCAAGTTGTGACTGTTTAGTTTTTGCTATAGCTTATTTTGAGCTTATTGATAAGCACTCATTTGCTTATTTTGAATCTTTAGCCAATTTCCTTTGACACACGTAGCTTATTTTGGATTTGAAAAGTTTTGAAACTTGTCTCATTGAATTTGGTTAAGAAATAAGCTCAAACGAGCTTATTTTCATCCATAACCCGTTTTTGCTTAAATAGTTTTGATAATTGCTTTTTGGTCCCTATTGTTTTAAACAGATTGTAAACTTGGCTAAACTTCCAAGTTTTTAGGGTTTGCAAGATTTAAGTCCTTGTAGTTTGAAAAGTTGTTATTTTTAGTTAACAAGTTGTTAGTTTGTTACATTTTTGGTTAGTTGGTTATCAGATTTGCATAATTGATCCTTGTAGTTTACTAATTTACACTTTTGGTCCCTAGAATTGTTAGAATTTACATTTCAAGCATTTATCTTACCTAGAATTTACAATTTCAGTCCTTTTAGTTTCATATTTTACATTTTGAATCTTACTTGAATAAAAACTTGGTATTTGCAATATGTTTTACATATAAGTAGGTAATATTTTTCCCTTTTTGCAAGTCTTTGTTGAATTAGCAAATAGAATATCCAAGCAAGTTTAACAACCAAGAACAATTAAAAACCCGATATTGGTTGGACTTTCTATTAGCAAGAACTGAGAAAAAACGAACTGCATTATACACAATTTCAAATGGTGCCGCTGCCGGTTCTTTGACTACACGAGAGACTATCGATTGACGGGTTTCATTGGCTTTTGGGATCCGTTCACTTTGTGAACGTTATTTTTACATATCATAAATCAAAAAGAAATAAAAAATCAAAAATATAAAAATATATAAAAACTAAAAGATTAACAAAACAATTCTTTTCCTAAAGAATTGACCAAAAAAAAAAAATCCAAAAAGCAATCTTTTTCCTAAGAGATTGCACCCAAAAATATATATTATTGGATTCTCTCGGTTTTTATGTACATATAGTATTTTCTCTTAAAAAAAACTCATAAATACAAAAATATTTTCCATATATTATTATAAGTAAATACGTATACGTATAAGAACAATCAATCTACATATTCTCCATAAGTATTGCCGAGGCAATACACCGTGTTGAGGGGCGTTCCGGTCCTTGACACGTGTATCGATCAAACAAAATAAAGCAAGAATAGATAAATACTCTCAATAAGCAACAATTCGAAGAATACGAACATTTAAGTGAATAGAAAGGCGATGTGCTATAAAATGCCATCTAAGGGTCAATAGGTACTTAAGTGCTTCGCGCCACCTAACCCCCCGTTCACTTGTGAGTATTCTAAGAAGGAAGGCTTCATTGAGGGTCTTGCACCCAAGTAGTACATACATATATTGTTATTTTCTTGTGGATATTTAATATTGAAACTCGAAGAGGATAATCCATTTCTCTTCAAAGTCACACGAGAGCTTCTCTCTCATTCCTCGTATTGAGTT
Source organism: Glebionis coronaria (assembly GCA_025667525.1). Taxonomy (NCBI): domain Eukaryota; kingdom Viridiplantae; phylum Streptophyta; class Magnoliopsida; order Asterales; family Asteraceae; genus Glebionis; species Glebionis coronaria. The sequence goes on from JANFOE010000183.1 coordinate 484,989, forward strand.
GCATGCTCACTCGCGGGCGTGCACAAATACCGATTGGTGTACAACCTCTTCCTCCGAAAAGGAAGAAAAAGAGAAAGAGTAAGACCACCACCGTCCACCAAGCCGATCACGAGAATCGTGCTTTGACTCCACCACAAGAAGCCATGGCTATTGATAATCGCACTTTGTATGAACGTATGCAATCCAACATTCATGGATATTCTAGTGCCATTAAGATTCCCGACTTTCCCGCAAACACATTAGAGCTACATACATCTATGATCAATATGGTTTCACAATCACCTTTCTTTGGTAACAAGAATGAGGATCCTCATGCTCACCTTAAGAGATTCCTTTCTCTTTGCAATACCATTAAGCATAATGGGGTTCCACATGAGGTGATTAGGTTGATGTTAGTGTCATTTTCCTTAGAGGGAATTGCTAAGCATTGGTTAGACACCCAACCACCCAATAGTATCATCACATGGGATGGTTTCACCACTATGTTTTTGAACAAGTTCTTTCCTCCACATAAGACTATGGCTTTGAGGACTTTAATTATGGGCTTTCAACAAAAACCTAGTCAATCCTTTAGTGATGTTTGGGAAGAGTATAGTGAGTTGTTGAGGCGATGCCCTAATCATGGATTGGATCAAGTTCACCAAATCAACCTCTTTTATGATGGCCTTAAATCTCACCACCAAGATTCACTCAATGCTTCCGCGGGAGGGAATATTCTTCTTAAGACTTACCAAGAGGCTTTGGACATCATTGAGACTAAGGCAATGGTTCAAACAAACAATCCATTTGAAGAAAAGGTTCATGTTATCCAAAACAATTCTCAAACCCCTTGTGACAACCAACTCCTCAAGTTTCAAGAAGAGATTTTTCAAAGGATGGATAGAGATAGTGAGAAGAATTTGCAAGTACAACTAGAAATGCTTCAAGCTTTTAAGAACTTGTCATTGAACAATTCCTCAAATAATGTGAATGCCATCACCATTTCTTGTGTTACTTGTGGAGGTCCCCATTCTTATGAACAATGTGATAAGGTGCAAGGGTATCAAGGAGAATGCTATGCTTACCAAGAGGAACATCGTGAACACTTCAAGCCTAATATCAATCCAAATAACCTTTCTTACAAATCCCAAAACTACCTTACTCCACCCGGCTTCCCACCCCAACCACCCACCCAAATTCCACAAAATACTCCTCAAATTTTACCAAGGAATCAAGGGCAAATACCACCATACCAAGGAAATAACTACAAGGCACCCAATCAATTTCAACCTCAAGCAAATACCTTTTATCCACCAAATCAAGGATTTAACTCCCAACCTTTACCTTTCCAACCTCAAGGTTTTCAAGGTCATGTGCCACAAGAGTATAACACAATGGATCTCTTGCAAAAAATGAATCAAGAGAATGAAAGGAAGTTTCAAGCTATGGAGAAGAAATTGAATGACCAAATCAATAGGGTTTTAGTGGCAATAAATCAAAGACCACAAGGGGCTTTACCTTCTAACACACAAACAAACCCTAGGGCCAATGTCAATGCTATTACAACAAGGAGTGGAACAACAATAAATGATCCTTCACCTCCTAAACCTACTATTGTTCAACCCACTTGTGCTCCTACTTGTGACAAGCCTTGTACTTCTACTCCACCTCCTCAAAATGCTCCTATTCACTCAAACACACCTTCTCAACCACCTCATACTTCTCCTTTACCTTCCACACTTCCCAATGAAGAAGCTAACAAAGACAAATCTTCCACCACAACACCTATTCCACCTACACCAAAGCCTACTCTTCCATATCCTTCAAGGTTGAAAAAGGACAAGTTAAAGAACAAGGATGACATCCAAGTCTCCAATTTCTTAAGGATGTTTAAGCAACTCAACATCAATATATCTTTTGCGGAAGCTCTTGCTTATATGCCAAAGTTTGCTAAGATGTTCAAGGATTTGCTCTCAAACAAAGAAAAATTGGTTGATTTGCCCAACACATCCCTTAATGAAAATTGTTCCGCGGTGTTACTTAAAACCCTACCAACAAAACTTGGAGATCCTGGGCGCTTCTTGATACCTTGTAATTTTCCCGGTGTTGAAAATTGCATGGCTTTGGCAGATCTAGGGGCGAGCATAAACCTCATGCCTTTATCGGTTTAGAAACAACTATCTCTTCCCAAGCTCACTCTCACTAGGATGACTCTTGAACTAGCCAACCGAACCATAGCTCACCCCGTAGGTATAGCGGAAGATGTGTTTGTAGGTGTGGATAAGTTTACCTTTCCGGCCGACTTTGTAGTGGTTGATTATGACATGGATCCTAGAGTGCCTTTGATAGTTGGTAGACCGTTTTTGAGAACGGGTCGTACCTTGATAGATGTGGCGGAAGGAGAATTAATTATGAGAGTAGAAGATGAGAGAGTGGTGTTTAAGCTAGGGAAAGTTTGTGATAGAAAAGAGGTTAAGGAGTCTAGACCTTGTGAGACTATTAACATTGTGGATGTGTTAGATGAAGTTTGTAATGAACACTTTCATGATGCTTGTAAGAGTGCTAGTGATGAGATACCCCATGTTGAAACCGTGGCCTCAATTGCTCCCTCTTTAACACCTTTTGGAGAGAGTGATTTCCTCTTGGAGGAATTTGAGTCAAACTTTCTTGGTGATGATGATTCTCCAATTAATTGGGAAGAAGATATTCTTACAATCCAAAAGTTGCTCAATGAGGACCCTATTCCTTCTCCTATTCCACAAGAGATTACTATTGAGGAACCTTCCATAGTACAACCTTCCATAGAGAGTCCACCTCCCATTGAACTTAAGGACCTTCCATCCCACTTAGAATATGCTTTCTTAGAAGGCAAAGACCAATTACCGGTGATTATTGCTAAATAGTTGAAAGAGGATGAGAAAGAGAAACTTATTGAAGTTCTTAAGAAACATAAGAAAGCTTTAGCATGGAAAATATCCGACATAAGGGGAATTGATCCACATTTTTGTACTCACAAAATCCTTATGGAGGATGACTATAAACCCGCCATTCAAAACCAAAGGAGAGTTAACCCAAAAATCCATGAGGTTATTAAGAAAGAAGTGATTAAACTCTTAGATGCGGGTATGATTTATCCCATTTCCGACTCTCCATGGGTTAGCCCGGTTCATTGTGTTCCTAAGAAGGGTGGAATCACCGTGCTGCCTAATGAGAACAATGAGCTTATTCCCACGAGACTTGTGACCGGTTGGAGAGTTTGCATTGATTATAGAAAACTCAATGAGGCAACTAGGAAAGACCATTTCCCGCTTCCCTTTATGGATCAAATGCTTGAACGCCTAGCGGGAAATGAGTACTATTGTTTTCTTGATGGCTTTTCGGGTTATTTCCAAATACCCATTGACCCTAAGGATCAAGAAAAGACCACATTCACTTGTCCCTACGGTACATTTGCTTACAAGAGGATGCCTTTTGGCTTATGTAATGCACCGGGGACGTTTCAAAGGTGCATGATGGCGATTTTCCATGACATGATAGAGCAAACCATGGAGGTTTTTATGGATGACTTTTCCGTATTTGGAAATTCATTTAGCTCATGTCTCACCAATCTTGAGAGAATGCTTAAGCGTTGTGAGGAAACACGTTTGGTGCTTAATTGGGAGAAATGTCACTTTATGGTGAAAGAGGGGATTGTTTTAGGACACAAGATATCCAATAAGGGATTAGAAGTTGATCGAGCTAAAATTGATGTGATTGCTAAGCTTCCCCCACCCACCTCGGTTAAAGGTGTGAGGAGTTTCTTAGGTCATGCGGGATTTTATAGGTGCTTTATACAAGATTTTTCTAAGATAGCTAGACCGATGACTCACCTCTTGGAGAAAGAGGCTCCTTTCATTTTTAACCAAGATTGTTTAGACTCTTTTGAGACTCTTAAGGAAAAATTGACTAAGGCTTCCAAATTGGGAATTACCTTTTGAGCTTATGTGTGACGCTAGTGATTATGCGGTGGGGGCCGTCTTAGGACAAAGAGTTAATAAGCATTTTCAACCTATACACTATGCGAGTAAAACCATGACCGGTGCACAACTTCATTACACTACCACGGAAAAAGAGTTGCTTGCTATAGTATATGCTTTTGAGAAGTTTAGACCATATCATGTGCTTTCCAAAACCATAGTGTATACGGATCATTCCGCTCTCAAGTATCTTATGACAAAACAAGATGCTAAGCCTAGGCTTTTGAGATGGGTTTTGTTGCTTCAAGAGTTTAAGATAGAGATTCGTGATAAGAAAGGGGCCGAGAATTTAGCGGCGGATCATTTGAGTAGACTTGAGCATCCTTTTCAAGGAGATTTCCCACACCAAGAAATCAATGAATCCTTTCCATTAGAGGAGCTCATGTCTATCTCTTCCCAAGAGGATGCCACACCTTGGTTTGCGGATATCGCAAACTATCTTGTGGGCAATGTGCTTATTGAGGGTCTTACTTATCAACAAAAGAAAAAGTTTCTTAAGGAAGTTAAGTATTACTTTTGGGATGATCCATATCTTTTTAGGTAATGTGCGGACCAAATCATTAGACGGTGTGTAGATGGGCCCGAGGCATTTAAGATCTTAGAGGCGTGTCATAAAGGACCTACGGGTGGACATTTTGGGCCTAACTACACCGCCAAGAAAGTCTTTGATTCGGGTTACTATTGGCCTTCCATTTACAAAGATGCCCAAGAAATGGTGAAATTTTGTGATGTTTGTCAAAGACAAGGAAAAATTACACAACGTGATGAGATGCCACAAAATTTTATCCAAGAGTGTGAGATATTTGATGTATGGGGCATTGATTTCATGGGACCTTTTCCATCCTCTAAGGGGAACAAGTATATACTTGTGGCGGTGGATTATGTGTCCAAATGGGTGGAGGCTAAAGCCTTACCTACCAATGATGCTAGAGTGGTTGTAAAGTTTTTGAAACAATTGTTTGCTAGATTTGGTGTACCTCGGGCCATCATAAGTGATCGTGGTACGCACTTTTGTAATGATCAATTCACGAGAGTTATGAAGAAATATGGAGTGAATCATAGACTTTCTATCGCGTATCACCCTCAAACAAATGGTCAAACCGAGGTCACAAATCGTGGTTTAAAGAGAATTTTAGAGAGAACGGTGGGAGAGCATCGAGCTTCTTGGTCGGATAAGCTTGATGATGCTTTGTGGGCGTTTAGGACGGCTTTTAAAACACCAATTGGTTGTACGCCTTATAGGCTTGTCTATGGAAAAGCGTGCCACCTCCCATTTGAGTTAGAACATAAGGCATCTTGGGCTCTCAAGTGGGCTAACTTTGATTTAAACCAAGCCGGTTCACATAGGAAAGATCAACTTAATGAGATGGATGAGTTGAGAGCCAATGCCTATGAGAATTCTTTGCTTTACAAAGAAAAGACTAAGAAATTGCATGATGCTAAGATCAAGAATCGTGAGTTCAAAGTTGGAGAGCCGGTTCTCCTCTTTAACTCAAGATTGAAGCTTTTTGCGGGCAAGCTTAAGTCGAGATGGTCCGGTCCATTCACTATTGCTCAAGTGTTTCCATATGGAACTCTTGAGTTGTCCCAACCCGATGGTCCAAATTTTAAAGTGAATGGTCACCGTGTTAAACATTACTTTGGGGAGGACATTTCCGTTGAAATGGTCCAAGAGGTCCCCATTTTCCCCATGAATTAATTCATTGAGGGACGAGTCGAGCTAGAGACTCATTAACTCAAGCATCGTATAACTAGGTTTAGAGTGTTGTAGGTTAGAAATAAAGGTATAGACTTGGAGATAAGTGTAGGGGAGACCTTCTTTTGTCTTCATGATTGTTTGTAGGGTTGCTCACTCATCTCATGCTTTGGAGCTTATGGAGGAGGCCCTTGTATCCGGTTCACTTCGTTACTATAGTGATTTTTCATTGACACCTTGTGCTTAAACATGATTTCACTAATAGTTGTCCTTTCCTTAACTTGGGTTAAGCAAAGTCTATTCATTGTCATAAGTGTAGGGGAATTTTTTATACTTCCATGCTCTTAAACATTGAGGACAATGTTTAGCTTAAGTGTAGGGGGGTCTTCTATCGAAGTGACCTTACCTAGAACTTGTCATTGTCTTGCATGATAACATGGAAAATTGAATTTTCAACATTTTTCAAATTTTTGATCTACTTTGGCCACCAAAAATATGCATTCATAATTTTTGCATCAATCATGTTTGCATAACACATTTGCATTGTATATATTTCTTTTTTATGTTTCATCAAAAATATATAAAAAGGAAAAAAATATAATAAAACATGGTTTTAACAAGTTTAGACTTCTTTGACATATTAGGCCCGCCATGGATATTTTGACTCAACCCGAGTTTGCTTATCTTAGCATTCTCTAGCTAGTATCCTTAACCATGTAGTCCTTCATCGGTCTATTAGGCTAAGCATCCACCAATTTCATTATTTGAAATTTTAAATTTGTGGAGAATGGGAAATGATAGAGTTGAAGCAAGTGTAAAAGGGCTAGATAGACTTCATGGCAATTACTTGTGGCTAAACCCTTCTCTTCTTTACCTCTACTTTCTTCGCATGTATATAATTGTTAATAAATAATCAAGTACGGTTTTAATTGGTTTGTAATCTCTTATGCATTTTTGGCTAATCATTTATGGTTGATATGAGTACGTCTTAAGATTCTAAGTTAGCACGTTTTATGTGTACTAGACTTATGTCATGCTCCATATTTAGCGGGTGTTTTTCCTTTTCTTCTTTGCAAATTTCTTTGTGAGGAATAAAGAAAAATAAGAGCGGCTTATAAAAAAAATGAGTGGCTAGAAAAAAAAAAAAAAGAAAAGAAAAAAAAAATAATGCAAGACTCCCAAGAGGGGCAGTGTGGTGTTAATTATAGTGACTATTGAGTTCCAATATTACCTTGACGGGTTGCCGGGATTCAATAGATTGCTCCAATCCAATATTACCTTGACGGGTTGCGGGGTTGAAGATCCAAAGTCTCAAAAAGATGGCGGATGTAAATTATTGCGTGAGTTTTATTTTTCTTTCCTTAGCGAGTGTGTAGCTACTTATGAAAGCATGACATGAGGATTTTACACATAAGGCGAATGACTTATTACTCTTGAAACGGACTTATATTAATTGTGAGCGGTTTTTCAAGTAATGGATGAGAGGATTACTTAGGATTAAAACTGTGCTTCCTTATTTTTGGATTTTACACTTCTTATACTTCTCACTTGAATAATGACAAATTTGCCCACAAGCAATTTGCTCAAATAATAACCGGTTCCACATTTAATTGTCATGAATAACTTGATGCACTTTTTACTTGTGAATGCAATGATCCTATTTTTAAGCTTAGTATGGGGAAAGTGAAACTTGAGGGTGATAAATGTCCATGGTACCCAAGCCCTAATCTAAGCCATTGAATTCTTTATGAGTTATTTCCATCAAAACCATTTCAAGAAAAATCAAAAAGATATAGATAGAATTGTATTTTGTTCATTGCATTATTAAAAGTCAAAATCATGCATCATTTAGTTTAGAGTAGTGTAGATGCATCTCATATGGCCAAGGTGGATTAATTATGAGGGAAATGTAAATTTGAGCTTTAATATATAATATTGCATGAGGACATGACAATGTTCAAGTGTAGGGGAATTTGATATGAGCTTAAACTCATATCCTTTTAACAACAAATAACCCTAAAACATGAAGCAATATACCAATTTATCTTGCAAAAACAGTGTTATGTGGTATGTTTGTGTTTGTGTACACTTGTGTAGGTAAAAAGATACATTTTCAAGCAAACAAAGAGAAATCAAGCTCAAATGGATGAAAAAGACAAAGAAGGATCAAAAGTGACAAGACTTTGAAGTATAAGGACCTATCTTGACAAGTTGTCAAAGTTGAAGGACTAAAGTGCAAATATTGTAAAAAGTCAAGATTCAAGTCAAACTTGGTCAACTCTCAAGTCAACTCAGTCAAAGGACCATTTTGTTCAAGAATGAAAGTTGAAGGACCAAATATGTCAAAAGAATGAAGCTCCTAGCTTAAAACAACAATCTGCCAAGTATGAGGACTAATTCTGCCAATATTGGAAAGATATTCAAGTTTTTATCCATGTGACAAAGGATGGGCCAATGAGAAGAGAGGAAACAAAGCACACGGATCACCAACTAGTACATTTATTACCCACTCACAGCCGCCATTCATTAATACCCAATCACAACAGTGTGATCCGTGTGATCAATTTCTAGCCAATTACATGCTGACACGTGGCGTCTTCTTCATCAAAAGTTTTTACCAGGATCGCGTTTGAGCTACAAGCCATTTCATGGAAAGATTTCAACACCAAAATTTATCATTTTGAAGAGACGAACACAATGGTACAAGTCAATTAACATATCATCCACTCAATCAAGAAACCCCAAATCCTTGTTCATACCTGCAAATGCAATTGTGCAGAATTGTACACGTGGCAAGCTGGGATTGGTCATGACACGTCACCAACCCCAACAAACTCCTCCTTCATGCCTATAAATAGATGATAGGACTTCATTTGTAAAGAGTAGCTTAATTTTGTAAAAACACATAGTTCTCAAATTTCTTTCCCTTTCCTCCATTTTTACCCTAGCTACTCAAGAGTCTGACAAACTCTTGAGTTAGTTAGTTAGTTACTTACCTTCCAACAACTTTTTAACCATTTTTCATTGAATAAAATTCAAATCTTCCATTTCCCGCCAAAACTGTTCTTCCTATTACTGTTCATTACCTGCTGATCTTGGATACTTGAGTTGTTGCTTTGTGTTTGTTATGATCATAGATTGATCATAACTGACATTGAAGGAGTTTGTTAGCTGTTCTTGAAGAATTCAGTTCATTCCATAGTTTTTGAAGATTTCAAGCATGATGATGATTCCTGTTGATTTGTTAGCAGTTCTTGTTGATTGATTGATTACCTAGTGATAAGGTGGTGGTTATCACTAGGTTAAGAGAGCTCAGCGCTCCTCTTCTTCTCAGTGGTTAACTCCAATAGGTTTTAAAGCTCTTGTTTTTGTTCCACTGAAAAAGTCATATGCATGCTATTTTTCCTAGAGTAATCTTGATGACTGCATGATAAAAGTTGTTTGAAGTTGTTGATTGTTTGATCTTTTTGTGTTTGTAGTGTGATTCTGTTACTTGTTCTTTGATTTTGATTAAGTTCTAGCTTACTGCATTAATTCAGTCATTTTAAGCCTTGTACCTTGTTTGAAGTTCTAGTTGTGTTAATCGATTGCATTTAGCTCTTACACATATCATTTTGATCACTAATTCTAGCTTGCTATAGAGTTCCATTCAGTTCCACTTCAAAATCAAATAGTCTTCATAAATTTGCATACAAATCAGTTAAAGGAGTGTTTGGGATTAGCTTAAATAGAGTTTTCAAGAATTGAGTTTTGGTTTGTTAGAGTTCATTTGCAGTTAAAAGGTGTTTTTCAAGTGTTACAAGTCATTTACAAGTCAAAAATATAGTCAAACAGGCAAATGGCATGAAAAATATTTGGGTTGATTTCATTCAGTTTTGGTTTTTAGAACTTGTGATTTTGATTTGATCAGTACTCATTCAATACTTGATGAAATTGCACCAAATTTGCTCTCAGTCATAGCTTATATCATAGAGATTCAGATTCCAATAGCATTTTCTACAGTTTACAATAAGCAGTTAGTAATAAGCATAATTCAGAAAAGCCAACTTAAGTCAAGTTTCTGTAAATGAAAGCTGGAAATTTGTATCTCCTTATTCTCTTCATAAACATGTCCATTTTTCTTCACAAATCCTCTTAAGTCATTGAGTTACATGATTTTTGAGAGAATCAGCTTTTTGAAAAATAAGCTGGTCAACGCTGGTCAACGATAAGCCCATTTTTAGCTTAATTCAGGTTCTCAGCTTATTTCTTGATGAAAAATGTTCTAGTTTGATTTCCCGTTCATTAATTGGATAGCTTAATCAGTTTCATTAAGAAAATCAAGTTGTGACTGTTTAGTTTTTGCTATAGCTTATTTTGAGCTTATTGATAAGCACTCATTTGCTTATTTTGAATCTTTAGCCAATTTCCTTTGACACACGTAGCTTATTTTGGATTTGAAAAGTTTTGAAACTTGTCTCATTGAATTTGGTTAAGAAATAAGCTCAAACGAGCTTATTTTCATCCATAACCCGTTTTTGCTTAAATAGTTTTGATAATTGCTTTTTGGTCCCTATTGTTTTAAATAGATTGTAAACTTGGCTAAACTTCCAAGTTTTTAGGGTTTGCAAGATTTAAGTCCTTGTAGTTTGAAAAGTTGTTATTTTTAGTTAACAAGTTGTTAGTTTGTTACATTTTTGGTTAGTTGGTTATCAGATTTGCATAATTGATCCTTGTAGTTTACTGATTTACACTTTTGGTCCCTAGAATTGTTAGAATTTACATTTCAAGCATTTATCTTACCTAGAATTTACAATTTCAGTCCTTTTAGTTTCATATTTTACATTTTGAATCTTACTTGAATAAAAACTTGGTATTTGCAATATGTTTTACATATAAGTAGGTAATATTTTTCCCTTTTTGCAAGTCTTTGTTGAATTAGCAAATAGAATATCCAAGCAAGTTTAACAACCAAGAACAATTAAAAACCCGATATTGGTTGGACTTTCTATTAGCAAGAACTGAGAAAAACGAACTGCATTATACACAATTTCACACCTTTATTCTGGATAGCCATTTATTCCGGATAGCCATTTATTCCAGATAGCCATTTATTCCGAGTAGCACCTTTATTCCGGATCACCTATTTATTCCGCATAAGCCATTTATTCCGAATAGCCTATTTATTCCACATGGAGCTTTTATTCCGGATAAACTTTGTATTCCAAATGAACTATTCCTATTGATTATTCCAAATAGAGCATTTCTTCAGTTATTCCGCATCAACAACATTATTCCGAATCAAGCTAGTTTTCAATGAGGTTATTTTACTGCTTAATCGTTTAATTGTTAAATTTTAATTCAAGTCTTATTTCATTAAGTGTTTTTGGTTTAAATCTTTATTTACTTCATTCATTTACCCTTTTAGTAGAATAGAAAACCAAACCCCCTATTTGTCACCAAGAACAATCATTCCACTTTGAGTTGTGATCAATTCGAGAAGATTCCAAGAACAAATCCTGAACCCATATAAAATCTCGTGTATCAATAGTGATGTGATCTTTGGCTTTAGTCTTGAGCATTTTTCCTTGCCTTGACCTTGTACATTCATCACTTGTGAAATTTGCCTCCTCGTGACTTCATGTTCCACATACTTATACTTTTATAAATTCTTGAAAGCTTCAGAGTTTGATACATCAGAAGAATTGACTTTTAGGCTTTCTTGAATTTGTTGAAGTTAAGTGCATATAGTATAAGCATGTGGTGACAACTTCTTCTGGGATTCCGCAACGCCTCCGTCTTCAAACGCCGCCACATAAGTAGACACGAACAAAATGGCTTTGAACATTTTATTCTAATTCGGTAGCATTTTACCTCCGGTCGGTGAAGATCGTTGGACGATATAAAATATCGTACTTGTGACAGGTAGTTTCAATTAAGAACCTCCTTGACAAGATTTCGCGGGTAAACCCGTTCTCTTTATTCGACCGTCCAAAGCTGACTGCGAACATAAAGAGTGAATCATTTGGATAATAATATCAGCATGATTTGAAACCGTCAGTTCATGTTCCTGGAACAAGTGAAATTCAATTAAGAACCGCACCATCGTTGCTTTCCAGTTATCACGAGCTTGATTCGTATAGAATCTTGCAAGTTACCTACCAAGTGCTGTTTGAGGTTAACACTAGAAGGATTTCCATTCGTCACTTTAAATACTTAATACTATTACTCTGAATGTTCTGGCAAGATCACTAAGATATTGCGTAGAGGCCTAGAACGTGTTTAAGTTCAATTAAGAATTAAACAACTCTTGCTTTCCAGTTATCACAAGTTTGATTCATAAAGAATCGCACAAGTCACCTACCATGAGCTTTTTGATATTCGCTCAAGAAGGATTTCCATCTTCATTGTAAATACTTTCGTATTACTCGGATGTTCAGGCAAGATCATGAAGATTTTGCGTATGACTCTTAAGATCTTTCTTACTTTTCACAGTGTGTGAAGAAGCGAGGAATTATGAAATTGTGTCCTAATGAGATATTTGATGATCTCAAATGGCTCTAGACTCGATCGTGCATTTTGGATTTTAGTGATCGGAGGCTGGAGAGGAGTGCCACCATTTCAATACCGATTTATTCGAAGTGAATAAATCAATAGATAATGCGTTGTCTCCGTGTGATTAAAACAAATATCTTTTGAGAGATATCTGAGTTAGCTGGGATGAGTTGTGCATTGCATCACTGGGTCCATGATGTCTTATCTTTAATATCAAGCATCATTTAAAAATGATCTCAATAGCATATGTATTGACCCGGTTTCTGCCTAAAGTTGTAAGGAGGGCTTCTTTCTTTTCACCCTTTTATCATTACAATTCTTTTTCATTCTTCAACCCCTTCAATGCTTAACAATACGTCATAAATAGCACCTTGTTGTGATTGTTCCAGTGCTAACTTAAGTATTTGGTCGGCATTCAGCTACGTTCACAATCTTTCTTCATCTTTCCTAAGGACTATTAGTTCTAGCTATGGAATGTCCTTGGGAAGATTCCTCCGGTTCTAGAGGAATCATTGGACTTTAACCTATCCTACCATCCTTATGTCACCATAATCCTCACCGTCGTGAATAGATATGTTGTGGGTAAGTATATGTCACCATGAAATCCATTTTGATAGCCAAATCCATTTTGCACCCCTTAACATATGCCACGATATTCGAAAACCTTTCACACATGTCGGGATGAGCCAGCACATTAAGTCAAACCATTAAATTGATTGATCTCATTATTAAATCACATTTTATCCCCCATATTCAAAATATTAACCCAATCGATGTTTTTAATATCAATTGATTTAATAAAGTTTTAAGAAAAATTTGGGATGAAAAATGCAAATCCAATTATCTTCATGCTTTACACAAGCCCCCCCTAAAATTAATGAGGGTGTACTTGAAACGTGAATGAAGTACCTTTGAAACACAAGTGTAATGTAATTATCACATGCAAAGATCATATTATGATAATGTATTCACAAGATTAGCGATTTATGAGGTTGGACCTTAATGATGGAGAACATCATATGAAAGAAGCACATGGTTCTTGTTCACGAATGTTGGTCGCCTCATCACGTCTGAAGTTATCTCTTGACTCCATGTGTACGGTTGATATCGTTGTCTTGACACCAACATGTGAACTTGGCACTTTCGGCGTCAAAGATTCTGAATGCTGGACAATTGCTCCCCCTTAATTGTTGATCCGCGTTCTATTGAAAGAGCTGTAGTCGCTGTTTGAGTAGTCGCATCGAGTATGTAGATATCAATTGTAAATTGCTACAGTTGGTGGAGATGATAACTTCATAAAAACAAGATTTCTCTTGTTTTAACAAATAAATGCACTGACACGTACATATATTCGTGTTAGATTGTGTTATTACGTAAACACAATCCCTTAGATGGTTATAAAGTAAACCATGCCCGAGAAAAATTAATTTCCTTGTTGAGTCAAAGCTTTCCGGTGAAATACTTGACTTGAATATGAAAAGCGGGTTACTATCTGAAATAATAGCAAACCATTTTGAGCATGTTTTAAAACATTTGAACTTCTGCTCGAACTTTATTTACAACCCCGTGTCATTATTGAATGACATTTCTAGTATCGTAAATATTATCGATTCCAGAAGACATGCTCTTTTTATCAAAACATTTTTGAACACACTATTTTAAAGATTTAGAAAAAACCTTTTGAGAAATTCTCGAAAAATTGTGTTCAAAGTTTTGAAAACCAATTACTTGAGCTTAAGATGTTGAATATCTTACTAAACGAGCTCAAGTACGAGAAGTTGTAAACTTCCCATTGTTAAGGATAAGTTACCATCGGCGATAAACTTTCCTTTTAACTGAAGAACGAGTCCTAAGTTGACATTTACTTAGAAGTCGTTTTCATGAGCTTGAAAACTTTTGAATGTTTTAACGTAAAGCTCATGACCGAGAAAGGTGAATTTCTCGTTAGGAGGAAAAGTTCTCTTATTTAAAAGATACACTTTCCTTGATGAGCTTAAAACCTGGAATGTTTTACTACAAGCTCATGATCGAGAAACATTAATTTCCCGTTACGAGGAAAAGTTACATGAAAGATAAGCTTTCCTAAAAGTTAAGGTGCGAGTTACAGTCTGATATTAACTGTAAGTCTTTGTGCATGAGCTTAAAAACTTCGAATGTTTTTAATATTAGCTCATGCCCGAGAAAAATTAATTTCTCGTTGTAAGGATAAGTTTATCATCGGTGATAAACTTTCCTTTCTTTGAAGTCCGGGGCATAATCTGAAATATAATTATACGCCATTTTACACGAGCTTAAAAACCTTTGAATAGTTTTAATGTAAGATCGTGTCTGAGAAAATTTAATTTCTCGTTAATGAGGATAAGTTTATCATCGGCGATAAACTTTCATTTTTTTTAAAGATCGGGTCATCATCTGATATTTAATGATGAACCATATACATGAGCTTAAAACCTTTGAATGGTTTTAGGATAAGCTCGTGTCCGAGAAAACTTAATTTCTCGTTTGAGGGTAAGTTATCGTTACGTAGATAAACTTCCCTTTCTCTGAAGTCTTGGTCATCGTCTGTCATTTAACGAGGAGCCATATACACGAGCTTAAAACCTTTGAATAGTTTTAAATTTAGCTCGTGTCCGAGAAAAATTAATTTCCCGTTTTGAGGGTAAGTTATCGTTGACGAGATAAACTTCCCTTTCTTTGAAGTTCGGGTCACATACTGTGATTTAAATGGGAGCCATATACACAAGCTTAAAACCTTTGAATGGTTTTAGGATAAGCTCGTGACCAAGAAAAAATAATTTCTCGTTTGTGAGGATAAGTTTATCATCGGCAATAAACTTTCCTTTCTTTGATAAACGAGTTACAGTCTGTGATGTGACTATAAGTCCTTTGTAAAACTTAACTGCGAGTCCCTTGAGACACTTGTTTCTTAGATATCAACTTCTTCAGTAACCAAACTCTAAGAGTGTCCTTAATTGAATGGTATACAATTATTGGACCGCTTCGTTCTTTTGGAACATCCTCTTTGGTACCTGCATTCTCATTAGGAAATTGCATGCTTTGATATGGGTTAGCGATATCTATCTTAGAAGAAAGTGGGGGGGGGTCATAGTTGGGCTTACTTGTGCCAGAGGTGACCTGAGGAGATGAATCACTTGTCTTAGTTGGCAAACGTTACCTTTTATAGAAAACATTAAGTTCTGGCTTAAGTGATGTATCATCCTTTTCTATTTCATCCCTTGTAGTCTTAGTAGAATCATAGACTATCCTAGTTAAAGGGCACTCGTTTCCTACAAGAGTGAAAGTTCTACCAGTGGGGCGCCACATTTTACCAACGGGTTTGATTTTAGCTACCCACTGGGATTTAAGTCTAGGACGTGAGTTCACCTCATTAGGTAATTTTTTGATACAGGAATCATGATTGGCTTTAAAGACACATTTCCTACATGTTTTACAAGTAGCATATTTAATGTCCGAGTAAGATCTAGAATTCTTAGATGATTGATTGATGCTCCTAGGATGTGACATGCTACGGTTAGCAGTGTTGGGTAAACTAGAAGGCATCTGACTAGGTTTGAAATTCATATCTCTTACTTGTGTCTTTTTCTTAGTTTCCCTTAGACCAAATATATGGAGAACGTCATTTGAACTAGTTCGAGATGTGTTCTTTGGACTATGTCTAGGGAAACTAGAGGCAATCATGTGATTAGGTCTTGCAAAAGCTGTTTTAGTCACATTGGGCCTAGATGGTGGAGTGTCTGGTCTAGAAATATGAGCCATATCAACTTGGGAGGCAAACCGCGGTCTCGAGGATTGAGGTCGCTTGGATCTAAATGCAGACGGTAGTCTAACGAACTGATTTGTAGGCGGTTTCCCCAAGATTGATGGTTTTTCAAGCTTAGTGTCCACACTAGTTCCTTTGGTTTTCCTCAACTCGTTTTTCAGAGCCGCTATTGCAAAAACCTTTTCCTGAACTTGAGCCTTTAAAGTCTCATTCTCTTTGAGCAATTCATCTTGGGATGCCAACTTAGATTCAAGCAACTTAATTCGTTTCAAAAGATTATCCTTTTCAGCTTTAGAATCTAGAACTGTTTGATCCAATTTTTGTTTAAGAACAACGTTTGACTTTTCAAGTTTTTCAAAATATGTTTCAAATTTCTTTGTTTTCTTCAAAAATTATAGTTTGGCATCCTCAAGTCTTTTGATTGCTGAGCTACGATCGTTTCGAGCTCTTTAATCCTAGAATCAAAATTATTTAAAGAAGCAGTCATAAGACACTTATCATGATGTTTAGCATTTTGAACACTTTCTCCCCCATTATGACTCACATCGGATGAATCAGAAGTGGTATTGCTATCACTCTTTTCCATCCCATGTGTGGCATAATTAGGTTCGGAATGCTCAACATGATGTATATCATTAAAACTTGGCACCTGAACAGTTGTTGCTTGTGACTTGCTGCTCGGTTCGTGCTTTTCTCCTGATTCTGTGTCGTTGCTTACTACCAAATTGGCACCCATTTCTTGCACCAGGCAGATCTGATCATCTTTTGACGACAACTCAAAGCATGTCTCTCTCTCTCTCTCTCTAATGTTCATGAGGTATTTCTACATGCAATGATTTAGACGACTCCTTGATTCGTTGAATCTGACCCTTTTTCAACCGTTCTCTCATTGTAATTAACTAACCTGTCCTCAATACACTTCTCAAGTATATTGATGTGATTGAGTAAACTACTTCTAAAGGTTTCAGTCTCGCAACTCGTATGCCAGTTGAAACGTTTGTGAAAGATTGGAGTCGAATAATCAAGAGAATATACCATTTTTGAAGAAAAAAGGTCCTTAAACTGTGTGCGAAGTATTTCTAGACATATCTTTGCTTTAATTTCATGAAGATTCTCCCTTTCAAATTGCAACCGTAACTAATCCAAATAATTGAAAATCTTGTCTTTGAAATTATCCACCTTGCCAAAGAACACTTGAACCATGGGTGGAAGTTCGGTCATGTTGTTCGGATAGAGAAGTGCAAGATGTGTCTTGAGCTCGTGAAAGATTTCCAATGATGTTTGACGCAATTTTACCTCTTTGAGTTGCATGTGTTGCAGTTCTCCCTCGTGAACTATCGAATTAATGGATTCCATTGAATGTCGATAATCAGTGACGTTAAGGATTACTGATCAATAAAAATCAGTTTTCAATGGCAAATAATAATAACCGATTAAATTCGTAGCCACTAAAAAGGTTAAATGTAACCAATTTTCTCGGTCTCGTCAAAAGAATTTTGTCACTTTGTCTCGATATTTGTCTTCAAATATTGTCACAAAAAACTTTTTACCCGTCAAATATTTTATCACTTTGGTTCTTTCGGAATACCCGCCTCAACACGATGTACTAAAAGCCTAATATACAAAATATTTTCTTTGAAATATTTTTAATACCCACTTGATCTAGTCACACACGTGTACCACACAGGTCTTTAACACCCAACCGAAATATTTTTTAATCGAGATACCTCACACACGTGTACCACACACGTCTTTAACTTTGTGAACAGACAAATTAACATTTGTTTAAGACCCACTTGATCTAGTCAAAGAAACGTGTCCCATCATTCTCAAAAATGACAAACAGACGTGGCAGTCTACAACTTAAGTATAAAACAGGCACCCTAAATTAACTCATTTACTCGTGACATTTGACTCTTGTTTCCTCCGCCTTTTACTCGTCTTTATACAAAACTTAAATACCCAAATAACATATTAAACCTCCGTCTCTTTTAGCTTTTTTCTCTCAACAAACAAAAACAGTCAAACAACCATCAATCTGAATCTTATATAAAACCAATACCAATCTCTGTTTGATTAAAATTGTAACACCCTATTTTGATAATGGAATGTCACCCTTAATTATAGCGTGGCATAAAAGCATACAAGGAAAAATGTCTAAACATTACATGACCATAAAAGGAAAATACCGGAATCAAAC
Organism: Glebionis coronaria; assembly: GCA_025667525.1. Lineage (NCBI taxonomy): Eukaryota > Viridiplantae > Streptophyta > Magnoliopsida > Asterales > Asteraceae > Glebionis > Glebionis coronaria. Next base: position 503,195 of record JANFOE010000183.1, read on the forward strand.
ATCGGTAGTCCAAAAGTAAAGCTCATCACACACAAACATAAGTACTGTAAAAGAAAGGACTAAACAATGTCCATAGCAAGTGTATCAAAGGAAAGATAATGCATAAAGTAAAGAAAGGCTAGAAAGCTTCCAGTCCATATGCACGTACGCTTAAAGTCAACGAGCGTCCTTGAGTACAAGTCGTTTTGGGAACATAGAAAAGGAAAACGGCTGAGCAATACGCTCAGTGCACGGATGTACAATAAAGCATGAATAGGATAAGCATATAACATATAACAGCGGAAGAAACTAAGTCCCGAGTAACCTGGTTAAGTCTGAGTAAAATTGGTTTTATAGTTTGAAAAGCCTTATGTTTATCTTATAAAAACTGTTTAGCATGTTCTACCATTAGCCAATATAGGTCATGAAAATCCACCGTGCATGAATACTTGGAGGGGTGACCTCATCACGCAAATTAGAGGGGCTGCCTCTAATTTAATATACTGGTTTGGGTAGGAGGGATCAGCTCCTTGTGAAGGATGCAAGGCACACACCACATTCACACTAAGTAATCTGCTGAAAAATGTAACTAGGATGCACCCATACGCCCCACATGATAAATATAATAATATGGCCAAAAGCTGAAGGGACGCCACGAGCAATCACTCCGCCGTGGTGAAGTCATAACACCAGTGCCTCTAGTGTTATGGTTATGGTACCTCCATAACTAGGTGAAACTGGTCATGCATGTATATGGCTATAGGTATTCTAAATTAAACATAAGCAAATCAAACATATAAACTTATACTACGGGAAAACATTTGGCTGCATACGGGGAATCCTAATAAGGAAAGAATGTCCATACTGAAAGGAGGGGAATCCATACCTTATGTCCAGTGAACGAAGAAGATGAACTGAGGAGAATCCTACTTCGGTATCACTAATGCTACATAAATACATACATGAATAAGTATCTGCTTACTAAATACGTAACCGGTTTTATGTCATGTCTTAGCTTATTTTATATGTTCATATCATGTTTTACTGTTTAAAGCCTTAAACTGTGTTTATCTTATATTCTGTCTATTCTGATTAAGTATTTCTGGTATTTCATGTATTATTATACTTACTGTGTAATAATAAGTAACTTTCCAAAAATAGCAGGTTTCCTAAAATTGAAAGTTTCCAAAAATAGAAAGTTTTCAAAAATAGAAAGTTACCAAAAATAGAAAGTTTCCAAAAATAGAAAGTTTCCAAAAATATAAAGTTTCCAAAAAAGAATTACTACTTAAAATAGATAAGTTTCTAAAAATAGAAAGTTTTCATAAATAGATCAGCTACCTTCATTAAATAAGTTTCCATAAATGAATTAGCTGCCTAAATTAAATAAGTTTCTAAAAATAGAAAGTTTCCATAAATATATTAGCTTCCTTAATTAAATAAGTTTTTAAAAATAGAAAGTTTCCATATTTAGATATAAGCTGGTTAAATAAGCTAAGTATATAAGCCTAAGTGTTTTTTTCTGATTATTTTTTAGGTCATAATGATATAATGTATAGTTTATTAATTATTTCATGTAATTTAAATAAACTATAGGTTAAAAGTATTTAATTAAAATATATCTTGTTTTTAATTAAATATAGTTAAATACTTAGGTTAAAACATGTATAATTATTTATTAATAATATAACCTAAGTCATGTTAATTAATTAATTATAATCATGGTTTTTAAATAATTAATTAATTATAAGTCTAGAAAATATAAATACTTAGGTTAATAATTTCATGATCTAATAATTAAATTATAACCTAAGTCATGTTTATTAAATTAACCATGTCATATTTATTAATTTAATTTTAACATATGATTATAAAAAAATAATCTTAACATAAACCGTGAACCAGATCTTGACTAGAAACCATGAACCGGACATGAAATCGACACCATACCCCAAACCACTTCGGGGTTCCCTTTGTTTTGCTGCTGTCGTGGGACCCACACCACCAAACCGGGACCATATGGTCTCGGTGGTGGTTTATTAGCCAAACCGAGACCCCCTTGGGGTTCGGTTTAGGCGCCGGCCAACAACACCCCTAAAAACAACCTTTTTGATTTATCCAAAAACCATTTACATGTTTGTCTATGTTTTTAAAAACATCATGTTCTTAATTATTTTATTAGATCAAATCAAAAAGAAAAGGATTAAAAGAATATATCGAATGCGTGGATCTAAACGAGGATGAACAAACACGAACACTTGCACCAAAAACCAAGATCAAAATCAAACAAACACCCCCCCTGGTGTGTTTATATGCGGCGACCAAAAAAAGAAAAAGAGGAGAAGGAGAAAACTTTTTAGGTTTTTGTTTAATTTCCTGTAAAGTGAAAAATGACTAGCAAAATTTACCTTAACCCCTTCTTAGTAAGTTTTGAGATGGGCTTGGCCCATCTCCTTAATGTTGCCGCGGGTGGCCCCGGGGTACCCGTACCGTTTTCCGTGTCTCGTTGTTTAATTGTTCCTTCGTGTTTATTTGTGTTCATGTTTTGTGTGTTCTCGTTAAATAATTACCGTGACCTCATATATTTATTCACGTTCGTAATAAATATATTTACGTAATTAATATTAGTTCGTGATTTAATTCCGTTCATGATTTCATGATCGCATGTTCGTGATTAATTATTGTCAAATAATTATTGCGTGTTCGTACGTAATAAATACTTATCGTGTTCTAACACGTACGTAATACGTAAAATTCTAACATGTAAACGTAATCATGCTATAATAGGAAAGTTTTAATCTAGTACGTACGATCTTAAGGGTACTATTCATGGTAAAACCATGCGGGTTTTACAACTCTTCCCCCCTAAAAAGAATAATTCGTCCCTGAATTATAGATAATGTAAACTGAAAAGAAGAACATACCCGAATTCAAAATATGAAATGAGGGTCAGAAGTCCGGATAGACTCCTCTGTTTCCCAAGTGGCTTCCCGCTCGGTATGATCCCTCCATAGGATTTTGACGAATGGAATCGTCTTCCTTCTCATGACTCGTTCTTCGTCTGTCAAGAACTCGTTCGGGTTCTTCTATAAAAGTGAGATCTTCACGTATCTGTTCCAGTGGATACTAAACCATGTGAAGGGGATGATAGTGGTACCCTCTGAGTAAGGACATATGAAACACATTGTGTACATGCGAAAGCTGCGGAGGTAACGCCAACCGGTAAGATACTTCACTGACTCGTTCAATGATATCAAACGGTCCGATGAAACGAGGACTGAGCTTCCCTTTAATCCCGAAGCGTCTAACACCACGTGCCGGTGAAACCTTAAGGAAGACGTGATCTCCTACGTTAAAATGTATGTCCCTACGATGCTTATCGGTGTAACTCTTCTGACGTGACCGTGCTTCCTGAAGTTTCTGCTTAGCTACTGCGATCTTTTCATTGGTCATCTCTATGATTTCTGGTCCTTCAAGTGTTCGCTCGCCAACCTGATCCCAGCAGATTGGAGCGCGACACTTTCTGCCATACAACATCTCGAAAGGAGCACACTTGATACTTGTGTGCCAACTGTTGTTGTATGCAAACTCCACCAAACAGATGTAATCGTCCCAATCACCCGTCCATTCCAACGCACATGACCTCAACATGTCTTCCAGTGTCTGAATCGTTTGTTCTGACTGTCCGTCCGTTTGAGGATGAAAAGTCGTGCTAAGCTTAAGTTGTGTACCCCAAGCTTTCTGCATACTCTTCCAAAAGCGCGAAGTGAATCGAGGATCTCTGTTTGAGACGATGATGGATGGAGCACCGTGGAGTCTCATGATCTCTCTTCTATACGTATCGGCGAGTTTACTTACCGGATCTTCCTTGCGGATCGGTAAGAATTGAGCTGATTTGGTAAGTCAATCTACGATAACCCAAATCGCATCGTGCTTTCTCTTGGTAGGCGGAAGACCGGTAACAAAATCCATGATGATTTTGTCCCACTTCCACTCTGGAATATCTAACGGTTGAAGGAGACCGCCAGATCGCTGACGCTCGATCTTAACCTGCTGGCAGGTAAGACATTTAGAGACGTAAGTGGCCACATCCTGTTTCATACCATTCCACCAAAAGTACTTCTTGATGTCATGGTACATCTTAGTCGAACCAGGATGTATAGAATGGGGAGTTAAGAGCTTCAGCTAACAAGGCTTCCCGGAGTTCTTGGTCGTCAGGAACACAAAGTCTCGTGCCCTGCCATACGATACCATCTGCATCTACTCTGAATTCCGTCTGTTTCTCCAAATTCTGTACTATCGCCCAGATTTCTCCATCATCTTTCTGAGCTTCCTTGATCTTAGAGAGTAACTCGAGTTCTACTCTAATATTAGCCCAGTAACCGTGCTGTCCACGTACCATGATCTTGATGTCTAGTCGCTCCAAGTATCTTATGATTTCCTCCTTAATTTTAATGCCGTTGATCATTCCAGACTTCCTGCTAAGAGCATCTGCTACTACATTTGCCTTCCGGGATGATATTGTAGATTAATGTCATAATCCTTCAACAGCTCTAACCATCTCCTCTGCCTCATGTTCAATTCACGTTGAGTGAAGATATACTTCAAGCTCTTGTGGTCCGTGAAAATGTCACATGATTCTCCATATAAGTAGTGCCTCCATATCTTCAATGCAAACACGACTGCAGCAAGTTCCAAGTCATGCGTGGGGTAATTTTATTCATAAGGCTTAAGCTGCCGTGAAGCATACGCGATCACTTTCACATGTTGCATGAGAACACAGCCAAGTCCCTTCCCCGATGCATCACTATAGATTTGAAATCCACCTGTACCAGATGGGAGAGTAAGAATAGGTGCAGGTACTAGCTTCTGCTTCAGGTCTTCAAAGCTCTTCTCTCGTTCTTCAGTCCAGACGAATTTCTCCCCCTTTCCGCATCAGTTTGGTCAATGGTAGTGCTAAGCGGGAAAAGTTCTCCACGAACCTACGGTAATTGCCAGCTAAGCCTAAGAAACTGCGGACTTCCGTCACTGAAGTCGGCCTCGGCCACTTAGTAATGGCCTCAACCTTCGCTGGATCCATAGTGATTCCTTCTACTGATACAATGTGACCTTAGAATGCCACCTTGTCTAACCAGAACTCACACTTGGAGAATTTAGCGTACAGCTGCTTCTAGCGAAGAATCTGTAGTACTGTACGAAGATGGTCTTCGTGTTCCTCCTTGGACTTTGAGAAAATCAGGATTTCATCGATGAAGACAATGACGAACTTGTCCCAAAATTCATGTAAGATTCTATTCATCAAATCCATGAACACTGCTGGAGCATTTGTCAGGCCAAATGGCATAACTACAAACTCGTAGTGGCCATAGCGGGTACGAAAAGCAGTCTTGGCGATGTCCTGCTCCTTAACCCGTAGCTGATGGTAGCCTGACCTAAGATCAGTCTTGGAGAAGTGTTTGGCCCCTTGGAGTTGGTCAAACAGATCGTCTATACGCGGCAGTGGATACCTATTCCGGATATTAATCTTGTTGAGCTCGCGATAGTCGATGCAAAGACGCATACTGACGTCCTTCTTCTTAACAAATAAGACCGGTGCGACCCATGGAGATGCGCTCGGTCGAATGAAACCTCGTTCTAGAAGTTCTTGCAGTTGATCCTTCAGCTCCTTCAGCTCTATGGGAGCCATGCGATAAGGAGCCTTGGAGATTGGTTCAGCTCTAGGAATAAGCTCGATACTGAATTCCACTTCTCGTGCAGGTGGTATGCCCGGAAGTTCTACTGGAAATACATCTTGAAATTCCGACACTATTGGTTGATCCTGAATTGATGGAGATTCAGCATCCATGTCGTGAACCGTAGCTAGATAACCCTCGCAGCCATGTGACAGTAGTGCACGCGCTTGCAGGGTAGATATGATTTGTACAGACCGTCCGGGTACGAACCCGTTATGAATGTACTCTGGTGCATTAACATCACCGAAGATAACTCGATATGAATGGCTGTCTATGGTAGCATGATGTTTGGATAGCCAATCCATGCCCAAAATCATGTCGAAGTCATTCATGTCCAGCGGAAGTGCGTCAACAGGTCGAACCTTATCGTCAAATTCTAGGGGAAGACTCTTGTATACATGGGTGATTAATATAAAGTCCCTCAGAGGCGTGGAAATAGTAAGCCTATTCTCTAGTGGCATGGGGAGCATCCTAATGTTCTTAGCATAAGGAGTGGAAATAACCGAGTGAGTAGCACCCGTATCGAAAAGAACACATGCAGCTTGACCATACATATACAAGATTCCAGTGATGGTACCTTTAGACTTGTTGGCCTGGTCTCGAGATGTCGTGTAGACACGCCCAGTGGTAGGAGGCGGCTTGGAATCAGCATGTCCCGATGTACCCTCCATCTCGCCCTTACGGCAAATCTTCATGATATGGCCAGGAAGACCACACTTGAAGCATGCGTCAGTGTTACGGCGACATGGCCCTGGGTGCCTATGGTGGCAAGTAGAGCAAAGAGGATGAGTAAATCCTCCAGCAGGTGCTCTGGCTGGCTGAGAACCTGATAAAACATTTTACATAAGACATGATAATAGGGTACAAAGGACAATGCGGATAATCGTAAGATTGAATACCAATGATAGCTGGACGGCTAGGCTGTGAACCTCTCGGGTTCTGGTCCCTACCGTTTCCATGGTTCCTGGTAGAAGTTTTGCTAAAGTGTCAGAATATGAGTTATAACATGAAATCATAAGAAAATTGCGTAAGTATTAGGACCTGCTGCTGTTGGAGTGTCCAGCGTTGTCACGGTAACTATCATTACTGCCACGCCTATCCGTAGCAGAACGGTCGTTAGTCTGACCGTGTCCCTTGGGCTGATGAGGCTGCTGTTGAGTAGTCGGCTGAGACCGGTCCCCAGTTTTCTGCCTGGAAGATACATTGAAAGAGATGAATATTTGACATATATGGAAAGAATACGGATTGATCACCGCTTGAATACGAATGTTTACCTCTTGTCGGGTCTCTCAGCTTCCACGAACTCATCTCTCTCTTGCAGCATCTCCAGCTTACGTGCTGCATCGGCCACCTGTGCTACAGTGTTGAACGTAGCACACACCAGATTGTTTGCGACGATGTGCGAAGAGCCCACCTAAAGTGGTGTGCCTGCTCTTCACGAGTACCTGCTGCCGCACCAAGGAAACCAGCTAAGCAAAGAAAGCACTGTATATACTCGTTGCTATTCTCCCCAGCTCTGTGTCAGATCCCATGGTACTCCCTATTGAGCTTGTCTTGCTTAGCCTTGGGAAAGAACTGCTCCATCGCCCTGTCCTTGAACTGAGCCCAAGTCAAACCAGCAACCCACTCATCACCTCCCTCAGACTGCATCAACGCTAACCACCAATTTAGTACATCACCTTCAAACCGATAGCATGCCAACCTCGCCTTATACGCGGGGTCACAACCCATAGCATTGAAAATCTTCTCGATGTGAGCCAACCAGCTTTCAGCATCACTGAGGCTATCTGTTTTCTCAAAAGCTCGAGGACGGAGCTTGTTGGATCTCTCCAGCCATACTGCCAATGTCACTGGAGGAGGAGGAGGAGGTGCCTGATTATGCTGCTGATTGTTGGCAGCTTGAACCTCAACCCTGATGTCATTCCTCAATTGAGGAAGCAAAGCCTGCATTGTAGCTTGGATTGCAGCATTAAGCTGTTCCTGTTCGTGTGTGAGAACCATCTGACAGTATAACATAAAACATATGATTAAACAGATCAAAACATAAAATATATATATACATGAAAAAAAATTATACCAAAATTTCAAGAGAAAAATTTTATGCAAGAAAATTTTGTGTATGAAATGCATGATGCAGTTTTACGAAAACTTTTGTATGCTCGAGAGTGAACGCCTATGGTCAGTTCACCCAAAATAAAAGACATGGCGAGGGGACGCCTATGGGTCGGTCTCAAATTTAAAAGTTTCGATAAAACACATGCGACTAAATAGGGCCAGTCCTGTACCAACCATTACTTAGTCATAAACCTGCGGCAATGACATATATATGTATGCATAAAAATGATGAATGCATGAAAACGACTGTCAGTTCTAGGAATACCGTAGTGACAACCCACTAATCACATGTCATATTTTGAGAGCCTACATGTCGAAGCCTTGGCTCTGATACCATAATTGTAACACCCCATTTTGATAATGGAATGTCACGCGTAATTATGGCGTGTCATCAAAGCATACAAGGAAAAATGTCTAAACATTACATGACCATAAAAGGAAAATACCGGAATCAAACATCAGTAGTCCAAAAGTAAAGCTCATCACACACAAACATAAGTACTGTAAAGGAAAGGACTAAACAATGTCCATAGCAAGTGTATCAAAGGAAAGATAATGCATAAAGTAAAGAAAGGCCAGAAAGCTTCCAGTCCATATGCACGTACGCTTAAAGTCTACGAGCGTCCCTGAGTACCTGCCGTTTTGGGAACATAGAAAAGGAAAACGGCTGAGCAATACGCTCAGTGCACGGATGTACAATAAAGCATGAATAGGATAAGCATATAACATATAACAGCAGAAGAAACTAAGTCCCGAGTAACCTGGTTAAGTCTGAGTAAAACTGGTTTTATAATTTGAAAAGCCTTATGTTTATCTTATAAAAACTGTTTAGCATGTTCTACCATTAGCCAATATAGGTCATGAAAATCCACCGTGAATGAATACTTGGAGGGGTGACCTCATCATGCAAATTAGAGGGGCTGCCTCTAATTTAATATACTTGTTTGGGTAGGAGGGATCAGCTCCTTGTAAAGGATGCAAGGCACACACCACATTCACACTAGTAATCTGCTGAAAACATGTAACTAGGATGCACCCATACGCCCCACATGATAAATATAATAATATGGCCAAAAGCTGAAGGGACGCCACGAGCAATCACTCCGCCGTGGTGAAGTCATAACACCAGTGCCTCTAGTGTTATGGTTATGGTACCTCTATAAATAGGTGAAACTGGTCATGCATGTATATGGCTATAGGTATTCTAAACTAAATATAAGCAACTCAAACATATAAACTTATACTACGGGAAAACATTTGGCTGCATACGGGGAATCCTAATAAGGAAAGAATGTCCATACTGAAAGGACGGGAATCCGTACCTTATGTCCAGTGAACGAAGAAGATGAACTGAGGAGAATCCTACTTCGGTATCACTAATGCTACATAAATACATACATGAATAAGTATCTGCTTACTAAATACGTAACCGTTTTATGTCATGTCTTAGCTTATTTTATATGTTCATATCATGTTTTACTGTTTAAAGCCTTAAACTGTGTTTATCTTATATTCTGTCTATTCTGATTAAGTATTCTCGTATTTCATGTATTATTATACTTACTGTGTAATAATAAGTAACTTTCCAAAAATAGCAGGTTTCCTAAAATAGAAAGTTTCCAAAAATAGAAAGTTTCCAAAAATAGAAAGTTACCAAAAATAGAAAGTTTTCAAAAATAGAAAGTTTCCAAAAATAGAAAGTTTCTAAAAATAGAAAGTTTCCAAAAATAGAATTACTGCTTAAAATAGATAAGTTTCTAAAAATAGAAAGTTTCCATAAATAGATCACCTGCCTTCATTAAATAAGTTTCCATAAATAGATTAGCTGCCTGAATTAAATAAGTTACTAAAAATAGAAAGTTTCCATAAATAGATTAGCTGCCTTAATTAAATAAGTTTCTAAAAATAGAAAGTTTCCATATTTAGATATAAGCTGGTTAAATAAGCTAAGTATATAAGCCTAAGTGTTTTTTCTGATTATTTTCTAGGTCATAATGATATAATGTATAGTTTATTAATTATTTCATGTAATTTAAATAAACTATAGGTTAAAAGTATTTAATTAAAATATATCATGTTTTTAATTAAATATAGTAAAATACTTAGGTTAAAACATGTATTATTATTTATTAATAATATAACCTAAGTCATGTTAATTCATTAATTATAATCATGGTTTTTAAATAATTAATTAATTATAAGTCTAGAAAATATAAAATACTTAGGTTAATAATTTCATGATCTAATAATTAGATTATAACCTAAGTCATGTTTATTAAATTAACCATGTCATATTTATTAATTTAATTTTAACATATGATTATAAAAAAAATAATCTTAACATAAACCGTGAACCGGATCTTGACTAGAAACCATGAACCGGACATGAAATCGACACCATACCCCGAACCACTTCGGGTTCCCTTTGTTTTGCTGCTGCCTTGGGACCCACACCACCAAACCGGGACCATATGGTCTGGTGGCGGTTTATTAGCCAAACTGAGACCCCCTTGGGTTTCGGTTTAGGCGCCGACCAACAACACCCCTAAGAACAACCTTTTTGATTTTTCCAAAAAGCATTTACATGTTTGATCTATGTTTTTAATTAGATTTTTAAAAAGATTATGTTCTTAATTATTTTATTAGATCAAATAAAAAAGAAAAGGATTAAAAGAATATACCGAATGCGTGGATCTAAACGAGGATGAACAAACACGAACACTTGCACCAAAAACCAAGATCAAAATCAAACAAACACCCCCTGGTGTGTTTATATGCGGCGGCCAAAAAAAGAAAAAGGGGAGAAGGAGAGTAAACTTTTTAGGTTTTTGTTTAATTTCCTGTAAAGTGAAAAATGACTAGCAAAATTTACCTTAACCCCTTCTTAGTAAGTTTTGAGATGGTCTTGGCCCATCTCCTTAATGTTGCCGCGGGTAGGGGCCCCACATGGGGTACCCGTACCATTTTCCGTGTCTCGTTGTTTAATTGTTCCTTCGTGTTTATTTGTGTTCGCGTTTTGTGTGTTCTCGTTTAATAATTACCGTGACCTCATATATTTATTCACGCTCGTAATAAATATATATACGTAATTAATATTAGTTCGTGATTTAATTACGTTCATGATTTCATGATCGCATGTTCGTGATTAATTATTGTCAAATAATTATTGCGTGTTCGTACGTAATAAATACTTATCGTGTTCTAACATGTACGTAATACGTAAAATCCTAACATGTAAACGTAATCATGCTATAATAGGAAAGTTTTAATCTAGTACGTACGATCTTAAGGGTACTATTCATGGTAAAAGCATGCGGGTTTTACAAAAATCACACAAACCCCTTGAAGAAATCGAGTGAGAAACAACTTCTAGATTAATCAAGTGATCTCGGGTAGGTATTTTCTTTTTATGTTCGTGTTGTAGATCGACGAGGTTTTTGGAGTGAAACTGAGATCGAGTTTTAAAGTCGTGTATGTTCGAATGAGTGTCTGAGTCGATGAGATTGGTGTGTGTGTGGAGTCGAGGGATGTTTGAGGTGTTGGGTTCGAGTCTTATGAAGGGTGAGTCCAACAACTTTGAGTCGAGTCTAGAGTTTGGGATTGAGACGAGTCGAAAGTCTAAATGGTTTTGAGTCGAGTGTTGTGGGTGAGGGAGTCGAGGGTGGTTTTCGAGGATGTTTTAGTGTTGTGTGAGTTGGGTTTGTTGTGTCGAGAGTTGAGAAAATGAGTTTAAACTTGGTCTTGTGTTTGGTTTGTGATGTTGAGTATGAACGTGAGTCTGTTTGTGTCGAGTGGTATTATGTCAGACGTGAGGTTAGATGTGGAGTCAGTTTTAGTAGTTGTTGAGGCAAGTTGTGATCAGTTTTGGTCGAGTCCTGATGAGAGACGAGACTTGTGTGAGTAAAAGAATTGAAAAGTGTTGCGTCTGTTTTGTCGAGAGTCTTTGTGGATTCGAGTTAGATGAGACAAGGGTGTGGGTCCTGTCGAGTTTGTGAGTCGAGACTTGTTGATCGAGTGATGGTTAGTGGAGTCGAGTCTGTTTAGAGTCGAGGGTGTGGGTGAGTGAGTCGAGGTTCAGGGTGGTGTGAGAGTCTTTGGATCTGTGAGAGTTTGTTTGTGAAAGGTTGTCAAAGGTTGTGTGGTCGAGAGTTTGTTTGTTGTGTTTGGGTCCTAGGTTTGTGAGGGTGTGTTCGAGTCCTGACTGTTTGGTCAAATGGTTGAGTCCATGTTTAGAGTCAAGTCATCGCAATAATTAAAAGAAGTCATCGCAATATAGAGTCCATCCATCGCAATATCAAAGTATTCACCATCGCAATATCAAACTTTCCATCGCAATATTCAAACCAACGGAATGTCACGGTCGGAATGCGGACAAAGTTTCGTCGCAATGGTCCTTAATTCTGTCGTAATCACGATCGCAGAGTGCTATCGCAATACACGTCGGAATAAGGGTATCAGAATAACTGATCGCAAAGTAGAACCCTGGGTTATTGCGATCAATGTACAAACCTGGCTCTTTCCGATGGATGTGTAAAACGCAAAGTACAAACCTGGATTCTTGATGAACACGAGAACTGATATACGAGATCCAAAAGTTGATGAAGTTGATAAAGACAAAATGACAGTTTTGGACAAAAAATTATGATAAAGACAACTGATACATTAAAACTATTTACTCTATCAACTTTTTAGACAGATATGAGAGAAAAAATTGATAAATAACTAAAAAACAGAATTGTTTAAAAAACAAACAGAATATTAGACGAAATAAGATATTAGATAAATTGCTCAACTTTAAAAAAAAATAGAATATCAACTTTTTAGATAGATTGCTCAAATAAATAACATATTAGACGAAACAAAATAGAATTGTTTAAGAACAGTTTTAGACTTTGGACTACACTCAAAACAAGCAAATCAATAAATATAAATTTTGACCCGTAACACAAAAGTTATACCAAATCAATAGATCAAAACACGCCAATCCGAAGAATCAACCAAAGCTCTTGATACCAATTGTAGGTCTAAAGTTTCTTAAGATTAAGCAATGTATGATTTATCTAATGAGATGGATGAAAAGGAAGAACTAGAGAGAGAAAGGTAGAGAGAGAAAGGAGAGGAATAAGAAGAAGGATGGAATGTATGAAAGTAACCAAGTGTTCAACCCCTCCTAACATGCTAGGAGGGGGTATATATAGCCCACCCTACATGTGGGCTATATGGGCTATATCTTAATACACTGGATCACGAGCCCAATACTTGTATCTATCTTGGAGTGACTGATCCTTTCTAAATACGTAAAAACGTATTTCCAACAATCTCCCCCTAAGGGAGGTCACTCCAAGTTACAATGTCCTAAATAGTCTATAGCTCGTGATTCTATGCTAACAATGATGTGACCGAGACATTCTTTGGAAAAACGTATTTCCAATAATCCTGTTTAGTGACCTCTAAGAAACATGTAGTACAACTCTCTCCTTGCTGTCTTTGACTTCTCTTTCACATTTGAAGCTTTATTCTTCAAAATCACCTTCAAGTCCTTTTAGACTCTCAACAAATTCTCCAACCCCTAAATCCTTATTGAAAGTGTGACTGAGGGATCATCCATAGCCATCTCCTCATAACTATGATACAAATTTTCTATCTGGGGCATCTCATAATCAATCATCAATGCCAACTCTTTCAATTTTTCTCTAGCAGCTTCTCCCTCACCATACTCTAGCTGCTCTGGTTCATCATCCACCTCCATATCATCTGTAGAATCATGTGAACTTTCCTCATAACCAGCACCATTTCTTACACTCTCAGACTCTGAACTTTGTATTTAAGCCTTAATATCTCCCTTTTCTAATCCCCGCAGCTCTTGCTCATGTAATTGTTGAGCCAACAATGTATCAAATTTAACTTGTGTAGCATCCTTGGGGACCTGTGTTTCTACCAATATACTTTTACCCTTATCTAGTGGATCAATGAATAGTAAAGTGATTGGTACTTGAGTACACACCTCCTTAGTGCTCAAAGATTTGTCAGCGGCTGCAAAAGGAGTATCAGCGGATAGAATTGCCATGTCAGCGGCTGAACTCTTACCTACACTCTCCTGCAGTATCATTAACCCTGTGAAGGAAAATATTTTAGGATTAACCAAAGAAGGATCAAAATCCTTGCTTGCCTTCATCCCTCTAAGAGTATCAACAATCTCCTTATCTCCTATTGAGCCTTCGCTAGAACTCTTATCACTCAAAACAAATGGCTTAGTAGGCTCATCCTCCCCTTTGTAAGAAGCCTCTATATCCTCCCCTAAAGAATGAACCATAACTCACCTTCTCCTCTCCAAAACAAATATCCTCTAAAATATCCTCTCCCTCAATTAAATGAGTTCAAGGCCTTGTGAAGTGACAGTTTGTACAAGCTCTGTGTTTTGCTTTTGCAAGCTCACATAGATAGCCGTCAATTCCAATTGGGTCATAGGTTCCATACTGCGCTCAGTCACATTCGGGAAATCAATTCTCAATGGAGCTTCATGGGGCATGGATGTAGACTTAGTGACAGTGGTCCTGGCATGACCTGCTTCTAAGCTAGTGTCAATAGGCCCAGCCATATCCATAACACTAGCCACACTTATGGTAGTGGTTCTCTCTACAACATGGATAGGACCACCAGTGGAGAACACCACAACAGTCCTTTGGCGCTTGGCAATCCTAAAATCTTGTGGTGGAGAATCAGAAGAGGTGTTTGGGTCTAGAACAACTGTGTCAGCGACTACAAGTGTTTGGTCAACAACATGTTGTGGGGAAGGTGGTGGTTGATCCTGTTGTGGTTGTGGTTCTGGTTGGGGTTCTGGTTGGTGTAAAGCAACTTCAATAACAACCAACATGGGTGGTGTCAATGGCAAAGGTTCATAAGGAGCTGTATTCAAAATGATAAAAAGCTTTTTCTTTTGGATAGAGATCTTATAAAAGTTATCATGATCCCTTCCACATCCTCCTTGTGCTTCAAAAACCATTTGTAAAAGTCTTGGGTAAGCAAGAGTCATCTTGCTTCGCTTGTTTTTCAACATGCCCTCAAAATTAATTTTAGAAAAGCTCTATTTTTGCCTTGTGGCCAAACAAACAAGAGCACTCACTACAGAGCGATTGATCTCTTTGAATGAAGAACACTTGGGACTAAGACATTGCAAGAGGATATGTATCAAGAACTTCCAGGCTGGGGGAAATTGACCTTTAGAATATTTTGAAATTTTCCATGTGGGATGAAGAGCATACCCCAAGCCTCGAAGCCCTTCATGTAAATCATTAATGGGAAGGGCGAACACACCATTGTCATCGCCAAGGTTTAAAGCTTGACTAATTAAAGCCTCTATGACCACCCACTTTCTCCCATGAATAGTTCCTTCAATTGTCATCACGTCATCAACTGTTTTGGAACTGGCAGTGTTCCAAAACTGTGTTATGTGTGAAGTAAGGATGATAGGAGCATGTGTAAGAGCATACCTTAAGTTGGAAGCCAACATGAATGCTATCATCTCTGAGTACTAGGGATGGTTCTCATTATCAGCCACCAAATATGCAAGCATATTATGATACTCCTTAAGTTCAAGCACAACATTAGCACGTTTAAACTTTGGCATCATGGATAACTATAAAATCTTATGAGCAAAGAAAGGTTTATAGCTTTAGTTATGGAGGTAAGAAAAACAAATATGCATGTTTCCCTGTTAAGACGTGTGATGGGTGAATAAATAGTAGAATTATAGGTATGCTATTGGTTGAAAAAGAGGTAAGCATGTAACTCTTTTCAAAATATAATGATGAAAATCTTTGAAAAAGATAACTTATCTCATAGTAATTAAAGAAAATACCCACTCTACAAAAATTAAGGCCCAAATATCTCAAAAGTTACAACTGAGTAGGACCCAGTGTTTTTTTAACGGTCAAAAGTTTTATCAGTGGAACGACTATATTTGCCAGCGTCTAAATTGGCCTTACCTGTGGCTAAAATTTATTTGTCAGCGGATAAAATTTCTTTTGGTGATAGGTAAAAAGTAAAAAGAATAAATAAAAATAAAAAGACCTAAAAAATAAATTAACCCTAAGAGAGTTATCTTATCTTCAAAAAGACAAAGTTTTGCAAGCACTGTCCAATCACACACACTTGCTTACACCCTTGCTCACAGAGTCCTTAAGAAGGAAGTTGGCTCATATAATATCTTTATAACTCCCAAGTAAACCCAAAAACATGTAACCTAAGTCATCAATCCAACCAGCCTAATTCTAGGTCAAAATGTATTGGTAGCATGCATGCTTAAAATAAAACATGCATGCTACAGTGCCTCAAGGTTTAGAAATTACAACAATTTCATAAAGAAAATGTCTTCACTATTTCAAACCCCTACTCACCAGTGACACAATCTAGAATCGTGATAGGAGCACTCTAAGAGTACCCAATATCCTAGAGGTTTTCCTAAAACCTCCCCTTAAACAATGCTTGTAAATTTTTTTTCAAAAAAAAAACATATGACAAAATTTTATTTCAAGATAGGAATGCAAGCATTCCAACCATCATAAATAAACTTTTTAACACATTCCTTCAGTCCATAAGCAACTCTGTATCCATATTCACAATGCCCTTCATTCTTGCATTATTAGATAAAAACCACAAAAACTAACACATAGGCTGTCAGCGGCTTCTTTTCCACTTGTTAGTGGATAGAAAACCTTTGTCAGTGGATAGAAAATAATAGTGGAAAAATCTAATCTTTTACAAAGACTAATAACAGTGCATATCCTGTACATATTTTAAATCAATTAAAAACCACATTTTAAGGATTGATCATTCCAATACTTGAGACCAAGTACTAGAACCTCCCCACATCAAAAGGTTTAGCCAAAAGATCAGACACATTTTGTTATGTGTCAGTTTCGTCTGGATGGATTAAACCCTTTTCAAAACAATCCCCTATAAAATGATGCCTAATTCTATGAGCTTGGTTTTAGAATGATGTAAAGGATCCTTAATTATGCACAATGTACTGTTATTATCTACAAAAATCTTGGTATGCATGATATTGTACCCATAGTCCAATAGCTGATTTTAAATCCATAACACTTACCCACAACAAGCAACAACAACTACATACTTAACCTCAGTTGTTGAATTTGCCACAATAGTCTATTTCTTGCATTGCCAAGAAATCAATCTGCTTCCTAAGAACTAACATCCACCATTTGTGGACTTCCTATCTCCATTATCACCTCCATAGTCACTGTCTGAGTAGCCAATAAGTTCCAATGGAGAATCTATAGGGTACCACAGTCCTAAATTAGGATAACATCTAAGATACCTAAAGATCCTTTCAACAACATGAAGATGACATTCCTTGGGAGTCACTTGGTGACGTGCACATGCATATGATGTTTGGTCTAGATTTTGTGAGATACATCAATGATCCAATCATTGACCTATAATTCCTGACATCAACTTCCTTACCATCTCCAATCTTTCCCCAAGGGTGTTCTCTATCCATGGGTGTGCTAGCTCGTTTCTCATGAGGTGAGAAACCAAACTTCTTCAAAATTTCAGCCACATACTTGTCTTAAGATATAAAAATACCATCATCTCTTTGCTGAACTTGAAGAACTGGGAAGAAGTTCATTTCACCCATAGCACTCATTTGAAACTTATCAGTCATCAACTTGGAGAAATCATCACTCATCTTTTGGTTTGATGAACCAAAGATGATATCATCAACATAGACCTGTACAAGAAGGAAATCCTTCCCATTTTGCTTTGTGAATAAAGTCTGGTCTATGGTGCACCTTTTAAATCCATTTTCCACTAGGTATGTAGAAAGAGTACCTACCATGCTCTGGGGGCCTGATGAAGGCCATACATTGCCTTCTTAACCCTGTAAACCTTATCTAGATGCTCTAGATCTTCAAAACCAAGAGGTTGCATCGCATAGACTTCTTCTTTAATTATGCCATAAAAAAGGCACTCTTCACATCCATTTGATAGAATTTGAAACCCATGCAAGAAGCTTAGGCTAGGAAAATCCGTATTGCTTCAATTCTAGCAACAGGTGCAAAAACCTCTTCATAGTCAATACCCTCTTCTTGTGTGTAACCTTGAGCAACCAGCCTTGCTTTATTTCTAATCACAATCCCTCTTTCATCTTTCTTATTCCTAAGAACCTATCGTGCTCCTATTGGTCTGACATGTCTGGGCAATCAACTAATTCCCAAACATCCTGAATGGCAAATTGGTGAAGCTCATCCTGCATTGCTTCAACCCAACTTTCCTCTTTTAAAGCATCAAATATCTTCTTAAGTTCTGATTGTGATAGAAAACATGCAAACCGACATTCTTGAATCCATTCATTATTTTCCTTCTTATGGATATTAGCAATGAATCCACCTTGCTGCTTCCTCTTACCTCTGGTCTGAACTGGAGAAAAGAATGGTCCAATTATTTGAGAAGGAGGATGATTTCTAGTTACATGTGAGTTCAATCCTCCATCATCATTGATGGTGGTCTCCAAATTGGTAAGATCAGGATTCTCTTTATTCTCATTCTCATCTTCATCATGAATAACATCTCCAGCTTCATCATTAACAACATCTTGGTGTATATAATTATCCATAAGATCATGAATGAATTTTTCACAGGCTGAAGAAGAGCTGTCAGCTTCTGACACATACTTATCAGCCGATTGATTGGCTGTGTCAGTGTCTAAAATGAGTGTGTTAGCGGCTAACACACTATCTTCTTTATCAATGAACCTGACTCTAATGCCACTTGTTGATCCCAAACTTAGATCGATTTAGCTTTGTATTATCGAGATTGATTGAATCAAGTATAATACATAGAGAAACTTTGTGTTTGAAATAATCTAAGTATTATGCGGAATTAATACTTAGAACAAAGAACAACTTTATACCACACTTTCAACTTTGATTATTAATAATCACGGCTTACAATACTATTGAAAGTGTATTAAACAATGAACCCTAAGGCCTCTTTTTATACATGTAAGGAGCCTTGTACATAAAGCTATGTATCAACTATTCTAGGAAGATATCAAACAGATAAACATAAGAAATACAATATTTGAGTATATCTTTGATGAGACTGCTTTTATACATAGTCTCATCTTCCAAATAGGGCTTAAAATGCATTAAATATCATGAAAAATGTCAAATATATGCTTGTGTTTGTTGCTTGTGTATTTTAGGTACGGATATTGAGAAAATGACAAAAGATCACAAGAATCATACAAAAACGAACACGGGAAACGAAGCCGCACTTTGAACCAAGCCCTAATGAAGAATTTTCCCAAGAAATACCTTGAAGACTTGAAGAATTATTAAGAAGGGTCCTCCAATATGGAAGAATTGACACTTTATACCCTTGTATCTTCATAATTACAAGATTGGTCCCTAAAGTTTGTCAAAATTACAAAAAGGGCCCTCCACTTTGAAGAATTGGCAAGTTTAGCCCCTCAACAAAGCTAAATTGTCAACCATTATCCTTCACATAGTCAAAAACATCATGAAGTCGTTCAAAGTACAAGAAATTACAAGTTTGGTCCTTTGAAAATCCCAAAATTACAAAAAGGACCCTTAACTTTCAACATTTGGCAAAAATGGTCCCTCATCAAACAAGACTTGGCAATTTCAGTCCTCCAAAATGCTCAAAATACAAGTCCAGACCATTATCCATCATCAAATTGCCAAAACAGTCCCTCAAAAATCACAAAATGGCAAGAATTACCCCTGAATTTACTTTGTAAAAGTTTTTGGGCCAAAAATGCAAAAGTGCAAAAGTTGTTAAGGCTAATATGGGCGTTGTTGGTTTTTAAAACTGAAAAGACAAGAAGAAAGGAAGTGAGGGATTAAAGTTGTCTAGACACCAAACTTTCCTAGACCAGTGAGGGGGTGACACGTGCCCCACTCACTCCATCCAGCCAATCACAACTCACCCCTTGGCCATGTCACCTTCCACTTATAACAACTTTTAACTAACCCGGTTTAGTTAATTAATTTTGGGCGCTTAACGTGTTTTTAAATCATAAACTGGATCAAAACCTTGTTCTTGAGTTCATAAGCCAAATTTGGGTATTCCTTAAATACTATGAATTAGCTTGTAATTCTTTCCAGATTTATGATTAAGCCAACCCTAAACACATCCCAACCCTTAAACATGACACCTCATCACCCACAAGTTCACATGAGTTCCCTCCTTCACACGTTTTTGAGGATACTGCCAAAACTTGCCAGAAAATCAACACTCAAGATTGAAACTTACATTTTAAGCTTCTTTTAAGCCTTTGGATACAATTGCAACCTGCCAACTCATACATAACTCCAAAACAAGTCACATGATTCAGGAAGATGCCAAAAGTCTCAAGGGCAAATTTGGAAGAACAAGCATTAGGGTTTAAACTTTTTAGTTGTTCCTTAGTCACTTGTAAGGCTATATATAAAGCCATAGGGTCTCAATGAGACGTTTGCTTTTGATTTTTCCTTTGTTCAACTTCTGTAAATCCCATTTCAGTTTTAATGAAATTGTGTTTGAAGCATTGAAGAAAAGTCATTGGCCAGTCTTTGTTACTGCTTTCTATTGTTATATGCTTGTTAGTTTTAGAAGTTAAAAAACATGTTTTCACTTGGAGGTTGCAAAAGTTTGCAATTTTCCTCATTCTTGATATTTTGCTAAGTTCTTGTTCCAATCTTGGAATTCTTGGGTTATAGGGCTGATCATAGCATCCTAACTGAGTTAGTTAAGGTGTTGTGAGGCTTATAACTTGGGGATAATCAAGTGTGGGGTAACAAGGTTGCATCAATCAAGATTTTTGAAGTTTCTGATTTTTATGTTCTTGTGCTTTAACCTTGTTCAATCTTAGCAGGCTTATTGTGGAAGCTTGTGCTTGTTCTTGCTAGCACATAAGCTCAAAATTCGTGGGTGTGGATGTACATCCATGAGGTTTGCATACTCAATCTCAAAATCTGCTTAAAACTTGATTTTTGGTGATATTTGTTTGAAACTTGTGTTCTTGTGAATTTTGTGGCTTGATCTTGCTTGAATCTGTTTATCTTACTTGTTTTAGTGTTTATTGATGCTTGGGTAGCCTTAAATCTCACTTTTGCCTTTGAAAAATTTGATTTTGAAAAGATTAAGGGTGTTTGGGTCTACTGGTTTGTGCTTGCAACTTGTTATTGTGTTGTTGGTTTGTGTTGTTTATGCTTGGTATCTGTTATACCTTTGTTTGAGAGTGTTTTGCTGCAAGTTTCTGAGTTTGAAACCTTGAATCAAACAAATTGCTATATCTTGTTGAATTGACTGTTTTTTGACCTAGAATTTTGGGAAAACCTAGAGTTTATGCATGATTAGGGATAAAAGCTGTTAAAACATCATCAATATAACCTATTTGATAGATTTGAAGTGTTGAATCTGGCTTAAGTGTCAAATACATCAGCAAAGTAGAAAACTGCATGTGTTTGTGTTCATTAGTAACTTTCATGTGCTTGAATCTTGCCTAATTCTTTGAACCATTGCATGAAACCTGTTTAGACTTGCTTATTGGAGTTTATTATAGCTTGTGTATGCATTTGGTTGAATTTGGCTGGTTGATTATTGCTAAAACTGCTCATAAGTGCTTAACTGCTTATTGTTCATGTTTGTATCATGTCTGGTGATTAATTGATTAAACTGTATCAATTGGGTGTTAGTGATTGTGTTATTTTGATTGTGATTGACTCCTTTTGATCCAAAGATCATTTGGGTGCCTTTGTGTAATCTGAATCTCCAAAAAAGTCACTAAAGACAAAAAGTCAAACAAGTCAAGCAGTGGAAAAAGTTTCCACTGCTCAACACTCAAAACTAGCCCCTGCTAGTGCAATTTTGTCATCAGCTTATCAATAAGCTATTCTAGCTTATCCAGACTTGCAACAACTTATTTTTGTGATAGGTCTTCATTATTTGACCCATTTAAGTAGACTGGAGCTTATTGGACTTTGACTTTGACTTTTTACTAGAAAACCAACTACTTTGACTTTTTACATAAGTGCTTATTTGATTTTCCAGCTTATTGAGTGTGCTTATTTGAAAACTCTTTGTTGATTTTGCTTAATTAAGTCATTTAAAAGCTTTTGGAACTTGAATCAGCACTTGGGGTGGCCTAGAACTCAAAAACGACTATTTTGTCGTTTTGTGTAGATTGCTTATTGCATTTTCAGGCTTATTCCTTGGGCTTATTTCAAATTTCTTTTTGCAGAAGTCTTTGTTAGGTCAAAAGAAGCTTGTGTGTCAAATTTTAGCTTATGGCATTGGCTTATAGCTTAATGGGCCAAAAGGCCCATTAAGAATAAGCTGCCTGTTATAAGCTAGCTTATTTCACATTTTCAGCTTTTGGGCCTTTGGAAAAAGTTGTTTAAAATCAAATTTTGAGTCAACCTGTGCTTTTTGGGCTTATTTTGAACACTGTTTCTTATTGGGCCTTAATTTAGCCCAATAAGGGTCTGTTTTGGGTTTAGCCCCATTTTCTGTTGGGTCAAAAAGTTGATGTGGCAGAAACTCAAAAATGAAGAAAACATGAAGGTATTTGTCTAGGCGTTGACAAGAGCATTCCAGGCGTTGACATGTACAATTTAGGCGTTGATGGAATCAAGCATTGTCAAGAGCAATTCAATCATTGTCACATTCAATTCAAGCATTGACAAAACATAGACAAAGAAGCTTATGGAAGCTTCTATTTAGATAAACATGCAAAAGATATTCTGCATAAGTTTATTTAAATAGAAGATTTACTTGTTTATTCATCATTATCTCTTGTAAACCCTAATCCTTACACTATAAAAGGAACCAAGGGTCATAGGTTTTATTCATTCAATTCATTCACAATGTAAACCTAAAGTGTGTGTCGACTAGACGTGGGATTTAATGTATACACGTCTAGTGATTGTTGATTATTAATATAATTAGCAATCCTTTTGTTTTAATTCATGTTCAATGTGCCTAAACACCTTGTTAATGGTTGTTGTTCTAATTCCGCTTTGATTGTTTAAATCATATGAACAATGATCATTCCTAGTAGCTTAAAAGATCCGGAAACCAAGGTTTCCACAATTGGTATCAGAGCCTCGTGGCTCGTGATGCTAGGACCAACAAGGTGTTCGTAATGTTGAAAAGAAGAAAAATCCGTCTAGGGTTTTTCTGGACGTTTTTGTGTGTGCAGCAGTATTCAGAAGGTCATAACTTTTGATTGAACCGTTGGATCGTCACAAAATTTTATATGTGTGTTCTACATACATAGATCTAAACATCCACCAGAGGGATTGTCGAGTTTTATCCCCAGGCAAAAGTTATTAAGCGTCGAAGTTAGCAGCAGAGGTGATTTTCAGTTTTTCAAGTTTTTACATAAAATCATGATTAGGGTTTCTTTAAACCCTAAATCAATTTAAAAGTGGAAAAATTGAAGATTTGAGGGATATGGCAGCAAGAAAAAGGTTGTGATATAAAAATATTTTTTTAGGGTTTGCATAAACCCTAGATTTAATTATTAAAGCTGTGATTTGGAAACGTTTTTTTTTTGGGTTTCAAAATCCCTAGATCTGGTTCGATTATAGTATGAAGAAGGAAGATCATGATATGGTCCATGTATGGGAAAGCACAGTACTGTTCAAGAACAGGATCGAGTACAAGATAAAGGATGTGTACTATTGCTACTTAATATTATGGACGAATGAAGCAGCCTGTGTTCACACGAAGCAAGGCTTGTGATTGGTTGTTAAATTTGTGTTCACACGAATCCTCTACATGCTGGTATACGATTACTCACGTGAGGTTAAAACTAGGTTTGATCCGCTCGATTCTGATTGGAGGAAAAGCTTTATGTTCACACGGTATGGAAGCCATGATTGGTTAAGCATTTGAGACGTGAGTTAATTCATTCACACGGCCATAAGAAGAAGAATATATATTGTAATTGTGTGTTCACACGGTTGAGGCTTTCTCATTGGTTGAAACACAGTATTCGCATGAAGCTCTCAAGTTTTATTGATTGATGATATTGTGTTCACACGGTACTTAATGTCTCGCAGCAAAAGATAACGCAGCCAAGGAGGATTCACGTGTATAAAAGAATATTTTATTGCTTTGTGTGTCATGTTATACAAAGCAGTACGAGCAGAAGGATCAATCGACATGGGCTATGGGTACAAATTGGGACGCTTGAAAAGGTTTTTAAGGAAAAGGAAGTTTATATAATATAGCCATGTTATTTATTGAGCAAGAATATGGTTAAGTTGGGATGCAGATGACGTCAGCAAAAGGAGACGCTGACAAGAGTGAAAGAGATGCCGACAGGAAGAAGTTTGACGCTGACAGAATAAGTCAACGCTGATAGGTTGACAGTGTCGTCCGATATATGAACTTCAACGCTGATAGGCATTGTCCGATATTGGACAATACATCTGCCAAAGATATTGGACAGAAGAAGATATTGGACAACACAGAGAAGGCTTCTGTTTGAGAAAATTGGTACGTTTTAAGCACACAAAAAGGAGGATTATACACACGAAGGTACATGGAATCTCCATTATAATTTAGAATATCATGTTGATATTAATGGCTCGGATATGTTTTTAAAGGGATTAATGATCTTAAAGCGAGTTAGCAACTATTCGTGAGGATTTGATGGATATTTTAAACTATGTAATCGGGATAGCCTTGAGAAAGAGTTATCCATCACAAGACTTTTACATATGGTATGAAGATGTGATTCCATTAAAATTGTCATGAAGAGGTGTTAGTTTAAGGGGAAGAATTCTTATGATAAGTTTGATGATTGAAGAAGATTTTCGCGAGTTTGTGTTCTATCATATCTTAAAGTCGTGGACTCTCAACCATAGACTTTAAAGGTAACTTGTTCGTGCTTTACATGGTTGGTGACGAAGACTTGTCATAACACTTGAAGGAGTTACATTATCGTGCTCAGTGTCTCACATAGGATGAGAATATTGACAAGGGATTGAGGTCTAATTATACTTGGTCCGATATAAGTTCTTAGTTACATGGATAGTACAAGACATGGAACACAAGGTTGGGTTATTCTACTTCTACATCAAAATTACTATATTAATTATTCTTCAAGATCATTACATAGAGCTACTTCTGGAGAATCTTCAACGTTGCATACATTGTTTACTTTCCTATTGATGTGACAAAAAGGGGAAGAAATACATGCTACACTTGAGGGGAAGCAATTTGAAGATCATGTACAACTTACAAGAGATACACATAGAGTTTTGCCACTATCAACTAGGGGAAGATTGTTGGGTCAAAAAGTTGATGTGGCAGAAACTCAAAAACGAAGAAAACATGAAGGTATTTGTCTAGGCGTTGACAAGAGCATTCCAGGCGTTGACATGTACAATTTAGGCGTTGATGGAATCAAGCATTGTCAAGAGCAATTCAAGCATTGTCACATGCAATTCAAGCATTGACAAAACGTAGACAAAGAAGCTTATGGAAGCTTCTATTTAGATAAACATGCAAAAGATATTCTGCATAAGTTTATTTAAATAGAAGATTTACTTGTTTATTCATCATTATCTCTTGTAAACCCTAATCCTTACACTATAAAAGGAACCAAGGGTCATAGGTTTTATTCATTCAATTCATTCACAATGTAAACCTAAAGTGTGTGTCGACTAGACGTGGGATTCAATGTATACACGTCTAGTGATTGTTGATTATTAATATAATTAGCAATCCTTTTGTTTTAATTCATGTTCAATGTGCCTAAACACCTTGTTAATGGTTGTTGTTCTAATTCCGCTTTGATTGTTTAAATCATATGAACAATGATCATTCCTAGTAGCTTAAAAGATCCGGAAACCAAGGTTTCCACATTTTCTAGGCCCAATAGGGGTATTTAGGTAATTTCACTTTCATTTCTGAGTTATTTAGGTTAAATTAAGCTAGTTGCAAGTTTTTAGAATTTTTTATAATTTTTGGATTTTTAATATTATTTTAATATTATTTTATTATTAAAAATTAAAAGTCTGATTTTCTAAGTTTTTATATTTTTCCTAGGTTCTAAACACTTAGTTAGGATTTTTGCAGCTTTCTAAATATTTTTAGAGTCTTTTAATTATTTTATAGAATTAATTTAAGTTTTAATTGATTTTAGTAGTTTTTAATTGTTTAAAAATAGTTTTTATTGGTTTTAAAATTTTGAAAAATAGTTTTTAGCTTAATTAGAGTATCTTTGAGGTTTACAAACTTTAAAATCTTGTTTAGGACTTTTTAACAATTAATTTTGATTTTTAGGGCTTTAATTAGCATTAAAAAGTCATTATCTTATTAATTAAAAGGTTTTAGCAAGTTTGGATTTTTTGTAAACTCTTAGAATATTATTGTGGGTTTTTGGTAATTTTTAGGAATTTTTAGGCTAAAATTTTAATTTTAGCACTTTTTACGGTTTTACGTGTACACCTTTTTAGACTTAGTTTAATCCGTCTTCATAACCGTCATTCTCTTCTAATCTCATTTCTATTTTTCTTTCTCAAAAATATAATCACAAATCTAATCCATATCATTACACACATAACTCACTAGCCTCCTTGAGAACGAACTTGAATTGGTCATTAGTGCTTGGTTTTCCTAAACCGACACTTAATACTTGCCACTTTTGCCATTCTTTTCCTAAAGGGGTAATTATACAACTATCATTTTGGCGCCGCTGCCGGGGAGGCGTGTTGTGTTTTGATTTGGCATTGTTGTTTTTATATACTAACCATAATTAGTATTTGTATTAGTAGCACTCTACTAATACGTATTATCGGTTTTCGGTTTTTGTGTGAATACTATTACTATATTGTATACGTAGAACAATAAATTCACAAGTACTCCAAATACGTGAGAAATCACAACCTTGACTTGGGAGGTCATTACCCAATCTTTGTATTCGAATCTCAAACCAAAGAAAAAGGCAAAAATAGATAAATACTTTCGTGAAGCTTAATCTTGATAATACAAACTATAAGGTGGGTATAAGGCGGATATTATAAAATATATCCTAAGGAAAAAGGCTCTTAAGTGCTTCGCGCCGCCTCGTTTCCCCGCTTGCTTGTGTGTATTTGATTGTGAGAGCTAATCGAGGGTTTTGCCGCCCAAAGTATTATTACATATCATATATATTTTCTTGGTTTCATTGATTAAACCCTCTTGAACGTTTTGGTGTTCCACCAACGTTCTAAAGTCATCGAAGGCGTTCACTTCACGTGATCGTTTTCATTCCTTGAGGCTTCTTTAATCAAGAGATTTGATTAAGGAGGAGATTTGTAGATTTGTGTCTACTTAATACATTCACCAAGTTCCAAAAAAGGTTAATACAATCAAAAACCACAAAAAAATTGAAAAATACAAAACACCAAAAAGAATCTTCTTTGCTCGTCCCCTCGTTGTACGTGACGTTTATGCTAACTCGTAATCAAGCAAGACGTGCACGTAAACGAAAGAACAAAACTCCCACTCCAAACAATTCTAGTGAGGAGTCTCCTATTGATGAACCCATTGTAAGAGAAGCACCAACCATGGCGAATCGAACTATGATGGAGTTACTTCAAGCACCCACCGAGGGTTATGGAGAGGCTATTGTGATTCCCGCTATCCTTGCGGAGAATTTTGAGGTGAAAACGGGTTTGTTGCCAATGATCCAAAACAACAAATTCCGTGGTGATGAGAAGGACAATCCCCACAACCATATCCGCCAATTCAATCGTCTTACCGCTACTTGCAAGTTTAAGGATGTCTCGAATGACTCGATTAAGATTATGCTTTTTCCGTATTCCTTAGCGGGGCCCGCTAAAATTTGGTTAGAGAAAGAGCCACCCAATTCTATATTGACGTGGAAGGATCTCGTGTCTAAGTTTGTGAACCAATTTTTTCCGCCCTCTAAGACTACGCACTTGAAAAATGAGATTTCAAAGTTTTCACAAGAGTTTAATGAAAGTTTTTCAACGGCTTGGAATAGGTTTAAGGAAATGTTACATGAATGTCCTCATCACGGTTTTTCCGATTTGCATCAAATTGACACGTTTTACAATGGACTTAATGATCATGAAAGGGATTATTTGAATGCCGCCGCGGGTGGTAATTTTTTGTGTAAAACGGATGAGGAAGATTTGGTGATAATTGAAAATAGATCTAAGGTGTATAGTCCTCGTAGCACATCTAGTGTTCGTAAGGCATCGTCTTCGGCTTCACCTTCTTTGTCTACTACCATCGATGCTTGCCAAATTGAGGCAAACTTGGAAAATAAGATTTTTGATAAGTTGAAAGGACTTTTGATTGAGTTTAAAGTTGGTGAACAAAGTGCTCCCGCTACGGCTAAAGCGGTTGAGGTTTCTTGCATGTATTGTGGTGGAGGTCATGATTTCTCCGAGTGCATTACCAACGGTGGTAACACTTCGAGTGCCTTCGCGGCCACGGGAAATTACAACCAAAACGGTCAAGTTTCCCGCTCCAATCAAATGACTCCACCGGGTTTTGGTTCAAATCAAAATGCTAACAACAACTATCGCAACAATCAAGTTGGTTTCAAAAACAATTACAACAAGGGAAACTATGGGAATCAAGGGGCTAATAATCAAGTTTCAAACAAAAATGATTTTCAAAACAACAACAAAGGTTTGCAAACATTGAAAGATCTTCCAAGTGAGTTTGTTGAAAATGCTAGTGGGAATGATGCTAGGTTTGACAATATTCAAAGAGAAATCATTAGCCTAAGATCCGAGTTTAAGAACGACTTGAAGAAAGAGTTGAAAAATGAGTTAGCTAATGAACTTAAAATCCACACCAACAAGATGGAAGGAAATGTCACTAGGTTGCAACAAAACCAACAAAAAATGGAACAAGGGCAACATGAGATTAAACAAGAGATGATTAAGGCCGAGAAAAGGCAAACCGATGCCGTATTGAGGCAATCTAATTTTGAAGATAAAATCTCATCTATGTTTGAGGCAATAATGTGTAAACCGTCTTCGAGTGGTCTTCCTAGCAACACCATATCCAACCCTAAGGGTGAGATGAAAGTGATTACCACACGTAGTGGTAAGACACTTAAGGAACCGACTCCTCAATCAATTGCTCATACGGAGGAATCAATTGAGGAAGAACCCGAGGTGGTGGTCCAAAAGGAGCATGTCCCAATCCCACGAAGTACCGCTCATGCCACACCTACGGTTAACCCATTACCATCGTTGGAACCCGAGATTCCAAAGGCTATGCCTACTATTCCTCAACCCACACCACCTTTGCCCTATCCATCGAGACTTAGGAAGGAGAAACGTCAAGAGCGCGACAATTATGAATTTGAGCTTTTTATGAAAATGTTTCATGATTTGCACCTTAATGTGAGTTTCGCCGATGCTTTGGTCATGATGCCTCGATTTGCCGCTAACTTTAAGAGTATGTTGAACAACAAGGAGAAATTGCATCAATTGTCTAGTTGTTCGTCGGTTTATCTTAATCGCATACCTCAAAAAGTCGGTGATCCCGGTAAATTCTTGATTCCTTGTGCAATCCAAGATATGGAGGAATGCTTCGCCTTGGCCGATCTTGGTGCTAGCATTAACTTGATGCCACTTGCAATCTTCAAGTCGCTTAATCTTCCTAATCTTACTCCTTCACTAATGTCTATCGAGTTGGTCGACCATTCCACGGTTCGCGCATGTGGTTTGGCGGAAGACGTTTTTGTGAAAGTGGGGAAGTTCTACTATCCCGTAGACTTTATCGTTGTTGATATCCCCACGGATCCTAAAGTTCCTCTCATTTTAGGTCGTTCGTTTTTAGATACGTCTATGGCTTTGATCGATGTTCATGCTAGAAATATCACCTTACGTTTCAACGACGAGGAACTTGTTATAAACGCAACTCAAAACTCTCAAATTTCTCATGTTTATTCCGTTGCAACCCTAAACCTCGATGATATGATTGACGTGGTTTTTGAGGAATTTTCACAAGAAGTTCTAGGTTTTGGTGATGAAGAAACTAGTGGCAATCCCACTATGTTGTATCCAATTCTTGATAATTCGACACCAACCTTCACTCCATTTGAAGGTGGTGGTTTTACGTTGGAAGAATTCGATGTTCCACGTACTTGTGACGAAGACCTCGACAACGATGAGGAGTTCTCGATTATCAAGGATTTTCTTAACGATTTCCCATTTCCTCCAACCGAGGAGGTTATGAGTATCGAGCCCAAATCTTCACTTGAGGAACCACCTATCCTCGAGTTGAAAGATTTACCTCCTCACCTCGAATATGTCTATTTGGAGGAGGATGACAAGTTGCCGGTTATTATTGCGAAGGAACTTTCGAATGATGAAAAAACCGCACTTGTCGATGTTCTAAAGGACCACAAGAGGGCAATTGCGTGGAAGTTATCCGACATTAAGGGGATCGATCCCAAGTTCTATACCCACAAAATATTAATGGAGGAGGATTTCAAGCCCACAATCCAAAGTCAAAGGAGGGTGAACCCCAAAATTCACGACGTCATCAAAAAGGAGGTCCTTAAACTCCTTGACGCGGGAATGATTTACCCTATTTCTGATAGCCCTTGGGTGAGTCCTATTCATTGTGTCCCTAAAAAGGGAGGGATGACCGTTGTGCCAAACGATGCCAACTAGTTGATTCCCACTAGACTCGTGACCGGATGGAGAGTGTGCATTGACTATCGAAAGTTGAATGAAGCCACTCGAAAAGACCATTTTCCCTTGCCCTTCATGGACCAAATGTTGGAGCGTCTTGCGGGAAACGATTTCTATTTCTTTTTAAATGGTTTTTCCGGTTACTTCCAAATTCCCATCGATCCTCGTGATCAAGAAAAAACTACGTTTACGTGTCCATATGGAACGTTTGCCTATCGTAGAATGTCATTCGGACTTTGCAATGCACCGGGAACTTTTCAACGGTGCATGATGGCTATATTTCATGATATGATCGAGAAGACGATGGAAGTCTTCATGGATGACTTTTCCGTGTTTGGTGATTCTTTCACTTCGTGTTTGTCGAACCTTGAGAGAATGTTAAAACGTTGTGAGGAAACCAACCTTGTGCTCAATTAGGAAAAATGTCATTTTATGGTTAAGAGTGGAATCGTCTTAGGGCACAAGGTCTCGAAAGCGGGGATTGAGGTAGATCAAGCTAAGGTAGACGTCATCGCCAAATTACCTCATCCCAAAACCGTCAAGGGAGTTAGGAGTTTCCTAGGCCATGCGGGCTTTTATCGTCGATTCATCAAGAATTTTTCAAAGATCTCTCGACCCATTACACATCTTCTTGAAAAAGAGGCACGTTTTGTATTTGACGAAGATTGTGTACGAGCCTTTGAAATCCTTAAGAGGAAACTTACCGAAGCTCCCATTCTTGTTGCTCCCAATTGGAACCTCCCATTTGAGCTAATGTGTGATGCTAGTGATTACGCTATTGGGGCCGTTTTGGGGCAACGTCATGATAAGCACTTCTTGCCTATTCACTATGCTAGCAAGACAATGACCGAGGCTCAACTAAAATACACTATAACGGAAAAGGAGTTCCTTGCCGTGGTGTATGCATTTGAGAAGTTCCAACCTTACCTCGTCTTAGCTAAATGCATAGTGTATACGGACCATTCGGCTATCAAGTATCTCATGGCAAAGCAAGATGCTAAGCCTAGATTACTTCGTTGGATTCTCCTCCTTCAAGAATTTGATCACACCATCGTTGACAAAAAAGGAGCCGAGAATCTAGCGGCCGATCATTTTTCTCGTTTGGAAGATCCTCACCAAAGTGTTTACGAGCCCAAGGAAATCACCGAAACATTTCCGCTTGAAACACTTGGTGTAGTGAATTCTAAGCTTGATCCTTCCACCCCATGGTTTGCGGACTTTGCAAATTACCATGCGGGTAACTTCATCGTTAAGGGTATGACGACTCAAGAAAAACGAAAATTCTTTCGTGACGTCAAGTTCTACTTTTGGAACGACCCTTACTTGTTTCGAACTTGTGCGGATCAAATCATCCGACGTTGTGTATTTGGCACCGAAGCTTCTAACATCCTTAGAGATTGCCATGAGGGACCCACGGGTGGTCACCACGGTGCTAATCTCACGGCTAAGAAGGTGTTTGATGCCGGCTTCTTTTGGCCTACTATTTACCGAGATGCAAAAGATCTTGTGAAGTTTTGTGATGCATGCCAACGACAAGGAAAAGCCTCACAAAAAGATGAAATGCCACAAAACATCATCCAAGTGTGTGAGATCTTTGACGTTTGGGGTATAGACTTTATGGGGCCGTTCCCATCATCTCGTGGTAATAAGTACATTCTCGTTGCGGTTGACTACCTATCTAAGTGGGTGGAGGCCAAAGCCTTGCCCACCAATGATGCTCGTGTGGTAGTCAAGTTTTTGAAAAGCTTGTTTTCTCGGTTTGGAACCCCTCGTGCTATCATAAGCGATCGTGGAACCCATTTTTGTAACGACCAATTCGAAAGGGTCCTAAGGAAATATGGGGTTACACATCGGCTTTCTACGGCTTATCACCCACAAACGAGTGGGCAAGTCGAGGTTTCAAACCGAGCGTTGAAGAGGATTTTGGAGAGATCCGTTGGGGAAAACCGACAATCTTGGTCGGATAAGTTAGACGATGCTTTATGGGCCTTTAGGACCGCTCATAAGACGCCCATTGGGTGCACTCCCTATAAGCTTGTGTATGGAAAGAATTGTCATTTGCCTATCGAGTTCC
Organism: Glebionis coronaria; assembly: GCA_025667525.1. Lineage (NCBI taxonomy): Eukaryota > Viridiplantae > Streptophyta > Magnoliopsida > Asterales > Asteraceae > Glebionis > Glebionis coronaria. The sequence continues at coordinate 535,810 of JANFOE010000183.1, forward strand.
AACACAAGGCTTATTGGGCCCTAAAGCATTGTAATGATGATATGGAGACCGTGGGAAAACACCGGAAAATGCAATTGAATGAATTAGATGAATTGAGGGATATTGCTTATGAAAATTCATTGATTTACAAAGAAAAAACTTAAAAGTTGCATGATTCTAAAATTAAAAACCGGGTTTTTAACATTGGGGATCAAGTTTTGCTTTTTAATTCAAGATTAAAAATCTTTTCCGGTAAGTTGAAATCCCGTTGGTCCGGTCCATTCACCGTAACTCAAGTGTTTCCGTATGGGACCATCGAGCTAGCTCAAGATGATGGTCCTAACTTCAAGGTGAATGGACATAGGTTGAAGCACTACTTTGGCGGGGAAGTTCCATCCTTGAACTACCTCGACCAAGTCACCTTCCCCAATGATAATTAGTATTGAGGGGATCGAGTCGAGCTCATGACTCGGTAATCAAAAACGAGGAGCCTCGTGGGGGAGTCCCATGCTTATCCTATGTACATATTATCGCTTTCTAATGTAATCAAGTGTGGGGATTTGTGCCCTTCCAACCTTTGTTTCGTGGTTGTTTGTGAATTGTGGACTTTAGATGATCATGATCTTCACGATTGGAGCCTCTCGTGTTGGTTTTATAGGAGCACTCGATCATTTGCTTTGAAGACTTTCTCAATATCCATGATATATCCTTTTGATGTTCTAACCTTAGGTTTTTAGCACACTTCATAAACGACTATTAATTTATTGGTTACACCCCTTCCATGCTAGATTAGGCATTCGACTACGTCTCTAGTATGGGGGTGTTTGCACCCTTAGACTCGAAACATAGAGGACAATGTTTAACTTTAGTATGGGGGGGGGGGTGAATAGATACTTGCCTTGCCAAACCTTCACGCTTTCCAAAGTTTATCTTTTTTTTATCGTTTTTGTTGCAAAATAAGGCTAAAAATGGCCAAATTTTAAAAATTTTCTCATGTTTTATAAGTGTTTGAAGACACCAATGTAGATTTTCCGATGGCGAGAATAAGAGTAATTTTTGACTCGACCGTGCATGTTGAGCACTTAGCTTTGATTCCTTAACTACACATTAGGCTAAGTCTCTTAAATGAGGACGAGAAATAATATAGTTAATTATAAGTTACTATGCTAAACGTAGAGTACTCGTATTCTTTCAAAAACTCATGTGTTCTCGTTGTTTGCTTATTCTCCCTTCGCATGTAAATATTTTTTGTTTAATAAATATTGACTTAGCGGTTTAGTTAGGATTGTTGCGTTTCTAGTCTTTTCTAGTAGCTTCCGTGTAATTAAATTGGGAAGACATTAAGGTATCGTCAGCGTCACGGTTTTGAAGTATTGGCACCCTAATAATCAAAAGCTTCACCCAATAATAAGATTTCAAGTGCTCACCTAAATCAAGCAAACAATTTGAAGCCCCACAAGGCCGAAAAATCTATGCAAAATTGAAAGTGAATCAAGCCTTAATCTTCGAAGCTTTAAAGATCCAAAATTCGCCTTAGCGTGAGGATATACGTCTTTGGCTAATAAAACTACCGATGAGGTGGATAATAAAAGGCAAGGCAAGACCAAAGTCATAATAAAAGATTCATGGAGAAGTTGAATAAAAGATGGAGGTAAACCAAAGATAATAAGGCCCTTCCGTTAGGGGGCGTATAAAAGTCTTGGTAATAAGTCTCATGTTCAAAACCGTTATAAAACCGTGTTTATCGATTCTTCTTGTCAACTTAATTTTTTGACATCGTTGTCTATTGGGAGGGGTTATTGATTTGATGGTCTTAGTTACATCGTTAAGACTCTATTTTTAGACCTAAATCTCTATTACCGCATAAGTCAAACAATGTATCCTCGTGAAACATTCAAGACAATATAAAATATAAGAGATACAACTTAGGAATAATGGGAGGATAAGTACGTGATTAGGGCATATGAGTAGTGTTAGCATTACTAACTTATAATGACAATGATCTCGTTGCACGCTTGGCATGGAATTGGGGTGAAAATCGAGGACGATGAAATTATTTCTAACAAAGCATTCACGTGTTCTTATTCTATGAACCTAAACGTCCCATTTTGCGATGAAAATCATACATTATGTCTAAAACACAAGTAGTAGTAGCAATAGTAGTAGTATAGCTAGTTTATCATTCAATAAAGTGAATAAAAATGAATTTTGGAGATGCTACGATACTTTATTCTAGCATTGCGTGAGGGCACGGCAATGGTTTAGTATGGGGGAGTGATGAGACTGCTTTTATACATAGTCTCATCTTCCAAATAGGGCTTAAAATGCATTAAATATCATGAAAAATGCCAAATATATTCTTGTGTTTGTTGCTTGTGTATTTTAGGTACGGATATTGAGAAAATGACAAAAGATCACAAGAATCATACAAAAACGAACACGGGAAACGAAGCCGCACTTTGAACCAAGCCCTAATGAAGAATTTTCCCAAGAAATCCCTTGAAGACTTGAATAATTATGAAGAATGGTCCTCCAATATGGAAGAATTGACACTTTATACCCTTGTATCTTCATAATTACAAGATTGGTCCCTAAAGTTTGTCAAAATTACAAAAAGGGCCCTCCACTTTGAAGAATTGGCAAGTTTAGCCCCTCAACAAAGCTAAATTGTCAACCATTATCCTTCACATAGTCAAAAACATCATGAAGTCCTTCAACGTACAAGAAATTACAAGTTTGGTCCTTTGAAAATCCCAAAATTACAAAAAGGACCCTCAACTTTCAACATTTGGCAAAAATGGTCCCTCATCAAACAAGACTTGGCAATTTCAGTCCTCCAAAATGCTCAACATACAATTCAAGACCATTATCCATCATAAAATTGCCAAAACAGTCCCTCAAAAATTACAAAATGGCAAGAATTACCCCTTAATTTACTTTGTAAAAGTTTTTCGGCCAAAAATGCAAAAGTGCAAAAGTTGTTAAGGCTAATATGGGCGTTGTTGGTTTTTAAAACTGAAAAGACAAGAAGAAAGCAAGTGAGAGATTAAAGTTGTCCAGACACCAAACTTACCCAGACCAGTGAGGGGGTGACACGTGCCCCACTCACTCCATCCAGCCAATCACAACTCACCCCTTGGCCATGTCACCTTCCACTTATAACAACTTTTAACTAACCCGGTTTAGTTAATTAATTTTGGGCGCTTAACATGTTTTTAAATCATAAACTGGATCAAAACCTTGTTCTTGAGTTCATAAGCCAAATTTGGTTATTCCTTAAATACTATGAATTAGCTTGTAATTCTTTCCAGATTTATGATTAAGCCAACCCTAAACACATCCCAACCCTTAAACATGACAGCTCATCACCCACAAGTTCACATGAGTTCCCTCCTTCACACGTTTTTGAGGATACTGCCAAAACTTGCCAGAAAATCAACACTCAAGATTGAAGCTTACATTTTAAGCTTCTTTTAAGCCTTTGGATACAATTGCAACCTGCCAACTCATACATAACTCCAAAACAAGTCACATGATTCAGGAAGATGCCAAAAGTCTCAAGGGCAAATTTGGAAGAACAAGCATTAGGGTTTAAACTTTTTAGTTGTTCCTTAGTCACTTGTAAGGCTATATATAAAGCCATAGGGTCTCAATGAGACGTTTGCTTTTGATTTTTCCTTTGTTCAACTTCTGTAAATCCCATTTCAGTTTTAATGAAATTGTGTTTGAAGCATTGAAGAAAAGTCATTGGCCAATCTTTGTTACTGCTTTCTATTGTTATATGCTTGTTAGTTTTAGAAGTTAAAAAACCTGTTTTCACTTGTAGGTTGCAAAAGTTTGCAATTTTCCACATTCTTGATATTTTGCTAAGTTCTTGTTCCAATCTTGGAATTCTTGGGTTATAGGGCTGATCATAGCATCCTAACTGAGTTAGTTAAGGTGTTGTGAGGCTTATAACTTGGGGATAATCAAGTGTGGGGTAACAAGGTTTCATCAATCAAGATTTTTGAAGTTTCTGATTTTTATGTTCTTGTGCTTTAACCTTGTTCAATCTTAGCAGGCTTATTGTGGAAGCTTGTGCTTGTTCTTGCTAGCACATAAGCTCAAAATTCGTGGGTGTGGATGTACATCCATGAGGTTTGCATACTCAATCTCAAAATCTGCTTAAAACTTGATTTTTGGTGATATTTGTATGAAACTTGTGTTCTTGTGAATTTTGTGGCTTGATCTTGCTTGAATCTGTTTATCTTACTTGTTTTAGTGTTTATTGATGCTTGGGTAGCCTTAAATCTCACTTTGCCTTTAAAAAATTTTATTTTGAAAAGATTAAGGGGTGTTTGGGTCTACTGGTTTGTGCTTGAAACTTGTTATTGTGTTGTTGGTTTGTGTTGTTTATGCTTGGTATCTGTTATACCTTTGTTTGAGAGTGTTTTGCTGGAAGTTTCTGAGTTTGAAACCTTGAATCAAACAAATTGCTATATCTTGTTGAGTTCACTGTTTTTTGACCTAGAATTTTGGGAAAACCTAGAGTTTATGCATGATTAGGGATAAAAGCTGTTAAAACATCATCAATATAACCTATTTGATAGATTTGAAGTGTTGAATCTGGCTTAAGTGTCAAATACATCAGCAAAGTAGAAAACTGTATGTGTTAGTGTTCATTAGTAACTTTCATGTGCTTGAATCTTGCTTAATTCTTTGAACCATTGCATGAAACCTGTTTTAGACTTGCTTATTGGAGTTTATTATAGCTTGTGTATGCATTTGGTTGAATTTGGCTGGTTGATTATTGCTAAAACTGCTCATAAGTGCTTAACTGCTTATTGTTCATGTCTGTATCATGTCTGGTGATTAATTGATTAAACTGTATCAATTGGGTGTTAGTGATTGTGTTATTTTGATTGTGATTGACTCCTTTTGATCCAAAGATCATTTGGGTGCCTTTGTGTAATCTGAATCTCCAAAAAAGTCACTAAAGACAAAAAGTCAAACAAGTCAAGCAGTGGAAAAAGTTTCCACTGCTCAACACTCAAAACTAGTCCCTGCTAGTGCAATTTTGTCATCAGCTTATCAATAAGTTATTCTAGCTTATCCAGACTTGCAACAACTTATTTTTTGTGATAGGTCTTCATTATTTGACCCATTTAAGTAGTCTGGAGCTTATTGGACTTTGACTTTGACTTTTTACTAGAAAACCAACTACTTTGACTTTTTACATAAGTGCTTATTTGATTTTCCAGCTTATTGAGTGTGCTTATTTGAAAACTCTTTGTTGATTTTGCTTAATTAAGTCATTTAAAAGCTTTTGGAACTTGAATCAGCACTTGGGGTGGCCTAGAACTCAAAAACGACTATTTTTTCGTTTTGTGTAGATTGCTTATTGCATTTTCAGGCTTATTCCTTGGGCTTATTTCAAATTTCTTTTTGCAGAAGTCTTTGTTAGGTCAAAAGAAGCTTGTCTGTCAAATTTCAGCTTATGGCATTGGCTTATAGCTTAATGGGCCAAAAGGCCCATTAAGAATAAGCTGCCTGTTATAAGCTAGCTTATTTCACATTTTCAGCTTTTGGGCCTTTGGAAAAAGTTGTTTAAAATCAAATTTTGAGTCAACCTGTGCTTTTTGGGCTTATTTTGAACACTCTTTCTTATTGGGCCTTAATTTAGCCCAATAAGGGTTTGGTTTGGGTTTAGCCCCATTTTCTAGGCCTAATAGGGGTATTTAGGTAATTTCACTTTCATTTCTGAGTTATTTAGGTTAAATTAAGCTAGTTTGCAAGTTTTTAGAATTTTTTTATAATTTTTGGATTTTTAATATTATTTAAATATTATTTTATTATTAAAAATTAAAAGTCTGATTTTCTAAGTTTTTATATTTTTCCTAGGTTCTAACACTTAATTAGGATTTTTGCAGCTTTCTAAATATTTTTAGAGTCTTTTAATTATTTTCTAGAATTAATTTAAGTTTTAATTTATTTTAGTAGTTTTTAATTGTATAAAAATAGTTTTTATTGGTTTTAAAATTTTGAAAAATAGTTTTTAGCTTAATTAGAGTATTTTTGAGGTTTACAAACTTTAAAATCTTGTTTAGGACTTTTTAATAATTAATTTTGATTTTTAGGGCTTTAATTAGCATTAAAAAGTCATTATCTAATTAATTAAAAGGTTTTAGCAAGTTTGAATTTTTTGTAAACTCTTAGAATATTATTGTGGGTTTTTGGTAATTTTTAGGAATTTTTAGGCTAAAATTTTAATTTTAGCACTTTTTACGGTTTTACGTGTACACCTTTTTAGACTTAGTTTAATCCGTCTTCATAACCGTCATTCTCTTCTAATCTCATTTCTATTTTTCTTTCTCAAAAATATAATCACAAATCTAATCCATATCATTACACACATAACACACTAGCCTCCTTGAGAACGAACTTGAATTGGTCATTAGTGCTTGGTTTTCCTAAACCGACACTTAATACTTGCCACTTTTGCCATCCTTTTCCTAAAGGGGTAATTATACAACTATCAATCTTCCTAACTTATACAAACTAGTTGACTTAACAGCTAATGAATTTTGACAGTGGCTTGATTTTCTCTTGTCGGCATCTTGTTTGTCAGCGGCTTGATTACTCTTGTCAGCTTCTTGATTCCCTTTGTCAGTGGCTAGATAATTTTATCACCAACAAACGCTACCTTAGGACCTGGTTGCTCCACGAATTTGTGCTGATAACTTTTGACCCCTGTCATACTTCTTGAACACCCGTTGTCTAAGTACCAGACATGCTCCTTGAAGTGTTTCTACACAAATAACGAGGTAGATTAGTTTCTCTTGTGAGCCCACTTTCTAGTAGGCTCTTTGGCTCTTGGAGCCTGGCGTCTTTCAACTCGTTTGAAATATTAAAACTCAGCATTGTCTGAGGTGGAATGAGCAGTGCTTCCATACGTGTTGCAGCTTTGTCCTACTGAGGATTCAATCGTTTGAGATGACTCTGCTAGCATACCTCTTCTGACTATAATGATCTTATTGTGCCCTAAGGTAGAGTGATCATTGCTTCCATAAATTTCACACTCAAGATAATATAAGCAATCATCAGGTCTATGTTCAGAGATGGCACAATGTGTACATGGTGGAAAAGGCTTAGCCTTAGACTTCTTGATTTGTTTAGAGGTGGACCCATAGTTATAAGGTTATGAATTATATCTATTAGCATTTCTAATAGAAGCCATGTATACAAGATGATCAACAGTCTTGTGATCATCACCCTTTCATTTCATGCAGTAAAGTACTCTAAAGCAATTATCAGTGGTATGATTTTTATAGTGACAGAGTTCACATGAAAGCTTTGGTTTGGTTTTAACATTCTTGGAAGACTCAAGTTCTGGTTTGTTACTTTTTGATGATTCAGGCTGTAAGGACACAAATGTTTCACCTTGAGATTTTGAAGCTGAGTTCAGCTTTTCTTCCATGAACATTTGAAACAGTTTAGCCAATTCCTATTGATTAACAATAGGAGTGGTAATAACTAAGTTTGTGGGAGTACCTGAGGAAGATGTAGGTTTAGTTATTTTTCTAGTGACAATTTCCGACTCAATGTTATTAGATGAATCCTTTGAGTCAGGCTTTGTTTGTTCTAAACAACCTAAACCAGCTATTTCTCTAGGTGAGTGTTCATGATAAGATAAAGGAATTATCTCAGAGTATGGACTTGCTCCTTGAAGAGTTTTCAAAGGAGGCAAAGGAGTCTGAATGTCTGTCTCAGTAACACTTGATTCTTTAGTGTTATTACATTTATTTGATATATCAGGCTTCTCAGTAAGTCCAAGCATTTCATTTATAGCATGAGTTTCAAGTATCAAGACTTTTCTAATGTTAATGTTAGGTGGCACACTGTCAGGGTTTGATCTTTGATATGAGTGTATTTACTCATATCATTTGTAGCTTAAAACAATGAAATTATGCATTAAATGTATCAAAAATGCCTTGGATATGCATGTTTCTTGTTTTCATGTGTGTAGGTACCAAGTTCGTGAATATCGGCAAAATCGACACGAGAACGAAGAAAAAGATCAAATATGCCAAAATCGAGCTCGACTCTAGAGGATTGAATCAAATAAAGAGAAATGGGCCAAGGGGTCCCACATTGGAGCATTTGGGCTTAAAAGCCCAAATCTTAGCCCTAGTGCAAGTTATAAACGGATGGTTTTAGTATATTGGCCCAAATGATTCCAAGCCCAAAAGTGGAGTTAATATAAACGGATGGAATTAAGGTGAATTGGGCCTCAAGCCCAATTGTTATTTACAAAGAAATGAAGGGAACAAATAAAGAGAAATGGGCCTAGGGTTTACTTCATTTTATACGTTTGCTATAAAACGTAACCCTTTTATTCACTCTTGATAATTCACACGAATAAATAAAAGAACCGTCCCAATCACCCCACTTGTTACTCACACGTCATCCACATCCCCACTCACACCCTTTTTTCTACCACAAATAAATAAACCGATCCCCACACAATTAAATCTTCGATATCACCAAAGTTTCTTTCTTCCCCAACTTAAAAACCTGTAAAATGTTACTGTGCAAAAAAAACCCTAGCGAGTAAAAAGTTCCTATCACATAGGGCTTTTTATTTATTTCATTAATTCATACCAAGGGGATTAAAACCCCCATGGTTTAAGGAAGAGAAAAGATGGAGAGGGGATGCTACGTGGCCGAATCTTACTGGAAGGCAACACCTCAACTCCCACAATCCACCAATCAGAGCGCTTGAAAGAAGCACAACTAGCACACGGATGCCACGTTGGCAATCCGTGTGCTATTGTGAATCATATCATCCGTCTGATCAATAAATAGAGAGAAAGAGGAAGATCAATGGCTAAGAAGAAAAGGGAATATTCCTCAAGAGATCCGAATATTCGCACCAACAAGCCATTGGGGAGGCTATAAAAACCCCCATTATTTCCTTGTAAATTATCCTTTACTTTTCCTTAATGTTATTATGTAGAAATAATTTTAGAAGTCAATCTTGTATTTCTTTTATTAAGCTTTGTAACGTTTCTGAAATTAATAAAAGTTTAGTAGATTTATTTTCAAATCGTGTCGTGTTTCATTTTCAGCTTAAATTAATATTCGATTCAATTTCTATTAATTATTTCATATTAATAATATTGAGATGTTAGTTATAAATTAATTAATAGTTTATAACTAATATTAAAGTTAAAGTTTGGATCAATACTTTTCTCCACTGGAAAGGTATAAAAGAATCTGTTCGTTTTATGGTGTTAATGAAGGTTCGGATGGTGGTTAATGGTGGATGATGGTGGTCCAGTTCATCTAGGTTGCTCAGCGCAAACCTACATCTCAACGGATTCTTCAAAAAGGTGCACTCTACTTTTAATTTTTCATTTAATTAGATTAAACTGATTTATTTTACTGCTTGTATGATTTGGTTACCTGAGATGTTATGCTGAAATTTATGAGATGTTACTGTGTTAGATTTTCATGGTTATGAGATTATTTCGAATCTGCTGAAAGTTCCTGTGAGAATGGTTAAATATGCTTAATATTTACTGTATTGAAATTTGAGTATGTTAATTTGAGATTGCTTAATGGTTACTGGTGTAGTTTTGATCTAAATTGTTTACTTGTTTGACATAGCTCACTGGTTGAATTAGTTTTGAGGGTTACTGTGATAGCTTGTTTTACTGTGTAGGTTATGTTAGGATTAAGTAAATTTGGGGCTTTTAATCTGCTAGATAGTATACGACTGTTATTGTGTATATGATTCATATTGATGCTTATGAATTTGTTAGAAGCGTGATTTTTGGAGCTTTGCTTTACTGGGATAAATGTTAAGTGAGATCTGATCTTAGATAGATATAGAGGGTAAGTTAATTTCAGTTTGTTTAAGGGATTGGTTTAAAATCTGTTATACTATTGCTGTAAGATTTATTTAGATAAGGCTGTGAAAACTGAGTGTTTGATAGAAGTTTAATCTGAGTTTTTACTTATTATTGCATTTTGATTTACTGGTTCATGAAAATGATTTATGTTTTTTTTTAAAAATTTCGCGAGCTTAATCTGTTATGTTTTGTTTCTGAAATATTGATATTGCTTATCTTGTTACTGCTTATTTTCTTTTATCTGGTTCATGTGTACTGCTTATCAAAACCTATCGTTTTGATAAGTTCATTATAAGCTGTTCCGAGCAGCTTTAGCAAATAAGCTATCACAAGTCTTTCCTAAGACTTCTTTTTAATAATCAGTCTAAAAAGTTTAAATTCCAAAAAAATATGTCCATGGCAGGTTTCGAACCCTTGACCTCAAGGGTAGGGGTCCAACGTGATAGCCATCTGAGCTATAGGCTCATTTGATTTTAGTATCTGTTATATCATTAATATAGTGTTAATCAATTTTGGCAGGTTTTGTTTTACTTTAATTATCTTTGTCACGTTTTATTTCTCTTAATTTTAATTAAAGTTAATTTTTAATAAAAAGTAGTTTCAGAAAAAAAAAAAAAAAATAAAAATAAAAAAATGTTTTTATTTACTTAAAAAGTTTAATTAAATAAATTTTTATAACTTTAGTTTAAAATAAAATTAGTTCTTAAATAAATTTGTTTTAGGTGAATTTTAATAGTAAATTAGTTTTAAAGTTGTTTTAATTAAGTAGATTTATTTTTAATAGATTATTAAATAGATTAAAATTTAGTTTATTTTTAATTAGTTTTATATTTTAAGTAATTAAGTGTTTGTAGATTTTAAATAGGCGGGGTTTACGATTCATGCACTTTAGGTTAATTTTAAATAGCTTAAAATTTGTAGATTTTAATCGTAGTTTAAAAACCGAAAACCAATTCAAATCGATTGTCCAAATCAAAGCAAAACGTCTCAAATTCATAAGATCTTCGTGTACAACGAACTCGACTCACTCACGTGTTTAATTGAATTCGTCATTGGTATTATTAGACTATTACTTTTTCCTAAAGGTAATTTTCTAATCTACCCTATAACGTATATCAAATTAAATCACCATATACTATCACGATCACATCAAAAATTTTGGCGCCGCTGCCGGGGATCTTGTGTACGATTCGCTTTTGTGGAGATTTGTTGATCGTGGATTTGAAGACCCTTTCCGTCCTCGGAAAGTTTTGTTATTTTTCTATTATATAGTATGTATCGTTTTTCTCGTTTTTTGTGAATAACATATTGTATTACGTAGAACAATAATTTTACATACTTTTCAAATAAGCCTTAGTTGGGATTTCATCACCTAGCTATTGTATTCGAACCCAAAACAAAAATAAAGGCAAAATAGATAAATACTAATAAGAAGTTTGAACTCGATTTATACAAACTATAAGGTGGGTATAAGCCGACGTGTTATAAAAGGCCGTCTAAGGAAAAAGGTTTTTAAGTGCTTTGTGCCACCTCGTTTCCCCGCTTGCTTGTGGGTATATTGAGAGGGACAACCTATTATTGGTTTGCCGACTCAAGTAGTAATAAATCTTATTTTTGTTGTTTACTTATTGAACCTCGAGACGTTTAGGTTTTCACCTATCGTTTCAAAGTCGACCGAGGGTAATTTACTTCCATAGTAGTTATCCTTATTCCTTGTTTATTTTATCGATCAATTTTTGATTGAGCAATACCAAATAAAATACCAAAAATAATCTTCTTCTTGTCTAATTTCTTTTCTTCAATCCTCTAAATTCTCGTCTTTGTAGTGTATGCAATTACGTTCTTCTCGTCTTGTGATTGATTTTAATAGGCTTGAAAATATTCCTCGTAGAAATAGAAATCGTCAACAACGAATAGTGGAACCCGAGCTTCCACCAATTGTTGTAGAGATGGCCGATAACCGAACAATGGAGGAATTGCTCCGTGCACCCACCGAAGGGTATGGGGAAGTAATCGTTGTGCCGGCTATTTTGGCGGATCATTTTGAGATTAAGACGGGTCTTTTATCGCTCATTCGTGCCGACCAATTTCGTGGCAATGAGACCGATAGCCCGCACTCTCACATACGGAATTTTAATCGAATTACCTCGACTCTCAAGTTTAGAGATGTGCCGAATGACGTGATTAAGCTCATGCTTTTTCCGTACTCGCTCGAGGGTAATGCTAAGCTTTGGTATGAGAAAGAACCACCGGGTTCGATTTTAACTTGGGATGATTTAGTGTCAAAGTTTATGAATTATTTCTTTCCACCGTCCAAAAGAACACACTTTAAGAACGAGATCACTAGGTTTGAACAAAAAGTGCATGAATCGTTTGGGGTTGCTTGGGAAAGATTTAAAGATTTGTTAAGACAATGTCCACACCACGGTTTCTTGGAATTGCATCAAATAAATACTTTTTATAATGGGCTTAATATGATTGAACAAGATTCTTTAAATGCCGCCGTGGGTGGTAATCTTTTAAGAAAAACACCGAGAGACGCGTGGAGAATAATTGAGGATAAGTCTAGAGCACAATATTCACGAAACACACCGGTTGTTTCCAATGTGAATTCATCTAATCCCGAGATTTCTAGATTGGACTCTAAGATTGATAGTGGATTTGCGACTTTGTTGAGTGAGATTAGGAAGAATCCTCATGGATCGATTAATATGATTGAGAATATTTGTGTATCATGTGGTGGAGCACATCCTAATTATGCTTGTTTGAACGCGGGGTTTGATCAAGCTAGTGCTTTTGCCGCGACGGGAACTTATGGCTCCAACGGTCAAGTTCCTCGTCAAAATCATGTGGCTCCACCGGGTTTTCCACCTGTTAAAAATAGGTACAACAATGGAAACAATGGGAATAATTTTAACCGTGGTAACCAAGGGAATTTTAATCAAGGAAATGGGTTTAATGCTAATCAAAACAATCAAGGTTTTCAAGGGAGTAATCAAAATGATTTGTCAAGTTATATCAAGTCAAATGAGGAAAATATGAAAGATTTTCAAAATAACATTCAAGGGCAAATTAATACTTTGAAACTTGATTTTCAAAATACGATTAAAGGGCAAAACAATAAGATTGAGCTTAATCAACAAAGGCTAGAGCAAAACCAAAATCGTATGCAACAAAATTTGGAACAAGGTGAAAACAAATTGCTTTCGATGTTTGAATCTTTCATGAGTCAACCTTCCTCGTCTTCGGGTGGCTTACCTAGTAACACCATTCCAAACCCGAAGGGTGAGATGAAAGCTATAACCACACGTAGTGGGAAGGCTTTAGACGGACCTTTGCTTCCACATGTGAGTACCTCTACGGTGAGGGAAGTGGAGCAAGAACCCGAGGTGGTCAAAGAAAAGGAAATTCCTATTCCACCAAAGGTAAACCAATTGCCTATTCCGGAACCCGAGCTTCCAAAGACTAAACCCACACTACCCTACCCTTCGAGACTTAACCAAGAGAAGCTCCGCGAGAAGTCCAATGCTCAAATGGATACTTTTTTAAAGATGTTTAAGAATCTTCATATTAATGTTAGTTTTGCGGATGCATTGCTTTACATGCCTAAGTTTGCTTCGACTATTAAGAGATTAATGAATGATAAAGGGAAATTGGTTGAAGTGTCTACATCTTTAGATGCTAATTGTTCCGCGGTTCTTACACAAAATCTTCCCAAAAAGCTTGGAGACCCGGGCAAGTTTGTGATACCATGTGATTTCCCTAATATGGAAGAATGCTTAGCTTTAGCCGATCTTGGTGCTAGCATTAATTTGATGCCTCTTTCCGTGTGGAAAAGGTTATCACTTCCCGAGCTTACACCTACTAAGATGACTCTCGAGCTAGCGGATCGATCGATCGCCTTACCAAAAGGTATAGCCGAGGACGTGTTAGTCAAGGTAGGGAAACTCGTCTTTCCAACGGACTTTGTGGTTTGCGATTATCCCGAAGATTCTCGTGTACCACTAATTTTGGGAAGACCGTTTTTAATGACGGCTAGTGCTTTAGTTGACATGAAAGCGGGGAAATTGACTTTAAGAGTTGATGAGGAACATATCACGTTTGATATTGGTTATATCTCTAAATTTTATTCCAAGTACTACGAGGAATCAATTAATCAAATCGATTTGATTGATGTTACTTGTGAAGAATATTCTCAAGAAGTTCTTGGATTCTCGGCTTCTTCTAAGAGTGGCAATCCCACTTCTTCGAATCCTATTATCTCTTCGGCTAAGCCTTCACTCACTCCATTTGAGGGAGGTGACTTCGTTCTTGAAGAGCTTGAGAATAATGGATATTCAAAAATCGAGAAGGAAATTGATGATTACCTTAGCACACCATTTGATCCTAGTGAGTTTGATAGTGAGAATTTTGATCCCCAGGGAGATACTGCGTTGATTGAAAAATTGTTGAATATGGATCCTTTTGAATCGCCACCTATGGATTTAATAGTTGTGAATGAAAATGAGATTAAAGTAAAAACATCTATTGAGGAAGCACCCGAATTAGAACTTAAGAAATTACCCACTCATTTGGAGTATGCTTTTCTTGAAGGATCGGATAAATTACCGGTGATTATTGCTAAGGGATTAAAGGAAAATGAAAAGGATGAGCTTATCAAAGTGCTTAAGAAACATAAACGGGCCATTGCATGGAAAATCTCCGACATTAAGGGTATAGATCCCAAATTTTGTACTCATAAAATTCTAATGGAGGATGATTATAAACCCACTATCCAAAATCAAAGAAGGGTCAATCCAAAGATTCATGAGGTGATCAAAAAGGAAGTCACTAAACTTCTAGACGCCGGAATGATCTACCCTATCTCGGATAGTCCATGGGTTAGCCCCGTGCATTGTGTTCCTAAGAAAGGAGGAATGACGGTTGTTACTAATGAGGATAATGAATTGATTCCTACTAGACTTGTGACCGGATGGCGTGTTTGTATTGATTATAGGAAGCTTAATGATGCCACTAGGAAGGATCATTTTCCATTACCTTTTATGGATCAAATGTTAGAGAGACTAGCGGGGAATGAATTCTATTGCTTTTTGGATGGATTTTCCGGCTATTTCCAAATCCCCATTGACCCTCGTGATCAAGAAAAGACCACATTCACTTGTCCTTATGGAACATTTGCCTATCGTCGCATGCCTTTTGGACTATGCAATGCTCCGGGGACGTTCCAGAGGTGCATGATGGCCATTTTCCATGATATGATCGAGAAAACCATGGAAGTCTTCATGGATGACTTTTCGGTTTTTGGGGAATCTTTCACTTCATGTCTCTCTAACTTAGAAAGAATGTTGCAACGTTGTGAGGAAACTAATCTTGTGCTTAATTATGAGAAATGTCACTTCATGTGCAAAGAAGGAATTGTGTTAGGTCATAAGATCTCTAAGGCCGGTATTGAGGTTGATAGGGCTAAAATCGACGTGATTGCCAAATTGCCTCCACCCACCATCGTTAAGGGAGTAAGGAGTTTTCTCGGCCATGCCGGTTTCTATCGTCGTTTCATACAAGACTTCTCTAAGATAGCTCGGCATATGACCCATCTTTTGGAAAAAGAGACTCCTTTCATCTTTTCGGATGTGTGTATTCAAGCCTTTGAGATGCTTAAAAAGAAGTTAACCGAATCTCCAATCTTAGTTGCCCCGGATTGGGATCTACCCTTTGAAATTATGTGTGATGCTAGTGATTACGCGGTAGGTGCGGTTTTGGGGCAACGTAAGTTAAAACACTTCTTGCCTATACACTATGCAAGTAAGACTATGACGGATGCTCAAACAAAGTACACTACAACGGAAAAGGAGTTTCTTGCCGTTGTGTATGCTTTTGAAAAGTTTAGACCATATCTCGTCTTGTCTCAAACCATATTGTATACGGACCACTCGGCTATCAAATATCTTCTTAATAAACAAGATGCTAAGCCGAGGTTGCTCCGGTGGATTCTCCTCCTTCAAGAATTTAATGTCAAAATTCTAGACAAAAAAGGAGCCGAGAATCTCGCGGCCGATCATTTATCTCGACTTGAGAATCCTCACCAAAGCGATCGAGAGAACAAGGAAATCAATGAAACATTTCCTCTCGAGACGCTTGGTATGGTTGCTTTTCGTGGTGATGATAGTACCCCATGGTTTGCGGATATCGCAAATTACCATGCGGGGAAGTTTGTGATCAAGGGTATGTCGTCCCAACAAAAACGAAAGTTTTTCAAGGATATCTCCTACTACTTTTGGGACGACCCCTATTTGTTTCGTGTGTGCGCGGATCAAGTGATTCGTAGGTACGTGTTTGGCAAAGAAGCTCAAGATATTCTTAAATCTTGTCATGAGGGACCCACCGGGGGACATCATGGTGCTAACGCCACCGCGAAGAAAGTCTTTGATGCCGGATTCTTTTGGCCTTCCATATATCGTGATGCCCAAGACTTGATCAAGACTTGTGATGCTTGTCAACGTCAAGGAAAGAACTTACAAAGGGATGAAATGCCTCAAAACATTATCCAAGTTTGTGAAATCTTTGACATGTGGGGGATCGATTTTATGGGGCCGTTTCCATCTTCGAAAGGAAACATATACATTCTCGTAGCCGTGGACTATTTGTCTAAATGGGTTGAAGCTAAGGCTTTGCCCACGAATGATGCTCGAGTTGTGGTGAAATTTTTGAAACAACTCTTTGCTAGGTTTGGAACTCCGCGAGCTATTATAAGTGATCGTGGGACCCATTTTTGTAATGAACAATTTGAAAAAGTTCTAAAGAAATATGGTGTCACTCATCGACTTTCTACGGCTTATCACCCTCAAACGAGTGGTCAAGTGGAGGTTTCAAACCGAGCTCTTAAAAGGATTTTGGAGCGTTCTATTGGAGAGAATCGCACTTCATGGTCGGATAAATTGGATGATGCATTGTGGGCTTTCCGTACGGCTTACAAGACGCCAATTGGTTGTACACCATTTAGGTTGGTCTACGGAAAAGCATGCCACTTGCCAATTGAACTCGAACATAAGGCGTATTGGGCTCTTAAGCATTGTAACTTTGATTTGAGGACCGCGGGTGATCATCGCAAGGTTCAATTAAATGACCTAAGTGAATTAAGGGATCAAGCTTATGAAAATTCTTTGATCTACAAAGAGAAGACTAAGAGGATTCATGACTCTAAGATCAATAACCGCATTTTCAATGTTGGTGATCAAGTCCTCTTATTCAACTCTAGACTTAAGATTTTCTCGGGCAAGCTTAAATCCCGTTGGTCCGGACCATTCACCATTGCACAAGTTTTTCCTTATGGCACCGTTGAGCTAGCTCAAAAAGACGGGCCTAACTTTAAGGTGAATGGTCATCGTGTGAAACATTACTTTGGAGGGGACATACCTACGGAGGTTGTCCCGGATCTTCAAACTTTCTCTAAGGACCAATGAATGCGGGGATCGAGTCGAGCTCATGACTCGGTGAACAAAAACGAGGTGCCTTGTGGGGGAGTACCATACATTCTATCTTCTTTCTATTTTCTAACACCTAATATGGCTTGATCTTTCAAGCTCGTGCTCGTGTTTTGTTGTGTTGTGATCTTAGGTATGACCCTAATTTTTGAAGACTCTCGTGTTGGGTTTTTGCTGGTCCACTTGATCTTCCATTCTTTGAATGCCATAAAAGGGGCACACTTTCTTACGCTTGATTTTTATCGACTAACGTTTTATCTTGAGGCATAATTAATAAACGGCTTATAGATGTGCGTGCTCTTTCCATGCTAGGAGTTTGCATTAGACTCTTCGTATTTTAGCAAGGGGGTGTTACTCTTGAGCTAAGAAACATTGAGGACAATGTTTGGTTTTAGCATGGGGGAGTCAATCGATATAATCGCTTGCAATTGCTTTTGTCGTGTCCAAACGTTTAGTTTTCTCATTTTTCAATAAAATTTTAAATTTTTTGTGTTATTTTTAAGTTTTAATAAAGAAAATAAGTGTTTTTGACACGAATGTAGGTTTTCAATAAGAATAGTTTTTGACTCGACTCCGTTTTTAACCTTAGCTTTTCCTTAACGTATTTGAATTAAGTTTTGCTAGGCTATTATATAGGGAGCTTTAAAACGCGAAAGTCTTAATTCATACGAGTTAAGGACAGAACTTTTCGCAAGCTCCTATAATTGATCCTAGAAAGTCGTTTATCAAGGGAACTTTAAAACGCAAATTCTAAAACTTGCAAAAGTTTAAGAAGATGCAAGATCCTATAGATGACTTGAAAACCCAAAACTTTGATTTAATAGGCTAAGTGTCCATTGATTTCATTCTTGGAATTTTACAATATGGAGAACAAGAGATGATAGAGCCAATTATAAGTTTGGTATTCTTTCAAGAATTTATGTGAGTTAATTATGAGCCTATTCTCCCATCGCTTGTTAATAAATTTAATTGCAATAAATAATGTTGAACGATTTGAAAAGTTACTTAGCTTCTAGACCAAGATCGTTTAAAAGTTGCTCGGTATGGATTAGAGTTCATAGCCAAGGCATAACTTATTGAAGCGGGATGCGAAGATTGGCGAGTCCAAAAAGGTCCTAACAATACATGAGGGCTATGTTTTATTGCTAAAGATCTCAAGTGATGTGAAGAATCATTTATCAAAAATCAATATGAAGGATCGAGACACACGACGAAAAGCAAACACTCCCAAAAAGTCATGGAGAAGTCTATCCAAAAAGACCAAAATAAGGTAAGAGGATAAATGAAGCCAAGTCCAAAAAGGAGGCGGATCGTTGTATATCAAAATCCCAAATAAAGATTGGAGAAAAATGAAGAAGTCGTGGTCCAAGTATGAATCTCTCAAAAATTCAAGTGAAGAAATTCCTATATGAAGAGAAGACCATTATTTCATGAACGTCTCTCAAGGTTGGAAGTATAAAGTCATTGCCAAATATCGGTCCGAGAAAGGTCTCAAATCGCGAAGCAAGTTATGCCAAGATATGAACTTTATGAAGTCCCGAGAAGCAGTTTTAAAAGATTTTGTCCTTTAGCTAACTATTGATTAAATCGTTCACTTTATTTTCGGCCTAATAAATTATTGAAATAAGTCAACAATGCATCCTCGTGATCATTAAAGACAACAATAAAATATAAGAGATACACCTAGGAATAAGGGAGTCTAAGTGATTAATTAGCCCACATGAGTTCGTGTTAGTCTACCAACTTATAATAATAATGATCTTGTTTTTGCACTTGGCATGGAAAAGTGAAAAGTCGAGGACGATGAATCTATTTGAGTTTTTATGATCCTTAAAGTTATGTTATTTCTTTACAAAATAAAAGTTGAATAGTGTTGTAGACATAGTTTAATTTTATCATTGCGTGAGGACACGACAATTGCTTAGCATGGGGGAATTTGATATGAGTGTATTTACTCATATCATTTGTAGCTTAAAACAATGAAATTATGCATTAAATGTATCAAAAATGCCTTGGATATGCATGTTTCTTGTTTTCATGTGTGTAGGTACCAAGTTCGTGAAAATCGGCAAAATCGACACGAGAATGAAGAAAAAGATCAAAGATGCCAAAATCAAGCTCGACTCTAGAGGATTGAATCAAATAAAGAGAAATGGGCCAAGTGGGTCCCACATTGGAGCATTTGGGCTTAAAAGCCCAAATCTTAGCCCTAGTGCAAGTTATAAACAGATGGTTTTAGTATATTGGCCCAAATGATTCCAAGCCCAAAAGTGGAGTTAATATAAACGGATGGAATTAAGGTGAATTGGGCCTCAAGCCCAATTGTTATTTACAAAGAAATGAAGGGAACAAATAAAGAGAAATGGGCCTAGGGTTTACTTCATTTTATACGTTTGCTATAAAACGTAACCCTTTTATTCACTCTTGATAATTCACACGAATAAATAAAAGAACCGTCCCAATCACCCCACTTGTTACTCACACGTCATCCACATCCCCACTCACACCCTTTTTTCTACCACAAATATATAAACCGATCCCCACACAATTAAATCTTCGATATCACTAAAGTTTCTTGATTCCCCAACTTAAAAACCTGTAAAATGTTACTGTGCAAAAAAAAACCCTAGCCAGTAAAAAGTTCCTATCACATAGGGCTTTTTATTTATTTCATTAATTCATACCAAGGGGATTAAAACCCCCATGGTTTAAGGAAGAGAAAAGATGGAGAGGGGATGCTACGTGGCCGAATCTTACTGGATGCAACACCTCAACTCCCACAATCCACCAATCAGAGCGCTTGAAAGAAGCACAACTAGCACACGGATGCCACGTTGGCAATCCGTGTGCTATTGTGAATCATATCATCCGTCCGATCAATAAAGAGAGAGAAAGAGGAAGATCAAGGGCCAAGAATAAAAGGGAATATTCCTCAAGAGATCCGAATATTCGCACCAACAAGCCATTGGGGAGGCTATAAAAACCCCCATTATTTCCTTGTAAATTATCCTTTACTTTTCCTTAATGTTATTATGTAGAAATAATTTTAGAAGTTAATCTTGTATTTCTTTTATTAAGCTTTGTAACGTTTCTGAAATTAATAAAAGTTCAGTAGATTTATTTTCAAATCGTGTCGTGTTTCATTTTCTATTTAAATTAATATTCGATTCAATTTCTATTAATTATTTCATATTAATAATATTGAGATGTTAGTTATAAATTAATTAATAGTTTATAATTAATATTAAAGTTAAAGTTTGGATCAATACTTTTCTCCACTGGAAAGGTATAAAAGAATATGTTCGTTTTATGGTGTTAATGGAGGTTCGGATGGTGGTTAATGGTGGATGATGGTGGTCCGGTTCATCTAGGTTGCTCAGCGCAAACCTACATCTCAACGGATTCTTCAAAAAGGTGCACTCTACTTTTAATTTTTCATTTAATTAGATTAAACTGATTTATTTTACTGCTTGTATGATTTGGTTACCTGAGATGTTATGCTAAAATTTATGAGATGTTATTGTGTTAGATTTTCATGGTTATGAGATTATTTCGAATCTGCTGAAAGTTCCTGTGAGAATGGTTAAATATGCTTAATATTTACTGTATTGAAATTTGAGTATGTTAATTTGAGATTGCTTAATGGTTACTGGTGTAGTTTTGATCTAAATTGTTTACTTGTTTGACATAGCTCACTGGTTGAATTAATTTTGAGGGTTACTGTGATAGCTTGTTTTAGTGTGTAGGTTATTTTAGGATTAAGTAAATTTGGGGCTTTTAATCTGCTAGATAGTATACGACTGTTATTGTGTATATGATTCATATTGATGCTTATGAATTTGTTGGAAGCGTGATTTTTGGTGCTTTGCTTTACTGGGATAAATGTTAAGTGAGATCTGATCTTAGATAGATATAGAGGGTAAGTTAATTTCAGTTTGTTTAAGGGATTGGTTTAAAATCTGTTATACTATTGCTGTAAGATTTATTTAGATAAGGCTGTGAGAACTGAGTGTTTGATAGAAGTTTAATCTGAGTTTTTACTTATTATTGCATTTTGATTTACTGGTTCATGAAAATGATTTATGTTTTTTTTTAAAAAAAATTTCGCGAGCTTAATCTGTTATGTTTTGTTTCTGAAATATTGATATTGCTTATCTTGTTACTGCTTATTTTCTTTTATCTGGTTCATGTGTACTGCTTATCAAAACCTATCGTTTTGATAAGTTCATTATAAGCTGTTCCGAGCAGCTTTAGCAAATAAGCTATCACAAGTCTTTCCTAAGACTTCTTTTTAATAATCTGCCTAAAAAGTTTAAATTCCAAAAAAATATGTCCATGGCAGGTTTCGAACCCTTGACCTCAAGGGTAGGGGTCCAACGTGATAGCCATCTGAGCTATAGGCTCATTTGATTTTAGTATCTGTTATATCATTAATATAGTGTTAATCAATTTTGGCAGGTTTTGTTTTACTTTAATTATCTTTGTCACGTTTTATTTCTCTTAATTTTAATTAAAGTTAATTTTTAATAAAAAGTAGTTTCAGAAAAAAAAAAATAAAAAAAATAAAAAAAATAAAAAAAATAAAAAAAAAAAAATAAAAAAATGTTTTTATTTACTTAAAAAGTTTAATTAAATAGATTTTTATAACTTTAGTTTAAAATAAAATTAGTTCTTAAATAAATTTGTTTTAGGTGAATTTTAATAGTAAATTAGTTTTAAAGTTGTTTTCATTAAATAGATTTATTTTTAATAGATTATTAAATAGATTAAAATTTAGTTTAATTTTAATTAGTTTTATATTTTAAGTAATTAAGTGTTTGTAGATTTTAAATAGGCGGGGTTTACGATTCATGCACTTTAGGTTAATTTTAAATAGCTTAAAATTTGTAGATTTTAATCGTAGTTTAAAAACCGAAAACCAATTCAAATCGATTGTCCAAATCAAAGCAAAACGTCTCAAATTCATAAGATCTTCGTGTACAACGAACTCGACTCACTCACGCGTTTAATTGAATTCGTCATTGGTATTATTAGACTATTACTTTTTCCTAAAGGTAATTTTCTAATCTACCCTATAACGTATATCAAATTAAATCACCATATACTATCACGATCACATCAATCTTTCAACCCAATCCTTTGATTTAGGTATCATTTCTTGATCAAACCCTACTGAGGCTAGGAGGAATGTCTTTTCACTCATTTCCTTATTAAGTGGTTTCTTAGTGAGTTGACATGCCCCAAGAATTTTTTTTCTTTTAGACAGGCATTTGACTATTAAAGCACTGAGAAACTAAGGTGGAGCTATTGCTCCATTTTTCATTGATCCGCTTTTCTTCCTTAAGTTGTTCTTGAAGAGCATGATTAAGTTTAGTAAGTTTAGTGTTATGAAGTTAACAACTTACTGCTTCTAGTTTAGCTTGTTTCAAAAGAAGTCAATCATCTCTATATTTGTTTAATTCAAAAACAATTTTGTTATCTTTTGAAAGAAGATTTAATCTTTGCTCTTCAACAAATGATAAACTGATATTTATATACTTAAGGTATTTTTGCCAGTCAGATTTATCATCCATAGATAAGAGTATGTTTACCTTTCTCATGGTGATGTGTACCCATTCTTCATTTCTAGCATGATTCTTTCCAACAGTCAGTTCATCATCAGCTAGAGTCATCAACACTTGATATCTGACTTCTTCATCCTCTGAAGATACTTCTTCATCATGCCAATCAAATGTTTCAGCTATCAACCCTTTCGCTTTGTTTTGAATAGGTTTTTGAGCCTGAGCATTTGATGGTCCATCATCTAAAAGTGCAAGCTTTGATTTGACCTTCTTATACTTAAATCTGTAATCCTTTTCAATTTTCATATTGTTTTGAAAGCTTTGGTTATTTGAAGGAGCCTGAATTAGTTTTGGTGTAAACTTTGGTTGAAAATTATCATTCCCTGATGATGAGTTTGGACTTTTGTAAGAGGCCAAAGGAGTTTTTGAAAGACAATATTTTGCAAAGTGACCCGTTTTACCACATCTAAAACAGTCCTCTCCCTTAGTGGGTTGATTTCCCATAAATCTAGTTCTTTTTATATAATGTTTCATGTTTGCCAAAAGGGCTCTTTCAAAAATTCCCGATTTAAGTCCCTTATGTATTCCGTACTAGATCTTTCATCAACTTCATAATCTGAAGTCTCTTGAAAGTCCTGAACAATTGCGTTGAATAGAAGGTAGTTGATATAGGTCCATGATTAACAAGGGTTGGGTTGACTGAGGTGTCAGTTATTAAGGCTTTCTTAGACTTAGGATATCTCCTAGTAATTAGATTGTCTTCATAGAGAAATCTACCATATATATCTGCTAAATCATGAGTCTGAATGTGATTAGCATTCCTCAGTCCTTGAGAAAATCCAAGCCACTTTTCAGGGAGACTATTCACAAACCAACATTGATTTCATGCTTAGACAGTTTTACCCCGTCATTCAATAGCTCATTGAGCAAGGTCTTATATCTGGTTGTCACACCCCACCATGGCGGAATATGGGGCGCGAACTATGCATATCATCACAACAATAGCGTGTCTATAGATAGAACTAAATGAAACTGGAATATCATAAACGGTGACACAATGTCATGACAATATCTCAACAATACATGAGTCTAGGTAAGTAGGTAACAGTCCTACCTCTCACCTAAGACAAACAAATAATTCAAACAATACAACATATAGGTGCCAAAGTATCACTCAAAGTCAAATGAAAAACTATGAGGAATGGGGATCTCCTCCTAAATGCAATCCTATGGCAACTCCTGTCCTAGCCACTTCTATTCTCACGCTTAACCACAATATTACCTGAAAGTGACACTAAAACACGTCAACAATAATGTTGGTGAGAGTCATAGGTTTAGACTCCAACTCGAAAACATATTACATTTGCTGTGAATAACGATCTTCAATAACATATAAGATATTTGGACGATGTACTACTAACATGCATAGATATTCTGTAACACCCCCAAATTTATACAACTCAATACAGCGGAAGACTCGTTGGTGTTACGGGATAGCACATTACTCACATCATAGACAACGCTTAAAAATCGCGTCGTTTATTAATAAAGCATTTCCATTCATAAATATCCAATTTACATAGGTCCCAAGTCATTGTATTTTATACATGTTTTACAAAGCATTTGAATGGAAATTAATATTTAAGTGCGGGCCATGAATTCTTGATGTCTTCCCGAGAATTACCTTCAAGTACCTGAGATAAAACATGTTAAAAGAAAAGGTCAGCGATAACGCCGAGTGAATTCATAGAGTTTAATAAATTCCATCAATATAAGTTTGGTATAAAATTATTACCAAAAATCATTTCGTACAAATCATTGTAATAGGCCATAAAATAGCCAAAGTCATTTTTATACAAATCCTTATCGAAAATCATAATATAGGCATTTGCCTTAAAAATCATTATACGAGCCAATGTCGTAAAAACATCATACAATACGTTTTATAACATTGTATAGATTAAATAAAAACCGTTATATGAATATGGTTATATAAAACCAAAAAACGAACATAATATCAATAGTATGACCCCGTATTGCTAGTCAGGCAATACATCGTAATTCGGTGCGTATAGCAGTATTTTGTTAATTTGGATTATTATAAGCCGCATGACATTGTTACCTTACTAAAACAAACAACGGGTAGCTAGCCCGAAACTCAATTTGCCCATCTAAATTAGCGTGTCGTCACAAAGGTCACGCTATGGAAATCTTCTCATACATAAATTCGCTTACTAATCAATGTGGCACGACGGGGATCAACCGTCAAGGCGCGAACTGGGGTGATTGTCCCCAAATAGTACTATTATATGCATAAGCGTCTACCAAATCCCGGTAGTTCACAATTCATGCTAATAGGACTTTTAGTGACATAACCTAACTTCAATAATCCATTTAATTTCATCTATCGGGTCATTTAATCATTTATCAGGTCATACAATCGGGTCATACAATCGGGTCATACAATCATTCGGGTCCAAATCAATAAACAAACAATCGGGACAACTGGTGTCCTATTTTATAAAAACTAACATGTTATCTCCCTCGCGGGTTTATAAAACATTTCATAAAACCATTTAAAAGAGTGCGAGGCTATGAACTCACGTTGATGTGGGAAGGCGATGATCGGCGATTTGGATGTACGGTACGTGCTTCAATCACGGAAACCTAGACAAATAATACTCGTCTTAGACTCATGTCCAATGACTTTATAAAAATAACAATTATGTATACATATGATGATTATATATATTTGATGATCAAGTGGGTTCATTCACTCATTTTTGTGTTTATGTATTGGTAACTTCTTTACTAGTTTACTAGTTTTACCTATTTACGTGTTTTAGGTCCGATAAGCCTATTATAAGTTTATTAACTTGTATTAATCCATTTCATACTTGTATTATCAGTATTTGTACTTTACATGTTGGGCCCAAATGGGTTAAGCCCAATAAATAAGTTTATAAGTGTTTTAGTCCATTTTGTTGAATTATTAGTCCAATAACGTTAACTTAGCCCGTTAATGTCTGTATGTTATATAGTTCGGGTTTTATCAGTTTTTACTTGTTATATATGTTTATATATCAGTATATGAGTTTATAAAAGTTTACATTGGACGGGTCCAACCGTCTAAGTTTTATTTAGCAAAAACGTTAATTTTACGGTAATAGCCGAAAAAGTCGTAAAAATCATGTTTATAGTTTTATAACTTATAAAACTTATCAAATTACCATTTTTATAAAATGTATCATTTATTTATCATTGTACATACTTATATAAATGTAATATATAAGTTATTGGGTTTTAATTCACATTTTATACTATTTTTATTTGAGTGCTTATATAATACTATTATAATTTAATTTCCAAAATCTGATTTTTATTTGCATGTTCACCAAAACTGCCATATCTAGAGTTCTATATGGAGATAGAAGCTCAAATTTTTATGACATGAACTAAATGATATGTTCTTCATTTAAATCTCTTATAGCTACTGTTGAATCAGCCTCTAAGTATTTTCTAAAAATCGTCCAAAACAGTGAACTCAGATTTGTACTCTAAACTTGTTTTAATCATATCTCACTCATCCTAATGATTCCATTGCATGGCCAACTCTCACATGTGTACAAGACATATTACTTACTGTATATTGATTCTACTTCATCATTTTATCATTCTAACATGTGGTTAGTTACTGTTTTTATACAGCCTACCATTTAAACAAGATTTACCCATTTTACATGTAGTTTGTCCATCTTTTTACCCATGTTTATCGAATCTATCAACAACAAATCCCCACATAACATTTTTAATCATAATTCATCATCATATACATATACATAAGTAAAAGAAATACAAGATTACATAATCAAAATAACAAGAGGATGGGGAGAACATTCTTTATACCACCATGATGATGTAGGTTGTGATCAAAACATGGATTTTGATGGAGAAACTTGTGAATAACCAAGACCATCTTCAAGACCACCATTATTCATGAACACCTTGTGGAAAATCAGCCCCAAGACACCAAAGGAACTCTTTTGTAGATGTTATGATCACCTCCAATCAATAAGTCTTCAAAAGGACATCATCTTATGCAAGAATAACATAAGATTTGTGGTTAAATTTGGATCAAATGGGTGTTTTGGTGTTGTTTTTGGACGACACAATTGAGAGAGAGATGAGGGAATGGAAGTTGTTTTGCATGTTAGAAATGAAGTAAATGGTAAAGGTTGATGGTTTTGCTAAGTTGGTGGACTAGCTTTTAAGCTAAGCTAACAAGTGTTAGCTTAGTTGCTACAATGTTGACACATCACTTGTGTGGTGTCTTCTTTAGCCGTGGGTTAGTGGGGGTGGGGCAAAACTTGTTTTTGTCTCATCCCCAATTATTTACGGGTACTCCTCGATTCTAGTTTCCTCGATTTACGTGCCCTCGGTTTGTTTTACGAAAAACGTTTTTATAAATTATGAATCAACGGCACAAAACGAATCTAATAAAAATTGTCTCATCAAAAACAGAGTTCGAAAACGTAAATACGTAATCCTAAGGTTTCCGGTTTAGTCGTAAAGGACGTTAAATTATAATCTTAAGTCCTAATCTCTTCTCGTAAATTTGTGAGTTTATGAACCAACACCAATTTAAAACCTCAAAATAACATTCACGGACAAATTTATTTTCTGAAATGTCGGACTGTCACCAAAAACGGTGTATGTAAACGTAAGCACGTAACATAGAATCCTCCGGTTTAGACGTAGTCGATGCTACTTCAAGACGTAAATCCAAATTACTTCCCAAAAATAAGTGAGTTCATAATGTAACATTAAAATAATGTTTTCATATAAATATTGAGAATAAAATATAAACCATAAATTGACGGATTGTCACAGCATTTAGCCCTAAACAGGATATTTGTCCTCAAAGATCATCTTACCTTACTACTCGCTTCTTATAGAGTTAATGCCATGTGGGTATTTCCTCCACATTCGGTCTTTTCTCACAAGTGTAATTCATTACAATACGCGAGTTTCATCAAACATAACTACGGGAATAAAATCAGGCTTAATGTTGACTTACTTTCTCTATCCATGATGTTCACGGGTTTTTGATGAATGCAACTTTTCGCCGATCTAAACTTTACTAAGAAATAATCAGATTCTCACTTGATAGAAATTTCATCAAGTTCGATATACGAAACATAATTCACGCAGCTCTTGAAGTCCTAGGGTAGATCCAGCTTATATGCCCTTTTAAACCAACTTTTACATCATCTCAATGGTCCCATACAACGAGGACTTATATCCCATGATCTTCTAGATCATCAATTCATTTTCCATGGTTAAAATTTTTGGCATAACTTTGCTACCCATCTGGCACTTCAAGATCTACATTTCATAGTCACATAACCTCTTGCCCACTACCGGCAGTCAACAATCAGATCCTAATTTCAACAATCAATTTAGGTCTCGCGGGTCGAGTATTTTGTAAGGTTAGGTTCGCCATCATAGGAAACCTTAAACCTAAAAGACATGTCCAACTCACAATGGGTGTATGTCGGGTGTCTTCATCTCAACTCCTGCTTACAGATGCTCTAATAATTAGATCATGACAAGATTCGATCTCGATCCTAATGCGATAATTATCAATGATAATATCTCTAAAGGAAAACGATTATACGGTTTATTACCAAAGGTCAATAATTCAAACATAGAACAAGACTTCTAGTGTTTTGTATTGTTGCTTTACCTCGTCCCTTCGATTTGGGGTGGTAAACAGTACTCGCATCAAGGTTCGTTCCCAATGACTTCTGAGCAAATCTCTAGAAATTCGATGTGAAGCGAGGATCTTGATAAAGATGTTCGATACAGGCACACTATGTTTACATAACTCCTTTAAATATAAAAGAGTCAATTTCTTCATCAAGATTCTATCATTAACGAGAATGATATTAGCAGATTTGGTCAGTCTGTCGACGATGACCCAAATCGAATCAAATTCAGATGATGACCTTTGCGATAGCTAGACGTTTACTAATGCATGAGGCAATGTCTGCCTTCATAATTTGCCATTAATATAACTTCTTCAGATAAAGATACATTAAATCAGAAATGACAGGAATATAATACTTATACTTACAAGATTCCAATATAACTATATCTCAAAATCTCCATATTTAGGAAACCACAAACGGCCTTTTATACATTTAATGTCATTGGCTTCTCAATTCTAATGGTTCACATTAGACGCGAACTCCTTTTATTATCTATATTATCTTTTTTACAAACATCGTTTATTTTTATATTGTTCGGCAATTTATTTTGCACAGTCATTATTAAGAAGTATATCTTAATTGAATCTTTATACTTTCTATATAATATGTCAGTATCTACATTCACTTTCTCCTGATGAAATACATATAACATGACTGTATTTATTCGAAAATTCTTTCTTCATATCTTCTATGTTTTAGTTTCTTCTTAACTATCATGTTTATCTGTTTTACTCAATCCGACGTCTAAAGCGTCGATAATTATTACAACT
This sequence comes from Glebionis coronaria, assembly GCA_025667525.1. Taxonomy (NCBI): domain Eukaryota; kingdom Viridiplantae; phylum Streptophyta; class Magnoliopsida; order Asterales; family Asteraceae; genus Glebionis; species Glebionis coronaria. The sequence goes on from JANFOE010000183.1 coordinate 565,265, forward strand.
AATTAAATAATAAATATTTAATTTTTTATGAAACATAACGTAAAAATTTTAATTCTTCTTAGTTCGATCAATTTATAAAAATTGTCAAAATAAATTTGAATTTAATTAATACGATTTTTGTTGATTTATCGAAAATAATTAATAGGATTCGTAAATATTCAAAAAATATTTGTTTATATTTTGGTCAAAATTTTCTTAGTTGAAAAGCAAAAATTGTCGTTTCAAATTTTAACTCATGGTTTAAAATGGTTTCCTCAATCCCTCTTAGGTTGTCTTGAGGTATACACGAACATTTACCCCTAAACAGGAATTTAGTTAAATGTTCTGGGTATAAGGGAATAATCCCTCAAAATTTCTTTTCGATAAAACATTTGTCAAAACACATTTGCACTTTCTTTTTGGTAAAACCCAAAGTCTTAATAGCTTTAATCTTTGAAAAGTCAATATAAATTCCATTATCTTATTAATCACACGGTCAAATAATGTAAAGGATTAAGTCTTAAATCACATATTAATTATTTAAGGTACAGGTTTTCATTGTTCGGCCAATTTAGGGCAAACCTATAAATAATTATTAACTCATTCTTATTCTTATAAACAAACAAATCGTCCTGAATGATCACAAGCATGAATTTATCAAATTACAGTCTACACATGTGATTCACCAAATTTATGAATGCTACATGTGCATTAGTCAATCCAAACGACATCACGTGAAACTCATAATGTTTATTACAAGTACCGGATGTAGTGATTGTAATAGATAATCTTCTTCGCAGATGCGAAGTTGATGATAACCATGCCATGGATCAAATCTTTAAAACATACACTAGAACCTTGTAAATGATCGAACAAATCTTCCATTTCGAGTTATGGATATCGTTTTTGATTGTCAATTTACTCAGTTCATAGTAATCTATAAATATAAGGAATGATAACACCATAGCTCTTCATAATGACGAGCTTGGTAGAATAAGATCGTTCTCCGACAACTCTCTCAGTTGTACGGTAATTCCTTTAAGTCAGATGGTGCTGACGTACAATGCACACGCCACAGGTGCAGCACCGGGAATATAATCAATACCAATTTCAACTTGCCTTAATGGCGAAAGTCTAGGTAATTCACCAACAAATACCTCCTAAAGTTTCAGATAACAGAAACATCTTTTAATAAATTCATATTAGGTTCTTTCTAGATTATAATATCTATGACTAATTCATAACTATTCACGGTATAATTTCAAGTCTAAATGCAGGATATGGTCATCCATCAAGAATTATTTAGATCACTTTTGATAATCAACATCTTATCTTTTAGGGGAATTCTGTTCGAGTTCCCATCAATTAAGACAATGTCGTCATGTCGTAATCAATCGATCCATTCTACTGGCACTATCAACTTTCCAGTTTTATTGCCGTCGATAAGATGTGAACTTCTCAAAAGACTAATAATAACACATAATCCTTCACAATTCAAGGATATCTGAAGACGTAACTAACCTTAAAAGAGTAAGGTCAACGCATAATCTACGCGAGAGAATTTCAAATCAGATACAGACGAAAACATTTAATGAATATGAATATATCCGATGTTTTCATGATTCGAGTACGCATTCGAAAGCTCCTTAGATCGTTACCCAGGTCATTCAAATGAAATCTAATCAAAAGAAATGATAAGAACGTCGATACATCCGGTCGGGTATCAACACTCGGTAATCAAATACTTTTCCTAAGAATCTCACTACGGGAGAATTGGACAAGAAAGAATTGTCAATTGTCAAATAAGACAATTTCCACAGATGAGTAAATTCGACTCAGAAGAATAGATGCTACAGGCACATATGTAGGTGTCCCTAACACTGTGTCCTTATTTTTCACTTCTTGCAGATCTCATAAATTTTAATCTTTCACAATCTTCAAAGAAAATTTAGTGTTTATTAATCAGTTTCATGGTGACTACTAATCAGCCTTGCATGGTCCATTCCAAATTGTATGTAGGCGCGCAACTATATACAATTTCAAGATCAACGATGCAATACTCAGTTCGTCAAAACTTTATCATCATGTTTAAATAAAAATATTTTCATGCTTAATTCTTAAATAAGAATCAAGAATAAATTTACAAAGATTTTCTTTGTTATGAAAACAGTTAAGTTTTCCAAGGTGTTTCATAAACAACTTCATTTCGATAACGATTACTTATAAATCTCACTTTGAATAATCCTTATAGTAATGAAAGTTAAATTTTCCTCAAGGGATACTGTTTATCGTATAAAAACAATGAGTGATCTGCAAAAGAGTAATGAAAAATTGTTCACCAAGAACTAACTACAATATGATAGGAAATGAGCTTAGCCAAATAATCATGAGGTTCATGACCTCGATGGCACTCAACAAGAATAATCCACAACGTAACTCAATTCGAGATGAGTACTTGTTCAATGTTTGCATCACTAATGCGAACATTAGGATGAAGCAATAAAAGATAGAGAACATCGATACATGTAGGACTTAGCAATCAAAGGTAGTCTTTTCATTAATCACAAACAAGTCAAAATTGTACCGTAACACATTACGTGTCACTATGTCATACAATTCTCAGAACTCATCCTACCAACTGATGTCTCAGTTAAGTTAGGGATTTTTAAAAGATACCACAATGAATACTAATCTACAAGAGTCATTAGGTGTTCCACATGTCCCGAAAGATCCATCGGTCCTAATTCAGAAGAAGATTTATTTATTTTATTTCTTGGACACTGGGCATCCTCGTTAGTGGACAATGGCCTAGGAACAACCCTTAACACGAATCAACAAACAATTAAAACCTTATAATTCAATCAAAGAACTTAACGACTTCCTCTTAACAATTTCTTATTCCATACAAGTTAAATTTTACTTTATTCAAGTTTTAACCAATTTTATACTCAATTTGATATCCTACCTTATTCTCCCATACTTCCAATCCTTATTTATAAACCTTAATAGGGCAATAAAAGCTCGATATGATCAACACTTAATTTTCGATTATATAACTTCTTCATCAATAGTTATCAAATGAATCACTAGTATGAAATGACTCGATCAGTCAATTAGACTTCTCGGAAAGGTACTAGTGGCATGAGGCTTTTGGGTAATGATTCCAATGACAGCCTCAAGTGCAACATGCACCCTTTCGATTTCAAATTTAAGAACTGGATGACAACGAATCAGATGACATCTTTCCAGGTGATAACGTTTTGTCAAACTCCACTCTATAAGGAAAGATCGTCATGACATCGATGTCAGATTTAATCTCGCCAATTCTTTTTCAATATCACAATCAACTAATATCTATATTTCTACGAATATCAACCATTTGTTGGGATCATAAATATCCACAACTTGGTTTAGATCTAGGATAGCTAGAATTCATACGAGAATAGCTTCAATTAATTTACTAGGGTATTTAGGGTTCCTTGTGACAATCTACGTCGTATAAATATCAAAATAATCATCAAACAATCATGTAATAAAATTACATCATATATATATAATCCAAGTTATATATATATTAAAATAACACTTCTCAGTCTGGCCTTGTCGGTAACTCGGGAATTCTTCGGCACCGTTATAGTCAAAAGATTTTTTTTTAGACATTTTTAGAAAAATGTTTATAGTTAAAAGATTTTGAAATGTTTTATTCAAAACCTTGGTTTTAAAAATCTTTCGTTCTCTATAACGAGAGCTCTGGTACCAAACTGTAACACCCCCAAATTTATACAACTCAATACAGCGGAAGACACGTTGGTGTTACGGGATAGCACATTACTCACATCATAGAAAACGCTTAAAAATCGCGTCGTTTATTAATAAAGCATTTCCATTCATAAATATCCAATTTACATAGGTCCCAAGTCATTGTATTTTATACACGTTTTACAAAGCATTTGAATGGAAATTAATATTTAAGTACGGGCCATGAATTCTTGATGTCTTCCCGAGAATTACCTTCAAGTACATGAGATAAAACATGTTAAAAGAAAAGGTCAGCGATAACGCCGAGTGAATTCATAGAGTTTAATAAATTCCATCAATATAACTTTGGTATAAAATTATTACCAAAAATCATTTCGGACAAATCATTGTAATAGGCCATAAAATAGCCAAAGTCATTTTTATACAAATCCTTATCGAAAATCATAATATAGGCATTTGCCTTAAAAATCATTATACGAGCCAATGTCGTAAAAACATCATACAATACGTTTTATAACATTGTATAGATTAAATAAAAACCGTTATATGAATATGGTTATATAAAACCAAAACACGAACATAATATCAATAGTATGACCCCGTATTGCTAGTCAGGCAATACATCGTAATTCGGTGCGTATAGTAGTATTTTGTTAATTTAGATTATTATAAGCCGCATGACATTGTTACCTTACTAAAACAAACAACGGGTAGCTAGCCCGAAACTCAATTTGCCCATCTAAATTAGCTTATCGTCACAAAGGTCACGCTATGGAAATCTTCTCATACATAAATTCGCTTACCAATCAATGTGGCACGACGGGGATCAATCGTCAAGGCGCGAACTGGGGTGATCGTCCCCAAATAGTACTATTATATGCATAAGCGTCTACCAAATCCCGGTAGTTCACAATTCATGCTAATGGGACTTTTAGTGACATAACCTAACTTCAATAATCCATTTAATTTCATCTATCGGGTCATTTAATCATTTATCGGGTCATACAATCGGGTCATACAATCATTCGGGTCCAAATCAATAAACAAACAATCGGGACAAATGGTGTCCTATTTTATAAAAACTAGCATGTTATCTCCCTCGCGGGTTTATAAAACATTTTATAAAAACATTTAAAAGAGTGCGAGGCTATGAACTCACGTTGATGTGGGAAGGCGATTATCGGCGATTTGGATGTACGGTACGTGCTTCAATCACGAAAACCTAGACAAATAATACTCATCTTAGACTCATGTCCAATGACTTTATAAAAAAACAATTTTGTATACATATGATGATTATATATATTTGATGATCAAGTGGGTTCATTCACTCATTTTTGTGTTTATGTATTGGTAACTTCTTTACTAGTTTACTAGTTTTACCTATTTACGTGTTTTAGGTCCGATAAGCCTATTATAAGTTTATTAACTTGTATTAATCCATTTCATACTTGTATTATCAGTATTTTTACTTTACATGTTGGGCCCAAATGGGTTAAGCCCAATAAATAAGTTTATAAGTGTTTTAGTCCATTTTGTTGTATTATTAGTCCAATAACGTTAACTTAGCCCGTTAATGTCCGTATGTTATATAGTTCGGGTTTTATCGGTTTTTACTTGTTATATATGTTTATATATCATTATATGAGTTTATAAAAGTTTACATTGGACGGGTCCAACCGTCTAAGTTTTATTTAGCAAAAACGTTAATTTTACGGTAATAGCCGAAAAAGTCGTAAAAATCATGTTTATAGTTTTATAACTTATAAAACTTATCAAATTACCATTTTTATAAAATGTATCATTTATTTATCATTGTAAATACTTATATAAATGTAATATATAAGTTAGTGGGTTTTAATTCACATTTTATACTATTTTTATTTGAGTGCTTATATAATACTATTATAATTTAATTTCCAAAATCTGATTTTTATTTTCATGTTCACCAAAACTGCCATATCTAGAGTTCTATATGGAGATAGAAGCTCAAATTTTTATGACATAAACTAAATGATATGTGCTCCATTTAACTCTTCTATAGCTACTGTTGAATCAGCTTCTAAGTATTTTCTAAAAATCGTCCAAAACAGTAAACTCAGATTTGTACTCTAAACTTGTTTTAGTCATATCTCACTCATCCTAATGATTCCATTGCATGGCCAACTCTCACATGTGTACAAGACCTATATTACTTACTTTATATGATTCTACTTCATCATTTTATCAGTCTACCATGTGGTTAGTTACTGTTTTTATACAGCCTACCATTTAAACAAGATTTACCCATTTTACATGTAGTTTGTCCATCTTTTTACCCATGTTTATCCAATCTATCAACACCAAATCCTTACATAACATTTTTAATCATAATTCATCATCATATACATATACATAAGTAAAAGAAATACAAGATTACATAATCAAAATAACAAGAGGATGGGGAGAACATTCTTTATACCACCATGATGATGTAGGTTGTGATCAAAACATAAATTTTGATGGAGAAACTTGTGAATAACCAAGACCATCTTCAAGACCACCATTCTTCATGAACACCTTGTGGAAAATCAGCCCCAAGACACCAAGTAAACTCCTTTGTAGATGTTATGATCACCTCCAATCAATAAGTCTTCAAAAGGACATCATCTTATGCAAGAATAACATGAGATTTGTGGTTAAATTTGGATCAAATGGGTGTTTTGGTGTTGTTTTTGGACGGCACAATTGAGAGAGAGATGAGGGAATGGAAGTTGTTTTGCATGTTAGAAATGAAGTAAATGGTAAAGGTTGATGGTTTTGCTAAGTTGGTGGAGTAGCTTTTAAGCTAAGCTAACAAGTGTTAGCTTAGTTGCTACAATGTTGACACATCACTTGTGTGGTGTCTTCTTTAGCCGATGGTTAGTGGGGGTGGGGCAAAACTTGTTTTTGTCTCATCCCCAACTATTTATGGGTACTCCTCGATTCTAGTTTCCTCGATTTACGTGCCCTCGGGTTGTTTTACGAAAAACGTTTTTATAAATTATGAATCAACGGCACAAAACGAATCTAATAAAAATTGTCTCATCAAAAACAGAGTTCGAAAACGTAAATACGTAATCCTAAGGTTTCCGGTTTAGTCGTAAAGGACGTTAAATTATAATCGTAAGTCCTAATCTCTTCTCGTAAATTTGTGAATTTATGAACCAACACCAATTTAAAACCTCAAAATAATATTCACAGACAAATTTATTTTCTGAAATGTCGTACTGTCACCAAAAACGGTGTATGTAAACGTAAGCACGTAACGTAGAATCCTCCGGTTTAGACGTAGTCGATGCTACTTCAAGACGTAAATCCAAATTACTTCCCAAAAATAAGTGAGTTCATAATGTAACATTAAAATAATGTTTTCAAATAAATATTGAGAATAAAATATAAACCATAAATTGACGGATTGTCACATATTCAGTACTAAGCGCTTATCCTTTCCGTCCCAAGGCTCCAAGCCTTCCTTCCTTCCATGGCATATTAGGCGCCCATACACCTAATAACCAAACCCCAAGTCCGATCCTCAAGGCCCAGCCTTGTCCTCCTTGATATCAAGTATACTTAAATAAACTAAGTATTCCACATAGCAATTCAATGCGTAAGTAAACACATATTTTCCAGACTAACATACAAAAGATTCACAACAATTCATTTAAAAGAACAAGTAACGACATTGTCTCTTCCATCCCATCTGGAAGTAAAAAGATAAAGAAAATGGGACTATGAAACTCACCTGATTGAGCTTCTCCAAATATCCGCCCACTAGCAAAAAGCTAAACAAACAAATGCATAACATCAAGACATGAACCAATAACTAATATGGATCATCAATCTATGACGGACATCTAACCTTCTCCCATATATTAACCTCCTTAACATGCTATAAACATCCCATTACCCCTCTCTAATAAGCCCTTAACTTAGTTTAGTTCATATTATCTCGTTGACATTTTACCCAAACTAGTCCTGCTTTTTACACCGCAAACTATGAGCCAAACGCCCACTTAACCATACCCATACCTTCTGTAAAGAAAATCATATGCCCTTACATGTGTTAGCTAACCCTCACCTTTTGCCACAACCTTAAATCTACTGTTCAGGCCTCTTTCTCTATCTCTCTCTCTCTCTCTCTCTCTCTTTCTCTCTCTCTCTCTCTCTCTCTCTCTATATATATATATATATATATATATATATATATATATATATATATATATATATATATATATATATATATATATATATATATATATATATATATATATATATATATATATATATATATATATATATATATATATATATATATATATATATATATATATATATATATATATATATATATATATATATATATATATATATATATATATATATATATATATATATATATATATATATATATATATATATATATATATATATATATATATATAGGGGAGAGTTAAAATAAAAAGACTTTTTTTTGTGAGAAGGATAAGAAGGATTTTTAGCCAATCATTTAAAATCAATGGATAAGATCAATCCACATTCCTAACTAACTAACTAACCACCAAAACACGATTTTAAAAAACTCTTCAAAAAATTCTGAAAAAATTCCAAATGGTCGGATTTGTTGGTGCATAAAAAAGTTGTGAATAAACGTTTTTTAATTTTGAGTTTTTTACGTTTTTCTGATGCACAAAAAACAAAATTTGATGCACAAACACGTGAATTTTGGTGTACAAAATTTTTTTCATTCAAAAAATTTTCAATTTATTATAGTTTGATGCGGAATCATATTCTAAAGAAAAAAGTCAAAAGAAGTTGGGCATAAAAATGAATTCTTGATGCACAAAAAACCTAAAAAACGTAAAAGAAAACGTTTTTGTGCATCAAAATTCCGTTTTTGTGCATTAAAAAAGCGTAGAAAACTTCAAATTAAAAAAACTTTTTTCACAAAAGTTTTTTGCACCAACATACCCGATCTACTGGAATTTTTTCATAATATTTGAAGAACTTAAAAAAAACACGTTTAGATGGTTAGTTAGTTAGTTAGTTAGTTTGTTAGGATTGTGATTTAATCTCATCCATTGATTTTAAATCAATGGCTGAAAATCCTTCTTATCCTTCTCACAAAAAAAGTCTTTTTATTTAATCTCTCCCCTATATATATATATATATATATATATATATATATATATATATATATATATATATATATATATATATATATATATATATATATATATATATATATATATATATATATATATATATATATATATATATATATATATATATATATATATATATATACATATATATATATATATATATATATATATACATATATATATATACATATATATATATATATATATATATATATATATACATATATATATATATATATATATATATATATATATATATAGATATATATATATATATATATATATATATATTGGTAGGACCTTTGGAATAGATATTTGTAATAGATAAGGTAAGAGGTATGTAGTTCCTCCTGGTCCTAGTAGTAGGAGGAGCAATACGTGCTCCTGGTCTAGTTAAAAGTCAAACATTATTATTCTTAGTAGTTTGTTAGGATATGCATGAGATATGTTAGGAAAGGATATGCATATCAGAAGTTACACGTTTTGGTTTAATGTAGTATTAGGGTTTCCTTGTAGTATAAAAGGAACCATTGGAAGAAGGGTTAGACACACCTTCATTATCATTATTCATTTTCATATTAATAGTAGAAATCCCTAGTAAGGATCAAGTGATTTAGTTATTATGTTTCTTCTTGTTCATAGTATTTGTATTCCGCACTTATATTGTGTGTTTCATCAAGAGTCTCTCTGTGAATAGACTTGTGATTACAGAAGTCGTTCACCATCCTTAACAGGCTGCAAGATCCACATCTAGTGGACCCAACAAGTGGTATCAGAGCCTGGGAGAGTCTCTGCTCAAGAAGAATAAATTTTTTATTTTTACTAACATCATTGTTTAATCATGTCTGTTTCTAGTTCTACTAAAACAGGAGAAGCTAGCACCTCTAAAACACAACAACGACAGCAAATCGTTGCTACTGTTTCCAATACAAATGGAAATTTCCCACTCTTGAAGAAGGATGAGTATGATAGCTGGGCCATGAAGATGGAATGCTGGATCACCAATACTGATCTATACCTTTGGAAGATTGTCCAGAATGGCAACAGCAAGAAAACTACTGGTAGAGACAAGAATGGTAATATCGCCTCTCGATCTTATAAATCATGAAGAAATCACTGCTGTTTAGAAGGAAATTAAAGCAAAAACTATTTTGCTTCAGTCCCTTCCTGATGATCATATGGTTGACTTTTATCACTTCGATGTTGCTAGGGAGATATGGAATGGAATAAAGGCAAGATTTGGAGGGAATGAGGAATCCAAGAAGATGCGCAGATCAATGCTGAGAGATGAATTCATAGAATTCAAGATTTCTGAAACAGAAGGTCTTCATCAAGGGTATGACAGGTCTCAAAAGATTCTTAGCCAATTTAATCAACTCAAGTCTAAACCTGACAATGAAGACATCAATGCCATGTTTCTTAGAGCACTACCTCACTCATGGAATCAGGTAGTCATCTCTCTAAAGGCAAAAGGAGGCCTTGACTATCTTTCTTTTGATGACTTGTTTTATAAACTCAAAACCTTTGAGTCTCACGTGAGAGGATACTCAAGTGATTCCTTTCCTACTCCTGCTAACTCTGCTTTTGTGAGTTCCATGGGATCTAGTCCAATGTCTTATGCTAGTAGCCCAAGCTATACTTTGTCATCTTAACATACTTCCACTCCTGAATCAAAAGCCAAGACTGGTAGCATGGTAGAAGCTGTTCTTCAATCGTTTGTTGCTGATGTTGATCCACAACAGCAGCTTGCTTTTGATGATTTCAAATAGGTTGATAAAATTGACTTGGATGAAATGGATCTAAAATGGCAGATGGCTATGCTCACTCTCCGGGTTCATAAGTTTGAAAAGAAAGCCGGTCGAAAATTCAACTACAACCCAAGAGAGCCAGCCAGGTTTGATAGAAGCAAGGTTAGGTGCTATAACTGCCAGCAGCAAGGACATTTTGCTAGGGAATGATCTAAAAAAAAGACCAAGAGTAGAACAGGTATTCGACCTTCAAGGTTCAAGAGCTCAAAGATGAAAAGAAAGCTTTGGTGTCCGTTGACTCCATGTTTAACTGGAATGATCATCAGACTGCTACCTTGGAATCAGCTGAAGCTTCTACTGATGTATTTGCTATGGTTGTTGGGCACCTATCTGATGCCGAGGAAGCAAAAGAATTTGCTCTTATGGGAATCTCGCCTCAGGTACAAAATTGCCCTCTTGGTTGTCATGATAAGTATTCAGAACTATTGACTCAATACAATGAACTAAATGAACAAAATGACAAATATTTTTTAGAAGTTCAAGCATATAAGAGTTCTCTAAAAACATTGGAACAACAAAACAAGTGGCTTCAAGATACTCAACGTGAATATGAGGATAAGATTAGAATTCTAATCATTGATTTAGAGAACACCACTAACATGCTTACATATACTGAAAAACTAAACAATGACAGTATTACGGCTAAGCAAGACATGCAAGAAAAACTGGATGCTGCACTTTTACGATTTGAAAAATGGCAAAAAGCACCTAAGAATCTTCCAAAGTTAATAGATAGTAGCATGTCTGGTAGGACTAAGAGAGGATTAGGCTTTGATAAATATATTGATTCATAAGATGTATTCGATTTATCTTTTTCAAGTGTATTTGATCCTGACAAGGAAGAGGAGGGAAAACCTAGTTACAATAGGTTTAAACTAGCTGCAACAATGCATGCTGTTACCTCTTACAGGGACTTTTATGCCCATATATAGGCATACTGACTTAGATGGATCACAGATGAATGAGTCGCCAAAAAGCTCTACTAATACTAATGACTTTGTCTCTTGTACTTTTAGTGACAAGGCCAGTGACTATGCATCCTATGGTTCAAGTGAAGAGTCAAGACCTTTGAGTCCCAAGACAAATGACCCTGCTGCTACTAGTGCTAGGATGAGTGATGAGAGAGTTGCTTCTGATTCTACTACCACTGTTTCTAGTTCTAGTTTGTTGAGTCATAGGAATGTTGATTCTCCTAGAATTATTTGTAATAAGTATAGTAGTGTGAAACAATGTCATGTGAATAAAAGGTCTTTTAAAACATGCTTTGTTTGTGGTAGTAGATTTCACTTGATTAAGGATTGTGATTTTTATGATCAAACTCCTTCTGGTTATCAAGCTTATCCTGATCCTGGTCCACCAGGAGTTGCTCTGTTTTCTTCTAGAAGATTAAACCCATGTGCCCAATCTTACTCTTCTTCTAGAAGGACCTATCCTTCAGCTTCTAATCTTTGGTGAAGCAATGTTTATGCCTACAATAGACCAACCAGCAACTATTTTCAGAACTTTAATCAGAATTATGCTTTTAATTCAGACCAAATGCATTTTGGGATGGGGCATTTGGGTTTTGATGTTAAGCCCTCGGCAGGTTGTTCTTGGTCACAAAATAACACCCTTATGATGAACCGGTAACCTAAGAAAAATAGTGGATCTCATCAATCTTCTTGGCTATCTACTAAATATCCATAAGGCAGACTCAAGCCTGAAAAGGTCTGGGTCCCCTTATGACACTAACTTTTACATATGAGTTTTCTGTTGTTGTAGATTACTCCATACCAAGATCCGAGTCTTGGAATAGTAGATAGTGGATGATATAGGAGCATGACTGGAAATAAAAGATTTCTGACTAACTTTGTACCATTTCAAGGCGGAAAGGTATAATTCGAAGGTGGTGAAGGAACGATCTCTGGCAAAGGAACTATTCAGACACCTAACCTTAATTTTGAGCAGGTTTACTATGTGGAAGCACTTCAACACTTCAACTTGATCTCTGTCTCTCAGATTTGTGACAAGAAACAGTTTGTCCTCTTTACGGATTCTAAAGCACTGGTATTGTCCAAAGACTTTAAGCTACCGGATGACTCTCAAGTTCTACTCAAAATCCCTAGAAGACATAACCTCTATAGCATCAAGCTAAATGAAGTTAATCCTACTGGTCAACTAGCTTGTTTGGTTTCCAAAGCATCAGAAGATGAAGCCACCAAATGGCATAGAAGGATGGGACATGTAAACTTCAAGACCATTCACAAACTGGCTAATATGAACTTGGTCTCTGGTTTACCTCCCAAAACTTTCAGAAATGACATCAATTGCCTTGCGTGCAACAAAGGGAAACAACACAAAGCATCCTTCAAGGCCATTACTTCACTCAGCCTCATAACTGAACCATTGCAGCTACTACACATGGATTTGTTTGGTCCTACCTCCATTAGGAGCATTGACCATAAACAATACTGTCTTGTGGTAACTGATGGGTATAGCAGGTTCACAAGGGTTTTCTTTCTGGCTGCTAAAAGTGAGACCTACTCTATTCTCAAAGACTTCATTACACTCATTAAGAATCAACTGTCTAAGAAGGTGAAAGGTATCCGATGTGACAATGGAACATAATTCAAAAATGAAGACCTCATAGCACATTTCAATTCCAAAGGTATCAAAAGAGATTATAGTGCTTCCAGGACTCCTCAACAGAATGGTGTTGCAGAAAGGAAGAACAGGACTCTTATAGAAGTTGCAAGAACCATGCTTGCAGACTCCAAGCTTCCAACCATGTTTTGGACAGAAGCTGTCAACACTACAAGTTATGTGTTGAATAGGATTTCAATTACCAATCCTCATAAGAAGACTTCGTATGAGCTACTCACAGCCAAAGTCCCAAGCATTGCTCATTTGAAGCCATTTGGATGTTTTGTCACCATTCTGAATACTAGTGACTATTTGGGGAAATTTGATGGCAAGGCAGATGAAGCCTACAGTGTGGGATATTCAGCTCACTCAAGAGCTTATCACGTTTATAATCTCCATGCCAAGCATGTCATTGAAACTCTAAATCTCAGGTACTTTGAGGAGAAGACAAACATCCAAGGCAAAGGTCCTAAATGGTATTTTGATCTTGATTATCTTAGTGAATCATTAGGATATTTTCTTTTCAAAACTAACCAAGATGCAGGTCCACAAGTGTTTGCAACTTCTAGTGCAGGTGCTGCTTCTAGCTTTTCGGACTCCGATGAGGATGATGACATTTTTGTTGTACCATCCTATTCCACCACAGTCGCTCCCAACACCAATGCTACTCCTATTGATGCTTCTTCATCAGACATTGTGGATTCACAAGGAGCTTTTGATACACTACTCAAGCAACAACAAGATGCTACTACAGTAGCTACTTAAGGAGGCTTTGAGTTTCTTTTGAGTACTCTTGTTGTACCAGCTACTCCTAGTGATCCTAGTGTTACTCCTGGTGCAAGTTTAACACCTATTGGTAGTCCGGTTAGTGATCCTACTTCCACAACTAGGTTCTCTGGTCCTTTTGACTTGGGAAACTATCAAAAGAAGACTTCTACTAAGTTGGATGATATTCATAAGCAGCCAATAGAAGGAATTTTCGAATCTGCTTCATATGATGATGACTTTGTTGGGGATCTTAATAACTTGGCACCAGAAGTGGATGTAGCTCCTACTCCTGTTCAGCAGATCAACAAAGACCATCCTACTACTCAGATCATAGGGGATCCCGGTTCTATTGTCAAGACTCGCCACATGCATAAGAAAGCAACGTCTGGTCATCATGCGCTTGTGAGCTACATTGATGACCAAAAGCGTAATAATCACACAGATTTTCTTCACTGTTTGTTTGCGTGTTTTCTTTCACAAGTGGAACGTAGGTCAGTCTCACATGCTATTGAGGATCAAAGTTGGGTTGAGGCTATGCAGGAGGAGATGCAGCAGTTCTTGTTTCAGAATATTTGGATTCTAGTTGACTTACCAGATGGAAAGACAAAAATTGGTACCAAATGGATTCTCAAAAACAAGAAAGATCCAAGGGGTATTGTGGTGAGAAATAAGGCTAGGTTGGTTGCACAAGGTCACACACAACTAGAAGGAATTGACTATACTGAAGTCTTTGCTCCTGTTGCTAGGATTGAGGCCATTCGTCTATTTTTGGCTTTTGCTTCTTACGTTGGCTTTACGATTTTTTAGATGGATGTCAAGAGTGCGTTTCTTTATGGCAAGATTGATGAGGAAGTTTATGTCACTCAACCTAAGGGCTTTGTGGATCCACTTCATCCCAAGAAAGTCTACAAGGTGGTCAAAGCTCTTTATGGACTTCATCAGGATCCTAGAGCTTGGTATGAGCGTCTGTCAACTTTCTTGTTGAAACATGGCTATAGAAGAGGCACTCTTGACAAAACACTGTTCCTTAAAAGGAATTGCAAAGACATCATCCTGGTTCAAGTATATGTGGATGAAATTATCTTCGGTTCTACTAGGAAGGAATGGTGTGATGAGTTTGAACAGCTAATGAAAGGTGAATTTCAGATGAGTGCCATGGGAGAACTTACATTTTTCTTTGTCTTCAAGTCAAGTAGAAGTCGGATGGTATATTCATTAGTCAAGACAAGTATGTTCATGAGATCATTCAGAAGTTTGATGTGGAACCTCCTAGACCAGTAGCAACACCTTATGAAGTCACTAAAGTCAAACTCAAGAATGAGCCAGATCCTCCGGTAAATGTTCACATGTACAGGTCCATGATTGGCTCACTCATGTATTTGACTACATCACGTCCGGACATTATGTTTGCAGTAAGTGCTTGTTCTAGACATCAGGTGGATCCAACCGTATCTAACTTGAATGCAGTCAAGAAAATCTTCAAGTATATCAAGGCACAACCTAAGCTAGGCTTGTGGTATCCAAGGGAATCACCTTTTGTTCGTGAAGCCTATAGTGATAGTGACTATGCAGGTGCTAATAATGATAGGAAGACTACTACTGGTGGTTGTCAGTTTTTGGGTCGAAGACTTATCTCACGGCAATGTAAGAAACAGACAATAGTAGCTACCTCTTCAACAGAAGCTGAATACGTAGCTGCTGCTAGTTGTTGTGGACAAGTCTCGTGGATACAAAATCAGATGTTGGATTATGGGTTCAACTTCATGAACACCAAAATTTTCATCGACAATCAAAGCACTATCTGCATTGTGAAGAATCTTTCTTTCATCAACGAACCAAGCATATCGAGATTAGGCACTGATAATTGTAATTTTACACTTGTTTAGGAAAACAAGGTAATTTTAGGGTAAGTATTAACAAGTAGTTTAGGAAAACCACGAGTTATGACCCAAAGTGGGGATCGTTCTCAAGGAGGCTTGGTGTGTGTGTTAAGAAATGATTAATTATGTGATTATATGATTATGAGAAAGAAAATAGAAATGGGATAAGAAGAGAATGACGGTTACGATGACGGATTACACTAAGACGAAAAGGTCGTTCACGTAAAACCGTAAAAGCACCAAAATTAAAAATTTACCCTAAAAATTCCTAAAAAATTGCAATAAATCCTAAATAATGTAAATAGAGTTTATAAAAAATCAAAAATTACCTAAACCTTTTATTTAATTAAATAATGATTTTTTAATGCTAATTAAAGCCCTAAAAATCAATTTAATTAACAAAAAGCCCAAAATGATTTTTATCACTTTGTAAACCTCTAAAAAGACCTAACTTAATTTAAAACTATTTTTGAAATTTTTAAAATTAATTAAAACTATTTAAAAACAATTAAAAACTCTTAAAACTTAAAATAATTATAAAAATTAATCTAAGGACAATAAAAATATTCTAAAAGTTGTAAAGTTCCTAACTTTATGTGTTTAACCTAAGAAAAATATAAAAACTTTAAAAATCTGATTTTAATTTTTAATAATAAAATAATAATAAAATAATATTAAAAATCCAAAATTTATAAAAAATACTAAAAACTTGCAAACTAGCTTAAGTTAACCTAAATAAACAGAAAATGAAGTTGAAATTACAAAAATAACCCTATTGGGCCTAGAAATGGGCTAAAAGTCAAAACAGACCCCTTAATGGGCTCAAATAGGCCCAATAAGAAAAATGTTGTCCAATTAAGCCCAAAAACTCCTATCTGACTCAAAATTTGATATTTAACACAACTTTTCAAAGGCCCAAAAGCTGAAAATGTGAAATAAGCTGACTTATACCAAACAACTTATTCTTAATGGGCTTTTTGGCCCATTAAGCTATAAGCTGATGCCATAAGCTCAAATTAGACACACAAGCTTCTTTTGAGTTGCTTAAGACTTCTGTAAAAATAAATTTTAAATAAGCCGAAGGAATAAGCCTGAAAATGCAAAAAGCAATCTACATAAAACGAAAAAATAGTCGTTTTTGAGTTCTAGGCTATCCCAAGAGCTGATTCAAGTTTCTAAAGCTTTTAAATGACATAACTAAGCTTAATCAACAAAAAGTTTTCAAATAAGTTCACTCAATAAGCTGAAATAAGCAAATAAGCACTTATGAAAAAGTCAAATGAGTTGGTTTTCTAGCAAAAAGTCAAAGTCAAAGTCTAATAAGCTCCAGTTCAATCAAATGGGTCAAATGATGAAGATCTATCACAAAAAATAAGTTGTTACAGGTCTGGATAAGCCAAAATGGCTTATTGATAAGCTAACTAAAAAATTGCACTAGCAGGGGCTAGTTTTGGGTGTTGAGCAGTGGAAACGTTTTCCACTGCTTGACTTGTTGACTTTTTTTGTCTTTAGTGACTTTTTTGGAGTTTCAAGTTACACAAAGGCACCCAAATGATCAATGGATCATAAAGAGTCAATCACAACAAAGAAATCACAATCAACAACAACCAATTAGTACAGTTAATTCAATTAAGCACCAGATCACTCACAGACATGAACAAATAAGCAGTTGAGGTTCAATAAGCACTTATAGCACAATTCAGCCAGCCAAACTTAACCAAATGCATATAAAAGCAATAATAAACTTAAATAAGCACGTCTAAATAGGTTTCATGCACTGATTCAAAGAATTAAGCAAGATTCAAGCACTTAAAGTTACTGATGAACACTAAACATGCAGTTAAGAACACTTGCTGATGCAATTGACCACCAAGCCAAATTCAAACCTCCAAATCTATCACATATGTTAAAATAACTTTGATTTAACAGCTTATATCCCTAAACATGCATATACTCTAAGTATTCCCAAAATTTTAGGTCAAAAACAGTCAAACTCAAGTGGTTATAGCATAATCTATGATTCAAGGTTTCAAACCCAAAAACTTGCAGCAAAATGCACTCAACCAAGTATTTAATAGATACCAAGCAAATACACAAACTTCCAACCACAAAATAACAACTTATGATTCAAGACATGTAATCCCAAACACCCTTTTAACTTTTCAAATCAAGATTTTAAAATCAAAAATGCATTCCAAGGTTACCCAAGCCCAAATCAACACAACAACAGATGATATAAACAGATTAGAACAAGATTAAGCCACAAAATCAGCAAGAACACAAGTCACACACAAATATCACAAATATCCAAGATTTTATCAGATTTTGGGATTAAGTATGCAAACCACATGGATGTACATCCACACCCATGAATTTTAAGCTTATGTACTAGCAAGAACAAGTACAAGCTTCCACAACAAAGCCTGCTAAGATTCAACAAGGTTAGAAGCGAAATATCAAAAACAGAAAGGTTAAAAAGCCTTGATTATTGCAACTCTTGAACCCCACACTTGATTATCCCCAAGTTATAGGCTTCACGACACCTTGATAACTCAATATCAGGATGCTATGATCAGCTTTATAGCCCAAGAATTCCAAGGTGTGCCAAGAAACTTAGCAAAATATCAAGCTTGAAGGAAAATGTGCAAACTTTTGCACACTCCTTAAAAACAGGTTCTGAGATTCAAGATTAACAAACTAAGAGCAATAATAAGCAGTAAACAACAATGACACTTGAGTTTTCTTCAAAGATTCAAACACATTTTATTAAACTGAAAATGGATTTACAGAATATTGAACAAAGGAAAATTCAAGAGCCATTTGATACTAAGCTAGTGCTATGCCTTATATAGGCTACAAGAAGTGATTCCAAACCCTAAAAACGTGAACCATAATGTTACAAAATCCCTGAAATGCCCATGGGAACTTTTGGCAGTTTGTTGAATCATGTGATGGAATTGGCTATTTGTGTGTTGCTGGCAAGTTTGAATTGCATCCACTGGCTTGAAATAAGCTTAAGGAGTAAGCAGGATCCTTTGACGTTGGATGACTGACCTCTTTTGGCTTCTTCTTCAAAAGGTGGGACAAGAGGGTTTATCATGTGACAATGGGGTGATGTGGCAAGGGTTTTGAAAGTTGGGATATGATTAGCTTCACCTTAATTACAATTCTGGAGCATTTGGTGGTTCAATTCTTGCTTAAACATAAATACCCAATTTATGTTCTTAGAATGAATAGTGGTGTTTGATCTTAATTTAAGTTTGAAACGGTGTTAACCGCGCTTATTTAAACTTAATAAATTAAGTTAAACCGGGTTAGTTAAGGTTAGTTGTGAGTGGGGAATGAGGTGGCAAATGGGTGGAAGCTGATTGGTTGAAAATGTGAGTGGGGTGAGGTGGCAAGCTGGGATTAGTCTAGGTTATAATGGATGTCGGCCACAAATAACCCCCCATCTTTCCCTTTGTTGTCATTTCAAGTTTAATAAGCCATAAACCGTTTTCCTTCATTATCAAACTTTTCATTTTCACACTTTTGCCTCAAATACTTTTCCTAAGTATTTTCAGGGGTATTTCTTGCCATTTTGTGATTCTTGAAGGGCTGTTTTGGTTTTTTCTTCAAGGATTATGGTCTTGACTTGTATGATTGGCATTTTGAAGGACTAAAATTGCCAAGTCTTCATTTATGAGGGACCATTCTTACCAAAAGTTGAAAGTCAAGGGTCCTTTTTGCAAATTAACATATTTCAAGGACCAAACTTGTCTTTTCTTGTTCTTTGAAGGACTTCATGATATATTTGAATTTGAGGATGATAATATTGACAATTTAGCTTTGTTGAGGGACTAAAATTGCCAATTCTTCAAAATGGAGGGACCTTTTGGTAATTTTGACAAACTTTAGGGACCAATCTTGTAATTATGAGGATACAAGGGTATAAAGTGTCAATTCTTCAATATTGGAGGACCCTTCTTCATAAATCTTCAAATCTTCAAGGGTTTTCTTGGAAAATTCTTCATTAGGGCTTGGTTCAATGTGCGGCTTCGTTTCCCATGTTCGTTTTTATATGTTTCTTGTGATCTTTTGTCATTTTCTCAATATCCGTACCTAAAATACACAAGCAACAAACACAAGCATATATTTGGGTATTTTCATGATATTTTATGAATTTTAAGCCCTTTTTGGACGATGAGACTATGTATTAAAGCAGTCTCATCACTCCCCCATACTAAACCATTGCCGTGCCCTCACACAATGCTAGAATAAAGTATCGTAGCACCTCCAAAATTCATTTTTATTCACTTTTATTGAATGATAAACTAGCTACACTACTACTATTGCTACTACTTGCGTTTTAGACATAATGTATGATTTTCATCGCAAAATGGGACGTTTGGGTTCATAGAATAAGAACACATGAATGCTTCGTTAGAAATAATTTCATCATCCCCGATTTTCACCCCAATTCCATTCCAAGCGTGCAACGAGATCATTGTCATATAAGTTAGTAATGCTAACACTACTCATATGCCCTAATCACGTACTTATCCTCCCATTTTCCTAAGTTGTATCTCTTATATTTTATTATGTCTTGAATGTTTCACGAGGATAAATTGTTTGTCTTATGTGATAATAGAGATTTAGGTCTAAAAATAGAGTCCTCACGGTGTAACCAAGATCATCAAATCATTAACCCTTCCTAATAGACAACAATGTCAAAAAATTAAGTCAACAAGAAGGATCGATAACCACTGTTTTATAACGGTTTTGAACATGAGACTTATTACCAAGACTTTTATACGCCCCCTAACGGAAGGGCCTTATTATCTTTGGTTTACCTCCATCTTTTAGTCAACTTCGCCATGAAGCTTTTATTACGACTTCGGTCTTGCCTTGCCTTTTATTATCCACCTCATCGGTAGTTTTATTAGCCAAAGACGTATATCCTCACGCTAAGGCGAATTTTGGATCTTTAAAGCTTCAAAGATTAAGGCTTGATTCACTTTCAATTTTACATAGATTTTTCGGCCTTGTGGGGCTTCAAATTGTTTGCTTGATTTAGGTGAGCACTTGAAATCTTATTATTGGGTGAAGCTTTTGATTATTCGGGTGCCAATACTTCAAAACCGTGACGCTGGCGATACGTTAATGTCTTCCCAATTTAATTACACGGACGCTACTAGAAAAGACTAGAAACCCAACAATCAAGACTAAACCGCTAAGTCAATATTTATTAAGCAAAAAATATTTACAAGCGAAGGGAGAATAAGCAAACTGTTGTCCCATATATTTAGATGATATAGCACGAATTAAAGAAAGAAAATAGATGAAGAAGATGAATTCTAGAGAGAGAAAGTAGAGAGAGAGATGATTAACTTTGGGAATATTAGATTAGAAGTGAGAAAAATGAACAACCAACCCTCCTAACATGCTAGGAGGGTATTATATATAGTCTATCCACATGCGGGCTTTAATGGACTATATATTGGGCCGGGCTTGTCTTTTGGACTTTAATTAGTTTAAATCCAAGCCCGTAAACCACGACTAATTAACTACCTAATACAACGTTCTAATTAATGTTACAATAATAACCTCTGACCGAGCATTCTTGTTTGACTCAATATTTTGAGGCTAACAATCTCCCCCAATGTGAGGTCATACCCTTTTGATATTTGGAGATCAATGGAGATTACGAATCTCGTCATAAATGAGTCTTGAACGTGTACCAGTAGTTTTATTCCTTCATGCTGTGATCTTTGAGCCTTTGTCGTTGTCTTTCGACTTTGTCTTTTAGTCTTAAGATCTTCAAATCATTCTTGACTTGTCTTTGCCATCTCGCGATCTTGTGTCTTCATCCACATGCTCACACTATTAATTGTTGAATAAGTCTTTGGGCATGAATATGTGGTTTTGAATCTTTGACTTTGCTGAGTACACCGTGACGCCACCTTCTCGAGACAAAACATACACGCGGACTGAATGGCTTTGACATTCGTCCTAAATCGGTAGCTTTTTACCTCCGGTCGGTGAAGACCGTTATACGATATCAAATACCGTACCTGTGATTAGGTAGATTCAATTAAGAATCTCCTTGACAGGGTTTCGTGGCTGTACTAGCCGTTCTGTTTACTCGACCGTATCAAAGCAAGACTGCGAACATAAAGAGTGAATCAATTGGATAAATACCCGCTTGATTAAGGTCGCCAGTTCAAATTCCTGGAACAAGTTTGATTCATTAAGAATCTTACCATTGTTGCTTTCCAGTTGACACAAGTTTGATTCATAAGAATCTCACAAGTCACCTACCGTAGCGCTGTTTGATGTTGACGCTAGAAGGATTTCCATTCATCACTGTGAAAATTAATAAATTTCACTCTGAATGTTCTGGCAAGACCATAAAGATATTGCGTAGAAACCTGAAACGAGTTTGAATCAGTTCAGAATCAAACCACTGTTGCTTTTTAGTTTTAAACATGTTCAATTCATAAAGAATCTTGCATATGACCTACCGTAGTGCTGTTTGATGTTAACACTGGAAGGATTTCCACTCATCATTGTGAATACTAAGTAGTATCACTCTGAGTGTTCTAGCAATATCGCAAGGATATAGCGTAGGACTCTCTTGATCTTCATCAGTGTGTCCTAACGAGATTTGATTGATCTCTTGGCTCTAGACTCGATTTGTGCACTTTTAGTGGTCGGAGGCTGGAGCAGATGCCACCGATTCAATATCAACTATCTCGGAGTGAGAAAGTCGATAGAAGTGTTGATCTTCGTGACAATAAAACAAACTTCTTTTGAGAGAAGCCTGAGTAGCTAGGAAAGGGTTGTGCTTCACATCACTGGGTCCATGATGAGTTGTCTTCATGATGTGTTGACCCGGTTTCTGCCTAAGTTGTATGGAGGGCTTCTTTCTTTACACCCTTTATCCATACATTTCTTTTTCATTCTTCAACCCCTTCAATGCTTACCAAGACATCATTAATAGCACCTTGTTATGATTGTTCCAGTGCTATCATTAGTACTTAGTCGGCATTCAGCTTCGTTCACATTCTACTCCATCTTTCATATGGATTTCTAATAATCTATTGGATTGTCCCTGGGAAGATTCCTCCGGTTCTGGTTGGATCGTAGGACTTAAACCTAACCACCCTTTTGACACCAATAACGTCGTGAATTAAAGATGTTGTGGGTATTTGATCGTGACCATGAAAACCACTTTAAATTCTAACAAAGTGTTTGAAAAACATTTAACACCTTGCTAGTTTTGTCGTTTCAGAAAAGCTCCCCCTTCACATGTGCATCGATAATCGAAAGTGTTTCGCACATGTAGGTAAGAGTTAAAGTGCTTGAGTCTTATATAAGATCACATTTTAATCACATTTTCTCCCCTTATCTCTAATATAAAAAATCTTTTGATATTAGAGATGCCAAATTTGAATAAAATATATTTTGAAAAATAGTCTTGAAAATCTCCGGGAGAAAGATGTGTTAATCTTTTGCATGAAGTTAAAATGCTCCCCTAAAAAATTGATCCAATGGAATTGTCATTACGAGGATTTGATCCACATTAAACTTTTGAGGATAGGAGTTGTTGAACACACAATTTTTGAAAGATTTTGAATAATCATTGAAAAATTCTTGAAAAAAATTGTGTTCAACGCTTTTTGAAAAATCCTATTTCTTTTTGGTGAAGAGGTTTTTCTAAAGCATAAACTTGAGTTCATAGACTTTGAATGTCTTGACGAATCCACTCAAGTGTAAGAAGATTTAACTTCTTTTGCTAAGGGTAAGGGCACGAAATCGTACACTCCCCCGTGAATATAGTTTCGGGTTGCAATCTGAAAGTGATTAGAAGCCATTGTGTTGAGCTCAAAACGTTGAATGTTTTGTGACAAGCTCAACCCGAGATAGATTGCGCTACCCGTTGTTTGGAAATATTGTCCAAAATAGACAATTTCCTTTATAAAAAGAAATGACATGTTTTGAAAAATATTTACAGCTTTCATTCGAGCTTTATGTACACACCCGTGTCGTTATTGAGCGACATTTCAAGGTACGTCCATATTATCGATACTAAAAGACATGTCGAGAAGAATATTTTTTGATTTTGAAAGATTTTTTAATTTTGTGTTTTGTTTTTATATGTTTTATATTTTGTATTTTGCTTTTTCATAGATATTTACAGGTAGATGTTTGATAGATGAATCAAGCAGGCTTCTTTGCCAGAACCTCCAGTTCTGCTAGAGTCAAACATCTCATACCAATTTGCCTAACTAGATACGCAAACCTCTCTTTCGAAAGAGCTTTTGTAAATAAGTCAGCTAATTGGTAATCCGTTCCAACAAAGTATAGTTCAACGATACCTCTTTCAACTTGTTCCTTTATGAAGTGATATCTGACATCAATGTGCTTCGTGCGGGAATGCTGTATCGGATTGCAGGAGATGGCTATGGCAGACTTTGAGTCATAGTACATAGGTACTTTATCAAAGTGGAAACCATAATCCGTGAGTTGTGTTCTCATCCAAAGAACTTGAGCACAACACGCGGATAGAGACACATACTCCGCTTCGACTGATGAAAGTGACGTGCAATCCTGCTTCTTTAAAGACCATCCCACAAGCTTATCTTGACCTAGAAATTGTGCACCACCAGAAGTACTTTTACGTGTATCAAGACACCCTGCATGATCAGAATCTGAATAGGCCGTTACAAAGAAACCGGTTTCCTTCGGATACCAGAGTCCCAAATGAATGGTATTCTTTAGGTACCGAAAGATCTGTTTAACCTCCTTGAGGTGTTTTTCAGTAGGTCGTGCTTGATAACGTGTACAATAGCATGTAGCATGATGAATATTAGGTCTGCTTGCTGTCAAGTACATGAGGGAATCGATCATGGAACGATATCTCGTTTGATCTATGGCATTTCCCTCCAAGTCAGCATCTAGTGATGTGGTTGATAAAGGTGTCCCAACAGGGTCACATGAAGTGATACCATGCTTTTTGATTATCTCTGACAATACTTAGCTTGGTTTATATAGATACCACTTAGGGATTGGTGAACTTGAATTCCTAGAAAGAATTTTAGTTCGCCCATCATAGACATTTCAAATCTGTTGTGCATTACTTTTTCAAACCATTTTGAAAGTTTTGGGTTTGTAGACCCGAAAATAATGTCATCAACATAAATCTGCACAAGTAAAATGTCATCCCCATATTTATAAGTGAACAAAGTTTGATCAATGGAACCTTTTGAGAAACCTTTGGATACCAGAAATTTCGAGAGCTCGTCGTACCACGCCCTTGGAGCTTGCTTGATTCCATATAGTGCTTTGTGGAGACGATACACCTTGTCAGGATAATGAGGATTGCCGAATCCCTCCGGCTGCGTGACATAGACTTCTTCCTTCAAAGGACCGTTAAGAAACGCCGTCTTTACGTCCATTTGATAGACAATGAATCCCTTATGTGTAGCATAAGCAAGGAAAATCCTGACCGCTTCCATTCGAGCTACTGGTACAAATGATTCTTCAAAATCAATACCCTCTTTCTGTCCATACCCTTTAGCCACTAGCCTAGATTTATTCTTGATGATCGTGTTCTCTTCATCCATCTTGTTTTTCCAGATCCATCAAAGATTTAATGGTGTAACATCGTATGGTCTGTCAACAAGTTCCCAGACTTTCAGTCTTTCAAATTGTTGAAGTTCATCTGTCATCGATTCAATCCAAGCATGATCAGCCATGGCTTCTTTGATGTTTTTCGGTTCAGCTAAGCTCACGGCGAGTGCGAACATACAAACATCGCCATCGGTGTGAAGTTGTCGTCTTGTACGAACGGGTTGTGAAGGGTTTCCAATGACATGAACCAAAGGATGATCTCGGGTCCAATGATGTGTTGAAGGATGTCGTTGATAAAACGTATGCATATTTGACGGATCAACATGGCGAGTAGAAGACTCTCCAGTTTCATGTACCGGTGTACCGAATGGGTTGATAAATTCGTCTTCGTTAGATAATGCATTATCTGCTTGATTTGTGTTCTCTAGAGCAATGACAGTAGTTGTGGATGTTGTAGGATCGATTGTTGAAGTGATATTCTGAGGAGGTAAATCTACAGCAACCGGTGTTGAAGTAGATGAAGTTGTATCCTTTTGTTGATGATGATCGGTATCATCATTCTTATCATGAGTGACAGCGGAAGACTTCGATACAACTTGTTTCTCCCCCGTGAAATATTCATCATACATTGGTCCATATAACATTTCTAACTCTTCAATTTTCGTGTCGACTATCATATCAACTCTAGGAACATTTTCTGGAACCAGCGTTGAACTTGACGGTTCATTGCTGTGGTCTTGAGTTCCGAGTTCCGTGCGGTTGTGAACGGAAGTCGTTTGTTGTTGTGGATCGGGACTTAAACTATTTTGTTCAAGTGCCATTTCTTGCAATTCATCAAATCGAATGTGAATAGTTTCGACAATCAATTTTGTTCTCTTGTTGTACACTCTATACCCCTTAGTCTGAGTTGCATATCCCACAAGAATACATGCATCACCTTTTTCTTTCATCTTATCCAAATTTTCACCATCTCGAATAATGTAAGAAGTACATCCAAAAACATGAAGGTGTTTGAGTGAAGGTTTTCGATCATGAATTATGTGATATGGTGTCTTTTCGTGTCTTGAGATAATTAAGGAGCGGTTTTGTGTGTAGCATGCGGTTGACACGGCTTTGGCCCAAAAGTATAGTGGAAGTTTGAAGCGGATAATAATTTTCGAGCAGCCTCAACTAAAGTACGGTTTCGTCTTTCAACAACTCCGTTTTGTTCGGGTGTTCGAGCAATAGATGTTTCATGTTCAATCCCTTCGGCTTCAAAATAGTTTCTTAGTTTTGAATTCAAAAGTTTTGTACCTTTCTCAGTACGGACCACTTTAACTTGAGATTGAAGACCACGTTGTATCAGTTTAAGGAAGCTGATGAGAACATCGGGTGTTTCATCCTTGGACCTCAAGAACTGAGTCCATGTGTATCTTGAGTAATCATCGACAATTACCAGAATATATTTCTTTCCATTGATACTCTGAACACGCATGGGACCACACAGATCCATGTGAAGAAGATCTATCCGTCCTTTAGAGCTTGGTGTGGTCTTTGTTTTGAAGCTACTTCGTTTAGCTTTACAAATTTTACAAGAGGAACAAAGATGATCTTTGATGAATTTCAAACTTGGAAGGCCTCTCACAATATCTTTCTTGGAAAGCAGGTTGATGGTATCAAAGTTGAGATGAGAAAGACGTTGATGCCATAACCATGCCTGAGTCGATGAAGCTTTAGCCATGAAGCAAATTGGAGTTGATGAAGTTGTGTCTTGAAGTGAAATTGTGTAAAGATCATTACCCCTTGTACCAGTAAGTAAGTCATTCCCATCATAATCACGAACAAAACATGTCTTCTTTCTGAAAGCAACCTCCAAATCCGCATCACAGAATTGACCAACCGAGAAAAGATTGTGATTGAGCCCTTCGACTTAGTATACCCTTTTAATCGTGATATTCCCCTGAACCAAATCTCCATATCCTACGATCGGTGCAAATTGATCATTTCCGAATCAGACCGTACCCAGGAACTTCTCCACGAAGTTAATTAGAAGCTTGAGATTCCCCGTCATGTGCTTCGTGCATCCGGAGTCCAGTATAAAGAGAATTATTTGTATCACCTGCAGAAGAGTTAGAACACGATGGAGCATTTGCTAAATTGGATACCATAGTATTTGTGATTATAGAATCATTAGTGTCCTTAGTAATATCTAAAGGCATACTAACACTCGTAGTCACATTTTATGTCCTAACTTTAGGCATCCATTTACATCCGGGAGGACATTGATTAGCAAACCACCATTTCCACAACTTACTAGCAGACTCATATAATTCCTTAATTTTGCTTCTAGGGTTCTTAGTGGTAGAGTCTGATTCATTACTTTTCTTAGTGGGGGTTGCACCAGAATGGTTCACTTTGCGTTTGGGTTTACTAGCTCTAATAGGCGTTACAACTTGCTTCTTAGTTCTAGTATCTACGCCTTTGACTTTATTCATAGCACACACAGAATGATTAGCATTAGCACACTTTCCACATTTAACACAAACAAATTTCACATGCATAGCATTCAAATCATTCACAGCATTCAAATCGTCATTACAAGCGATTACAGACTTTTTATTCTTAAAAACATTTAAATTCCTAGGGTGTTCTTCTACTTCCTTCATCTTCCCTTGATTCTTGTGTTTCCAGACCGTATCATTCACTTGAGTGCGCTTAAGCTGAGGCCGGCTAACACTAGTAGTGGAAACTATTCTTGTAGTAGAAGACACACGAATATTAGTGTTTCTAGAAGTCTGTGGCGAGTGAGTATCTTTGTTTGTGGGCTTAGTGGGCATTCTATACATCCCTGGTTTAATCACATTATTGTGCTTAACGCTTGGTGCTATAGTATTCCTTATCGGTTGATTTTGTGGTAACCTTTCCTTTCCATACATCTTGGGGGCAAGCACAGGTTTTGTAAACGAGGAATTTGATAAAGCAGATGGTTTTCCCAAGATAGAGGATCTATTCACTTTAGAAGCAGTGGGTTGTCTAACATCAGGTTTCTTAATGCTAGGTTCCACGACTTTCCCACCCATTTTAGCAACGAGTTTCTGCAACTCTGCTATCGCTCTGTCCCTGTCTTGTAACTGAGCTTTCAACCCTTTAATTTCCAAATTCTGTTCATTCATTTCTCGAAACGTTCGGGAAAGTTTTTCTTGCAATTTATTATCATGTGGAAAACTACCAACGTCTTTTTGCAAAGCAAGTTCAAGAGAATGACAATGTTTTTGAAGGAAATCAGTTTTGTGTTGTAGTAACTCAAAAGCCTTTTTATCAACATTTTCTTTATGTTTCGAAAGCTCAATTTCAAGACGCTCACTTTCTTTGAGCTTATCAAGATATTAGCATGCAACCTCAGAATATTCATCAATATCAGCACAAGATGTAAAATAAGCACACATAACATCGTTAGAAATACATTCTTGCAATAGTAAATCATATTCATCTGAAAAATCAGACTTCTCCATTTGAAGATCTTCAATGTGTTTATCAAGAGATTCAACATATTTTAAGTCATCATACATTTCAGACTGAATGAACTCCTCAAGTTGAAGAACAGTTTCTTTAATCAAAGCCGTGTTAGGAATTAAGAGTTCTTTCACAAGAAAGGTAATATCTTGAGGAATCGAACATGTCCACTCAGCATTTTCATGTTTTGCCCAGTCTCTTTCAACAATAGATTTAACATTATCTATGTGGTGTTTAAGAATGCCTAATGTTTTCCTACTCTTGCTTTTAGATTCATCTAGAGGGAGGTAGTTTATGTATTTGTACACATTAGATTTCTTAGGGGCAAATGCTTTCTTCCATTGAATTCTCTTTTGTTTGCATTCTAAAAACACTTCCTCACGGGTTTTCTGAGTTTGTTTGTTGAAAAGACCATAAATACTATTCTCATAAGCATAATTATATGGTTTTACAAACTCCTTATTGACAAGAGGTTGACTATCATTATCCCAAAGGGAAGTCTCTTCACTATCGGCACTTACAGGCATGCAATCAAGATTGGTCCTTTCAGTCTCATCAAGATAAAGTCACGGGTTCGCAGCTTGAGCTTTGGCAAGGTACTCAGGACTTGCAAAGCTAGCTTGACCCTTAAACATTGATGGAGGTGCTAGAATTCTTACGGATTGAATAGAATCATGCGTTTTATAAATAACTTTCTTAAAAAATTCAACTTGTTCTTCTAATTTCGTTACTTTTTCAGTTTCTTTATCGTATCTACTTTTGAAGTCTTGTTTTAACGCATCTACCTCTTGTTTCTTATCCTCAAGAATTTTAGCAGAATCGGTAGTGGTCATAGATAGCTTTTGTTCAAGTTCATTTACTTTGGTATTGGCAAGGTACGTTTTTTGACGTTCATCCATTAAGTAAACATTATATTGACGCTTCTCTTTGGCTAATAGCTCAAGAGTTGTATTATATTTGTTTTAAAAATCGTCCTTTTGACTTTTTAACGCACTTCCCTTGTACCCCTCAAGCTCTTTGGTTTTCTGAAGGAGCTCATCTCTATAGCTTTTAGTCATCTCAGTAGATTTGATAAGAGCAGCTTTGCATTCTTCAAAACTTTGAGTGAGCGTAGCGTTTGCCTTCTTTAATTGCTTTTGACTCTTTTTATTTTCAGTGACATCTTTTTGTAAAGTAGCAATTAAATTATCAAGCGCAATACGTTCCTCTTCATCATATTCATTTGCATGTTGATCATCCTCAGACTCATTATTGCACATGTCTGATGAATCGGGTGTGGTATTGCTATCAACCGATTCTATCATACACGTGTCATTAATGGCATTGGGTAGATCACTATGCCTAGGAATATCACCAAACACATTATATTCATCAGTAGTGTGTACCTTATCGATTGGCTCAGTGTCAAAGATAGGGCCATAGTCATCTTCAGTGACTTTGAGAACTTCTTCAACCTTTGCCATGTACGAGTAATGTGCATCGAGCTCTTGATCAGAATCTTCATCATCAGTATCATCAAGCATTGCTCCTTCCTCAACTGACAATTTAACTCCCGCTTCCATCTTTTTGCATAGCAGCATCTTTTCCTTATGATAACCAGAGTCTCTAACCCGTTTTGGCTTCATGCATTCCTTTGCCATATGCCCATAACCTTGGCAATTAAAACATTAAATCCCACTCTGCTGAACCACTTGACTTCCAACCGTTTCCCTATTCCCAGTAGCAACAACAATCCTCTGAGTATCATACTTGGCAGTTTGTCGATCATACCTTGAAGAACCCTCAACATATGTTGGATTATGTCGATCATACCTTGAAGGACTTTCACCACGTCGACGTGTGTCATACCTTGGAGGACTCTCAACATATCGATTCTTTGTGTTAGATGAAGTACGAAGATTGTTGTTGGTGGGTTTGTAGATTTTCTTGTAAGTCTTCATTATGAAAGCAATTTGTTGTTTCATATCTCGATTCTTTTGAGCTTGTTCTTCATCACTATCTTCTTCAGATGATGACTCAGATGGTGGTGATGGTGCTCTTGGCACTTTACCTCGAGATCTTGTGGATGATGAAGACTTAGATGATGTGGAATATCATGGTGAAGATGATGTAGTGGAGTATGGCTTAGGAGCACGAGAGTGATGATCTTGAACATGTTGTGTGGTAGTCACTAAAGCAAGTGGATTAGCCATCTTGGCAACACGTTCAGTTCGAATCTCATTTGCTTCATTCTGAAATTGCTTCAAGATGTCAAAGAGTCGATGATATGAGACCTCGTCTAACTTTTCTTGTTGTTTCACCAAAGTGACGAACCGTGTCCACTCGGGTTGAAGTTGTTGAAGAAATTAAACATTGACTTACATGGTGGAGACTTGCAGATTATTTCTTGTCATGTCATTCATCATCTTATAAAACCTGGATTAGTAAGAGTCAATTGATTCTCCATCCCTTGAAGTAAACTTGCCAAAATTCCAAAACAAGTTTGTTTTGACATCTTGTTTGTTGAGTGATTCTCCTTGTTGCAAGCGTTCAATCGCAGACCACATTTCATGTGCTGTCGGGCATGCATCAACCGTAGAGTAAATATCATCTCCAATCCCACTTAAAACCATATAGATGGCTTCCTTCTCCGCATCATGCCAAGCACAATTTTCAGGTGTGAGATCAGCTCTTGTTTCATCACGTTCACATGCAGGTACTGGATCAGTAGTATCTGTGGCTGCTCTTGGAGGAATTGAGATCTTCTTAAATATATATGGTCCATGAGTAATACATTTCCTCAAGGCATCACCATTAGGTCTTGTATCAAGGTATCGTATGAACCGTGATTGCCATTGAGCATACCGACCAGACACAAGCATTGATGGTCTTTCTTTGTTGCCTGCCACCATTATGTTGTTGTTCGTCACACGATATTTGGCAGTAGAATCCATCTCAATATTCTCTGAAATGATGAAGTGAATATGGATCTTAAGTAGATTTGTTGTGATTGTTGTTGTGGTTAAAATTCCGAAAATTGCAATTTTTCTTCAGTCCGACAATAAATTCCCTAGTCCGACGAAACGGTAGACCAAAAAATGTTGTAATCGCCAAATTTTGAAATCGAGCTAGAAATGTCCTAAAACTAGTATGGAAAAAAATTGAATTTACTTGACGGAAAAATTTTTACTTTTTTTTTTTTTAAAAAAATCTTCATGTAAACGATATTCCGAAACTAGTCTAGATGGTGGCTAATTCTAAAAAATACTCGAACAAAATTTGGCTAAACAGATCTCAATATCCCATCGCAATGTTGTCCCATCGCAATGTAGTACCATCGCAATGTTGTCCCATCGCAATGTTTGTCGCAATATCCTATCGCAATGACCCCTGTCGCAATAACCCTGTCGCAATGACCCTGTCGCAATATTTCTATCGCAATCTCAGTCGTAATATCCAATCGCAATCTTCAATCGTAATATCCAATCGCAATCTTCAATCGCAATAACCAATCGCAATCTTCAATCGCAATACCAATCGCAATCTCAATCGGAATGATAAACCCTAGCGTATTGCGATGGAAGGCAAAGGAATTCTGTCGCAATGTGGGTATTTTTTCCGAAACTTTAGCTAAAAAATGAGATTTTTCGCCAAGAAAAAACGTGATTTTACCCAAACTAAAGCAACCAAATCCCTACCACAACTATGTAGAAGATGTGTATCAAGATTTAGAGCACGGAAAACACACAAAAACTGAATTCGTGAGATGAGAAAGAGATTAAATCTTACGAATCAAATAAAAACACAACAATCATAAATCTACCCCATGGCGATTGATACCAATTGTTGTCCCATATATTTAGATGATATAGCACGAATTAAAGAAAGAAAATAGATGAAGAAGATGAATTCTAGAGAGAGAAAGTAGAGAGAGAGATGATTAACTTTGGGAATATTAGATTAGAAGTGAGAAAAATGAACAACCAACCCTCCTAACATGCTAGGAGGGTATTATATATAGTCCACTCACATGCGGGCTTTAATGGACTATATATTAGGCCGGGCTTGTCTTTTGGACTTTAATTAGTTTAAATCCAAGCCCGTAAACCACGACTAATTAACTACCTATTACAACGTTCTAATTAATGTTACAATAATAACCTATGACCGAGCATTCTTGTTTGACTCAATATTTTGAGGCTAACACAAACAACGAGAACACATGGGTTTTTGAAAGAATACGAGTACTCTACGTTTACCATAGTAACTTATAATTAACCCTATCATTTCTCGTCCTCATTTAAGAGACTTAGCCTAATGTGAAGTTAAGGAATCGAAGCTAAGTGCTCAACGGTCGAGTCAAAAATTACTCTTATTCTCGCCATCGGAAAACCTACATTCGTGTCATCAAACACTTATAAAACATGAGAAATTTTTAAAAATTTGGCCATTTTTAGCCTTATTTTGCAACAAAACGATAAACAAGAAGATAAACTTTGGAAAGCGTGAAGGTTTGGCAAGGCAAGTATCTATTCACCCCCCATACTAAAGTTAAACATTGTCCTCAATATTTCGAGTCTAGGGATGCAAACACCCCCATACTAGAGACGTAGTCGAATGCCTAATCTAGCATGGAAAGGGTGTAACCATTAAATTTAAAGCCGTTTATAAAGTGTGCTATAAACCTATGGTTAGAACATCAAAGGATATATCATGGATATTGAGAAAGTCTTCAAAGTAAACGATCGAGTGCTCCCATAAAACGAACACGAGAGGCTCCAATCATGAAGATAATGATCATCTAAAATCCACAATTCACAAACAACCACGAAACAAAGGTTGGAAGGGCCCAAATTCCCACACGTTACTACATTAGAGAACGATAATATGTACATAGGATAAGCATGGGACTCCCCCACGAGGCACCTCGTTTTTTATTACCGAGTCATGAGCTCGACTTGATCCCCTAAATACTAGTTATCATTGGGGAAGGTGATTTGGTCGAGGTAGTTCAAGGATGGAACTTCCCCGCCAAAGTAGTGCTTCAACCTATGTCCATTCACCTTGAAATTGGGGCCATCATTTTGAGCTAGCTCGATGGTCCCATATGGAAATACTTGAGTCACGGTGAATGGACCGGACCAACGGGATTTCAACTTACCGGAAAAGATTTTCAAACGAGAATTAAAAAGCAAAACTTGATCCCCAATGTTAAAAACCCGGTTTTTAATTTTAGAATCATGCAAATTTTTAGTCTTTTCTTTATAAATCAATGAATTTTCATAAGCAATATCCCTTAATTCATCCAATTCATTTAATTGCATTTTCCGGTGTTTTCCCGCGGTCTCCATATCATCATTACAATGCTTTAGGGCCCAATAAGCCTTGTGTTCGAGTTCAATTGGCAAGTGGCAATTCTTCCCATACACTAGCTTATAAGGAGTGCACCCAATGGGCGTCTTATGAGCGGTCCTAAAGGCCCATAAAGCATCGTCCAACTTATCCGACCAAGATTGTCGGTTTTCCCCAACGGATCTCTCCAAGATCCTCTTTAACGCTCGGTTGAAACCTCTACTTGCCCACTCGTTTGTGGGTGATAAGCCGTAGAAAGCCGATGTGTAACCCCATATTTCCTTAGGACCCTTTTGAATTGGTCGTTATAAAAATGGGTTCCACGATCGCTTATGATCGCACGAGGGGTTCCAAACCGAGAAAACAAGCTTTTCAAAAACTTGACTACCACACGAGCATCATTGGTGGGCAAAGCCTTAGCTTCCACCCACTTAGATAGGTAGTCAACCGCGACAAGGATGTACTTATTACCACGAGATTATGGGAACAGCCCCATAAAGTCTATGCCCCAAACGTCAAAGATCTCACACACTTGGATGATACTTTGTGGCATTTCATCTTTTTGTGAGGCTTTTCCTTGTCGTTGGCATGAGTCACATGACTTCACAAGCTCATGTGCATCTCGGTAAATAGTAGGCCAAAAGAAACCGGCATCAAAGACCTTCTTAGCTATGAGATTAGCACCGTGGTGACCACCCGTGGGTCCCTCGTGACAAGCTCTAAGGATGTTAGAAGCTTCGGTGCCAAATACACAACATCGGATGATTTGATCCGCACAAGTTCGAAACAAGTAAGGGTCGTTCCAAAAGTAGAACTTGACGTCACGAAAGAATTTTCGTTTTTCTTGAGTCGTCATACCCTTGATGATGAAGTTGCCCGCTTGGTAATTTGCGATGTCCGCAAACCATGGGGTGGAACAATCAAGCTTAGAATTCACTACACCAAGTGTCTCGAGCGGAAATGTTTCGTTGATTTCCTTGGGCTCTTAAACACTTTGGTGAGGATCTTCCAAACGAGAAAGATGATCGACCGCTAGATTCTCGGCTCCTTTTTTGTCAACTATTTTGTGATCAAATTCTTGAAGGAGGAGAATCCAACGAAGTAATCTCGGCTTTGCATCTTGTTTAGCCATAAGATACTTGATAGCCGAATGATCCGTATACACTATGCATTTCGTCAAGACGAGATAAGGTCGAAATTTCTCAAATGCATACACCACGGTAAGGAACTCCTTCTCTGTTGTAGTGTATTTTAGTTGAGCCTCGGTCATCGTCTTGCTAGCATAGTGAATAGGCAAGAAGTGATTTTCAGGACGTTGCCCCAATACGACCCCAATAGCATAGTCACTAGCATCACACATCAGCTCAAAGGGGAGGTTCCAATTAGGAGCAACAAGAATGGGAGCTTCGGTAAGTTTCCTCTTATGGATTTCAAAGGCTCGTACACAATCTTCGTCAAAGAAAAACGTGCCTCTTTTTCAAGAAGATGTGTAATAGGTCGAGAGATCTTTGAAAAATCCTTGATGAATCGACGATAAAAGCCCGCGTGGCCTAGGAAACTCCTAACTCCCTTAACGGTTTTGGGATGAGGTAATTTGGCGATGACGTCTACCTTAGCTTGATCTACCTCAATCCCCGCTTTCGAAACCTTGTGCCCTAAGACGATTCCACTTTTAACCATAAAATGACATTTTTCTTAATTGAGCACCAGGTTGGTTTCTAATAACTGGATTTTGCTCGGTTGAAAAATTCGTTTCTCGGTATCTCTTCGAATTGATTTCCGGTTCAAAGTGCGACTCAGTTGTTCTTGGTAGAAAAGAAATAGAATGGTTGTCGTTGTAAACTAATTAAAAATAAAGACTTGGAACTAATAAAACTAGAGTAAAGGCGATAAAAAGAAATACTGAAAGATAAAAACTTAACGAAAAATTAAAGACGAGAAATTAAAAACGAAATAAAGTAAATGACACAAACTTAAACTTAAACTAAAAGGAAGGCAAGTAAAAATGCAAATAAGGAAAAAGGCGGGAAAAGTAAAGCTTAAGAATTAAAAATATAAAAGTACAAAAAAAACTGAAAAACTCATTCGGAATATCACCCTCATCCGGAATAACAAAGCTCACCCGGAATATGTCACTCATCCAGAATAAACCAGTTGATCCGAATAAAGTTCTTGATCCGGAATGAAAAAGGGAAAAGAGGTTGATTCGGAATACGGACCTTGATCCGGAATATTATTCCGCATGAAGAATTTGATCCGGAATAACAGATATTCTGAATGAAGTGGCTTGATCTGGAATAATCAAGTATTCCGAATGAAGAGCTTGATCCGGAATAAACTGCTGAAACGATTGATTCGGAACAAATGGCTTTGATCCGGAATCCGGGCAGATAAACAGTAGGATGAACACGAAGAACAGGGGTTGAAGAAAAGGCACGAATTTAATCAAATCTAACCAAAACAAACCAAAAGATTAAACCAAAATAACCAGTAAACATCAACTAACAATAATCAATCCAAACAATTCAACAAAACTAACAAATAAAGCCAAATCAATCAAAACCCACTTGATTGAAAACCATAAAAACTCAAGAACATGAACACAAAGATTAAACACAAATTAAGAAAGGTAGATGAGAGAGTAAACAAGAAAAGTAAAGATGCATCAACAATTAAACAAAACTTACTTGGAATTAAAAGGAATTAAAAGGTGCGATACAAGAAATTAAAGTGCAAGAAATTAAATTGCAAGGTGTGAAAATGGTGGAAGATGTGGGTTGTCAATCCACCCAACAACAACATATGAATACACTAAGGAACTATTTATAGGGGAGATTAGGGAGGTGCGTAGGAAGCTTCCTCCCCTCTTTCATCTTTCCTTAATTGCGTCATTAAGTCCTTGCTCTTCTTAATTCTTTGTTAATCTTCTTAATTCTTTGACTTTAACGACTTTGTCTTGGGATTTCCTTGAACTCGTCTTGTAATTCTTCAATAAATTAGTCTTGAGTTCTTCGGCTTTTAGTAAACTTCCGTCTTTTGACTTTTTCTTCGATAAATCTTCAGAATTGGTCTTGGACTTCCGTTCTTTTTGCACTCTTGACTTCTTGACTTCGTCTTTCGTCTTTTTCTTCGATAAAAGCCTGTGAATGCCCGTGTTTTCTCCACTTTTCACCTTTTCGTCCTAAATCACAACAAAAACACAAACCACGCATAATTCCGACATAAATGACATAAAATACACGTTTTGGCTCGGTTATTATTGTAATTAACTGATAAAAAGGATGGGTGTTTACACACCTATCAAATCCCCTACACTTGACCATTGCAATGTCCTCATGCAATGCATAAGTTACAAAGCACGTTTACATTTTTCATTACAATTAACCCACCTTGGCCTTTATTAAAGAGGTAGAAAATTATACACATTCAAAGGAAGAAAGAAATCAAAAACCTACCTTTGGGTTTTGAAAATGTCATGAATGATCATCATCCTCAAGTTTCACGTTCCCCAAACAAAGCTTAAAAACGAGATCATTGTTATTATAAGTTAGCAAACTAACACGAACTCATGTGGGCCAATTATTCACTTAGACTCCCTTATTCCTAGGTGTATCTCTTATATTTTATTATTGTCTTGAATGATCACGAGGATGCATTGTTGACTTATTTCGATAGTTATTAAGGCTGAAAATAAAGTGGGATGATTTAACCAAAAAAGGACAAAATCTTTTAAAACTGCTTCTCGGGACCTCATAAAGTTCATATCTTGGCATAACTCGCTTCGCGATTTGAGACCTTTCTCGGACCGATATTTGGCAGCGACTTCATACTTCAAATCTTGAGAGACGTTCATGAAATAATGGTTTTCTCTTCATAATAGGAATTTCTTCACTAGAAGTTTTGAGAGATTCTTCACACTTGGACCACGACTTCTTCATTTTTCTCCAATCTTTATTTTGGAATTTGATATACAACGATCTGCCTCCTTTTAGGACTTGGATCTATTTATCCTCATACCTTGTTAGGGCCTTTTTGGATAGACTTCTCCATGAATTTTGGGGAGTATTTGCTTTTCGTCATGTGTCTCGATCCTTTATATTGATTTTTGATAAATGACTCTTCACATCACTTGGGATCTTTAGCAACAAAATGTAGCCCTCATGCCTTGTTAGGACCTTTTTGGACTCGCCAATCTTCGCACCCCGCTTCAATAAGTTATGTCTTGGCTATTGATGAGACTGCAATTATACATAGTCTCATCGTCCAAATCGGGCTTAAAACGCTTAAAATATCATCAAAATACCCCTATATATGCTTGTATTTGTGTCTTGTGTATTTTAGGTACGGATATCGAGAAATCAACAAATGATCACAAGAATAGAGCAAAAACGAACACGGGAAACGAAGCCGCACAAAGAACCGGGCCCACATCATGTATTTTGCTAAAAGCCCCTTGAAGAATTGAAGAATGTCAAGAATAGTCCCCCAACTTTTGAAGATTGACACTTTATACCCCTAAGAATCTCAAAAATACTTTGGGGTCCCTAAAGTATAAAGACTTGTCAAGATTGGCCCTTCTAGTTTGAAGATGTTACCTATTAAACAACAAGGACTAATGTTGCAAATGAAAAAGAACTGTGGATGCAATTGGCCAAGGATGGGTGGTGAAATTAACTAAGGACTCAAAGTGAAAAGCTGTTAAGTAGGGAGATAACGAGGGGGACCAAACCTGCCACTTTACCCAAACTATCTAACCTAACATCCCATTACCCATTAACACCCGACAACCTTAATTCCTTCATCCAACCCACGCCTGCCACCTCACCCTCCAATATCCCTCCACCAATCAAAATGCTCAACCCTTCCAACTCACACCCCACTCACCCTTTTAAACTGATTTCTATAATCAGTTTATAACTTCCCTCCTAAAACACCTTTTTAAAAAACTAATTAACCCAAAAACAGATTTAACTAACCCCTCCAACCCCCATAAACCCTAATTACGCCAGGTACGATTGAGCTCAAAACAAAGGGGTTTTCCCCCATCTTTTCCAGATTAACAATAAATCATCCGTTAATCAAAACCCATTACCCAAAATGAGATCCCAACCATCCCATGTGACCCTGGGACCCTCCCCTGCCTATCACTTTCGCACCAAAACCCCAAAACCGACCAACTTAACGGCTCACGTGTATTCCTTCGCCCCAAAGGAAGATTAAATGGCCAAGATCATTTCAAGAGAAGCTATCATCCAGCAGGCATCACATAAGACGATTTTGACTAATTTTTCAAAGATTCTTCAAAAGGGCAAAATTGGGCATTCATAGCTTAGGGTTTTCAGCTTTAATGTAATTCTAGATTGTTCTTGGGAGTATTATATAAGCTGTCAACATGTGACAAGCTTACTCGTTCCAGAAATTTTGTAAAATTTTATTTATTAATGAAAATGAAGTTTAACTTTTTACAAGAAATCTGAGTTCCAATTTTTCTGTTTAGTAGTTTAACCATCTTCATTGTTTGGAAGTTTGTCAAGATTTAAAAAGTTTTCATTTCACAAGAAGTTTTCAGAAATCCGTTTTTTTGAAGTTTCTTGGCAAAAGTTTGCAAAATCATGGATCCAATAATGAATTGAAGTGAAAGTGGATTTTCAGTATTGGACTATTGGTTTTGATAAGTTTTTGTCAAAATCTCTTCAAGTTTCCAGTTTGGTTCCATTGTTTTGAAAGAAATCAGTTTGAAAAAAAAGTCATTTTTTTCCTTATAAGCTAAGAGATAAGCTAGCTTAGGCCATAAGCTAGGCTTATACTCATTTAAGCTTATCTTCCAGGTCATTATTTGCTCTATTTGTTTGATCTCAGCAGGCACCAAATTTTGCATATTGGATGAATGGTGGTTGAAGTCCATCATCATCATATTCTGGCCATACTACAAGCTCTTTTCTAAAGTTGTCAGCTCAAGCCCGAGCTTGATGGAGAAGGGTAAGCTACCCTTTGTGATTCCTGGATGTAGGATCACCAGGTAAATCTCTTTTCTCCTCTCTCTATACTTGCTTTGAGGATATTTTTGAGCTAGAGTAATTTTTAGGGATAGGGTTGTGGATGGAAGAACAAATGCTAGATATTGCATCCCTGATAGATTAGAACATGTTAGAGTTTATTTGATTAGGTTTGATGCAAGTTAGGTTAGAAATCTTGGTTTAAATTCATGTTTCTGTTTTTTAAGGGGTGTTTGGATTCAGGTTTTAAGTTCAGTTTGCAAGGTGCATTTGGTTTAAAATCTGCTTAGATTCACTCATTTTAGTATCTTTGTGTTTTATCTGCTTAGTGTGTTAGTTTTGGGTACCATTTGGTAAGTGTTGTATGCATAAACCTTGATAACCATTGCCTAAAAATCAGTAAGCATCAAATCTGCCTTAATTTTGTGATTTTTCCATTTCAAAATTTGGTGCTTGTTAGGATATAGGTTAGGTTAGGGATTGTGAGTGATTTGGGGGAGTGTGTGAGTGAATTGAGTGAGTTTTGGCCAACCAAAACTCACCCAATTGCACTTTGCATCAGCAAAGTCCCATCAGACCCCCCCCCCCCATTGCCTTACAGTAACTGAATTTGAGCATTTTGAGCTAGATTTTGTTGAGTGACCTTGTATTTTAAGCTTTTTATTGACTCCCCACAACCCAACTGGTTGTGGGGGTGCCTTTGTTTGCCCACTAATCCAAGCAACAAGCAAGATCTAGGCACAAAAGTGCCCAGACCTAATTTTTTGTGAAGGCAGTGGGAACTAACTTCCCACTGCTAGTGTAAAAGTTGCCCCTGCTAAGCAAAAGGACAAAAAGTGACCAAATGTCACTTTCAGTTTCATAATTTTTTGTCTTTAGTGGTGAAAAATTGGAATTAGACTTTGAAACCAATTTTGTTATTTTTCTTATTTTATGTATGATTTTTCTGTTTAATTAATTTTTATTTTACTATTCATTTAGTATTTTTCACATTTAATAGCTATTTTTAATTAACTTTAAAGTTTCTGTTTTTGTCTTTTAGTGCCAAAAATTGGTATTTTTCAGCATAAACATTTTTATTAGATTTAGAAAAACATTTTAAGAGTTTTAGTATAAAAGGTTTTTACTGTTCATCTTTTTATTAATTTTTAGAATTAATTTAAGTTAATTAGGGTTTTATTTAAAACTGTTTTTGTCTTTTAGTGAAAAATTTATTATTTTTCAAACTTTTGCATTTTTCCACTGTTCATTAGAGTAAATTAGGATTTTTAAAATTGTTCAATTAATTTTGGCATTATTTTATTATTTTTTATAATTATTTTAGTTTAAAAATAGTTTTTAGTCATTTAAAAATAGAAAAATAGTAATTAAAATTTAGGAAAAATACTTTTTAGTTTATAAATAATATAAGTGAGTTATTTGTCCAATAAAATAATATTTTGGGCCTTTTCTTAATTATATTTAATTTTTGGGCTTTAATTAGCATTAAAAATTGAATATTTAATTAATAAAAGGTTTTAAGATATTTTTATTGGATATTTATCCTTATTTATATTATTTTGAACTACTTTTTCATTTTTAATTTGTTTTTAGCTTAATTTTTTTAAATTTTCACGTTTTACGTACTTACGTTTGCGTTTTACGTTTTTCGTCGTAGTTAATTGTAATCGTAGTTCGTCTCTAGTTTTCTTTCTTTTCTCATCTAAAAACGACACTACCCCAAACTTTTGATTATACTTATTGGCACATTAATCCACACACCTCCTCGAGAACGAACCCGCATTTGTTCGGTTTCGCGTTTTTCCTAAAACGTGCAACTTAACGCTTGCCCTATTTTACCTTCCTTTTCCTAAAGGGGTAACTTTACAACTATCAAAATGGCGCCGCTGCCGGGGAGGTGTTTTTAGTGTGCCATTATTAGTATCGTGTTTTTGTGAGTGGTGCGTTTTTGCTTTTCTAATTTTGAAAAGCGTGAATATCGTACTTACTCATTTTTGTTATTTTTTCCTTAATATATTATAATATCCAAATAAATTGTGTTTAGTTTTCCTAAATTAAACACACAACAATCATTTTACTATATTGTAGATATATTCGTTTTCGTTTTTATTGTGAATATTATTAATATATTGTATTTACGTAGAACAATAAAAATACAAGTACTCCAAATACGTGAGAAATCACAACCTTGATTCGGGATTTCATCACTCGATCATTGTATTCGAATCCAAAGCAAAAGTAAAAGACAAAATAGATAAATACTTTCGTGAGGCTTGATTTCAATTAACACAAACTATAAGGTGGGTATAAGGCGGTTGTATTTCACGACCTAAAGGAAAAAGGCTCTTAAGTGCTTAGCGCCGCCTCGTTTCCTCCGCTTGCTTGTGCGTGTTTTGAGAAAGAAGGCTAATCGAGGGTTTGCCAACCAAAGTATTATCTACGTATATATATTTGCTTGTTTTCAAGATTAAACCCTCTTGAACGTTTTGGTGTTCCACCAACGTTCTTAAGTCATCGAAGGCGTTCACTCCACGTGATCGTTTTCATTCCTTGAGGCTCCTTTAATCAAGAAAGTCGATTCGAGGAGAGATTTGTAGATTTTTGTCTACGTAATACATTCAAAATACCAAAAAGATTAAAAAACAACCAAAAGCACAAAAATAATCTTCTACATTCCCTCTAATTTCATAATTCTCTTCTTTCATCCTCTATAACGTTTAATTCTCGTAACACCGTTCTCGTTGCATCATGTCAAATCATGGTGGATATTATTCGTGTCCATATTGTGGAGGCCCGCCCGATGGTGCCAATTGTTTTTATTGTGAGGTTATTGGAGGTCGAGGGGGTTATCTTTATAACTCCGCTCCACGTGATCATGGTCCCAATTTTCAATCTTACGACCAAGGTCACCCATCGTCTTCGTTTTATTCGTCGTATGATCCGTCTTTTAATTGCAATAATGAGTTTTTTCATAATGCCTTTAATGATTTTGTGAGACGAAATAATGAGAAATTAACGATG
The DNA here is from genome assembly GCA_025667525.1 of Glebionis coronaria. Taxonomy (NCBI): domain Eukaryota; kingdom Viridiplantae; phylum Streptophyta; class Magnoliopsida; order Asterales; family Asteraceae; genus Glebionis; species Glebionis coronaria. The sequence continues at coordinate 608,719 of JANFOE010000183.1, forward strand.
GTGGAAGAACAATTGACTAGCCTTAAGGAAACTTGTAATAAACGAATGGCAACCCAAAGGGACACTTTCAAAAAAATGGAAAACGATTATGACACCTTTATTGAAGAGCAACAACGTTTGTATGATCAAAATGAAGAGATGTGGAAAGGATATGTGGATAGCATTAAGGAAAATCATGCTATTGAAAGAGAAAATTATGATAGAGAGAGAGATAAAATTCTTTTAATGTTCGAGGGCTTAGTGGAAAAATTTAATTCTTTATCTAGTAACACCAATCCTAATTCCGAGGGAGAGGTTAAAGCTTTATCGACTCCTAAGACTCGTACGTCTCGCATTGATCCATGTCTCTCGAATTTTAGATTCGTGCAACCTTCATCGTCTTGTAAAACCATAGAGGAAACGAAAAAGTCATCTAACGAAGTTTTGAAAAATGTTTTTGAAAGTAAACCAAAGGAAAAACTCGTAGGATACTTGGGATATTTAAATCTTGTACCTTGTGAACCTAATTTTTCTAATGAGGATGAAATTATTGAGTATTTTCTAAATCAATTTACACTCAATTTTGACGAAGAAATTCCATTAAATGATTTTAAAGAAGAAAAATGTGAAAAGGTTTTTAAGGAAAGCATTGAACCCTCGGTTTTACAAGATGAACGAAAATTAATTCCGAAGGGACGTGTTAGTAGTTTTGCTAAAATGTTTGAAAACCCACGTTCGATCCCTTCGAAGGACAAAGTTGAAACCGTAAAGGCAAAATCGTCACGAGACGAGCCTTTTACTCCTAATCCCACACCGAGTGAGATTTTGGATTTATCATGTGAGAAGTCCGCCGATGGCCTTGCTCACATCGATACGTTTTTCGATATCGAGGTCGAAACGACAAAGGCAAAATCTTCAATCGAAGAGCCTTCTTTTCCTAGTTTCACGACGGTTGAAGCTAGCGACTCGATTATCGACGACTTTATTGCTCACCCTCTTCCACGAGGAAGAGAAGACGTTTTTGATCCCGATGGAGATTTTTGCGATATCAAACGTATTCTTGATAACCCGCTTTCGATTTTCGAGTTGGATGAGGACCGTTGCGTTAGCCCGGAGGGGGATGTTTTGTTAATTGATTCACGTTTTAAAAATTCAAATCCTCCTCCCGCCTTCAAGATAAATGTGGAAATTTTAAGTGTGCCTAGAATTAATTTAGAAACACCAAATATTTTCAATTTAATCAACTTGGGTTTTCGTAACAAAGAGTTAAAAAATGAAAAAGGGAATGATTTTAAAATCAATTTTAAAGATTTTCCAATGCTAACTCCGTCATCACCTCGCTTAATTGAGCTTGCTACAAACGCGTCTACTTCTTTTGACGACGTTTTGTGTGGATCTAGTATGGGGGAAGCCCCATTTGTTCCCTCACACTTCTCCACCGAGGACGAGATTTTTGACCCCTGTATCACGTTTAAGATAAAATCTCGGTCTTTTACCGAAGTAGTCACTAGAAGATCCTTCTACACTTACGGTATGAGTTTACCTCGAGTGACTCGATTTTTATGCCCAACCAATGTCCCACCCTTCTCTTCTTATGCTATTTTCTTGTGTCCCTTTGGGACGTTGTTACTTGAACTCGTGTTGTTTCGTTTATCATCCGAAAACGAAGACACGATCTTTGATCCCGGTATAGAGGTTTTGCCTTTATACACGGTTGCTTTTGGGCCTTGATTACATGTAAGTCCCACTAAAAATGACCATACCAAGATTATCCCTAAATGATCACATTTATGGGGATTCGAGTCGAGCTTTTGACTCGGTTAACAAAAACAAGGTGCCTCGTGGGGGATTCTCATGCTTATCCTTGTAAATATTATCGCTTTCTTAGTTAACGTAACGAGGGGACTTGTGCTCTTCCTACCTTTGTTCCGTGGTTGTTCGTGATTGTGATTTTTTAGGTTCATCGTCATCATTGAAGCCTCTCGTGTTCGTTCTACGGATCACTCGAGCTTCGATCGTTGCCTTTGGAGATTCCGATATCCGATGATATCCTTTTATGTTCTAACGTTTATCTTATTAGCATAATTCATAAACGGCTTTTAGGTTATTCGTTTTACCCTTTCCATGCTCGAGATTAAGCATTCGACTTCGTCTCTAGTATGGGGGTGTTTACACCCCTAGACTCGTAACATTGAGGACAATGTTTAGTTTTAGTATGGGGGGTGAGTAGATACTTCACCTTGCTTACGTCAACACGCAATCCAAAATTTCATTTTTTTGCTATCATTTTGTTGCAAATAAGGCTAAAAATGGCCAAATTTTAAAATTTTTCTTGTTTTTCATAAGTGTTTAAGGCACGAATGTAGGTTTTCCGATGGTGAGAATGAGAGTAATTTTTGACTCGACCGTGCGTGTTGAGCACTTAGCTCGATTCCTTAACTTTTTAGGCTAAGTCTCTTAAATGAGGACGAGAAATGATAGAGTTATTTATAAGTCTCGTAATCGTCATGATCTTATGTGTAGTAATTATTAGCTTATTCTCCCAACGCTTTTGCATAATAAATTGTTAATAAATATTGATTTGGCGGTTTAGTCACTATTGTTGGTTTCTAATTTGTTTTGGTAGCTTCCATGTAATTAAATTGGGAAAACATTAAGGTATCGCCAGCGTCACGGTTTTGAAGTATTGGCACCCGAATAATCGAAAGCTTCACCTAATAATAAGATTTCAAGTGCTCACCTAAATTAAGCAACAATTTGAAGCCCACAAGGCCGAAAAATCTATGCCCAAATTGAAAGTGAATCAAGCCTTAATCTTCGAACTTTAAAGATCCAAAATTCGCTTTAGCGTGAGGATATACGTCTTTGGCTAATAAAACCACCGATGAGGCGGATAATAAAAGGCAAGGCAAGACCGAAGTCATAATAAAAGCTTCATGGCGAAGTTGAATAAAAGATGGAGGTAAACCAAAGATAATAAGGCCCTTCCGTTAGGGGGCGTATAAAAGTCTTGGTAATAAGTCTCATGTTCAAAACCGTTATAAAACCGTCTTTATCGATCCTTCTTGTTGACTTAATTTTTTGACATCGTTGTCTATTAGGGTGAATTATTAATTCAATGATTTTGGTTACACCGTTAAGACTCTATTTTTAGACTTAATCTCTATTCACGCATAAGTCGATGATGTTTCCTCGTGATCATTAAGACATAAATAAAATATAAGAGATACCAAGTAGGAATAAGGGAGTTTAGGTTCGTAATTAACACTCATGAGATGTGTTCGTGTTGCTAACTTATAATAATAATGATCTCGTTACACGCTTAGCATGGAATTGGGTGAAAATCGAGAACGACGAAATTATTTCTAACAAAGCATTCGCGTGTTCTTGTTCTATGATCCCAAAAGTCAGGTTCTCGTGATGAAAATATTACATTATGTCTAAAACACGTGTAGTAGTTATTTAAGTTTATGTCTTCAATAAATGTCATCATAAAATGAATTTCGGAGGTGCTACGATACTTTATTCTAGCATTGCGTGGGGGCACGGCAATGGTTTAGTATGGGGGAGTGATGAGACTGCAATTATACATAGTCTCATCGTCCAAATCGGGCTTAAAACGCTTAAAATATCATCAAAATACCCCTATATATGCTTGTATTTGTGTCTTGTGTATTTTAGGTACGGATATCGAGAAATCAACAAATGATCACAAGAATAGAGCAAAAACGAACACGGGAAACGAAGCCGCACAAAGAACCGGGCCCACATCATGTATTTTGCTAAAAGCCCCTTGAAGAATTGAAGAATGTCAAGAATAGTCCCCCAACTTTTAAAGATTGACACTTTATACCCCTAAGAATCTCAAAAATACTTTGGGGTCCCTAAAGTATAAAGACTTGTCAAGATTGGCCCTTCTAGTTTGAAGATGTTACCTATTAAACAACAAGGACTAATGTTGCAAATGAAAAAGGACTGTGGATGCAATTGGCCAAGGATGGATGGTGAAATTAACTAAGGACTCAAAGTGAAAAGCTGTTAAGTAGGGAGATAACGAGGGGGACCAAACCTGCCACTTTCCCCAAACTATCTAACCTAACATCCCATTACCCATTAACACCCGACAACCTTAATTCCTTCATCCAACCCACGCCTGCCACCTCACCCTCCAATATCCCTCCACCAATCAAAATGCTCAACCCTTCCAACTCACACCCCACTCACCCTTTTAAACTGATTTCTATAATCAGTTTATAACTTCCCTCCTAAAACACCTTTTTAATCGTGATGAAAATATTACATTATGTCTAAAACACGTGTAGTAGTTATTTAAGTTTATGTCTTCAATAAATGTCATCATAAAATGAATTTCGGAGGTGCTACGATACTTTATTCTAGCATTGCGTAGGGGCACGGCAATGGTTTAGTATGGGGGAGTGATGAGACTGCAATTATACATAGTCTCATCGTCCAAATCGGGCTTAAAACGCTTAAAATATCATCAAAACACCCCTATATATGCTTGTATTTGTGTCTTGTGTATTTTAGGTACGGATATCGAGAAATCAACAAATGATCACAAGAATAGAGCAAAAACGAACACGGGAAACGAAGCCGCACAAAGAACCAGGCCCACATCATGTATTTTGCTAAAAGCCCCTTGAAGAATTGAAGAATGTCAAGAATAGTCCCCCAACTTTTGAAGATTGACACTTTATACCCCTAAGAATCTCAAAAATACTTTGGGGTCCCTAAAGTATAAAGACTTGTCAAGATTGGCCCTTCTAGTTTGAAGATGTTACCTATTAAACAACAAGGACTAATGTTGCAAATGAAAAAGGACTGTGGATGCAATTGGCCAAGGATGGGTGGTGAAATTAACTAAGGACTCAAAGTGAAAATCTGTTAAGTAGGGAGATAACGAGGGGGACCAAACCTGCCACTTTCCCCAAACTATCTAACCTAACATCCCATTACCCATTAACACCCGACAACCTTAATTCCTTCATCCAACCTACGCCTGCCACCTCACCCTCCAATATCCCTCCACCAATCAAAATGCTCAACCCTTCCAACTCACACCCCACTCACCCTTTTAAACTGATTTCTATAATCAGTTTATAACTTCCCTCCTAAAACACCTTTTTAAAAAACTAATTAACCCAAAAACAGATTTAACTAACCCCTCCAACCCCCATAAACCCTAATTACGCCAGGTACGATTGAGCTCAAAACAAAGGGGTTTTCCCCCATCTTTTCCAGATTAACAATAAATCATCCGTTAATCAAAACCCATTACCCAAAATGAGATCCCAACCATCCCATGTGACCCTGGGACCCTCCCCTGCCTATCACTTTCGCACCAAAACCCCAAAACCGACCAACTTAACGGCTCACGTGTATTCCTTCGCCCCAAAGGAAGATTAAATGGCCAAGATCATTTCAAGAGAAGCTATCATCCAGCAGGCATCACATAAGACGATTTTGACTAATTTTTCAAAGATTCTTCAAAAGGGCAAAATTGGGCATTCATAGCTTAGGGTTTTCAGCTTTAATGTAATTCTAGATTGTTCTTGGGAGTATTATATAAGCTGTCAACATGTGACAAGCTTACTCATTCCAGAAATTTTGTAAAATTTTATTTATTAATGAAAATGAAGTTTAACTTTTTACAAGAAATCTGAGTTCCAATTTTTCTGTTTAGTAGTTTAACCATCTTCATTGTTTGGAAGTTTGTCAAGATTTAAAAAGTTTTCATTTCACAAGAAGTTTTCAGAAATCCGTTTTTTTGAAGTTTCTTGGCAAAAGTTTGCAAAATCATGGATCCAATAATGAATTGAAGTGAAAGTGGATTTTCAGTATTGGACTATTGGTTTTGATAAGTTTTTGTCAAAAACTCTTCAAGTTTCCAGTTTGGTTCCATTGTTTTGAAAGAAATCAGTTTAAAAAAAAGTCATTTTTTTCCTTATAAGCTAAGAGATAAGCTAGCTTAGGCCATAAGCTAGGCTTATACTCATTTAAGCTTATCTTCCAGGTCATTATTTGCTCTACTTGTTTGATCTCAGCAGGCACCAAATTTTGCATATTGGATGAATGGTGGTTGAAGTCCATCATCATCATATTCTGGCCATACTACAAGCTCTTTTCTGAAGTTGTCAGCTCAAGCCCGAGCTTGATGGAGAAGGGTAAGCTACCCTTTGTGATTCCTGGATGTAGGATCACCAGGTAAATCTCTTTTCTCCTCTCTCTATACTTGCTTTGAGGATATTTTTGAGCTAGAGTAATTTTTAGGGATAGGGTTGTGGATGGAAGAACAAATGCTAGATATTGCATCCCTGATAGATTAGAACATGTTAGAGTTTATTTGATTAGGTTTGATGCAAGTTAGGTTAGAAATCTTGGTTTAAATTCATGTTTCTGTTTTTTAAGGGGTGTTTGGATTCAGGTTTTAAGTTCAGTTTGCAAGGTGCATTTGGTTTAAAATCTGCTTAGATTCACTCATTTTAGTATCTTTGTGTTTTATCTGCTTAGTGTGTTAGTTTTGGGTACCATTTGGTAAGTGTTGTATGCATAAACCTTGATAACCATTGCCTAAAAATCAGTAAGCATCAAATCTGCCTTAATTTTGTGATTTTTCCATTTCAAAATTTGGTGCTTGTTAGGATATAGGTTAGGTTAGGGATTGTGAGTGATTTGGGGGAGTGTGTGAGTGAATTGAGTGAGTTTTGGCCAACCAAAACTCACCCAATTGCACTTTGCATCAGCAAAGTCCCATCAGACCCCCCCATTGCCTTACAGTAACTGAATTTGAGCATTTTGAGCTAGATTTTGTTGAGTGACCTTGTATTTTAAGCTTTTTATTGACTCCCCACAACCCAACTGGTTGTGGGGGTGCCTTTGTTTGCCCACTAATCCAAGCAACAAGCAAGATCTAGGCACAAAAGTGCCCAGACCCAATTTTTTGTGAAGGCAGTGGGAACTAACTTCCCACTGCTAGTGTAAAAGTTGCCCTGCTAAGCAAAAGGACAAAAAGTGACCAAATGTCACTTTTAGTTTCATAATTTTTTGTCTTTAGTGGTGAAAAATTGGAATTAGACTTTGAAACCAATTTTGTTATTTTTCTTATTTTATGTATGATTTTTCTGTTTAATTAATTTTTATTTTACTGTTCATTTAGTATTTTTCACATTTAATAGCTATTTTTAATTAACTTTAAAGTTTCTGTTTTTGTCTTTTAGTGCCAAAAATTGGTATTTTTCAGCATAAACATTTTTATTAGATTTAGAAAAACATTTTAAGAGTTTTAGTATAAAAGGTTTTTACTGTTCATCTTTTTATTAATTTTTAGAATTAATTTAAGTTAATTAGGGTTTTATTTAAAACTGTTTTTGTCTTTTAGTGAAAAATTTATTATTTTTCAAACTTTTGCATTTTCCACTGTTCATTAGAGTAAATTAGGATTTTTAAAATTGTTCAATTAATTTTGGCATTATTTTATTATTTTTTATAATTATTTTAGTTTAAAAATAGTTTTTAGTCATTTAAAAATAGAAAAATAGTAATTAAAATTTAGGAAAAATACTTTTTAGTTTATAAATAATATAAGTGAGTTATTTGTCCAATAAAATAATATTTTGGGCCTTTTCTTAATTATATTTACTTTTTGGGCTTTAATTAGCATTAAAATTGAATATTTAATTAATAAAAGGTTTTAAAATATTTTTATTGGATATTTATCCTTATTTATATTATTTTGAACTACTTTTTCATTTTTAATTTGTTTTTAGCTTAATTTTTTTAAATTTTCACGTTTTACGTACTTACGTTTGCGTTTTACGTTTTTCGTCGTAGTTAATTGTAATCGTAGTTCGTCTCTAGTTTTCTTTCTTTTCTCATCTAAAAACGACACTACCCCAAACTTTTGATTATACTTATTGGCACATTAATCCACACACCTCCTCGAGAACGAACCCGCATTTGTTCGGTTTCGCGTTTTTCCTAAAACGTGCAACTTAACGCTTGCCCTATTTTACCTTCCTTTTCCTAAAGGGGTAATTTTACAACTATCAGCTATGAACTCTAATCCATACCGAGCAACTTTTAAACGATCTTGGGCTAGAAGCTAAGTAACTTTTCAAATCGTACAACCTTATTTATTGCAGATAAATTTATTAGCAAGCGATGGGAGAATAGGCTTATAATTAACTCACATAAATTCACGAAAGGATACCAAACTTATAATTAACTCTATCATCTCTCGTTCTCCACAGTTTAAAATCTCAAGGAATGAGACTCGTGGATGCTTAGCCAATTAAATTAAAGTTTTGGGTTTTCGAGTCGTCTATAGGATCTTGCAAACTCTAAGACTTTTTCAAGTTTAGAAATCGCGTTTTAAAGTTCCCTTGATAAACGACTCTCTAGGATCAATTATAGGAACTTGCGAAAAGTTCTTGTTCTTAACCCGTGAGAGTTAAGACTTTCGCGTTTTATAGCTCCCTATATAAAAGCCTAGCAAAACTTGACTTAAACACGTTAAGGATACTAGCTAGAGTAAACTTAGATAAGTAAACTCGGGTTGAGTCAAAAGATTCACAACGTTTGAAAATTAAAACCACTTTATTAAAAATTTATTCTAACAAAGAAAGAAAATAACTATACAAAGGGAAAAACTAATAGGCCAAAATAGATCAAAAATTTTGAAAAATGTCGAAAAATTGATTTTCCGGTTAAAATGAGGACAAATACAAGGAAAAGGCCACTTAACTTCGACAGAAGTCCCCCCTACACTTAATATAAACATTGTCCTCAATGTTTAAGCATGTGGGAGTAAACTCCCCTACACTTAGGACATTGTGCACGTTGTTTAAATCTCGCTAAGGAAGAGACAACTAAAGAGATTCCTATTTTAATATTGAGAAATATAAAATAGTGAATCGAAAAGAGTTTAGGATACAACCGGGAAGACGGGAACACGGAATCACGGTTGTCAAAACTCATCAAGAGTGTGTCTTTGAAGCTCTAATCCCTGCACATGATAAGAAAGAAAACAAGAAACACCAACGGGGCTCCCCCTACACTTATGGTGAAAACAAGTAAAGATAGATAATCGGGTTGCCTCCCGAAGAGCGCTTGTTTAGATTAACCGAGTCACGAGCCTGACTCGTCCCCGAATTAAATGGTCCATGGGGAAGCCTCGAATGTAATACCGGGATTAAAGACCTTGTCCTCGTTCCCGGTTGACATCAGCAAAGGAGAGGCGGGGGGATAATTCTTGAATGGGAGAAAGATTCTTTCAACATACGAAAAGTATGTGAAATCAAGATCCACGGGAGGTGGGGTGGGTAAAGTAAGCACATTGTCATCCCCCAAAGACAATGGATGCTGAGTAAGCGGCAAAGCTGTAATGTTATCAATCATAGCATAATCAATGTCACCTCCTAGGTCAAAGCACTCATCCTCCGTAATAGTGGCTAAAGGGGAGGATGAAAGGTGCTCGGGAGGGGGACTTGGGATAATACCTTCCTGCAGCAAATTATCAGAAATAATATCCCCCTCCGTGTCATCATCATCAATACCTGGAGGTATGGGGTGAATGTCGATTTCTTCCAGCAATGGGTCATTATCTTCAACGGGAGGAATAGATGGAGGTAAAGACTCGGAAAGAGGAGGAGAAGTCAACTCTTCGATTTGAGCAATAAGAAGATGCAATTTCCGTAATCTATCGTGGAGAATCACGTCTTCCACCTCATCTTCAAGAGCAAGTTCTTCGGTGAACTTCTCGTAAGCCGGAGAGAATAAATCGTCATCGCCCGCATCTCCCGGTGGAGATTGAGAAATTTCAAAAGTGAAATTCTCATAGCGTGGAGAAAAATCTTCATCATTAGGATCGACCTCTTCCGTAAGAGCAACGTCGTCCTCGGACTCCATAACAGTCAGCATGTCACAAACCTCATTAAAAAATTTATCAAGACCAAAATCACTAAGCTCACTCAATGTATCACAATCCTTAGACTCGTTTGGGATAGTGAGAGAAGGGACGACAATTGCACTAGGACATTGAGCAACAAGATCATTCCAAGAAATAGTAGGCTCATCGTCATCATCATCATAATAGTATTGACGCGCAAGAGGAGGGGTATAATCACTAAGATTAGATACTTGCTCTTGTTGTCGCTCTTGTTGTCGCTCTTGTTGCTGTCACTTTTCCTCCTCCCATGCTTCTTTTAGCTGAACAACGGCTTCTTGAAGTTTCAAAATAATGGCTTGTCTTTCTTCATTTAGAGTAATGAGTTGTTGGGCATTTCGAATTCCCTGAGAGGATTGATGACTGAGGGTGGGATGTGGGGGCTCACAGTTATGAAAACCAGAATTATAGCAAGGATGTGGCTCATAGTAAGTCATCGGTTGAGAAGAATTATAACACGGAGTTGGTTCATAATAATCCATCGGTGAAGAAAATTGAGGACACGGATCTGGCTCATAATAATCCATTGGCTGACAATAAGAAGTATCGTGAGGGCCCCCACAATTTTGGCAACAAGGGTATGGAGAAAAATCCGGTGCTTCTTGTAGATAGCTATTATCATTGTCATAATTGTAACCCAGTTCTTGCTCGTGATCATACGGGTATCAAACCACAATAGATGCACGGGGGAACAGGAGGTGGATTCAAAAAGGACGAATTAGTCGAGTTGCACAAGGGACAAAATCTGAATCCGAATTGTATATTGTCGATATCGTTTCCGCACCGCTCACATGTACACCATTGACATGAGTCGTTCCCGTATAACCGTCTCCCACACCTGGCGCAATGGACATAAGAATCCATAAAGAAAAATATATAAGCAAGAAGAATATTTTTGGTGCAAAACTTTGAAAAATAAATGCTTTTTATGATTTTTCAAATGTTTTTGGGATTTTTGAAAATTTTTGAGACGAAAAATAACGTTCACGAGTGAACGGATCCCAAAAGCCAACGCGTCTCTCACAAAAAACCGTTAATCTTCACGAAAAGAGCTGGCAGCGGCGCCATTTTAATAACTGGATTTTGCTCGGTTGAAAAATTCGTTTCTCGGTATCTCTTCGAATTGATTTCCGGTTCAAAGTGCGACTCAGTTGTTCTTGGTAGAAAAGAAATAGAATGGTTGTCGTTGTAAACTAATTAAAAATAAAGACTTGGAACTAATAAAAATAAAGTAAAGGCGATAAATAGAAATACTGAAAGATAAAAACTTGACAGAAAATTGAAGACGAGAAATTAAAAACGAAATAAAGTAAATGAAACAAACTTAAACTTAAACTAAAAGGAAGGCAAGTAAAAATGCAAATAAGGAAAAAGGCGGGAAAAGTAAAGCTTAAGAATTAAAAATATAAAACTACAAAAAAAACTGAAAAACTCATTCGGAATATCACCCTCATCCGGAATAACAAAGCTCATCCGGAATATGTCACTCATCCGGAATAAACCAGTTGATCCGGAATAAAGTTCTTGATCCGGAATGAAAAAGGGAAAAGAGGTTGATTCAGAATACGGACCTTGATCCGGAATATTATTCCGCATGAAGAACTTGATCCGGAATAACAGATATTTCGAATGAAGTGGCTTGATCCGGAATAGTATTCTGAATGAAGAGCTTGATCCGGAATAAACTGCTGAAACGATTGATTCGGAACAAATGGCTTCGATCCGGAATCTGGGCACATAAACAGTAGGATGAACACGAAGAACAGGGGTTGAAGAAAAGGCACGAATTTAATCAAATATAACCAAAACAAACCAAAAGATTAAACCAAAATAACCAATAAACATCAACTAACAATAATCAATCCAAACAATTCAACAAAACTAACAAATAAAGCCAAATCAATCAAAACCCACTTGATTGAAAACCATAAAAACTCAAGAACATGAACACAAAGATTAAACACAAACAAGAAAGGTAGATGAGAGAGTAAACAAGAAAAGTAAAGATGCATCAACAATTAAATAAAACTTACTTGGAATTAAAAGGAATTAAAAGGTGCGATACAAGAAATTAAAGTGCAAGAAATTAAATTGCAAGGTATGAAAATGGTAGAAGAGGTGGGTTGTCAATCCACCCAACAACAACAAATGAATACACTAAGGAACTATTTATAGGGGAGATTAGGGAGGTGCTTAAGAAGCTTCCTCCCATCTTTCTTCTTTCCTTAATTGCGTCATTAAGTCCTTGCTCTTCTTAATTCTTTGTTAATCTTCTTAATTCTTTGACTTTAACGACTTTGTCTTGGGATTTCCTTGAACTCGTCTTGTAATTCTTCAATAAATTAGAATTGAGTTCTTCGGCTTTTAGTAAACTTCCGTCTTTTGACTTTTTCTTCGATAAATCTTCAGAATTGGTCTTGGACTTCCGTTCTTTTTGCACTCTTGACTTCTTGACTTCGTCTTTCGTCTTTTTCTTCGATAAAAGCCCTTGAATGCCCGTGTTTTCTCCACTTTTCACCTTTTCGTCCTAAATCATAACAAAAACACAAACCACGCATAATTCCGACATAAATGGCATAAAATACACGTTTTTGCTCGGTTATTATTGTAATTAAGTGGTAAAAAGGATGGGTGTTTACACACCTATCAGTTTCCTCACAACGTTTCAACATTCTCTCGAGATTCGACAAACACGAAGTGAACAGATTACCAAACACGGAAAATTCATCCATGAAGACTTCCATCGTCTTCTCGATCATATCATGAAAAATAGCCATCATGCACCTTTGAAAGGTTCCTGGTACATTGCAAAGTCCGAATGGCATTCTACGATAGGCAAACGTTCCATATGGACACGTAAACGTAGTTTTTTCTTGATCACGAGGATCGATGGTAATTTGGAAGTAACCAGAAAACCCATCTAAAAAGCAATAGAAATCGTTTCCCGCAAGACGCTCCAACATTTGGTCCATGAAGGGCAAGGGAAAATGGTCTTTACGAGTGGCTTCATTCAACTTTCGATAGTCAATGCACACTCTCCATCCGGTCACGAGTCTAGTGGGAATTAACTCGTTGGCATCGTTTGGCACAACGGTCATTCCTCCCTTCTTAGGGACACAATGAATAGGACTCACCCGAGGGCTATCAGAAATAGGGTAAATCATTCCCGCGTCAAGGAGTTTAAGGACTTCCTTTTTTATGACGTCGTGAATTTTGGGGTTCACCCTCCTTTGACATTGGATTGCGGGCTTGTAATCCTCCTCCATTAGGATTTTGTGGGTACAAAATTTGGGATCAATCCCCTTAATGTCGGATAACTTCCACGCAATTGCCCCTTTGTGATCCTTTAGAACATCGACAAGTGCGGTTTTTTCATCATCCGAAAGTTCCTTCACAATAATAATCGGCAACTTGTCGCCCTCCTCCAAAAATACATATTCGAGATGAGGAGGTAAATCTTTCAACTCGAGGATAGGTGGTTCCTCAATTGAAGATTTGGGCTCGATACTCATAACCTCCTCGGGTGGAGGAAATGGGAAATCGTTAAGAAAATCCTTGATAATCGAGAAGTCCTCATCATTGTCGAGGTCTTTGTTACAAGTACGTGGAACATCGAATTCTTCCAACGTAAAACCACCACCTTCAAATGGAGTGAAGGTTGGTGTCGAGTTATCAAGAATGGGATCTAAAATAGTGGGATTGCCACTATTTTCATCATCACCAAAACCTAGAACTTCTTGTGAAAATTCCTCTCAAACAACGTCAATCATATTGACGAGGTTTATGGTTGCAACGGAATAAACATGAGAAATTTGAGAGTTTTGAGTTGCGTTTATAACAAGTTCCTCGTCGTTGAAACGTAAGGTGATCTTTCTAGCATGAACATCGATCAAAGCCATAGACGTATCTAAAAACGAACGACCTAATATGAGAGGAACTTGAGGATCCGTGGGAATATCGACAACGATAAAGTCTACCGGATAATAGAACTTTCCCACTTTCACAAAAACGTCTTCCGCCAATCCACATGCAGGAATCGTGGAATGGTCGGCCAACTCGATAGACATTAATGAAGGAGTAAGATTAGGAAGATTGAGCGACTTTGTTAGAAATACGTTTTAACGTATATTAGAAGTATCGGTCACTCCACAATATGATTTATGTTGTAATAGCTCGTAGTTAGTAATTAGTTATTATTTGCTTATTAACTTAAGTAAGAACCGGTCCATGGGCTTGTCATGGACCGGCCCAAGCCCAATGTTTAGCTTGGACTATAAATACCCCTTTCCACTAAGGAAAGGGGTTGGTTGTTGTTTCATTCACATTTCATAGTAATAAAATCTTCCATATATTCTCTCACTTTCTCTCTCTAGTTTCTCTCACTAGAAAACATCAACCCACTTCATAGATTCATAGGTTATCAATTTCTACATTTGGTATCAGAGCTATGGGGTGATTTAAGGTGGTGATTTGTGTGGTTTTTTAGTTTTTGATTGTATTAGTGTTCTTTAAGAAAAATCATCTTGATTCTTGGTGTTTTTGGTGTTTTTGTGATTGGGATTAGTGGATAAGTATTAGTTGTTACTTATTTTAGTCGAAAGCACAAAACTTTTTGGGTTATTTGGTCAAAATCTGGGCTTAATCTTAACTTTTACTGTTCGACTGTTCATCGGAGGGGGTTTCTGTTTGTTCAGCAAAACTTCCGGATCAAGGAGTTCCGGATCAAGAAGTTCCGGATCAAGGAGTTCCGGATCAAGGAGTTCCGAGTCAAGAAGTTCCGAATCAAGAAACTTCCGAACCAAGAAGTTCCGAATCAAGAAACTTCCGAGTCAAGAAGTTCCGGATCAAGCAAAACTTCCGAACCAAGAACTTCCGAGTCAAGAAGTTCCGGATCAAGCCAAAGTTCCGAACCAAGAACTTCCGAGTCAAGAAGTTCCGGATCAAGCCAAAGTTCCGGATCAAGAACTTCCGAACCAAGAAGTTCCGGATCAACCCAAAAGTTCCGAATCAAGGTAATCTTCCGAATCAACAAAAAGTTCCGAATCAAGGTAATCTTCCGAATCAAACTTCCGAATCAACAAAAAGTTCCGAATCAAGGGTTATTTTGCTTGTTTTTTCGACGATTTTTTAGAGGATTTAATCTTGGTTTCTTACAACAAAAACACAACACAATTCACAAGCTTTACTTTACTGCTCGATCAACCGATAATCTCTGTTTCTTTGAAGAAAAACAAAATGAATCCAAATTCAGTAATGCCTCAGATGACATCTCTTACGGATATATCAATCATAACGGGAACTGATAGCCGTCCACCGATGCTTATTAAAGAGGTATTTGAGGCTTGGCAAGGTCGAATGATGCAATATCTAAAGGGGAAACCGACATACGGAAGACTTATGGTCAAATCGATTTTGAATGGTCCACTCGACTATGGTACCATTACGGTTGACAACGTGACTAGACCACGAGAATTTGAAGAACTCACTCCAGCTCAACAACTTGTTGCAGATGCAGATGAAAAAGCTCTTCAAACAATTCTCCAAGCTCTTCCCCATGACATCTATAGGATGGTGAGTCAGTATACGGTGGCAAAGGATCTATGGGAACGGTTAAAGGTGTTGCTACAAGGCACGTCTCTCACCAAACAAGAAAGGGAGTGTCAGCTGTATGATTTGTTTGATAGATTCACCTACAACCCAGGGGAAACACTCCACGATTATTACTTCAGATTCACCACACTCATGAATGATCTGAATGTATACAATCTTGTGATTGCACCATTCCAGGTTAATACCAAATTCTTGAATACTCTACCTCAAGCTGAATGGGGTGAGTATATTACCGATGTGAAGTTAACCCGGGATTTGCATAAGTGCAACTTAGATCAAATCTATGCCTTCCTTCAGCAGCATGAGAAGCATGTGATTATGCACCGTTCTCCTCGTGGTATGCACCCAGATTCTTTAGCATTGATGGCGAATCAACCAAGCTTGTCTCACAACAACACACCCTATATCTTGGGACATCAAGCTTATCATCAATCACCTTACATGACACCAGCCTTTCCCCAATACTCGATTCTACCACAACCACCCACCTCACATCAGCAACAATATCGGTTCAATGCACCCTCACCACAGTATGCTTCACAACTTCATCCAGCAAATGTTGCACATTATGCTCAGCCATCATATTCTTCTTATCAAGAGAATGCAGCATATCCAACAAGCTACCCTGATCAAACGAGTATTCCTTCTACTGATTATGCAGCTCATCCAGATCAAGCACTATATTGTGATGATGAGGAAGTCCCCGTTCCTGTATTCCAACAAGGAGCTGACCCAGTTGAAGTGCTAACTACTATGTCTGTTTATCTCACTAGAACTTTAAGCAAACGAGGATTCAGAGGATCAGCTCCTACCAACAATCAGTTGAGGAATTCATCCAATTCTCGCCAACAAGCTACAATTGAGAATGGCAGGGTAATGGTTCAGCCAATTCAACCATATCAAGGGAGAACTTCCACATCAACCAATGTTCACACCGCCAATCCTGCTCCTGCTCCAATGGTCAACAATCCTCCACGGGCTAATACAGGCAAGTTGAGAATGATCACATGCTACAATTGCAAGGAAGAGGGTCATATGTCCAAGGATTGTAAGAAACCCAAGAGGAGAAGGGATGGACAGTGGTTTGCAGAAAAGATCTATCTGGTAAATGCTCAGGCGCAAGGAAGGGAACTTGATGAAGAGGAGCTTGCATTTCTTGCTGACCCAGGGATTGCTGAACAAGACGTTGTCACCACGCAGAATGCAGCTTACCAAGCCGATGATCTTGATGCGTATGATTCCGACTGTGATGACTTTCAAACTGCAAAGGCTGCTTTCATGGCAACTTTCTCCAGCTTAGGGCCAGATAAGAGATCTGAGGTACTTATTAACAACACCGATAATGCCACTAATGCTAGTATTCAACCACATCAAGTTGGGCAAGAGAGTGCTGATTCGAATGAATCTTCGGTGGTGAGTCTTTCAAATGAGGAGACAAACAATGATAGCAATATCAATGTGAGTTCCCAGACTTTGAGTGAATCACAACCGGGACCCAGTTCGCATACGCCTACTCCTGCTCAACAAGATTTGGTTATGGTTCCTGCTACACTACTTAGCCAAATGAATGCTGCACTCTTAGAAACCTTAGCTAAGAATAAGAATTTGTCTGATGAGCTTGCTTTAAGCAATGAGAAAGTACAAACTTTGGAATTAGTGCCTTCGTCTAGTGTTCTCACAAATCTCGAATATGATCACTTTAGAAACAAACAAATGGGTCACTTGCAAGAAATCGAAAACTTAAGAGCAAATCTGTCTAATGAACTTAGAGAAAAGGAGTTAGTGGTCACTAATTTTCAAAAACTTCAAACTGATTTTGAATTACTCGAATCTAAGAAGACTGAAATGGAGATTAATGCTACTAATAAGATTAGAAGTCTAGACTACTTGCTGTTAAGACAATACGCTGCTTCACAACTAGTTCACTTATTTGATGCTTCGTTTAAAGAGTTTAACTTATCACGTCTAAAAGGCCTTCCCCCTAATCCACGATATGCAAAACAAGCTTTAAGACATAGTCCTAGACTTTATAATGCAACTCAATTAGGATTGGCTTTAGACCCGATTGTTTTTCCCAATGATCGAACAAGTAAGGTTCTAGTTGATGAGGATCGGTCATACAATTCAGCAAAATATCCCGATTGTGATTATTTTAAAATGAATAAGGAGCTTGCTAAAACTGATTTTAGAGTTCGCTTCCATATGGACAAAGATCTCATTACAGCACCAACCTACATGATAGAGGAAGAAAGCCCTAGTACATTTCCTACACTTGTCAACATGGAAGGTCCTAAGGAAATTCCAAAGAATCTTCCACCGGTTAGCACTGTATGGTTAAACTTGCAAGAGATTAACCGATACTTTACTAACTTTGACAAGGTCATCTTGGAATGTACGACTTCAAATGGCTTAAATGCCGGAGAATGGGCTTTCGAACACATGAACGAGGTGTTTAAAACTGAGATCAATCCGTTTGTCGAAAGTCTAAAAAGAAGTTTTGCATCTCTTAAGGAAAATCTTCAGTTTGAAATTGGTGAAGTTCAAAAAGTGTTTTATGAAATGGACACCGCTTACGAACTGCAACTAATTGAAAAGGAAAAGATTTCAACCGAATATGACCGATTCTTGTCCGAAGTAATCTCGTGTGATGTGTTTACTATTGTAAATGTTAAATATTCGAATGAGCTTACATCCGCTATGATGAATTGTGATGCTGTGAATATTTGTGAGGATATTTGTGATGATGTTTGTGATATTTCTATAAATGTTGCTGAAACTGTAAATGAGGTAGATAATCATTCTTGTCACGAATCTAACGCTGAGTTTTTAAAGCTACAAGATTCTTATAATTTACTTTCTCAACGCTTTAATCAACTAGAACAACATTGTATATCTTTAGAATTAAAACAACAAGCTCAAAATGAAAATCTTTTGATATCAAATGTTTGTGAAAACGGTGTTGAGACAAGTGACAAGATGATTGCAATTGTTAAGACATTAGAGGAAGAAATCATGAGATTGAAGAGAGAGATATCATCAAAGGAAACATTAAGAATGGAACTAGAGGCCGCAGAGTCTAAAAACCAGGTCTTAGAAATTAGACTATCAACTGTTCTAGGGGAGATGGATCGGACAAGGCAGGGACTATCCGCTCTTTATGGTTCACTAGAAGATCGATTCGCTTTTAATGCGACACAGCAACAATATTATGTTGAACAACTGAACCAAAAGTGCGAAGAAATCTCTGACTTGAACATCCTGCTCATAGACAAAAATATGGTTTTGGCTGAGTTAAAGGAGACACTTCTTCTCACCCGACAAGAAGTTGTTGATAACTTAGCTACCGACTCTGCACCGTCCACTAGTGATCCAACAACCAAGAAAGTAGTGCTTTATAAGAATCCGCTTCATAAGAGAAACCAGCTTACCTATGATGATTATATGAGGAATGCCATTAAGCATGTCGATCTTCTTAGGGATATTGTAGACGATCTTTATGCCTTAGATCCCTTAAGTAGCGACTATTATTCGGCTCATGAATATGTTAAGCGAGTTCAATATTGCTTGGCTTATTTGCAATACATAGGTACACCAGGTTCTGCACTACTTAACAATAGGCCCATTGCTGTCACTCCATTTAATAAGACTCCAGGAGCTAAACCGTCATTGGCACAATCAAGTAAGACACCTTTAAAATCTGCTGCTAATGTTCCCAATTTGCCTTCTACAGGATTAAAAGAGACTACTAAGGCTAAAGGATCGCCACTCAAGAAAGCTAAGATCAAGCCCTCCACTAGTAGTGCCACAAAGAAGAAAGTAGAAGTCCACAATAGGAATGCTAGTTCAGTTTTAAATAAAACGAATCATGTTAAGACTAAAAGCTCTGCGCTTGTGCAGCAGCCTAAACCATTCGTGAATTCTGATTTAAATTGTTGGAATTGTAATGAATGTATGTTTTCCCAGCGTCATGATTTGTGTCTGATTGATCACGTTAATGAAATGAATGCTATTAAGAATGGTCTTGAATGGAAGCCAACGGGTAGAACTCGTGCCCAAGTTGGCTGGCAATGGCGTCCCACTGGTAGGACCTTTACTCTCGATGGTAAAATGTGCCCTTTAACTAGGAATGCATCCATTGAGGTTAGGTCTGAGCGTCCTTTAGTTAGGAACACTTGCACTCAAGTAAGGAAACAGCGCCCTTTAATTAGGTCAGCCCCCACTATAGTGCCTATCAGTGTAGAAATACCTCAGGATTTGAGCCAATTAGAATCTACACCACCAATTAAGAAGAAAAAGGCTAGGAAATCTAAGAAACCTAGAGTTAGCAAATCTAAGATTATTAAATCTGTACCTGCTAATAACAAGGAACACTCAGATTCCGATACCTCTACATTGTCTTTGTGTGGTGATATTTTCAGGTGGTCCAAATCATCCTGTGGTATTTGGACTCCGGTTGTTCAAAACATATGACCGGAAATCGCTCGATGCTCCGAAATTTCGTCAGCAAGTTTCTTGGTACGGTTAAATTTGGGAATGATCATATAGCAAAGATTATGGGGTATGGTGAATATCAGATTGGAAACGTGACAATTTCTAGGGTATACTATTTGAAGGTCTTGGTCATAACTTATTCTCAGTAGGACAGTTTTGTGATTCCAACCTTGAGGTTGCTTTTCGACAACACACTTGTTTCATCCGCAACTTGGAAGGAAAAGATTTGTTGAAGGGATCTCGTGGTGCAAATCTTTACACTTTGTCCTTACAAGACATGATGGCCGCTTCTCCAGTATGTCTTCTCTCTAAAGCTTCTAAGACCAAGTCATGGTTATGGCATCGCAGATTATCTCATCTTAATTTTGATGCTATTAATCATCTGGCTAAAAACGAGTTAGTTCGTGGTCTTCCCAAGCTTAAATTTCACAAGGATCATTTATGTTCCGCGTGTTCAAGGGGGAAAAGCACCAAGAAATCTTACAAACCCAAAGCTGAAGACACTAATCAAGAAAAACTTCATCTTTTGCATATGGATCTTTGTGGACCAATGAGAACTGAAAGTGTGAGCGGTAAGAAATTCATTCTCGTCATTGTGGATGATTTCTCAAGGTTTACATGGGTTAGATTTCTACGTACAAAGGATGAAGCTCCGAAGGCTATCATCACTTTTCTGAAGTTCATTCAGGTACGTTTGAATACCACTGTCCGCCGTATTCGTACAGACAATGGTACAGAGTTCGTCAACCAGACTCTTCGTGATTATTATGAAGGAGTTGGTATATCACATGAAACATCCGCTGCACGCACTCCACAACAAAACGGTGTCGTTGAAAGACGGAATCGTACACTTATGGAAGCTGCTAGGACCATGCTTATTTATGCGAACGCTCCATTGTTCTTGTGGGCAGAGGCTATTTCTACTGCATGTTTCACCCAAAACCGTTCTATCATTCGGAAACGCCATGGAAAAACACCTTATGAGCTTCTACATGACCGCAAACCCGATGTTTCATTTTTCCATGTGTTTGGTGCTCTGTGTTATCCAAACATCAATAGTGAGAACTTGGGTAAGCTTCAACCAAAAGCCGACATAGGTATTTTCATTGGTTACTCACCGTCCAAAAGAGCATACCGAATCTATAACCGTCGTCTTGGCAAGATTGTAGAAACTATGGACGCAGATTTCGACGAGCTGACAGCGATGGCTTCTGAGCAACACAGCTCTGAACCCGCGCTTCATGAGATGGGACCCGGTGCTATAAGTTCCGGATTAGTTCCCAACAATCCTACTTCTACATCATTTTTACCACCATCAAGGCCCGAGTGGGATAAACTGTTTCAACCGTTGTTTGATGAATTCTTCGATCCCCCGACTGATGAAGTTCCAACACCTGTAGTAATTGCTCCAATACCTGAAGTGGTTGCTCAAGTTAATGAACCTTTATCTAATGCATCTACAATTCACATTGAACCGGATGCACCTTCACCAAGTGATTCTCAAACTACACCTGAATCATCACCCCTACTTGTGCCTAATGATGTGGAAGAGGATTCTACTGATCACGACTTGGAATATGCTCACTTGCAAGAGCTTCCTTTCTTTGGTGTAGCGATCCCTGAAAACCCTTCAGCCGCGTCTACCTCAGAAGAAGCTCCATCTATTGTTCACTCCAGACCACCTAGGATTGAAAACCATAGCACTAAATGGACAAAAGATCACCCAATTAGGAATGTTATTGGAGATCTAGATCGACCAGTCTCTACACGCCATCAACTACAAGAGAGTGCACTATATTGTTACTTTGATGCATTTCTCTCTGAAGTTGAACCCAAAAATTGGCAGCAGGCTATGACCCAATCATCTTGGATTGAAGCTATGCAGGAGGAACTCAATGAATTCAAACGACTAGAAGTATGGGAATTGGTTCCTCGCACTGACAAGGTTAACATCCTTACTTTGTTATGGGTTTATAAGGTTAAACTTGATGAGATGGGTTCAGTATTGAAGAATAAAGCAAGATTGGTCGCTAGAGGATATAAACAAGCCTTGGGTATAGACTTTGAGGAATCTTTTGCTCCTGTGGCTAGATTGGAGGCGATTAGACTATTCCTTGCGTTTGCTGCTCATATGAACATGATCGTCTATCAAATGGATGTGAAGACGGCATTTTTGAACGGTGAACTACGGGAAGAGGTTTATGTTAGTCAACCGGATGGGTTCGTGAGTACGGAGTCTCCTAACCATGTGTACAAGCTTAAGAAGGCTCTCTATGGGTTGAAACAAGCTCCACGCGCGTGGTATGATCTCCTGTCAACATATCTCATGTCGGAAGGCTTCTCCAAAGGCAAAGTGGACCCCACTCTATTCACTCTCAAGGACGGCAACGACATGCTTCTGGTACAAATTTATGTTGATGATATAATTTTTGCTGCCACTAACATAGAATTGTCTAAACAATTTGAGAAGATAATGTCCACACGCTTTCAGATGTCGATGATGGGAAAAATTTCATTTTTCTTAGGATTACAGATTTCTCAGAATCCCAGAGGCATCTTTATTAATCAATCCAAATATGCTCTAGAATCTCTTAAGAAATATAACTTTGAGAATTGTGACCCCGTAGACACACCAATGGTGGAGAAATCCAAGTTAGATGAAGATAGGGATGGGATTATTGTCGATCCGAAACTTTACCGTGGAATGATCGGCACCCTTCTCTATCTGACTGCTAGCAGGCCTGATTTGCAATTTGCTGTATGCATGTGTGCCCGATATCAGGCTCGGCCTACCGAAAAGCACTTACATGTTGTGAAAAGGATCTTTCGGTATCTAAAAGGAACACTTCATCGTGGTCTATGGTATCCGAAAGATTCCTCGATTGCTTTAATATCATACGCAGATGCCGATCATGCTGGATGTCAAGATACGAGGCGTAGCACTTCTGGATCTGTGCAACTCCTAGGAGATAGATTGATCAGTTGGTCTTCAAAAAGGCAGAAAAGCGCTGCAATATCAAGCACGGAGGCTGAATACATCGCCATGTCCGGTTGTTGTGCTCAAGTCCTTTGGATGAGATCACAATTAACTGACTACGGTCTTGGATTTAACAAAATCCCGATGTATTGTGACAACAAGAGCGCCATTGCCCTTTGCTGCAACTATGTTCAACACTCCCGGGCCAAGCACATAGACATTCGCTACCATTTCATCAAGGAGCAGGTGGAGAACGGAGTGATCGAGCTGTATTTTGTCACTACTGAGTACCAGCTGGCGGATATGTTCACCAAAGCCTTAGATCGAGGACGAATCGAGTTTTTGATCGACAAGCTTGGCATGAAATCATTCACTCCAGCGACTCTCAAAGAGTTGGCAGAAGAATCAGCTGAATAGTCGTGGTAAACTATTCAGAGTATCCTTTGGTTGTGATCATGTATATTATCGTAAATATATAAACCACAAAAAGAAAATACAAAAATAGAAAACCAACAAAAACCATAAAAAATATAAAACCTATAAAAACCATAAAAAATATAAAACCTAGAAAAACCATAAAAAATATAAAACCAAGAAAAACCAAAAATATTTTTCGTTTTAAATCGGGCATGTCTTTTAGTACGGTAATATTTACGGCCTTAGAAATGTCGATCAATATTGACACGGTGCCATAAATAGAGTCCGTATAAAAGTTGTACATTTTTAAAACATGCCCATTATGGCTTGTAGTTATTTCTGACTGCAACCCGGTTTTCATATTAAAGTCACGTATTTCCTAAGAAAACGTTGGCTCAGAACGGGAATTAATTTTCTCGGGCGTGATTTACAAGCCAAATCATGCAAAGGGATCAAGTTTACTTTATAACTTGGTCTGACACGAATTTGTGTACGTCTCAGTGCATTAGTTTTTTAAAATAAGAGAAATCTTATTATAACCACGAATCAAAATTTTTCAAGAGATAAGTTGGAAATGCTTTCATCACTATTTGACTCTTTAAACAATGACTACAGCTCTTTAAATAGAAAACGGGTCATCGTTTAAGGGGGAGAAAATAGTAAAATCATCTTTGTCAATTAAAATTGATTTTCAAAAGTGATTGTGAATATTAAGGGCTTCATGGTAATTGAGTGGGTTGCTTTAGAAAACGACTAGTGTTCGTTCTAAATGATAGGCATTGCTTTTAGATATTGGAGATATGCTAAATAGGATGCGTTTGCTAAGATTGTGTGTAAGTTAAACAAGGTTTAAGTGAATTAAAAAAGTTAGAAACAAAAAGGATAGGGAGTGAAATTGGAGAGACTAAAGGTAGTATTTAATGAAACTAGGCAAAATTTGACCTAAGTCAAAAACAAATCAACCCGCCTCTCACTACTATTCATTTTCACTGTTTCTATTTCATACTTGCCGCCATTGTTGTTTACTCACACACAAACTCTTAAAATCATCTCGTCTGATCATTCCTTCCTGATTCATTCACTACATAAGGTAATTAACATCATATTTTAACTTATGAATTCGTCTAAATCGCCATCTATATCCCCTTAATTGATTCAAGATAATTAACAATTATCAGATTTAGGGTTTTGCCTTAATTAGGGTTAATTGTCAAGGGATTTATGGTGGGTTTTGCTCGGAATAGGTTAAATGATGATTAAATTGCTTTAGATTGCCTTAGAAACTCACAAACGCGCTAGATCAATCATCTGAGTTTAGTTTGTAAAAGTTCCGGATGAACGTGGCTTAAAACTTCCGAATGAAGGATTTCTTCTGAAAAACTTCCGAATGAGGAAGTTCCGAATGAAGGACTTCCGAATGAGGAAGTTCCGAATGAAGAACTTCCGAATGAAGGAAGTTCCGAATGAAGAACTTCCGAATGAAGGAAGTTCCGAATGAAGAACTTCCGAGTGAAGGAAGTTCCGAATGAAGAACTTCCGAATGAAGGAAGTTCCGAATGAAGAACTTCCGGATGAAGGAAGTTCCGAATGAAGAACTTCCGAATGAAGGAAGTTCCGAATGAAGGAATGTTCCGGATGAAGGAAGTTCCGAATGAAGAACTTCCGGATGAAGGAAGTTCCGAATGAAGAACTTCCGGATGAAGGAAGTTCCGAATGAAGAACTTCCGGATGAAGGAAGTTCCGAATGAAGAACTTCCGGATGAAGGAAGTTCCGAATGAAGAACTTCCGGATGAAGGAAGTTCCGAATGAAGAACTTCCGGATGAAGAAGTTCCGAATGAGGAGAAGTTCCGAATGAAGAATGTTCCGGATGAAAATGTTCCGAATGAGGAAAAGTTCCGGATGAGTTGTTTGATTATTCTTGTTTGCATGCTATATATGTACTTGTTGTTTTATGAAAAGTGTTATGCTTAGAAGTAAGAATGATATATATCTATCTGTCTTTGTGCATCAACCTTTCATGTCTTATCTTAAGCAGATAAAATGACTAATCCAATAGTACAAGCTATCCAAGAATCTAGAGAAGCCGATATTGCTAAAGCTCGAACCCTTAAGTTTATACCCAACAACTATAGGCTGAAGCAAGTTTCTAAATCCACTCACCATGGTTTTAAGGTCGCCATAGCCATCCTTGATAACTCTCATTTCAAGAACGCCCTTAGGAACACAGCCTCGGTGCCTTATGAGTATATGTTTGAATTTTGGGCAACCAAGGAAATCACTTCGAACAAGATCACCTTCACCATCGACAACAAGCAGCAGACACTCACCGTTTCAGACTTCCGTAAGATTCTTGGTATACGGGATACACCCAAGGGCATGTCTTTCTCAAGGGATCCTACTAAAGATGAACTCGCGGAGTTATTTGACGCACTTGGATGTCCGGAAATACGAGTTGCGTCTGAGTTTACTACTGCTAAGGTAGGACAACCCTGGAGAGATTTGATGGGTATTCTCAGTAAATGCCTTACACCAAAAACGAGTGGCCATGATGCTTTGCGTAGTCCGATAATGAACCTCTTCTATGGCATGTACAAAGCTGCAAATTCAGATTATGCTTTGTTGATATGGGAAGAATTCACATTTCAACTCTTCCACAACAAGAAGCTGAAGACAAACTTCTTTCCTTATCCCCGGTTTATAAAGCTGATCATAAATTATTTTATGAAGCTTGATGCTACTATTGATAGGCGTGCAGGAGGTCGCTATCACACCGAAGAAGCTGATGATACTGTAGATCTGAGGCATGAAGGACCGTCAATTGGTGTGATTCCGGGTCCTGTTCCTGATTACCTTCTATCTGATAAAATCAAAGGTTCTGCAGATTACAAGCTACTACAATTAGAAATCCAGAGGCTGAAAGCAAACCTTCAAACTGGAGAAGACTCATCCACAACGGTTAAGAGTAAAGGTAAACGCAAACAACCAGCTGCGTTACCTGAACCCGAACCCAAGAAGAAGAAGTCAGAGGGTAAGAAGGGAAAGGGTAAGGATTTGATGCGTCTACGTGATGAAGCAGATATTGTTGATCCTACTCTTGATAAATCCGAGCAACAAATGATGAAGATTGCTATTAAAAGGAGTAGGAAAGATACAGGCGGTAGTGGTTCAGGTGCGAGGGTAGATATCGAGGATGAGTACGAGGAACCGCATGATGTTGATGAGTTTGGGTCACCGGAACACTATTCCACTTCGAAGGAGCCATCAATCCCTATTTCAGCAAGTGTGGAAAAGGAACCTGTTGCTCCTACGATCATGGTGACAACTCAACCCTTAACAACTCAACCTCCACCCATACAACCTTTACCAACCCGACCGGCTTCAACACCATTTCTTCCACCACCTATAATCCCCAACCCTAGTACAGCAGTAACAACCGAGCCCCTCCGGTCAACCCAAAGCAGCTCTGCAACATCTGCAATGGCTGCATTAGTGATGGCCGAGATGTTTGATACTAACAAACGCGAAATGGATGAACTTCGCCAAGAGTTGCAAAGACGAGCTCAGAGGGAAGAAGAATCAAGGAAAGCTCAAGAAGAGTTGATTGCCAAGTTCGCTGCAGACATGGAAGCTACACGTAAAGCTCATGCAGAGGAACTTGCTCAGGTTAAGCAGGCTGAGACTGATAAGCATGTTGCACGTATTACCAGACTTCAAGCGATGAGGGATAAATATAAGGAACAAAAAGAAGCACTTGAAGCATCTGTGAAAGAAAGAGTGCAAGAATCCGTTGAATCCTTAATGCCTAAACTTCGCGATGAGTTGAAGACACTTGCTGCTGATAACTTGATGGTCAAATCATCCAACCCTTCAGAAGCCGCCTATAAGATTGCTTATGACCTGACGGATTTTGAATTGAAGAAGATCCTTAAGGCTCGTATGGTGGAACTTGGGTCGTATGATAAGTCGAGGATTCAACGGGCTCTCTATAAATCCCTGAATGAGGCTATCATGGAGGATGATAGATTATTCAAGACGTTTGGAAGTGTGGTACCATATCACATCTTACCTGACGAAGAAAGGGAAGAAAGTGAAGAAGAGGGTACGGGTGAAGAAGAGGAAGAAGAAGAAGAAGAAGGTGAAAAGGATAAAGACGATGACGAAGGTGGTGATGATGATGAGGATGATGAGGATGATGAGGATGATGAGGATGATGACGAGGATGATGATGATGATGGCGACGATGGTGGTGATGAGAATCAGGAGAGTGTTAGGGATAGTAACGGGGATGACAATCAGGATGATGATGGGGGTGAACAGCCGAAAGAAGGAAACAAGGTTACCAGCTCCAAGAAAACTGCTGCTAAGACTGGAACCAAGTCCACAAAAGATGCAGCACAGAAGGATAAATCGACATCCTCGGAATCAAGACGAACTAAGTGGCGCCATGATGTGAATGCCACTACAGCGTCTTCGGCTCCCGGTATCTCTATCGCTGTATCTTTACCTATTACCACTAACCCCATTAGTTCTGTTGTTGTTCCTCCTGTGATTGCAGAATCAGTGACGGAACCCGAAGCTGCACTACACTCCCCAGTTCACGACACTGCCGAAATGCCTGAAACTGAACCAGTAGATGTTCGCACTTCCACTCCTCTACAACAAGCACAACAATCTACGGTTCCTGAACCAAGCATTCGTGCCTGGGAAGACACGTTGGAGATAGACGAGTCTGCACCACCACAAGCTTGGATCACGGCAGCAGCACTATATGATCCGATCACAGATGCTGACAAAGATGTGCTGTATCTCCGTATCCGAAGTCCGATTGACTTATGTGCATTTCTTGCTCATGAGTATAAGACTTCGGTTACTCCATCCTTGGTGAAGAAAGCACTGAAAGATAAGAGACTGCGTGCCAAAACCCGATTACCCCGAATGGAGCTCGAGTACTATGCCGATGAGATCCTGAAGGCTTTGAAAACCGTTCAACGGCCAGGACTTCATGAATCAGAAAGAGCTCCACCTCCAATGGATCCTGCTCAAGATAATCAGATTACTCTTGACTTCTTCGTCACCAATGATCTTGAGTATCTTATGAAGGGGTCATCAAAGTATGCAACATCCCTGACTTTGCTGAAAGCTGCCAACTGGGGGACAATACCCTTCATCGAGGAAAAGGTAAATCGACTCTGGGTCCCAAAAATGAATCGTAATTATGATATGTATGCTGTCATAGGTGCATCTCATTGGGACGAACGAGTCCGAAGGGCGTACAGGGGTTGCTGCTTGATCAATTCTGGAAGCAATGTTAGATCCGACATCCGCATCTCCAGCATCCTAGGAATGAAAACTGAAGCCAAGAACGGCTACTATCATGTGACGGAGATTCGTTTGAAAAGGGAGGATGACAGGGAATACAAAATCCAGCAAGGAGACTTTTCCATCATTCGCCTTGAGGATATCGAAGATATGTTGCTTCTGATGACCCGAGATCAACTTACTCACATTCCTCGTGAAGACCTGATTGCTTTGAATACAGCACTTCGTATGTTCACACGAAGCGTTGTCATCAAGTCACGAGTTGAGGATCTTCAGTTGGGAGTCGAAAGCTATCAGAGGAGGCTCAATTTAACCCGTCCTGTGAATCAAGTGCTACCTCAACATGTAGAAAGATGTCCTTATACCGGCATTTCTGTCCCGAATTCCGGCATTTTCTACTTGAACAGTCGAGGTTTGATGAAGTTTATGAGGGTGGGTGAGCTTCACAAGTATAGTGATGGAACTCTTATACAAATCAGAGATAAGTTGGAGCATCTGAACTCGGGTGGGACTTTGCCAGAGATGACGGAGGATTGGCATCCGGGTTACCGGCAGATGGCAAAGTATGTGATCAAAAAGATCGATCAAAAGCTCCGTGAACGTAGATTGATGAGGAGCTTGGAAAGATTCGTGGGTGGAAGACCGTATTTAGTGCACCACAAGCTACTGCAACGATCCATCTAATGGGTTGTACATTTCAGGTCACTTTATATTGGTTTTCAATTGTGAATATGTATATTTGTGAATAATGTGCTTGTATGGCTTGCTGTAGTGTTAAGGTATGATAATTTTTCAAGAATTTCTCACGAGATTCTAAATCTTTCAAAATATGTCATACCAAAGCACTACAACTATCCCTTATTAACTTAAGGGGGAGCAATAACTTGTTCTATGGCCAAAACATCGATTTCATTTTTACCCAAAGACCGGTTAATCCATTCAATATCCCAAATATTAATGGTTAACATTTTGGATAAGGGGAGAAAATGGGATTAAGGAGACGTAAGTGATACTTGGCTAAAAGATGAAAAAGACTTAAAGATTATCCAACTTAATATGTGTAAAGCACGTGTTAAGGGGGAGCGTTTTTGATGAACAAAACACCTAAGGTACAAAACTTTTGATTTCAATATCACAAGTACTTTAGGTGATTTTCAATGATTTTTCATGGTGGCAATTCCTTCCCAAAACACGCTTAATTCACGACGGATGTGGTGACAAAAGGGTGGTAGGAATAGGTTTAGTCCAATGATTCATCAGAGCCGATGGAATCTTCCCAAGGACAATTCCCTAGATAGAATTAGAAGTCCTAGGAAAGATGGAGAAAGAATGTGAATGTAGCTGAATGCCGACCAAGTACTTAAGCTAGCACTGGAACAATCACAACAAGGTGCTAGTGATGACGTATTGGTAAGCATTGAAGGGGTTGAAGAATGAAAAAGAAATGTAAAGATAAAGGGTGTAAAGAAAGAAGCCCTCCTTACAACTTTAGGCAGAAACCGGGTCAATACATATGCTATTGAGGTCATTTTTGTTAATGATTCTCGGTATTGAAGAAAGACATCATGGACCCAGTGATGCAATGCACAACCCTTCCCCAGCTAACTCAAATATCTCTCAAAAGGTATTTGTTTTAATCACACGGAGATCAACACGTTATCTATTGGTTTATTCACTCCGAATAAACTGGTATTGAAAAGGTGGCACTCCTCTCCAGCCATCGCTCACTAAATCAAAACGCACAATCGAGTCTAGAGCCAAGAGATCATCAAAAGTCTCATTAGGAAACTTTTCATTTATTCCTTGTTTTCTCACACACTGTGAAAAGTAAGAGATTTTCATGAGTCCTACGCAGTATTCCTGTAATATTGCCAGAACATCCGAGTAATACGCAAGTATTACAATGAAGATGGAAATCCTGCTTGAGCCAACATCAAACAAGCTCATGGTAGGTTACACGTGCGGTTCTTTTAGAACCAATCTTGTGAAAAACTGGAAGGTAACAGTGGTTTAATTCTTAATTGAACTTAAACTCGTTCCAGGCCTCTTCGCATTATCATATGATCTTGCCAGAACACTCAGAGTGACTCTTTATTGACCACAGTGACGAGTGGAAATCCTTCTAGTGTCAACATCAAACAGCACTTGGTAGGTAACGTGCAAGATTCTTTATGAATCGAGCTCGTGACAACTGGAAAGCAACGATGGTGAAAATCTTAATTGAAATTCACTTGTTCCAGGTTTCATGAATTGACGGCTTTTAATCACAAGGATAATTTATCCAAGTGATTCACTCTTTATGTTCGCAGTCAGCTTTGGACGGTCGAATAAAGAGAACGGGTTTACCCACGAAATCCTGTCAGGAAGTTACTTAATTGAAACTATCCGTCACGGGTACGATATCTAATATCGTCCAACGGTCTTCACCGACCGGAGGTAAAATGCTACCGAATTAGAATAAAATGTTCAAAGCCATTTTATTCGTGTCGTTGCTGTGTACCTGCTAAAGACGGTGGCGTTGCTGAGTACCTGTTGAAGACGGTGGCGTTGCTGTGTACCAGTGAAGACGGTGGTGTTGCGGTGTACCTGTAAAAGTCGTTCCCACATGCTTATGTCTTTTGCAACAAAAATTCAAGAAAGTACAAGATGAAGTCTTCCGCTGTACCAAACTCTGAAGCTTTCAAGAATCCAACAAAAAGACGTAAGTGTGTGGAACATGAAGTCACGAGGAGGCAAAGTTCACAAGAAAGGCAAAGATCGCACGTGAAAGGCCAAAGAACAATGCTCTCAAGTCAAAGCCAAAAAGATCAAATCAACATATTCACAACAAAAGAAAGAAAAGAAGAAAAGACTACGAGCTAAAGAACGAAGACTTAGTATAGTATGCTAGGTTTAGAACTTTGTAACGTGGAGTGACCTCCCTTAGGGGGAGATTGTTAGAAATACGTTTTAACGTATATTAGAAGTATCGGTCACTCCACAATATGATTTATGTTGTAATAGCTCGTAGTTAGTAATTAGTTATTATTTGCTTATTAACTTAAGTAAGAACCGGTCCATGGGCTTGTCATGGACCGGCCCAAGCCCAATGTTTAGCTTGGACTATAAATACCCCTTTCCACTAAGGAAAGGGGTTGGTTGTTGTCATTTCTTTGATTCCATATTAATAAATTTCACATAGTTTCTCTCACTTTCTCTCTCTAACTTTCTCTCTCTAGAAATCAACAAACCCCTTCATAGATTCATTGATTATCAATATTCTACAGACTTGAAGATTTCAAGTGGCATCAAGTTGATGCTAGCACCAAGATCGGCCAAGGCAAAGCATTCTTCCATATCTTGAATTGCACAAGGGATCAAGAATTTACCGGGATCACCGACTTTTTGAGGTATGCGATTAAGATAAACCGATGAACAACTAGATAATTGGTGCAATTTCTCCTTGTTGTTCAACATACTCTTAAAGTTAGCGGCAAATCGAGGCATCATGACCAAAGCATCGGCGAAACTCACATTAAAGTGCAAATCACGAAACAGTTTCATAAAAAGCTCAAATTGATAATTGTCGCGCTCTTGACGTTTCTCCTTTCTAAGTCTCGATGAATAGGGCAAAGGTGGTGTGGGTTGAGCATAGGCATAGCCTTTGGAATCTCGGGTTCCAATGTTGGTAATGGGTCAACCGTAGGTGTGGCATGAGCGGTACTTTGTGGGATTTGGACATGCTCCTTTTCGACCACCACCTCGGGTTCTTCCTCAACTGCATCCTCCGTAGGAGCAATTGGTTGAGGAGTCGGTTCCTTAAGTGTCTTACCACTACGTGTGGTAATCACTTTCATCTCACCCTTAGGAAGACTACTCGAAGACGGTTTGCACATAATTGCCTCAAACATAGATGAAATTTTATCCTCAAACATGGATTGCCTCTTCTCGGCTTTAATCATCTCTTGCTTAATTTCATGTTGCCCTTGTTCCATTTTTTGTTGGTTTTGTTGTAACCTAGTTACATTTCCTTCCATTTTGTTTGTATGGATTTTAAGCTCATTTGCTAACTCATTTTTCAACTTTTTCTTCAAGTCGTTCTTAAACTCGGATCTTAGGCTAATGATTTCTCTTTGAATGTTGTCAAACCTAGCATCGTTCCCATTAGCGTATTCAACAAATTCATTTGTAAGATCTTTCGACGTTTGCAAACTTTTGTTGTTGTTTTGAAAATCATTTTGATTTTTGTTTGAAACTTGATTATTAGTCCCTTGATTACCATAGTTTCCCTTGTTGTAATTGTTTTTGAAACCAACTTGATTGTTTCGATAGTTGTTGTTAGCATTTTGATTTTAACCAAAACCCAGTGGAGTCAATTGATTAGAGCGGGTAACTTGACCGTTTTGGTTGTAAGTTCCTGTGGCCGCGTAGGCACTCGAAGTGTTACCACCGTTGGTAATACACTCGGAGAAATCATGACCTCCACCACAATACATGCATGAAACCTCAACCGTTTTAGCCGTAGCGGGAGCACTTGGTTCTCCAACTTTGAACTCAATCAAAAGACCTTTAAGCTTATCAAAGATTTTGTTTTCTATGTTCGCCTCAATTTGGAAAGCATCGATGGTAGTAGACAAAGAAGGTGAAGCCGAAGACGAAGCCTTACGAACACTCGACGTGCTACGAGGACTATACACCTTAGATCTATTCTCAATTATCACCAAAGCTTCCTCAACCGTTTTACACAAAAAATTACCACCCGCGGCGGCATTAAGATAATCCCTTTCATGATCATTAAGCCCATTGTAAAACGTGTCAATTTGATGCAAATCGGAAAAACCGTGATGAGGACACTCATGTAACATTTCCTTAAACCTATTCCAAGCCGTTGAAAAACTCTCATTAAATTATTGTGAAAATTTTGAAATCTCGTTTTTCAAATGCGTAGTCTTAGAGGGCGGAAAAAATTGGTTCACAAATTTTGAAACGAGATCCTTCCACGTCAATATAGAATTGGGTGGCTCTTTCTCTAACCAAATTTTAGCGGGCCCCGCTAAGGAATACGGAAAAAGCATCATCTTAGTCGAGTCATTAGCAACATCCTTAAATTTGCAAGTGGCGGTAAGACGATTGAATTGACGGATATGGTTGTGCGGGTTGTCCTTTTCATCACCACGGAATTTGTTGTTTTGGATCATCGACAACAAACCCGTTTTCACTTCAAAATTCTCCACAAGGATAGCGGGAATCACAATAGCCTCTCCATAACCCTCGGTGGGTGCTTGAAGTAACTCCATCATAGTTCGATTTGCCATGGTTGGTTCTTCTCTTACAATAGGTTCGTCAATAGGAGACTCCTCACTAGAAAGATTAGGAGTAGGTGTTGACTCCTTTCGGTTTTTTCGTTTACGTGCACGTCTTGCTTGATTACGAGTAAGCATAAACGTCACGTACAACGTGGGGGTGAGCAAAGAAGATTCTTTTTGGTGTTTTGTATTTTTCCAATTTTTTGTGGTTTTTGACTGTTTTTACTTTTTTTGGATTTTTGTGATTGTATTAAGTAGACCAAAATCTACAAATCTCCTCCTTAATCAAATCTCTTGATTAAAGAAGCCTCAAGGAATGAAAACGATCACGTGAAGTGAACGCCTTCGATGACTTTAGAACGTTGGTGGAACACAAAAACGTTCAAGAGGGTTTAATCAATGAAACCAAGAAAGTATATATGATACTTAATAATACTTTGGGCGGCAAAACCCTCAATTAGCTCTCAAAATCAAATACTCACAAGCAAGCGGAGAAACGAGGCGGCGCGAAGCACTTAAGAGCCTTTTTCCTTAGGGTATATTTTATATTACCCGCCTTATACCCACCTTATAGTTTATATTTTTCAAAATTGAGCTTCACGAAAGTATTTATCTATTTTTGCCTTTTCTTTCTTGTTTGAGATTCGAATACAATGATTGGGTAATGACCTCCCAAGTCAAGGTTGTGTTTTCACACTTTTGGAGTACTTGTGAATTTATTGTTCTACGTATACAATATAGTAATAGTATTCACACAAAAAACGAAAAACCGATAATACGTATTAGTAGAGTGCTACTAATACAATAGATATTATGGCTATATATAAAAACAACAATTGCCAAATCAAAACACAACAGGCCTCCCCTGCAGTGGCGCCAAAATGATAATTGTAATTTTAAACTTGTTTAGGAAAACAAGGTAATTTTAGGGTAAGTATTAACATGTAGTTTAGGAAAACCACGAGTTATGACCCAAAGTGGGGATCGTTCTCAAGGAGGCTTGGTGTGTGTGTTAAGAAATGATTAATTATGTGATTATATGATTATGAGAAAGAAAATAGAAATGGGATAAGAAGAGAATGACGGTTACGATGACGGATTACACTAAGACGAAAAGGTCGTACACGTAAAACCGTAAAAGCACCAAAATTAAAAATTTACCCTAAAAATTCCTAAAAAATTGCAATAAATCCTAAATAATGTAAATAGAGTTTACAAAAAATCAAAAATCACCCAAACCTTTTATTTAACTAAATAATGATTTTTTAATGCTAATTAAAGCCCTAAAAATCAATTTAATTAACAAAAAGCCAAAAATGAGTTTTATCACTTTATAAACCTCTAAAAAGACCTAACTTAATTTAAAATTATTTTAAAATTTTAAAATTAATTAAAACTATTTAAAAACAATTAAAAGCTCTTAAAACTTAAAATAATTATAAAAATTAATCTAAGGACAATAAAAATATTCTAAAAGTTGTAAAATTCCTAACTTTATGTGTTTAACCTAAAAAAAATATAAAAAGCTTGAAAAATCTAAATTTTAATTTTTAATAATAAAATAATATTAAAATAATATTAAAAATCCAAAATTTATAAAAAATTATAAAAACTTGTAAACTAGCTTAAGTTAACCTAAATAAACATAAAATAAAGTTGAAATTACAAAATACCGTTATTGGGCCTAGAAATAGGCTAAAAGTCAAAACAGACCCCTTAATGAGCTCAAATAGGCACAAAAAGAAAAATGTTGTCCAATTAAGCCCAAAAACTCCTATCTGACTCAAAATTTGATTTTAAACACAACTTTTCAAAGGCCCAAAAGCTGAAAATATGAAATAAGCTGACTTATACCAAACAACTTATTCTTAATGGGCTTTTTGGCCCATTAAGCTATAAGCTGAGGTCATAGGCTCAAATTAGACACACAAGCTTCTTTTGAGTTGCTTAAGACTTCTGTAAAAATAAATTTGAAATAAGTCAAAGGAATAAGCCTGAAAATGCAAAAAGCAATCTATAGAAAATGACAAAATAGTCGTTTTTGAGTTCTAGGCTATCCCAAGAGCAGATTCAAGTTTCTAAAGCTTTTAAATGACTTAACTAAGCTTAATCAACAAAAAGTTTTCAAATAAGTTCACTCAATAAGCTGAAATAAGCAAATAAGCACTTATGAAAAAGTCAAATGAGTTGGTTTTCTATCAAAAAGTCAAAGTCAAAGTGTAATAAGCTCCAGTTCAATCAAATGGGTCAAATGATGAAGATCTATCACAAAAAAGAAGTTGTTGCAGGTCTGGATAAGCTAAAATGGCTTATTGATAAGCTAACTGAAAAATTGCACTAGCAGGGGCTAGTTTTGGGTGTTGAGCAGTGGAAACTTTTTCCACTGCTTCACTTGTTGACTTTTTTGTCTTTAGTGACTTTTTTGGAGATTCAAGTTACACAAAGGCACCCAAATGATCAGTGGATCATAAGGAGTCAATCACAACAAAGAAATCACAATCAACAACAGCCAACTAGTACAGTTAATTCAATTAAGCACCATATCACTCACAGACATGAACAAATAAGCAGTTGAGGTTCAATAAGCACTTATAGCACAATTCAGCCATCCAAACTTAACCAAATGCATACACAAGCAATAATAAACTTAAATAAGCAAGTCTAAAGAGGTTTCATGCACTGATTCAAAGAATTAAGCAAGATTCAAGCACTTAAAGTTACTGATGAAAACTAAACATGCAGTTAAGAACACTTGCTGATGCAATTGACCACCAAGCCAAATTCAAACCTCCAAATCTATCACATATGTTATAATAACTTTGATTTAACAGCTTATATCCCTAAACATGCATATACTCTAAGTATTCCCAAAATTTTAGGTCAAAAACAGTCAAACTCAAGTGGTTATAGCACAATCTATGATTCAAGGTTTCAAACCCAAAAACTTGCAGAAAAATGCACTCAACCAAGAATTTAACAGATACCAAGCAAATACACAAACTTCCAACCACAAAATAACAACATATGATTCAAGACAGGTAACCCCAAACACACTTTTAACTTTTCAAATCAAGATTTTCAAATCAAAAATGCATTCCAAGGTTACCCAAGCCCAAATCAACACAACAACAGATGAGATAAACAGATTAGAACAAGATTAAGCCACAAAATCAGCAAGAACACAGGTCACACACAAATATCAAAAATATCCAAGATTTTATCAGATTTTGGGATTAAGTATGCAAACCTCATGGATGTACATCCACACCCACGAATTTTGAGCTTATGTACTAGCAAGAACAAGTACAAGCTTCTACAACAAAGCTTACTAAGATTCAACAAGGTTAGAAGCAAAATATCAAAAATAGAAAGGTTAAAAAGCCTTGATTAATGCAACTCTTGCACCCTACACTTGATTATCCCCAAGTTATAGGCTTCACCACACCTTGATAACTTAATATCATGATGCTATGATCAGCTTTATAGCCCAAGAATTTCAAGGTGTGCCAAGAAACTTAGCAAAATATCAAGCTTGAAGGAAAATGTGCAAACTTTTGCACACTCCTTAAAAACAGGTTTTGAGATTCAAGATTAACAAACTAAGAGCAATAATAAGCAGTAAACAACAATGGCACTTGAGTTTTCTTCAAAGATTCAAACACATTTCATAAAACTGAAAATGGATTTACAGAATATTGAACAAAGGAAATATCAAGAGCCATTGATACTAAGCTAGTGTTATGCCTTATATAGGCTACAAGAAGTGATTCCAAACCCTAAAAACGTGAACCCTAATGTTACGAAATCCCTTAAATGCCCTTGAGAACTTTTGGCAGTTTTTTGAATCATGTGATGGAATTGGCTGTTTGTGTGTTGCTGGCAAGTTTGAATTGCATCCAATGGCGTGAAATAAGCTTAAGGAGTAAGCAGGATCCTTGGACGTTGGATGACTGGCCTCTTTTGGATTCTTCTTCAAAAGGTGGTAAAAGAGGGTTTATCATGTGACAATGGGGTGATGTGGCAAGGGTTTTGAAAATTGGGATATGATTAGCTTCACCTTAATTACAATTCTGGAGCATTTTGTGGTTTAATTCTGGCTTAAACATAAATACCCAATTTATGTTCTTAGGATGAATAGTGGTGTTTGATCTTAATTTAAGTTTGAAAAGGTGTTAACCGCGCTTATTTAAACTTAATAAATTAAGTTAAACCGGGTTAGTTAAGGTTAGTTGTGAGTGGGGAATGAGGTGGCAAGGGGGTGGAAGCTGATTGGTGGAAAATGTGAGTGGGGTGAGGTGACAGGCTGGGATTAGTCTAGGTTATAATGGATGTCGGCCACAAATAACCCCTCATCTTTCCCTTTGTTGTCATTTCAAGTTTAATAAGCCATAAATCGTTTTCCTTCATTAGCAAACTTTTCATTTTCACACTTTTGCCCCAAATACTTTTCCAAAGTATTTTCAGGGGTATTTCTTGCCATTTTGTGATTCTTGAAGGGCTGTTTTGATTTTTTCTTCAAGGATTATGGTCTTGACTTGTATGATTGTCATTTTGGAGGACTAAAATTGCCAAGTCTTCATTTATGAGGGACCATTCTTGCCAAAAGTTGAAAGTCAAGGGTCCTTTTTGCAAATTAACATATTTCAAGGACCAAACTTGTCTTTTCTTGTTATTTGAAGGACTTCATGATATATTTGACTTTGAGGATGATAATATTGACAATTTAGCTTTGTTGAGGGACTAAAATTGCCAATTCTTCAAAGTGGAGGGCCCTTTTGGTAATTTTGACAAACTTTAGGGACCAATCTTGTAATTATGAGGATACAAGGGTATAAAGTGTCAATTCTTCAATATTGGAGGACCCTTCTTCATAAATCTTCAAATCTTCAAGGGTTTTCTTGGAAAATTCTTCATTAGGGCTTGGTTCAATGTACGGCTTCGTTTCCCGTGTTTGTTTTTGTATGTTTCTTGTGATCTTTTGTCATTTTCTCAATATCCGTACCTAAAATACACAAGCAACAAACACAAGCATATATTTGGGTATTTTCATGATATTTTATGCATTTTAAGCCCTTTTTTGATGATGAGACTATCTATAAAAGTAGTCTCATCAGCCACCATTTTATACGGGATGCCAATGAGAAGAAGCTGATACAGGTTCTTAAAGTACATACAGATGATATTGTTGCTGATTTTTTGACTAAAGCATTTGATGGTCCGAGATTCAACCACTTGGTGGTTCACATTGGTATGGTCAATCCTTGAGGCCTAGGATTGAGGGGAGAATATTGTACATATTTCCTTGTAGAGTCATACATATGGTAGCTTCTAAAAACAGTTTTCATGGGTATTCGCGGTGTGTGCAACTTCTAGTGGAAAATTTTGGTTACTTCTAGTGGCAGTCTTCTGCTCCTACTAGGTAGAAACCCTTATTCTTCACTTGTGGTTGGATTCTAGTATCAATTTTGGGTCACTGTTCACTTCGTTAACTTTCGTTGACCACTCGCTGCTCCTAGTGTTGACCTTTACGCGTTTTAACTTTCAGTCAACGCGAGTTACTTCTGGTGCACGTCTTTTGTTTATCTTTGGTAACTGGGATATACAAATAATGGTTTAAGGGGCAAGTGGTTATTCAAGCATTAATGACTTAATTTTGAAAGGGCAACCCCTATAATTTGGGGTCAATGAACTGTTTTGTGACTATTATTTATGGTCAAATTACTCATTTAACTCAATTATCAAAACATAAACACACAAATACGCTCCTACTCTTCACCCTCTTCATTCAATCATCTTCCACTATTTCAATCATCATCAATGGCATCACTCTAGTACAAGCCCGATCATAACAAGGTAGCCTATCTTGGCGAAGGTCCTAAAAGAAACGAGTTCACAGACATAATGGAATACATTGAAGCTTCCAATCTAAGGTATGCTCTTACTGTTTGCCCCACTGTGTATGATACTGTTATACATCAGTTTTGGGAAACTGCCAACACCAATGCTGTTTTAGGTCGCCCATAGAGCTCCATGCTACTATAGATGGTCGCTCCTATGTGGTGTTTGAGGCATCCATTAGGTCTGCCCTTCATCTCTAAGATGAGGATGGCATTATCTCTCTTCCCAACTCAGAGGTGTTGGATGGTATGGCTGCTATAGGTTATAATCATGAGGGGAAGTTTAACTTCCAGAAAAATAGATTGCCCCTCAATGGAAGCTGCTGGTTTACTTTTTGATTCATTGTTTGAGTCCAAAATCTGGGAGTTGGGATGCGTTTCCCATCCCCCTTGCTACTGGTTTGATTTGTATTGCTCAGGGTCGCACTTTTAAATTTTCTCGTAACTTGTTTGATGGCATGATTAGTAATCTTAGTGATACTGGTTCTAGAAAGAAGTTCTTGATGTACCCTATGTTTTTGCAGCAGGTTCTTATGTGCTTACCTAGGAATAGGAAGGAATATGTGCCCCCAAAGCTTACTCCAAAGGTTTATGCGAATATGGCACTTGGTTATAAGGGTCCTTTGAGGCCTCTCACTGATGCTACGATGGGCCGTGCCCAAGGGGGTCCCAATGTCGTTTCTCTGGTTGGTCAAGTCGAGGAGGCACCTCCATTGGAGGATGATCCTATAGAGGAGGAGAACCCTACTACTGGTGTGCCCCATGTGGAGGTTGAGGAGCCAGTTAGAGAGGTGGTGGTAGAAATGCCATCTACCTCAAAGGATGCCCCTTCTTGTCGCCCACATGAGTCCCTATTTGCTGATTCTACCCCTCCTAGTCCAGTTCCACATTTTGCTGAGAAGCCTTTTAGCTCTCCTGCCCATATGGATGACCCATCAGTTGCTTCTGGTCCCCATGATGCATCCCTTAAACTGAGTCCTCTTGGTGGGGAAGCTAAGGAACCTGTTACGTTGACTTTTTTGCTTGCTCTTATGCACAGGTACTATGCCAAGATTGTTTCATTGGAAGATGAGCTCAACCAGCACCGCAAGCTCACACGGGATTTCATGCTCCCATTGGCGAACATGATTAAATCGTTGGAGACGCAGCTAAAGCGCCAAAGGAAGAAAGTGCGGCTCACTGATTCTGATGAAGACGTTGAGGAGGATGGACTGACTATTTTGGCAAGGGCTGCCTTTGCTGATAAGCTAAGTGATGACTTGCCTGCTCCTCCTAGTCCTTCATGCATTCCTAATGCTGTTGTTGGTCCCAACCCAATGGATGACTCTGCTTATCCTTCATCTCCCACTGTTGGTTCTTCTCATGATCCCAAGGGTAAAGCCCCTATGACTGATGCACCCTCTCCTCCCAAAAAGCGAACTCGCATACAATTAGAGGAAGAAAGATTGGGGGAAGAGGCTGCTCAGAGATTGCAAGAAGAACTTAACCATGAAGCTAAGTATGAGGATGAAGCCCTGCAACAACAGAGACCTGAGCAGCTGAGGCACAATGCCATGCATTGGGATAACCATGACTGGATGAATATTGTTGGAAATACGTTTTTACGTATTTATGAAGGATCGGTCGCTCCAACGATATATTATTGTATTAGGCTCGTGATCCAGTTTATATTAAATATAGTTCATATAGCCCACATGTAGGGTGGGCTATATATACCCCTCCTAGCATGTTAGGAGGGGTGGTTCATTCATTTACAACATTTCATTAATCTAATCTCACTTTCTCTCTCTACTTATTTTTTCTCTCCTTTCTCTCTCTACACCTCATCTCCTTCTTCCCCATCTCTTCCACCAAATCAATAGATCATCCATCATTTACCAAATCCTTAGAATTCGTAGACCTTCAATTGGTATCAAGAGCCATGGTTAAATCTTAGGATTTGCATTTTTTATCTTTTGATTTGGTGGTAAAAATCCTTTCTTTTCTAATTTTTTATCAATCTTT
Organism: Glebionis coronaria; assembly: GCA_025667525.1. NCBI lineage: Eukaryota > Viridiplantae > Streptophyta > Magnoliopsida > Asterales > Asteraceae > Glebionis > Glebionis coronaria. Next base: position 650,664 of record JANFOE010000183.1, read on the forward strand.
TCATCATTCGATCAACTTTTTATCAATTTTTATAAATTTTATCAATTTTTATTTTTTATTATTATCAGTTTTATTTTTTTTCGTGTGTTTTTTTTACAATCAGTTTTTTATTATCAGTTTTTTATTATCAGTTTTATCAATTTTTAAATCATCTAGTTTTATTAAATTTTTTTAAAATAATCAAGTTTTTTAATCATTTTTTTTATCAGTCATTTTTTAATCATTTTTTTAATCAGTGATTTTTTTTTTAATCAGTTTTCTCTTTCATTTTCATATCTGTCCAATCCAATCTGTCGAATCTGTCTACAGTCCAAACTTGTCTTGAAAATCTATCCAATCAGTTTTTTTTTTTTTTATCAAGTTTTTTAATCATATCATTTTTTTAATCATATCATTTTTTTTAATCAGTTTCTCAGTTTCTCATGTTTTTTATCAGTCCAAAACAGTCCAATCAGTGTTTTCTGTCTAAATAATCAGTTTTTTATATCATCACAACTTTGTCTAATCAGTTTGCTTATAGTTTTTCTATTTTTCTTTTTTGGTCAAATCAGTCCAAAGTCTCTGGCTTCTATCCCATCAATCTGTCCAAACTAATCCATATCTATCTGTTTTTCTTATCAGTTTTTCCAATCTTTCCGAATAAGTTTTCCGCATAGACATAGTTTTCCGCATAGACACAGTTTTCCGCATAGACACAGTTTTCCGCATAGACACATCTTTCAGAATAGAAAACTTTCCGAATAGGAATTTTTCCGTATAGGATTTTTCCGTATAGGATTTTTTCCGTATAGGATTTTTTCCGTATAGGACTTTTTTTCGTATAGGACTTTTTTCCGTATAGACTCGACCCCCATTTTTCACCCACTCCTCGAAAACTATACTCAATACACACTCGACAACAAACCAAAGACTCACCCAAAAACCTCTCAGCCTCACAGACCAACAAGACTTAATCTGACCAAGACTCTCGACCAACATCAACAACACTCTCGACCCTCAGAACAACCCACAAACAACAGAAGACTCTATTTTTTTTAAACTGACTCGATCTCACAACCCTCCCACAAACTCTCACGACTCAACTCTCTCGGACACCCCTCACTCCCAAACAAACAAACAACATCTAAACGAACATCACTTGACTCGACTCACTCCCAAACAAACAAACAACACATAAACGAACATCACTCCCAATCTTGACAGAAAAACATCTCGACTTAAGAAAAACTCAAACACCCTTTTTCTGATAACCCTAATCAAAAAACATATCCAAACAACCTCACTGACAACACAACACAACTAGACTCTCACAAAGTTACCTAATCGAAACCACTCTCAAACAACACAACACCCTCTCGTATAACCCTCACCCTCGACCTCTCGTATCACAAAACAACCTCACCGAGACTCAACACTCAAGACTCTTTCTCACAGACTTAATCTTGACAACACACAGAAGGACACTACAGAAGATAGAAGACAGACACACGCATGCAACAAAAAATTAAAAAACCTACCCGAGATCATTTAAATGATCTTGAAGAAAAAAAGTCGGCTTGATTCTTGACTTCTTGATTCGAAATACACTGAGTAGCATCAAAAGGGTGGAGTAAAAGTGATTGTGTTTGATTGTTTCATGAAGATATAAGGATTGTTTGATTGTTTCATCAAAAGGGTGGATTTTGGATCTGACAGGTTTGAGAGAGATAGAGATGCAAGTGTGAGGAAGAGAGAATTTTTAGGCAAGTGTGAGAGATAGAGAGACGCAAGTGTGAGGAAGAGAGAATTTTTAGGCAAGTCAAACAAAGTTATATATTTTGTGGGCGGACTTTACAAAGAAGTGGAGCGGTGGATTTTTTGAGCCACGTGTTGTAGGGCGGACAAAACAAGAAACGTTTTTTTATTAATTTAATTTTTAAATTAAGTAATTTTTTTAAGTTAACGCAATTTTAAAATTCATTTTCCAAAAATATATCCGATTTTTTATATTTTCAAAATCAAATCAGTTTTTTTTTAGTTTTATCCTTTTATTATTATCTTTTAAATTTTATTTCTTTTCCTTTTTTATTTTGAAATTTTTATTTTTGGATATTAACTTTTATTTTTGTATTCTTATTCAAATTTTTTATTTTTTTTTTCCTTTTAATTTAAAAAAAAAATGTTGTGATATTCCATTATAGTCGGGTCAAAGTGACGTGATATAGTGACAAGGCTTATTTAGCCGACGGATTGTTGAGGCGGTTATTCTGAAAGTTAACGTGGAAAAATATTTGACGGGTTAAAAGTTTTTGTGGCCGGATTTGACGACAAAGTGACGAGTCACCGTGACGGGATTTTTGATCGGGTTTAGTTCATAATCGTTTGAGCCGACAACATTTTTTTTGAGCCGAGTCGACTTGTAAAAACCCGACTACAACAACATCCTCATCATTTTTCTTTATCTTTCCTCGATTTTCAATGGATTCGTTCAATTCGACACTTAAAGAGGGAGACTTGCATCGAATGCAAGACAAAGCTAGAGAAAGTGGTCTAAATTCATTTCAAATGCTTCAGTGTCATCTAGTTACTCTTTCACGGATTCAAGGAGGGAGCGAATTTGTGACAATCTTTGGTCAAGATCGTCATATATTCATGGAATCAATGTTCACCATCTTGACCCAACTCGCAGAGCAACTCAACAATGAACTTTTTAATCACTCTGCATCGGCACTTGCTTATAAGGCTCTTGTGACACAACTCACGCCTTTCCTCCAATTCAATATCATCAAGTCTGAAAGTTCGATGCTTTGCCAATCATTTCTTCGAGATACACATACCGAGCTTCGAGTTTTTCGTGATACAATATTGAAACTCATGTCATCGGTCTCGTCTTCGATTTATGAAAGATCTCGACTTCAGCAAGGGTATGATAATGGAGTGCAAGACTCTTCGATGCAAGAGGAAACTGGTCATACGGTTGACAACTTGGAGCCTAAAGATGGCAAGAGCACGGAATCAGGAGAACAACATGATACTAGTGGTACGTCAGGGATTGTTCACGAGATCTCTCTTGATGACACCTTACCCGTTTATGACGAAGAGCCTGCAAACATGGTACAATGTGATGTTAATTATGATGTATATGCTGATGACATACCGCATATTGAGCATTCGGAACCTAATTATGACAAACATGGGATGGAAAAGAGTGATAGAAATACCACTTCTGATTCATCCGATGTGAGTCATAATGGGGGAGAAAGTGTTCAAAATGCTATAGTTTATCATGATAAATGCTTTACAACTGCCTCGTTAACTGATTCTGATTCCAAGATTAAAGAGCTCGAAACGATCGTAGCTCGGCAATCAAAAGATCTTGAGGATGCCAAACTTGAATTTTCTAAGAAAACGGACAAATTTGAAACATATTTTGAAAAACTTGAAAAATCAAATATTGTTCTTGAAAGAAAATTGGATCAAAAAGTGTTAGATTCTAAAGCTGAAAAGGATAATCTTTTGAAACAAATTCAACTGCTTGAATCTAAGTTGGCATCCCAAGATAACTTGCTCAAAGAGAATGAGACTTTAAAGGCCCAAGTACAGGAAAAGGTTTTTGCTATAGCTGCATTGAAAAACGAGTTAAGGAAAAGTAAAGGACCTAGTGTGGACACTAAGCTTGAAAAACCATCAATCTTGGGGAAACCGCCTACAAATCAGTTCGTCAGACAACCGATTGTCAGACAACCTACTGCATTTAGATCCGAGCGACCACAATCCTCGAGACCGCGGTTTGCCTCCCAAGTTGATTTGGTTCATCTTTCTAGACCAGACACTCCAGCAACTAGGCCCTATGTGATCACTCCAGCTTTAGCAAGACCAAATCATATGATTGCCTCTAGTTTCCCTAAAAATACCAAGACCACGTCTAGAACTAGTTTAAATGACGTTTGCCATAAATCTGGTCTTGGGGAAGCTAAGCAAAAGACACATGCAAGAGATAGCAATGTCCAACCTAGTCAGATGCCTTCTAGATTACCTAACACTGCTAACCATAGCATGCCATCTTCTAGGAGCATCGATCAATCATCTAGGAATTATTCAGACATTAAATATGCTACTTGTAAAACATGTAGAAAATGTGTCTTTACGGCAAATCATGATGCTTGTGTTAAGAAATTACTTGATGAGGTGAACTCCCGTGCTAGAATTAAGTCCCAGTGGATAGCTAAAATCAAACCCTTTGGTAAAGTTTGGCGCCCCACTGGTAGAAATTTCACTCTTGTAGGAAACGAGTGCCCTTTAACTAGGATAGTCTCCGATTCTACTAAGTCTACTAGGGAGGAAACTGATAAAGATGATACTTCACTTACGCCTAAACTTAAGATTTTCTATAAAAGGAAACGTTTGCCAGCTAAGATAAGTGAATCATCTACTCAGGTCGCCTCTGACACAAGTAAAGCCAACTGTGAACCCCCACGTGCTTCAAAAATAGATATCTCTAACCCATGCAAAAGTATACAAACTCCTAATGAGAATGCAGGTACCAAAGTTGATGTTCCAAAAGAACGAAGCGGTCCAATCGTTGTATACCGTTCAACTAAGGACACTCTTAGAGTTTGGTTGCTGAAGAAGCAGATATCAGAGAAACAAATGTCTCAGGGGATTCATGGTTAAGCATGCACAAGGACTTACAGTCACATAACAGACTGTAACTCGATCTCAAAAGACAGGAAAGTTCATCCCGATGATGACTTATCCTAAAAACGAGAAATTCATTTTTCTCGGGCATGAGCTTATATCAAAAACATTCCAAGTTTTTAAGCTCATGCATTAAGGCTTATAGATAAATGACAGTCTGTAACCCGTTCTTCAAAGGCAGGAAAGTTTATCGCCGATGATAAACTTATCCTTACAACGAGAAATTAATTTTTCTCGGGCATGAGCTTATATCGAAAACATTCAAAGTTTTTAAGCTCATGCACAATGACTTACAGTTAAATGTCAGACTGTAACTCGAACTTAAAATAAAGGAAAGATTATCTTTTATGATAACTTATCCTCTTAACGAGAAATTCACCTTTCTCGGTCATGAGCTTGTATTAAAACATTCGAAGTTTTAAGCTCAGAAAGGAAAGTGTATCTTTTAAATAAGAGAACTTTTCCTCATAACGAGAAATTAACCTTTCTCGGTCATGAGCTTTCCATTAAAACAGTCAGTTTTCAAGCTCATGAAAACGACTTCTAAGTAAATGTCAGCTTAGGACTCGTTCTTCAGATAAAAGGAAAGTTTATCGCCGATGATAAACTTATTCTTAACAACGGGAAGTTTACAACTTCTCGGACTTGAGCTCGTTTTATAAGATATTCAACATCTTAAGCTCAAGTAATTGGTTTTCAAAACTTTGAACACAATTTTTCGAGAATTTCTCAAAAGGTTTTTCTAAATCTTTCAAAATTGTGTGTTCAAAAATGTTTTGATAAAAAGAGCATGTCTTCTGGAATCGATAATATTTACGAACCTAGAAATGTCATTCAATAATGACACGGGGTTGTAAATAAAGTTCGAGCAGAAGTTCAAACTTTTAAAACATGCTCAAAATGGTTTGCTATTATTTCAGATAGCAACCCGCTTTTCACATTGAAGTCAAGCATTTCACCGGAAAGCTTTGACTTCAGAATCCGAAGTTATCAACTCTACAATCCAAAGTTCGTTGCAATTGATATCTACATACTCGACGATGCGACTACTCAAACGGTGACTACAGCTCTTTCAATAGAACACGGGTCAACAATTGAGGGGGAGCAATTGTCCAGCATTCAGAATCCTTGATGCCGAGAGTGCCAAGTTCACATATTGGTGTTAAGACAACGATATCAATCATACACATGGAGTCAAGAGATAACTTCAGAAGTTACGAGGAACACCAACATTCGTGAACAAGAACCATGTGCTTCTTTCATATGATGTTCTCCATCATTCAGGTCCAACCTCGTAAATTGCTAATATTGTGACTTCATTATCACATATTGATCTTTGCACGTGTTAAATACCTTACACTTGTGTTTAAAAGGTATTTAATTTACGTTTCAAGTACACCCTCATTAATTTGAGGGGGAGCTTGTGTAATTCATGAAGATAATTGGATTTGCATTTTTCTTCCCAAATTTTCTTAAAATGCTATTAAATCAATTGATATTAAAAACATCGATTGGGTTAATATTTTTAATATGGGGGAGAAAATGTGATTTAATATGGGAAATGATTAATCACAAATGGTTTGACTTAACGTGCTAGCTCATCCCGACATGTGCGAAATGTTTTCGGATATCGTGGCATATGTTAAGGGGGAGCAAAATGGATTTGCACTTCAAATGGATTTCATGGTGACATACACTTACCCAAAAGCATCTCTATTCACGACGATGAAGATTGTGGTGACATAAGGATGGTAGGATAGGTTAAAGTCCAATGATTTCTCTAGAACCGGAGGAATCTTCCTAAGGACATTCCATAGCTAGAAATAGTAGTCCTTAGGAAAGATGGAGAAAGATTGTGAACGTAGCTGAATGCCGACCAAGTACTTAAGTTAGCACTGGAACAATCACAACAAGGTACTAGTTATGACGTATTGGTAAGCATTGAAGGGGTTGAAGAATGAAAAAGAATTGTAAAGATAAAGGGTGTAAAGAAAGAAGCCCTCCTTACAACCTTAGGCAGAAACCGGGTCAATTCATATGCTATTGAGATCATTTTTAATGATTCTTGATATTGAAGAAAGACATCATGGACCCAGTGATGCAAGGCACAACCCATCCCAGCTAACTCAGATATCTCTCAAAAGATATTTGTTTTATTCACACGGAGACAACACATCATCTATTGATTTATTCACTCCGAATAAATTGGTATTGAAAAGGTGGCACTCCTCTCCAGCCTCCGATCACTAAAAATACAAAATGCACGATCGAGTCTAGAGCCATTTGAGATCATCAAATATCTCATTAGGACACACTTTCATATTTCCTTGCTTCTTCACACACTGTGAAAAGTAAGTAAGATCTTAAGAGTCCTACGCAAAATCTTCATGATCTTGCCTGAACATCCGAGTAATACGAAAGTATTTACAATGAAGATGGAAATCCTTCTTGAGCGAATATCAAAAAGCTCATGGTAGGTGACTTGTGCGATTCTTTATGAATCAAACTTGTGATAACTGGAAAGCAACAGTGGTTTAATTCTTAAATGAATTTAAACACGTTCCAGGCCTCTACGCATTATCATATGATCTTGCCAGAACACTCAGAGTGACTCTTTATTGATCACAGTGACGAGTGGAAATCCTTCTAGTGTTAACATCAAACAGCACTTGGTAGGTAACTTGCAAGATTCTATATGAATCAAGCTAGTGACAACTGGAAAGCAACGATGGTGCGGTTCTTAATTGAACTTCACTTGTTCCAGGAACATGAATTGACGGCTTCAAATCATGCGGATAATATTATCCAAATGATTCACTCTTTACGTTCGCAGTCAGCTTTGGACGGTCGAGTAAAGAGAACGGGTTTACCCGCGAAATCTTGTCAAGGAGGTTCTTTATTGAAACTACCTGTCACAAGTACGATATTTAATATCGTCCAACGGTCTTCACCGACCGGAGGTAAAATGCTACCGAATTAGAATGAAATGTTCAAGGCCATTTCATCCGTGTATATGGTTTGTTGCTAACTGTCTTATGCAGCGTAACAAGAAGGTGGCATTGCGGTGTATAATCCAGAAGAAGTCGTCACCACATGCTTATACTACATACACTTAGTACTTCAACAAATTCAAGAAAGTCTGAAGGTCAAGTATTCCCTGTATCAAACTCTGAAGCTTTCAAGAATTTAAAGGTATAAGTATGTGGAACATGAAGTCACGAAGAGGCAAATTTCACAAGTGATGAATGCACAAGATCAAGGCAAGGAAACATGCTCAAGACTAAAGTCAAAGATCACATCAAGCATATTCACAAGAACAAGATCGAAGACTCAAGCATAGTATGCTAGGTTTAAGATTTTGTAAAATGGTGTGACCTCCCTTAGGGGGAGATTGTTGGAAATGTGTTTTCCCAAAAAAAGTCTCGGTCACATCATTATTAGCATAGATCACGAGCTATAGAATATTTAGAACTTTGTAACTTGGAGTGACCTCCCTTAGGGGGAGATTGTTGGAAATACGTTTTTACGTATTTATGAAGGATCGGTCGCTCCAACAATATATTATTGTATTAGGCTCGTGATCCAGTTTATATTAAATATAGTTCATATAGCCCACATGTAGGGTGGGCTATATATACCCCTCCTAGCATGTTAGGAGGGGTGGTTCATTCATTTACAACATTTCATTAATCTAATCTCACTTTCTCTCTCTACTTATTTTTTCTCTCCTTTCTCTCTCTACACCTCATCTCCTTCTTCCCCATCTCTTCCACCAAATCAATAGATCATCCATCATTTACCAAATCCTTAGAATTCGTAGACCTTCAAATGTGATTACCATCCTTACTTCAGACTACTCTCAGTTCACCGATTTGCTGGGTGCAGATGTCAATCAAGGCAATTGTGTTCAACGGGTAATGGATTTGATGCGTAAACAATAGGAAACGCTTGCTGCCCAGCTTCACGAACAACGCCGTAACAGACCTCTGTCGCGTGCTGAGGAGAGACGGTTGATGCAACAATATGTTAAGAATCAATCGGCTGGTTATTATCAGACTGGGTGGACATTGGAGAGGGTGAGGAAGCTTTCTTTTGATGAGCTTAAAGACCTTTACACCAAGATGATCAAGCATCAGGATACACATATGCCTGAATATGCTATTTATCGCCCACCTCCTCGTGTTGTCCACACTTCTAAGCCTGCTGCTGCTCCCACTTCTTCGCCAGTTGTTCAAGAAGGTACTTCTGGGGTTCCATATTCTAGTCCACCTACTACTGCTGTTCCTACTACCACCACTTCAAACGTTGATCCCACTCACTCTGATGTTGGTCCTACCACCACTACTGAAGCTACTACCACTCCTGCTACTTATCCCACACCTGTTGCTCTTGCTGTGGAGCCTACACCCACACCGATGACTGATCCACTTCCTACTTCATCAGCTGGTGCAGCCACTTCTGAACCTATGGTTGTTGATGATTTTGTTCCTGCTGCTGCTGCTACTGCTGATGTCAAGGTTAAGGAGGAATCTTCTTCTGGTGTCCCCACACCGTGCCGTTCTATTCGGAAGAAGAAGGCTCGTCGTGATAAGTCTGTCCCATTTGAGAAGAGGGATCTTGCCAATCTCATTGATGCTGCTTCTGATAGTGAGACTGAGTTGCCCCTTGGCAAAGGCTTGATTGTAGCTTGGGAGGTTCGGCCATCCCCCATTTCTCGTGGTACCTTTACTCATAAGATTACGACTAGTGATGGCTAGACCCAATATGTCTCTGGATTGCAAAATATTTTGTCGTGGGTGGAGCGTCGTGATCTTATGTTGTTGTATGGTTTGGTTGATGCTGAGATTCCTAAGTCTCTAAGTGAGCTTCCTGACTGGCCAGGGTTGACTATTTGGGGTGATTTGAAGTTGATGTTGGATTCCCCTCCTGATTCTCCTCATGCTGGCGTATGGAAGGATCAACCTCGCTGGGTGATAAGGAGGTGGAAGTTGTATGCTGGATGTGGTGTTCATGTGTTGGAACTTGAGTCTGGTGTTGTTGTTTTTATGATTACTAATGTGGAGTATCCGTTGACCATTGCTACCATGGAAGCTATGTTGGAGTGTCATCTACTGGTGTGTAATGCTCCTTCTGGTAACGAGTCTGCCATGGCCACTACCTTAGTTGAGGGAATTCAAGCTCGGCTGCATGCAAACAAGGTTGCTGTTTTTGGTATGTGATTGGTTTGTTTCTTCTATCTTTTTGATATACATACATTCTTTTCACCCATATGTATAGTGATTGGTGACTCAAATTTTACTTTAGTTTGTTGTTTAAAAAAAACATACTTTTATATAATATCTGCTTATACTTTTAACATGTGATGAAATTTCAAAATTTGTACATCATATAATATCTGCTTATACTATTCCATCATGAAACTGTTTTCCACTTGGTATTTTCAGACTTGGGCTGTATTGAGAGGTACTTCTGGTGTTGGACCTAGTCCACACAACAAATGGTGCTCAACTCACGATGTCTTGTAGACAAGAAAGCGTTGATTCACCATGAGGGTACGACTCTGATGTGATTATCAAATCCGTTGATGGTTACCAGTTTACCCAAAATTGGAGGGTTTTCACTTACCTTGGTCCTAGACTGAAAAGTGGCTAGTCCAAGGGGGTACGACTCTTGGTAAAGACCTATATCAAATCCGTTGATAGCTGTAATAGCTTGCTCAAAGCTATAGTGTTTTCAGCTCACCGATGCTTTACTGCTGAGAGTTAGCTAGTCCGGAAGGGTACGGCTTCTGGTAAAGACTCATATCAAATCCGTTGACGGCTGTGATGGTTTGCCCAAAATCATTAGGGTACCCCCACTCACCATTGATTTACGTTCTAAGAGTTGGGTTGGGTTTTGGTCTCCCAGGGTGATGCGTATTCCACCACAAAGACTAGCTAGCCCACGAGCGAGCAACTACTTGGTAAAGGCTCATCAATTGTGCTCATGTTGCTGTAAAGATTCAACAAGGTGCAGTTCTGTTTCAAGCTTTCAAGAATCTTCTAGGTGTTACTCGTTGTAGCAGTCTTTGTGTTTTCTATACTGATGATTATATTGCTGCTGATTGTGATGTTGTTTCAATCCTCAAGCTGTTTTGCAAGATTTACCAAGAAACTTGAACTCAACGAGTCAAATTCAAGTTTAGGGGAGGATTGTTAGGACCTTTGGAATAGATATTTGTAAAGATAAGCTAGGAGGTATGTAGTTCCTCCTGGTCCTAGTAGTAGTAGGAGCAATACGTGCTCATGGTCTAGTTGAAAGTCAAACATTATTCTTAGTAGTTTGTTAGGATATACATGAGATATGTTAGGAAATGATATGCGTATCAGAAGTTACACGTTTTGGTTTAATGTAGTATTAGGGTTTCCTTGTAGTATAAAGGAACCATTGGCAGAAGGGTTAGACACACCTTCATTAGCATTATTCATTTTCATATTAATAGTAGAAATCCTTAGTAAGGATCAAGTTATTTAGTTATTTAGTTTCTTCTTGTTCATAGTATTGGTATTCCGCACTTATACTGTATGTTTCATCAAGAGTCTCTCTGTGAATATACTTGTGATTACAGAAGTCGTTCACCATCCTTAACAGTCTGCAAGATCCACATCTAGTGGACCCAACATATATATATATATATATATATATATATATATATATATATATATATATATATATATATATCAAATCAAATCAAATCAAATCAAATCAAATCAAATCAATCAAATCAAATCAAAAACCCTTATATAGGAAGGATGGTGAAACAACTCCTTAATTACAAAATTCTATAAAAATGACACATGTAATTCATTAAAGGGTTTCCAGAAAATGCTTCAAAAATAAAATAGGAATTACAAATGATGCCTTAAATACAAAATTCTATAAAAATATATAAGGAAGGATGGTGAAACAATGCCTTAAGTACAAAATTCTATAAAAATGATTCCATAAAATGCTTCAAAAATAAAATAGGAATTACAAATGATGCCTTAAATACAAAATTCTATCACAATATATGTAGAAATTACAAATGATGCCTTAAATACAAAATTATATAAAAATATATAAGGAAGAATTGTGAAACAATGCCTTAAATACGAAATTCTATAAAAATGATTCCATAAAATGCTTCAAAAATAAAACAGGAATTACAAATGATGCCTTAAATACAAAATTGTATAAAAATATATATAGGAATTACAAGTGATGCCTTAAATACAAAATTCTATAAAAATATATAAGGAAGGATGGTGAAACAATGCCTTAAATACAAAACTCTATAAAACGGATTCCATAAACAAAATAAGAATTAAAAATGATGCTTTAAATACAAAATTCTATAAAAATATATATAGGAATTACGAATGATGTCTTAAATACAAAATTCTATAAAAATATATAAGGAAGGATGGTGAAACAATGTCACAAATACAAAATTCTATAAAAATGCACAACAATAATATTAATTTAAAAAAAAATTAATGTAAAAAGTTATTTATTAGATTAACATATACAAAATTTTTTACCTCATAAAATTCAAAAATACATAAAATATTTATACAATATTTTTAAAATTCTAAATAATTTAAAGTAACAAACTTATTCATAACATTAACGTATGCAAATTCAGTTAACTCATAATATTATTAAATAAATAACATAACATATCTTAAACTACGTTATTTTTGTCTATTCTATGCTACATTATTAAAATATCAATGCCATAACTAACACTACATAATCTAAACTTCTAATACAAACACACATAAATTTAATTTTCATTAAAAAATATATATTCAAAGCTAGCCCGTCCACCAGACGTGTCTAAAGGCAAGTATATATATATATATATATGTATATATATATATATATATATATATATATATATATATATATATATATATATATATATATATATATATATATATATATATATATATATATATATATATATATATATATATATATATATATATATATATATATATATATATATATATATATATATATATATATATATATATATATATATATATAAACTTTTACCTATCAAGATTTTACTAATTTTAAACATATGAAAAATTTGTTATGATTAGATGGTCTTCCACTATCCCAATTGATTAGCCCTCTTTCAGATCTCTTATTTAATATATGAAATAATTCTCATGTTCATTTGAAGGTCCAATTGTACTCCTAAGTATCCTAACCATCTTAAAACATTAATTTAAAAGCGACTGATTTAAAAACTGTTGTGACCTCTGACTGTTGTATCCTGTTTCTAACCCACTTCCCGACCACCAATTTAGTCCTCGTTTCTTGAATTCAAAAGCTAATTCAAATACCTTTTCAGGGGTACTTGGATTGCATCTTAAAAGTGTGTAGAACTCTAGATATGATTAAAACAAGTGACCTAAATTTCTGCCGAGTTTTTAAAAACGAATTTAACACAATTAACCTAATTAATTACCATCACCATATATATATTTATTAACCCTAATTATTCTAATCACGTTCATATCATTAATTTACATATTTCATAATTAACCTAACCTTACATCCATCGTGTATTGATTAAGAACAGGTTAAAAATAATTAATATAAAAAGAGAATTGAAGGTTTTACCTTTGAATTTTTGAAAGAAGAAAAATTAATGAAGAACTCTAAAAACCTCCATGGATGTCGAACTAAAAATGATCTCCAGGGATTTTATGAATGTTTTGGTTAATAAAAATTCTTTATATAATTTCCTAACAAGTCCATGGCCCATTACAAAAGCCCAGTTCCCCTTTTTCCTTTTTCTCCCTTTTATTTTTCTTTCTTGCGTCCCAAAACCAATTTATATATATATATATATATATATATATATATATATATATATATATATATATATATATATATATATATATATATATATATATATATATATATATATATATATATATATATATATATATATATATATATATATATATATATATATATATATATATATATATATATATATATATATATATATATATATATATATATATATATATATATATATATATATATATATATATATATGTATATACTAGTGGCAAAACCCGTCCGATGGACGGGTATGACTTCTGGTTACTGTTTAACGTTTTTTATTTAGTAAATATTTGTTTGTAAATTTATTTTTTAGTATAATTATCTTTTAATGGATTGTCAGTCGTTATGACTTGTATTTATTATTTAAGTTTTTTATTTACGGAAATAGTTGTCTGTAAGTTTTTTATTTGAGTAACTATTTGTTTTTATTTTTTGAAGCATAGTGTTGGGCATTCGCTGATTTTTTTAGTATAGTTGTTTTTGAAGTATAATTAGTCCACATGTCTTTAAATATATTTTTTTCAACTTAAACTTACAAAACTATTCATAATAAGAGTTTTTAAAATAGATCTAAAAAACTTAAAAAATATAGTATGCAAATGTCTTAAATCTTAAACATTTTCACAACTTAATGCATCTATTATGTCAAATCGTTATAAAGCGTACTAACTTATAGCACACTAAAAATATATTTGTTAATTCAATAGTTTTAAAACTTATCAACATTGTAAAAATCAATTCACAAAGCTTTATGTAGGAGTTTTTTTTACCAAGTAATTGTTCTTTAAAAACTTATTTTCTATTCTATGACATATTTAAAAATATCGACCAGTTTATGATATCTTTTAACAAACAACATAATCCTACATATTTTATTTTAACCTTTTGAATAAAAATTAAAAGCAACTAAATAGAAACAATAATAATAATAATATATGGCATAGTCGTTTGTTTCTAGCTGCTAGTCGTCACGTTCTATTACAAATCAGATTATATTCTAAAAGTCATGAAACTCATGACGTTATGCAAATTGTAATAATTTATTTTCAAAGCTATGATTAGTGTTGTGTTATTGGAATGAATACATGTGAAGCTTTATAAAATAAAAGTGTAGATTAAAATGAAATTCACTAAACATGTATAGTGGATATGTCGATTTCAAGTACCACAATTTTAAGACAGAAGGGATGGATATGTTTATTGTTGATGATGTCAAGTTTTGTGTTCCTAAAATGCATCTGCGACTACATACGATAAACATGTGGACAATCATAATGAGTCAAGTTCTAATGTAGTGAATTTATCGGATGTTTTCAGAGCCGGGTCAACTGGTTGACCTGGTTCCGGCCGAAAAAAGGGTCATATTGATCCGGGTTTTACATTTTCGAAACTGGCTAGATTTGTTGAGTCAACCCGGTTCTCGAGTCCCGACCGGGGTTTCGACTTTTTTGAGGTTTTTTTTAAATACGTGAATTTAATGTATTTGAGACGGAATTTTATTTTTACATATTATGTTGGTTGGTAACAATTTATATCTTTAATATACGGAAATATTTATGGTTTTTATATATAATTTTGTTAGTTATTAGAAATATGAAAAAATTTACCTTTTTTAGAAAACTGGGTTGACTCGGGTCGATCTGGACCCGATGACTCGACCGAGTCGATTTAGAAACCAGGTATAACATTCGATTTATGTATCTAAGAGGGGTTAAAAGAAATGTTCGAAAGTAAGAAGATAGCGACAACAGTCCACAAAGTATTTTTGATAAAATTGTGTCAAAAGTTATAGCAGAAAGTGGGTCTTTTGTTAGTATTATTCATATAGGTGGGCTATAAAAGAATAAAAATATATCACGTGATGAAGATCTTGATATTATTACTCCGTATTATGCATCTGTGATTACGCATACGATGAACATGTTTAATGAGGAACACCGGGAAAGAAAACCGAACCTAAATTCATTAGTTGAAAAGAACAATATAAAAAAATACGGAGTACCATAGACTGGTCATTATTTCTATACACACTATAAAATAGGAAATATTTTCTTTAAAACAATTAATTGGTAAAAAACTCCACTTTGTGGTCCAGTTTTCCAATACTTATTTTACTTTACAATTTAGTTGAGGTGTGTAATGCTATCATAGTATACATCCACATTTACAGAAATCAACATAAGCTTTATTAGTAAGATCACCATCTGTTAGTTAGTAAAGAGGGTTCCCCACTGTTTAGTAAGCTATGACTACCACCAGGAAGAATCACCACCGTGCTATCTGAGCTCCCTAAGCCTCCATAGTTTTCTTTGGTCAGGTTCTTGATAATAATAGCAGCAAGCTCCCCACTTGGAATACCATCAGGACCGTACAGGGTTAGCTCATCTATTTGTAATTTTATAGGATTAGTGCCTTGGAAAAGCAAAGCTATCAATTTTTTTATGGCTTTGATCATATAAATTTCACTTTTGTATTAGATAATGTAAAATATGCGACACAGGCCTGTAGTTAAGGGATAAATGCCGATTGTGATTGTATAATAGGTTTATATTGAAGAATTTTACGTATATACCGACCTTTTTTGCCCAGACGTTGATGAGGTTCTTATGTGGATCCATACAGCATCCAAAAGACCTGAAATTAAGAAGCATTAGGCAATAACATGATAAGCAAGGTCTCAAAATACAATGCATTAGTATGACTTGATCTAAAAACCTCCATATACCTTTATAGATAGTATCATAGAAGTAGAAGATGATAACCAAAAAGCAGCCTATATCCTACAAAACAATACAATACCAGTTGTTCGAAGACACGCCTCTACATAAACAGATAAATAACAAATGTGTAAAATACCAGTTGTTTCACGTCATCAAAACTGTTTTCTATATCACTCCCACGCAACTTATCAACAGTAATTTGCAGTTATGTTATCATAGCTATATTCACACTTCCACTGGGCATTAAGGCTTTTATCAAATAGGCAAAAAACATAGGTTTAAACATTGAACAAAATTATGTTAGAAAAAAAGATTTATAGGATTAAGCATTTTGGAAAAAACATGCCATTAACAACCTTAAATAAGCTTTATCCAAACACCCATTCTTGAACTACACAACTAATACTGTAAGCAAAAGCATTAGGCACGTGATTCCATGGGCTGATATTATTTTATTGTTGCAGCTTTACACTTTTAAACTTTTATATAATGTTAGTTTAGTGAAAACTTACTAAGCGATTGAGATTCACTCCCCCGCCCTATATCTTCATATTGGCCCGATGATAACAGTGATTTTTTATATCAGCAGATAAAAAACCTACTAATATAAAATTGTAAATCAATAAATCTAATAGAACAAAGGCCGACTGAAACATGTAAGTTAAACAAATTGCAGGCGCAATTTAGAAAAGACTAACATCTATAAAGTTGGATGAGGTAACAGTGATTGTATATATACTTCAGTTCAACAACAGTATCCTGCACTTATGGTATAAATTTCTTACATTAAAACAGTAATATTCAATTTTCAAAAATACAAAGAAAAATTAGAACAATGGTCCTCGTGGTCTGAAGTTATGGTCTCGTGAACACCATTTGTGAAATCACACTTATGTATTACTTACATTTGACCCATTTTACTATGGTACGCTTAATCATGAGTCACTCCACCAGTTACTATATTGGCTATTTGCTTCACGTGTGTGTTTATATATTTTAGTATTCAAAGTTTCGAACCAACTTAACCAACATAAGATACGTCACTGCTTTTGAACATTATGCATTCAGATAAGAATAAATATTTCGTTCGATTTAACAAATAATAAATTAATTGACTTAAGTGGTGTTGAGTCCAATAAGTGAAATGGCTTTGACAATACAATCACCTGTCCTATACTTGTAGCAGCAAGTGGTTCATAATCGGAGCTTTTTAACTTGGACGACCAATCGGGTCCGATACAGAGTTCAAAAATTGATTGACCTGGCTTCTTAGCATAATATCAGTATCTTGGCGAGTAATATCCAAAGCAGCCAACTTCTACATCTGCACGAGATAAGAAATCAACAAATAAAATAATCAGAATTAGAGTCACTTGCTTCAGAGAGCTAAACTATTGCGTTCACCAACTTTTGTTCAAAATTTTACCATTCGCTGCACATTTATGGGTGTGTTTTATCATGTTGATAGATACAAAAGAAATGCATCGGTGCTGGGACAAGAGATTCGTCTTGGATACTCAACATCAATCATATTTTTAGTCTGCTGCACGCACACGTTCTGCATTTTTATCTGATAAATGAGGCGAAAGAGCAGACTGGTTTCCTTGCGATTGACTCGGACCATCCCTTCCTCTTTGGTCAGGGTCCCACTCTTATTTCATAACGTCCAACTCACCTACATTGGTTTCTGGCATATGGATCAAAGCAGGACAAATAAAAACCATAGCCTGAACCAAAGTCAGAAAACATACCTATTGAAGTATTGTAAATGCTTCCGTAAATGAAGTTTTTAAATTCACCACTGCACAAAAAAATATATAGTACGAAAATTACAAAGTCATTAATAGGATAATCTGCCCGTGTTCCCATGTTAGATTCTGTTTTCAATAATCAAAGTCATTAATAGGAATGTACGTACTGGAAAATCTATAGGTTGACACCAAATAGGCATGGATACAATTGTTACAAAGAACTACTGTGTTTTGATTAACCAAAAACCATGAAAGGTGTGATGAATTCAATGATTCTTAGTCGTGTCCATAGAAGATAATATTTGTAAATGGAAGTTAGTTTTCTTAAAGTTAACAAAATTTTCCCGCACAAACTGGTAAGCCACTTGATATTTTCTAGATTAGTCTAATTAGTATTAATGCAAAAGCGTACATTTCTTTAATATACGGGTCTTTAGACATATGCATAACTTATTCCTTGACAAAATCACTAAACAAATAGGGAAAAAGACGCTCTTGCTTATTTGCAACATGGTTTGCTTCAAACAATTTGGCGTAGGCGGAAATATCATGTTCTGAGGCATAAACTATTAGTAAAATGAACATATAATAAAAATTGTGCTATAAAAACTAAATTAAGACAAAACCTATAAAAGAATTATCAGAAACAATGCAATGGAATTGCATTATGAGTTGCTTTCGAGTTTCAACCTATTCCCGTTATCACAAAATCACAGAATTTACGCATTCAATAGGTCTCCATTTAAAGAAAATCTGAAAGTAATCCGTTTGACTCATTACTGATGAATTTAAACAACTAATCTGAAACAGGTCGAGATTCTCAACTCATATATCTACCCTACACCTGTAATAAGTTCAAACAACATGAAGAAACATGAACCCTATAAAGGCTTGGTGTATGACGACAGTCTAGTATTTTGAATGTTCGTTTGAACCTAATTAATACCATTTCAAAAGGTTACATCTCAATCTTAGAATGTTGTTATTATTACCTGGTGTAGTTGTTGTCCTAAATACACATATCCTTCTATCGCTTCATCCTCTCTAACAGCCTCTGCAGGCTCTATGACCAGTCTTGACATTGCGATTAGATTTCCATATCCTTCATACTATGAATTGTCTAATGACACATAAAGAAAGGATTGTATCGTTAGATCACAAAAGGTCAATGCACAACCGACTCAGCTTCATTGACTCCATATCTACTGGTCCATGTAACAGTTATCTACAAAATATAGCAATGTCCATCCATTCATGATTTTTCTAAATTGATTAAAAAGAGAATCATGATTACAGT